>CM024959.1:29249816-29849816 GCA_014282245.1 Rhododendron simsii
CATTACAGTTTTGCTTAATGGGTGTTGTGTGCGTTAACAGGATCGGTAATCAAGCCAGCTTTGGGGTTGCTTGGGAAAATGTTTTGTTTTCCCATTTTGTGTCTGATCTCGGTTTGGAGGACTGAAACATATTCTTTTTAGAATAGTTATTTAATCCATATTTGGGCATAACTTTTGTGGATGGAAAATTTTGGTGATTGTTTCCACAGGATGGTGGATAGCATGCGGTTTGTCGGCGGTGTTCATGATTGAAGGATGGTACACACCTATCATTGTGGAGTCTCATTTGTGTGCAAGATTAGTGTAATCTGCTTGGCTGTGGCCTTGATAGTAGATTGCTTTGCGGATGTTGGAAAAAAAAAAAAAACCCAGTTTGGCTTTGGCATCAACAGTCGTGCGCGACTAGGCCTTGTATGGGTTTTGTGAAAACTATTGGGGCTACGGCCGTCGGTCAGTTGTGCGCGACTTGACCTCAGATTAGTTTATGTAACTAAACTGTTTGCTTCGGCCTCGATTAGTCTCGTGCGCGACTCAATCATGTATGTTGATAACAGTTAGGCTACGGCCTCGGTAAGTCGTGCGCGACTTGGCCTCGGATCAATAGTTTTATATGGCTTTTGGAGTGGCACACTCAGCCTAAATCTTGCTTATGATCTGCTCGGCTTGACGACCGTGCGCGCGGCCAATTGTGTTGGAAACATGTGTTTTGGACAAGAGCATATGGGGAACATAAAATTGGTTTCTGATTTGAGAGAAATTTCTAAGATCATATTGGATATGATCCGTGTTGATCCGGAAAAAAAAAAAAAAAAACACGTTCGTTTTCCCAACTTTGAAAGTTGCTGCTTTGATAAAATTCAAGGCAGTGGATGTCTTTGATTACTTATGACTTTATAAAGAGATCAAAGTTTAGAAACAGACTAATGTCTCAAATTGATTGCTGTTTCGAAAGGATCACAATTAGCATTTTTTTTTTTTTTGCTAATTGGTTTTATACTATCTCTGATTCTCGAAAGTGGTTTTGTGATTGGGGCTCCACTGTTTTATTTTATTTTTATGCATTGGAGGGCACTGGATTTATTTGGGCATTGCATGTGAGAGCATGTACAGGTTCTGACTAGTACTTAAGAGATAATAATAATATGCGGTCGTGCATAATTATGTTTTCTATGAAATCTCTTTACATGCATAAATATCAGTTGAAATGGAAAATGGAGGCGGTGCCCAAATGATTTGATCACATTTGTTGGTGCGCCAACAGAGGTTCTTATGAACCATGCTGAGAAGAGGTGTCAACATGAGATGTTGTTCTACCTAAGCATTCTGAGTGTTTTGTACAACTGTCTGATGCGCCAACAGTGGTTCCTACGGGACTATGTTCCTCTCATGTGAAAAATGAGTAGGATGGGCAAGTGGTTGCCGTTGTGAAGGTTCAAGTGATAAAGACTTCTTTTCACTTAGTTGAAAGAAGCACTAAACCATTAAACTTAATTCACATTGAGGTGTGGAATTTCAAAGTTATGTCTAAATACGAGGCGGCAATAAGTATTTTGTTACTTTTGTCAATATTAGCATAAAATATTGCTACGTGTACTTGCTCGAGAGCACGAACACAATAGTGGATAAAGCTCGTTCTTGTTAAGAATGGAGTTGGACATCAACTTAGCCAAGAATAAGGTGGTGGATAGTGACCGAGGTGGTAAATTCAAATTACCGGTGGTGAAACTTGTGTCTAGCTATTTCACCAAACCACTATACCTGTTCGCTTCAAGAATATGGATTTGTTAAAGGCCATATCTTGCCTAAGAGGCTATGGTTGACTAATTCTGTTATCCACAGATTTTATGGAGTAAAGCATTTTGCTCCGCATATGGTGGCCTAAACAAGATACCATGCAAGAAAGTTGATAAAACCCTAAAGATATTGGGGCGAAAGCCTTGCGATAAATTGTAAGAAATTTGGGGGTTTCTTGCAAAAGTGGTTGTTCCTATACCTAAGAAGGTGAGAATAGGCCTCACGATTGTTGATTGTGTGCGCACAATAGCAACTTGTGTTATGTCTTGTGCATGGATATGAGATATCAAATATTCACAAGAATAAGAACATGGAATCTAAGAATGTGTTGTTCCTTGATCACATATTTTCACATAGATCCATAGAGGAGTCAAGTTCGGTTAAGCTAACTTTGAAGACTGCAGGTGAAAGCAGTCAAGACCAAGAGGAAGAAGTTGACCAAGAGGAAGAAGTTGATGTTGAGCCTAGGCGTAGCAAACTGGCTAGAACATAACATCCTTTGGTTTAGACTTCCTAACTTTTATGTTAGAAAGTCAGCCTCGGACATTCAAGAAAGCAGCGAGCTCTCCTAAGAGTCCTTTGTGAAAGGAGGCTATCAAGAGTGAAATTGACTCCATTCTGCAGTAAGCCGATGAGCTACGTATGAGTCAGATGGATGTCAGGTAGCTTTCCTAAATGGCGATTTAGATGAAGGAATCTACATATAATAACCTGAGGGTTTTTCCGCGCCATGTGAAGTAAGGAAAGTATGCAGGCTTGTTAGATCTCTGTATGGTCTAAAGCAAGCACCGAAACAATGACATGAGAAATTTGACAATGCTATGTTGTCAAGTGGTTTCAAGATCAACGAATGTGACAAATGTGTTTATGTCAAAGACACAGACGAAAAGTACGTCATTTTGTGTCTTTACGTTGATGACATACTCATTGTTGGTAGCAATGAAGGGATCATTCAGTCTACTAAGGATATGTTATACTCAAAGTTTGACATGAAGGATATGGGCCTTGCAGATGTGATTCTGAGTGTCAAGATCAACAGAACATCTATCGAACTTGCGCTGTCTCAGACTCACTATGTTGACAAGATTCTTGAGAAGTTCAACCCGTCTGATTCAAGTGTCGCAAGAACCCCTGTGGATTTAAATCTCCATGTATCCAAGAATGGGGGGAAGGCATATCTCAGTTAGAGTATTCTCGAATAATTGGGAGCCTGATGTACCTGATGAGTTATACAAGGCCCGATATAGCTTATTCAGTCAGCAGACTGAGCAGATACACGAGTAATCCAGGTCATGTTCACTGGAAGGCAATAGTCAGGGTTCTGCACTATTTAAGGTACACTCGTGATCTGGGATTGCACTACACCAGATATCCAGCAGTACTGGAAGGGTATTGTGATGCGAACTGGATATCAGATATGAAAGACTCAAAATCCACAAGTGGATATGTCTTTATACTTGGTGGTGCAGCCGTTTCTTAGAAATCCTCCAAACAGACGTGTATAGCACGTTCAACGGTGGAATCAGAGTTTATTGCTCTAGATAAAGCGTCTGAGGAGGCCGAGTGGCTCCGTCAATTTTTGGAGGATATTCCAAGATGGCCAAAACCTGTGCCACCAATTAGCATCCATTGCGACAGTCAATCTGCAATTGGTAGGGCACAGAGTAATATGTATAATGGTAAGTCTAGACATATTCGACGTAGACATAATACCATTAGGCAACTACTCTCAAGTGGTGTTGTCGCTATTGACCATGTGAGGTCAAAGGACAATATTGCGGATCCGCTAACCAAAGGGTTAAACAGAGAGTTAGTTGAGAAAGCATCGAAAGGGATGGGGCTAAAGCCACTACGCTCATAGTTACCGTGGGGGTAGCCAATCTAGCTGACTGGAGATCCCAAGATCTAGGTTCAATGAGACTATCTTTCGCGAGTAGCCGAGAATGATCACTGAGGAGACTTGGTCTCCTGCCCATTCCTATGGTGTAGAACAGTGATACCTGCTAATGGAAAGAGGTTAAGCATTGCTTTTAATGACTCCTATGCGATGGGTTGCCAGGCGGGGTATAGTAGGATACCCTTTAAAGGAAGGTCACTTATGTTAGTATGAAGTGGGGCTGCTTCTTTGAGAATTGTGGCAAAATTCTCGAGAAAATACTCGCAGAACCAGGAAGGGGGTGTCATGGCCAAAATGAACCCAACAGTGAGAACTGAACTACGTCAGGAGAAGTCCTGTGTGACGTCTATTGTCTCGGTTTACATGGGCGGCGGAACAGTTCAAAGCGGGACCGCACACTGGTTTGCCAGTAAACCCGATAGGCTATCACAAGGGAAGGTTCCAGGCCAAAAGCCACCTATCCTATGCAGGGATTATCCGTTGTCTCTCTCTCGAATCAGCTTTGTACTCTGTGTCAGTATGTCTGCCAATTTCATTCATGGGGGGGATTGTTGGATATTTTCCAGAAAAATCGGATGAATAAAATCGAGGCATATGGAGGGTCTCTCGAGGCAACCGATAGGCCTCTATTTGGTTCAACGAATCTGGACGTGTTCTAAGGACCAGGAGTTACAACTTGGTTTACTCCTCCCCATTATGAGGTTAATGGCAGATTTGAATTCTCAAATTCATTGCAGGAGTTACATGTAATTCAATTCCCGAATTCATTGGAGGAGGTTTCCTTCCTTTATATTGGTGTATCACGTTTTGGTAGAGATACCAGAGATTCGTATTGCTCCATATAATCTGAATATTGTTCTTGTGAGAGAGAGACAGACAATTGTTCAGTTTGCCAAGGCAGTCGACGGTGGTGTTCCGACGGCTTGTGGTTTAGCCGAGCCAACCCTGGGAGGAAGACGCCAACGCATCCTACAACACCCATGGTAGGCGGCGAATCTTTCTTAAGGAGACTGTGGTATCACACAGGACTCGGTTCTTGATCCGGAAATTTTGTTTGTATTTCGTACTTACAATTTGTCTACCGTTATGTATTTTGTAACTTGATTCGTTCATGTAATCATGTTGTTATTAATGAGATTGTTCTCTGGAATTTCTGTTATTGCCGAATTTTTCCCAACATTAGCAGCCAATATATAGTACATCACATCCCCGGAGGAGGTAAACTTGTTTACGGAGGGGTGTAGTTTGCACCCGCCATGTGAGGGGCCCATTGATGACCATCGATTTTATAAATTAAAATTTAATATTTGATATATCTATTAATATTGGGTCAAGTTGATTTTTTGTATATACGCACTACTCTGTAAGCTTTACAAAATGAACGATTCAAATTATTATGATAAACTATCGATGGGCCCCACACATGGTAGGGGTGCAAATTTTAAGTTTACACCCCCTTCGTAAACAAGTTTACCTCCTTCGGGGATGAGATGTATATGTTGTATGCAAAATCTACACAAATTGTAATTGGTTAGAGTGGTTAAAGTGTGTGCCTTTGGTAAGTGCTTGAATAACCCTACAGGTGTTCGATGTTCGAGTCAGTGGCCACCAATAGTTGTTTTTATTTTTTACAAAAACACCTCCCATGGTATTCAATCTGGTGTTAGATGCTCGTCCATGGATGCGGAAAACGACTTGTTAGAGCACGGAACAATACAATCAGAAGCATATCTCCAATCAAGTGCATCTTTTTGGCTTGGACAATTTGTCATGATTATTTCCTGGCTCGACGAATTGACACAGACGGAACACTTTGGTTGGTAAGGTCACCCCTGCAGAGTGCAAGAGCGTAAAAGTGTTGGAGATAATTTAGAATTTATTATTTAGGATAGAGTTGTCTAACACATGGTTCATGTATTAAGGTTATCGAAGAGTCACGTTCTTGTATCTTGGTATATGTGTGTGTGGAGATACATGAATGTATAAAGTATTAAGAGTCCAAGCGATATGTTTGTGCCCTATATAAATGGGCTTTGATCTATGAAGTAGTAAGTAGAAAAGTTCAAAAGTATTGAAATAAAGATTAGCTTGTTGAATGTTTAAGGTACTTGTGCTCCTTGGGAGCTCTGTACGGCCTTAGGGTCGTACATCTCCGGAATGTTTATATTTTGTTATCTTTCACATTTATGTTTAGTTATTTTATATATTCCGCTGCGTTATGGATTCCCAACAAAAAGTACTGGAGGAACATCTAGTTTCATTTAACTGAGTCATTTTTCTTCGTCGTTGTCGTAAATAGGAGAGAAATATGAAAGTCAGCTATGGGTCAGAGTTATGAATAAAAATGAAAATCCATGGAACTCTATTAATTTGTCATCACTAATACTAAAGGAACACAAATTTGCACACATGTACACTGACAATGGCCAAGGGGCCTATACACACTGCAATGCAGTTTGTATGCAAGTGTGTTTTGTGTGTCTCTAAATAAGTCGCATAATCATCCGGTATGACCCTCCGGCCTCCACTGCCGCTCTATCTTCGCTCTATGCGCTCCATCTCTCAAATGTCCGCTCTCGCAAATTCGAATAATTATAGAATGTTTTTGACACACACTTTCACGCTCCCGTTCGCATTGTGCGATAGCTTCCTAAAACATCTTTTTTATTTTGAGGGGTACTTTCTGATGTAAATATGACCACATTGAAGTGGCACTAGAGCATGGAAAGAGTAGTGTCACATGACTCACATGCATTCAAGTGATCTGTTTTTCCTTCCTTCACGTTTTTATGAACTGGCCATGCCTTCTTCAAATCAATTTGGGTTTCCATTTGTAATCGAAACTCATCTGCTAGACTGCTGGTTAATTTCTATAAATGGAGAAGTGGGAAGAGGCCACAAAAGAAAGAAAGAATGAATCACCAAATGCTTTTGAAAAAACCTTTGACAGGTTCAATATGTTAAACACCATAGAAGCTTCGTTAGGCTTTTGGGTGGGTTTCTGTAGTTGTTTCCTTTACACAAGTTAGCGTCCGAAATCGACCCTCGCTCTGCTTTTGGCCCAAGTTGAACTTGAACCTGTCAAAGGTTTTCAACGATTTCTAACTCCATAAGCTAATTATCAAGGTTTTCGGTCATTTCCCTTTGTTTAAGAAATCATGTCTGCTAGTTTTACTTGTATAGTCTAAATTCTATGCAAACTTCTTATGGGGAACTCAGACGAGTGGTGTTTCAAAAGCATTTAGTGATTCATTCGTTCTTTCTTTTTCAGCGTAATCCCTAGTTGAACCTGTCAAGTGTCAAACAATATCCATATTGCATATTTTTAAATTTCAGTAAGCTCAGTATTTTTGAGCTTGAAAATTGCAAAAAAAAAAAAATTTTGAGTTTGTGAAACGGCCCCTAAGCTAATGATCAAGCGTTCAAGGTATGTAAAAGAGGGGTTGGAGGAACAATGGATGCATGCAATCCAAATTCCAAACTAGACTCTTAAACTTCATAAATAGAGGCATAAGGAGTTTTACAAATCCAATAATAATTATAAATAAATAAAAACACAACAATGATGCTTTCTATAAAGGCTTTTCTTTTCTCCCAGGAGCAGTTGAAAAAGTAGGAGGAATCTCTACCTTTACGTTCTTTCATCCCATTTTTTGGTTTAAATATTAGACTAGCTCTGGGCCAAAGGTAGGATTCTTTGAATACCAAAAGCAGAGAGAGGGTGGATGAGTATAAAATTGAGGAGGGGGTTCCATTTCAGACACTAACTACTCCTTAAAGGAAGGAAACAACCACAGAAACCCACCCGAAAGCCTAAGGAAGCTGCGTAACGTGTTCTCACTAGGCGTCCGGGGAAACCATAGAATCTCATCAAAGATTAGCTACGGATTGACAATTACTACAATCTTTTCTTTTTGCTAATCTATAGGAGGGAATAACGAAATGGAAAGAAACAATTCCCGGAGTTATATAAAATTTGAACCCAACCATCATGCTTGAACGTAAGTACCTTGATCAGTAGGCCAACCTGTTAGTCTTGACTGACAATTATGTCCTCTCGTTTTACTTGTAAAATTGAGCAAATTTGTATGCAAACGTCTTGCGTGGAACTCAGACCGGGTGGTTATTTGGTGATTTATTCGTTCTTTCTTTTTCAGCCTAATCCCTAATTGAACCGGTCAAAGGCACGTTTTGCAATATTATCGCAAGACCGATAACATAACAATCCCCTTAGCAGACTACGACATCCCAAGTCAAACGAAAACAAAAATTAATAGCAAAACAAAACAAGAAAGCAAGAAAGAAAGAAATGATAGAAAACAGCGATTTTTAACTTCATAAGTTTTCAAGATTTTCGCCGAGTTGCCTAATTGGTTCTTTCAACGCATCCTATGTGGAAATTTCGTTACTCAGCTGCCATTACAGGGGAATCATCAAGAATTTAATAAGTCTTTCTGGTCTATCGTTTTCGTACCAAAAATATAATTTATAAAACCAAGGAATTAACTAGTATTCCGAAGAATAGTGGTTAAGTCCAGGATCGTTCGCAGGGAGTAAAAAGCTGAGTTACAGTAGTTTCAATTAATTTTTAATTTAATTCGGAAAGTAAAGGGAAGTTGGATTTGGATTTGGATTTGATTAAATTAAAATTAAACTAGAACGCAAATTAAATGAGCTGTAAACTGATGAGAGAAGGGACTAGGGTTTCCGATTCAGTCTCCCCTTGTAACGCAATTGTTTCGAAACCTAGGGTTCATATTCAACATTCAACCAGATTACCGTAGGGTAGCAATTCCTATCGATAATTCCCAAAATGATAATTAAGATTCGTACTCCGTATAGGTTATCTCAATACGGCACGGATCGTCTCATTGGATTTAACCACGGCACGATCCGTCTCACATCGTATAATCTATCTCAAAGCCTATCTCGAAGCATTCAAAATCATTATATGATAGTGCTTGAAACCATGGATATAAACACATTCGAATATTGGAAAAATATAAAACTTCATAAAAAGTTATGAATCGATCAAGTCATACAATCAAGTTAAATATAAAACCCTAGAAATCAAACAACTACGCTACTTGGAGAAACCTCCTCATCACCCTAGTCAAGGGATTTAGCCGCTCATAGAGTTAGAATAAATAACCATGAAACACATAAACTCCATTAAAGCTTTCGGATTAATAAGAAAAGAATAAAACCCAAAGCTGACAATGATTCGGCCGTGATTGTGATCCGCGAGCTGTGATCGAAGTGCCGAAGAACCAAGTCTTCGCAGCCCCTGTTCTCTCCGTTATATCGTTTCTGCTGTCGGGAATATCATATGATGGCAGCCACCGTTTCCCGGTTTTATGCGTGGGAAATAGGATCCAGATGGCAGCCCCCGTTCCCGGTTTGCCGTGGAAAAAATAATATCTCCGGACCGGAACCCTTTCTTTTCTTCTTTATATATATTGCTCCCGTAGTCGGTTCCCCAATCTCCTCTATTTTATTCCGAAGCTAGTAATTAATTGGACCCAATTTCCGTGACCAATTCCTCAAGCAACCAGCTACATTTAATTACAGTGGGTTTTATGGTCCAATTTCCAGTCAATCATGGTTGGATCACAATGGGTTTTGACCCAAATAAGACCATTGCACGCCATATACTCATCATTGCCGCTTCGAGCTTTAATTAATTTTGACGACCGACTTTGTTTTGACACGAAATAAAATCCGACTCTGCGCTTTAACTCCAAATGTTATCCATCGGCTCAAAGAGTCCTGAAACAAAATTAGCAAGTATCAAACCCCAAGTAGCGCATTAAAAGAACATAACAAGCCTAAGTTAGGGGGCGTAAATAGGCGTATTTACGCACCTATCACATCCCCCAACTTACACTTTGCTAGTCCCTAGCAAAGAAGGAAAAACAAATAAAAGAAAACAACTAACTAAGGGATAGATCTTTTAAACCCCCGGGTGGCCCCGGTAGGACGAGTGAAGTCTCGTGAGGGTTTTCAGCAGTGATCACCCAAAAAACACCGCGAATCCTTTCACTTAGAACCCAAAAACCGGTAATGCAACTCATCGATACACCAATACCAAGAATATATATAGCATATGCAATAATAGTTCTAGATGCTATCAAAATATAGAAATAAATCATGGCACCCAAGCTTAGCATGTGTGAGCAAGAACCTTAATCACAAGAACCACAACCAAGAACTCTCTCTGGACCGAGTTTCGACTTCAATTCTCACCGTATCATGCACTCAACAAAAGAAAATACTCGAAACAGGGTGCATGTAATAAACTCTCAACGTGTGCGGATGGAAGTTATGCAATAAAGAACCAAAGTATCCCGTACACTTAGACACGAAAAGAAAGCCTTTTAAAGTAGACACAAGATCTCATGAATGGCATGCCAAGTATTGAAGACTATATCTATCCATCGATCCACAACCCATTGCCCCTAAGATCAAATAGGACTTTTGTTAGGTTATATCGTTAGGTAAGGGAAAATGTTTCAAAGGTTAGGGTATAACATAATCAAGTGTCCGAGAATTGGCCAAAACACATAGGGCAAGTAATAATGTGCGCACTCTTCCAACTCTTTTCAACTCCGCCATATCTCTCTAATTTTTCACCCTTCACACAATTCCACAATGAAATCACTTGTTTCTTTCTTCAAACAAATGAATAGGTGTCTTCCCCTTTTTCATTCAAGTTATATTTTTTTTCTTTTCCAATTTTCTCAATTTTTTTTCTTTTAAGCCATGGGGAAAAACATACCACATTTCAAACACATCTTTCTCAACTTCACTTTCTCGACTCTCTTCAAAAATTACCTTCACATGACTAACTTGTCATTCTCAAGACACAATATGGTTAGTGAAGCTTAACAAGAAAAAGGCTCATGCAAGAGGTTCAATGTGGCTTGCAAGGGATAAATGTTTAAGAAAAAGAAACGAACTGGCTCAAAGCACAAATATGGCCTACTATCATCTCCTAGGGGCAATACAACCATGTAACTTTCCATTCCCAAAAGATGAAATAATAGGCATGCATTAAGTCTCAATACTTGACAACAAAAATAATGAGATCGACAACGATTAAGTTTTCTTTTTTTTTTTTTTTGACAAACAAAGAGTCTATGTGACACCACTCCGAAGGAAAGTAAGGCACTAAATCTCACATGGGTATAAGTCTCCACTAATCTAGCCATTGAAAGCATTCAAGTCATAACTCACAAGCGGTCAAGGTCCAAGAAATGTGCAGTGCAAAGATGCTAAGAGAGTGTTCCAAGATAAATTCTTATCGTCAAGCTAGCAAAAAGAACTATCTTGCAACAGAAATATTCAAGTAATGCCCACAGATTCTCAGCACAAGCAACCAACAAGTAAACATCATATTCTCCAAGTCTCAAGTAAAAAGGATCCAACAAGTATTTTTTAAAACTTTTCAATTTTCAATGTTTTTTTTAATTTTTGAATTTTAAAACTCTATAAACAAAAAGCAAAGTGATCCATCCCCCAACTGATAATGGCACTGTTCTCAGTGACGGCTCAACTATAGAAAAATAAAAGACAAGCCAGAGAAAGAAAGGAAAGATATCACCTCACGCAGGAGCAACAAAAAGCAAGGCAAAAGAAAAGGTTGGAGTCATCCCCCAACTTGTAGCGTAAACCTGCGCTTTATTAGTCCCACAACACAAAATATATAGAATAAAACAAATGAAAACAAAAAAACACAAAGCGAAGAAAAAGAGAGGAAAATAATAATAATAATAACAAATAATCCCTAAAATACTCCACCAAGACAAAAAAAAAAACGTATACACTTCTTCACGTGAAAGATACGGGTTCTACTTTTCTCCCTTGTCAAAGACTGTGGTTCCCTATTTGTTGGAAGGACAATATGTATAGGATTCAACGATATCTTGAGAAGTAGTGTCATCATCTAATAGGCTGTCACTTCCTCTGGGGCTGCCAGATCCCTGTAGGGAGGTAATCCCGAACAGGTGCAATTAATCACCGAACATGTGATGTACAGGGGCACGTGGTAGGTGTGATAGGCTTATCGCTGGGCAGTTCGATGAACGGCTATTTGGGCCAGTGACATGAGAAGTCATAGGTCCAGACAGTCTGTTCGGCTGATAAGGACAAAAGACATGTGAAGTCATTGGTCCAAATGTAACGACATGGACCAGTTGCATGTGAGGTCATTGGTCCATGTGGACTATTCGGCAACAAGGTAGCCGAACAGGGGAAGAAGTTGCCATAAACCAAGACGCGGCATAAATATTCTAGAAGGATCCAGAAATAGTGATATTCCATTAAGGAATAAGATCCCGAGAATGTAGGATCTAGAAAAGATACCCAACGGGAATGAGATGTTCGGCCCTTTATGGAAAAGAGTCCTGAAAAGACTGAGGGAATGAACTGATAAGGGAACGAGAATCCAAGATATCCTAGGTTTCCTACACGAGATAGGAATCCTAGGGCGACAAGGATGCTTGGACAGCAAACATCTATGAATCTATAAACACAAGGTAAACCTGGAGGTAAAAGGTACGCAATATTTGGTTATCTCTTATTGTTTTCCTTCTGATAATTAGGGTTCATTACTAGTTCGTGATACTAACTTTGGCATCGGAGGGCCTTTGCTAGGAGAAGCAAAGGTGCGCTCACCCCTGGTCTGTTTTGCAGATTAAGGTCCAGACGAAGAACTAGGGTTTCGGTGCAGAGGCACGTGAAGCCGTTGCAGCTTGGTGTTGTCCAGAACACCAATTGTTTTCATCCCCCTACAATTGGCGCCGTCTTTGGGAAAAAATAGAATTCCCTGAAAAAACAACCATGATGGAAGAAGATCCAACCACGCCGTTTAATCCAAAGAACCAGTTAAGTGGTGGAGGGGATAAATCTCCACTAGGTTCTCCGAGAAAGCCCACCGGTAAACAGGGCAAAACGACTACGGGCTCCACGAGAAGGAGCAAGTCCCACCAAAGAGAAGCGTCGGTGGAACATTCAAAGAGTGTACACAACAGCGAAGACATCCTCGATAAAAAGAGAAAGGAGATTGAGGAGTACGCTCGTTTGATTAAAAAACGAGAGTACGAAATATGAGAGTTACAGCGGGTACGAGATCACCCAGAAGATTCCGGACTCTCACGAAGGAATTCCGGAGAAGACAGACGGGCTCTGCTAGTCCATAAAGAGCCTCATTCACGAGGAAGAAGGAGCAGAAGTAAGAGTCCTACCACGAGACGATATGAAGCTTCTCCACAAAGAAGGAGAAGTAGAAAAGACCGTACACCAGAAAGGCGAAGGGCTTCTGCACGAAAAAGAAGGAGCAGAGAGCGAAGTTCCACACCCGAGGAAGAGGAAACAAGGAAGCATCACCGTGATAGGTACGAAAGGCCTGATGCTGACTGGGCCAAAGCTACGGCTCACAAAATAAAGGAAAGCGAGGACGGGACAGTGTCTGCTCGAGAAGCGGCACGAAAAGCCCTGAGTAACATCGCAGCCTCCCCTTTTGCAAGGAGACTACAAGAGGCCAGGTTGCCGAGCAGAGTGAAGCACGGAGCGTTCGTGCTTTACGAGACAAACACAGATCCTGTGGCTCACATACAGCACTACCAGCAAGCCATGTTCATGCACGATGGCGATGATGCCATTCTGTGCAAAATGTTCCCATCGAGTCTAGGCAAGGTAGCTTTATCTTGGTTTCACAAACTGGCCCCGCGCTCCATACGAGGATGGAGACAGCTGGCAGAAGAGTTCACTGCTCGGTTCTTAACAAGTAGAAAGGCTCCAAAGACGTTTGAAAGCCTTTCTACGATGAAGCAAGTAGACAACGAGCCGATCAGGGATTACGCAAAGAAGTACTGGGAAACTTTCAACGAGATTGAAAGTTGCAGTGAGGAATACGCCATTGCAACCTTCAAAACTGGTTTACCTGTTCGGGGTGAGTTGCGCCATTCATTGAACAAACATGCGGTAGCAACATTGGCCAAACTGATGGAGCGGATAGAGCAACACGCCAGAATGGAGGATGACATACTCCGCGAGGACGGTAGGATTGTTGCCGAACAGCACAAGGCACCTGCCAAAAAGGTGGATAAGCCAGAGCCCAAGACATACAAGGAGAGAAAGGAGTATGGGCAGGCTAAGAAAAAGCCGTACAAGGAGAAGCAAGCCCTTGATCCCAAGTCCTTCTTTTTGATCACTACTATTTGGAAGGAGCCAATTTATAGGATTCTTTATCGAATAAAGAATCAGCCATACTTCAAGTGGCCCCCAAATCTAGGCGGGGATAAAGACGCAATTGTTCTACGAATCAGCACTGCAGTTACCACAAAGATTGGGGCCACATGACTGAAGACTGCGAGATATACAAAAAACACCTTGACGATTTGGTCTCTCGAGGCTATCTCAAGGAATTTATCCAGGAAGATCCCAAGGAGAAAGGGAAAACCATGGAACTGGATTACGAGCAGAATCCTAAAGGAGTAATTCATATGATACATGGGTTGGCTGCACCTTATACGAGAAATGAGGTTAGGCTATTACAAAGGCAGATTAAGCACGATTAGCATGTGATGCGATTGGGAAATAAGAGAGGGCGAGAGAGTGGTGTATGCAATGAGAGCATAGCATTCATAGACGATGATTTGGGGGAAGTCCAGATACCCCACAACGATGCTTTGGTGATAACCTTACGAGTTGGGGAGTATGATATCGAGAGGATCCTAGTGGATTCAGGAAGTTGTACAGAGGTGATGTACTACGATGCATTCAAGAAGCTGGGGCTGGCCCAAACAGATTTGGAGCAATCCATAACACCCCTGATTGGGTTTGGTGCAGGAGCAGTTTGGCCCCTTGGAAAAGTAACACTGCCCGTTCGGGCCGGATCAGTTGTTTTGAGGACAGATTTTCTGGTCGTAGATGTTCCTTCTTCCTATAACGTGATTATAGGAAGAACCTGGTTGCACAAGATGAGGGTAGTCTCCTCAACTTATCACCAGATGGTGAAATTCCCAAGATCCAATGGGATCGAAGTAATCAGGGGCAATCAGAAAGTGGCCCAACAATGTCTGATCTCCATCATCAAAAAAGCCCCAAAGGCCCACCATGTTCATACATTGGAAGTACCAGATCAACCGACTATCGAGGATGTTGGAAGATGCCCGGCTGATAAGGTAATCGAGGGCCTGGACAAAATTCACATCAACGAGGCTGATCCTGAAAGATATTTTTTGATCGGGGAATCATTACCAGCAGAGGAAAAGGCTGAATCAATACAGTTTTTGACGGAATATGTCGACATATTTGCTTGGGTACCAGAAGAAATGCCCGGCGTAGATGCTGATATAATCTGTCACCATTTGAATGTTGACCCTCAACATAAGCCAGTCATTCAGAGAAAACGTAGGGCAGCCGTGCAGCATGTGGATGCTGTTGTTGACGAAGTCAATCGCTTGCTGGAGGCAAAAGCAATACGTGAAGTCTACTACCCCGAATGGCTGTCCAACACCGTGGTCATGAAGAAGAAGAACGGGAAGTGGCGTGTCTGTGTGAACTTCACAGACTTAAACAAAGCATGTTCGAAGGATAGTTTTCCTCTCCCAAGGATAGACCAGTTGGTTGATGCGACAGCTGGCTATGAGAGAATGAGTTTTCTTGATGCATATCGAGGATATCATTAAATTGCTATGTTTGGGCCCGATCAGGAGAAGACTTCTTTTATCACTCCACGAGGATTGTGCTGCTATAGTGTCATGCCATTTGGGCTGAGAAACGCTGGGGCGACATACCAAAGGCTTGCAACTATCATGTTCAAAGAGCTGCTTGGGAAAACTATGGAGGTCTACATAGACGATATGGTAGTGAAGAGTCGAGATAAGCGAGGGCATATTACGGATTTGAGAGAAGTCTTTGAAATCTTGAGGAAGTACAAGCTGAAGCTCAACGCCTCGAAATGTGCATTTGGGGTTGGTTCTGGAAAGTTCCTAGGGCATCTTGTGACCATGAGGGGAATTGAGGCCAACCCAGATCAAATTGCAGCCCTGCAGAGGCTGCAAAGTCCCAAAACCACGAAGGAAGTCCAGAGACTGACTGGGATGTCTGCAGCACTAAATAGATTTATCAGCAGATCAAGTGATAAGTGCAGACTCTTTTTTCAGTTGCTGAAAAAGAGGGAAGGATTTGAATGGGGAGCAGAATGTGAGCAAGCTTTCCAGGACCTGAAGAAGTATCTGGCCGAGCCCCCACTTTTGTCAACCCCACAGCCAGGTGAGTCTTTGATTTTGTACTTAGCTGTTTCTGAACATGCTGTGAGTGTAGTCCTGTTAAGGGATTTGGGAACCGAGCAAATCCCAATTTATTATGTTAGCAAGACACTGCTGGATGCAGAGACGAGATATCTGCCCCTAGAAAAACTTATCCTGGCATTTAGGACAGCAACGAGGAAATTGCCACTCTACTTCCAAAGCCACAAGGTTGTGGTTTATACTGAATTTCCACTGAAATCAGTACTACGAAATGCAGAATTTTCAGGAAAAATCTCGACGTGGTCTATCGAGTTGAGCCAATATGATATCGATTATCAACCGTGTACAGCAATTAAAGGCCAGGTGTTGGCTGACTTCGTGGCGGAGTTTTCTCCCACAATAGCTCCCCAGCCTCCTACGAAAAAGGAACAGGAGAATAAGACATTGTCCACTAAGGATAAAGTCTCAACCGAACAGGACGGTACGGAGTCGAAATTATTCGTAGATGGATCAGCTTGCAATACCGGTTCTGGAATAGGGGTTGTCATTTTTCCTCCTGGTGGAGTCATGATTGAACTATCTGTTCGGCTTGGTTTCAGTGCATTAAATAACGTGGCGGAGTACGAGGCACTCTTAGCTGGATTGAGAAGGGCAAAGATTCTGAAAGCAAAACGAGTCAAGGTGCATTGCGCTTCACAGCTTGTAGTTAATCAGCTGTCCGGGGAGTATCAAGCCGGAATGAGAAGATGGCGGCATATGTGGAAGCGGCCAAAGATTTACTTGATACCTTTGAAAGAGTCCACATTGAACAGATAAGTTCTGGAAAGAATGCCCATGCCGATTCCCTGGCATGGCTGGCTGCAGCTGTTCCAACTGAACTTAAGTGAAAGGTAGCAGTTGAGTATCTGACAGAGCCGAGCATTGGGAGAAGCGTGGAGTTAAACTTGGACGTGAACCAAGGTCCAAGTTGGATGGACCCGATTGTGGAATTTTTACGAGATGAAATACTCCCCGTCGACAAAAAGGAAGCTCACAAGATCAAAACCAAATCTGCTAGGTTTTGGCTGTCCCCAGAAGGTGAATTATACAAAAAGTCCTTTACAAGACCATATTTGCTGTGCGTACACCCCGAGATGGTGCAAAAATTTCTCCACGAAATCCATGAGGGAACGTGTAGAAGTCATGCTAGAGGCAGATCCATTGCCCACCGAGTAATCACCCAAGGCCACTGGTGGCCACACATGCAGGAAGATGCTAAGGTGTATATAAAAATTTGTGAGAAGTGTCAGAAGTTCTCACCGATGATTCGAAGGCCGGCCGAGTATCTGGTGCCTTTGACAAGTCCTTGGCCATTTGCCCAATGGGGAATGGACGTCGTGGGTCCCCTCCACAAAGCAACTGGGAATCAAAAATTCCTGCTAGTTGCAACGGACTATTTTACTAAATGGATTGAGACAGAACCACTGGCCAAAATCACTGAACCTATGGTAGAAAGATTCTTGTGGAAGAGCATTATCACTCGCTTTGGAGTTCCATATTCATTGATTACTGATAATGGGTCCCAGTTCCAGAAAAAGTTCAAGGCTTTTTGTGCCCAGTATAGGATACGCAATTATTACTCGACTCCAGCCTACCCTCAAAGTAATGGGCAGACAGAAGCATCCAACAAGACCATTCTTGACGGGATCAAGAAGAGGCTGGACAAAGCAAAAGGGAAATGGCCTGATGAATTACCACTAGTGTTGTGGGCTCACCGAACAACGCCTAGGAGGTCTACGAGAGAGACCCCCTATTCGTTGGCCTATGGAACGGAAGATGTAATTCCCTTGGAAGTCGGTTTGCCAACTAATAGAACTGTATTAGTTAAAAGTGGGGGCAATGACAGAGCCCTCGAAATTGAACTTGATCTCGCCGAGGAAAGAAGGGAGAGAGCCTTGGTTCATCTAGCCTCTTATCAGGAACAGCTGATGAAGAGCTCTAACAAGCACGTTCACCCTTGAGAATTTGGTGTTGGGGACCTTGTACTACGAGAGGTGCTCGGCAACACCAAGGTGGCCAACGAAGGCAAGCTAGGGGCCAACTGGGAAGGCCCGTATCAAGTAACTGAAATTGTGGGCATAGGGGCCTACAGATTGGCTGATCTAGACGGCAATCCAATTCCGAGGCCATGGAATGTTCATAATCTGAGAAAATTCTTTGTTTAAAAGAATTGAGTTTTATTTTAGACTGCACTACATGATTGTGTGGGAATTACGCATGAAATTCCCTTATTTTTCTTATTCTACTTGCGGATTACTCTGTTTTAGTTGCAAGGGGTACGAATAACACCCCCTTGAGTGCAAGTCTATGAATACAGCCATTTCTTCTCAAGTATATCTAAGTTTTTTGATATAATCGTTTTTTAAATATGAAATATGGAATATTGGTTTTATTTTCCTTATTCATATTGGGTAGCAGGGGATTGACACGAATGCCATAGACGAATACATCTATTCTTGACAAAAGATAAGCTTGATAAACTGTGCACGAACAAACAAATGTACCCCCAGTATGAAGAAACTTGGGATGCGCACGAAAGCATGCAGTCTGTTCGGATACAATCATTTGAGCAAGTGATTGTGGTAAAAAGTATGAGATACTATAAGTTCGAGAAACTTACATCTGACTTTTGATTAAAATACGAGGAATTTAGATCAAAATTTGGTATGAGATACCTCAAGTACGAAACGCTTGTGAAATGCCTAAGTACGAATATACTTAGTAAAATCTGAGTCTTGCATACGTAAACATGCAAGACATCAAGTACGAAATACTTGATTGCTGGATACTTGAATTTGTTAACTTATTTGAGTATAAAAAACATAAACCAAAGTACGAGATACTAAGTCGTAAAACAATTAGAGCCTAGATATGCATTCGAATACATGCATCTATATCAGAAAGAGAGGTATGAAATACCCACAAAGAACTTAGTTAAAACAATAAACAACCACGAAAGGGTTTGTTACCGAACAGATCAAAAGGGATCTAAAACTTCTGTGTCATCACTAAAACAAAAAAGAGTTCTTTTGGTGCCTCGCAGGGCTGAAATAACTACGCTCACACAGGACCTGCATGTTTTTTTTTTTGGTAAAGAAGGATTTTATTACCAAAAGAGACGAATACAAGTGAAACAAAGGGGCATACCCCTAAAACCAAAAGGGACTACACAAAAAATCAACACAAAAGAACAAGACAAATAGCCTTATACATCATATCTACAAGATTTTTACCGAGGTATTCCAAGCTTTACACAAAACCTTGTTGCCATGGCTAACCCCAACTTTCTTCCAAGAATAGACCCTGTCCCTTACATCATTTATAATCCGATCATAAACTACCTCTGAGAATGGCTGCGTGTTACAAAAAATACACTCATTTCTAGCCCTCCATATGTGGTATACTGACCCTGCCATAGCCAACTTATAGAGAGAAGAAAGAAAACTGGACTTCTTGAGGTGATGAATAGCCCAATCAATCTCCTGAGACCAGCCAGTAGGACACCTACAAATACCAAACTTCTGCAAAATTTTGGCCCAAACCAAAGCTGAAAAAGGACACTCAAAGAATAGGTGACTATGAGATTCAGTCCCGCCATGGCACAATACGCAAATGGGATCCACCACTAACCCCCAAGAAAGAATTCTATCCTTGGTAGAGAGTCTACCCCAACAAACAAGCCACATTATAAAGGCCCATCTAGGAATTCTTTGTTTAAACCAAACAATATCAACCCACAGTACCTTAGGGAGAGGGGTTCGAAAAGCTTGCAACGCAGAGTTAACAGAGAACATACCATGACGGGCAGGGATCCAGAAGACAGAATCAGCAACCAAAGGGTTAGGCTTCAGAGTGAGGGGAGTGCTCCTCATTATCTGCATGATGGCTCTGTTACGCTACCTTGGCCATTGCCACTCACCTTCATGAATAATAGAAGAAACTTTTGCCAAAAGAGAGCTTCCGACATTCCTAACTATACTGTCACCAAACACCTTATACAGGGGACCAACAGTATGCCAATGATCCAGCCAGAGGAAAGTACTATCCCCATCTCCAATCATATGCTTTATCAGAGGTTGCACCTTGTCTCTAAGCTTGAATAATTTTCTAATAGTCCACGAAGAATTCTGAGGCAAGTGCATCAACAGGACCTGCATGTTGTTCGGGGGAAACGATCATACTTACCAGCCAGTTCAATCTAAGTTTTGGATCTTAGGGGAAACATCATCTGTAACCTCTACAGCAACAGTGCTTCCCTCCTCAACGATGGGTTCATTAACAGCCTCTTGGACTGATGTCTGTTCAGTCACTGCCCCCTGTGGTTCCACTTGGATTTCCTCATCAGCATCAGCAAACTCATCAATCTGCTAATCCACGTCATCGGCAGGGTCCTCATCTTGCTCTTGGTTTGCTGCTGCACGGCCACTAGGTAGATCGTTCTCAATCCATAAAGGAGAGTCCTCAGCAACACCAACCTTGGTCAAGAAAGCTTCCCAGCTTGCAACCCAGATCTGGTCCTGGATTGCTGGCATCTGTCCCACGTAATCGGCCGTTGTAGCATCAAACCCCTTATTATATCCAGCTTCGAAGGCCGCCTTTTTGGTATTGTCAATCTCTGCCAATGCCTACTTGAGGTTGTTTTCCGCAGTCTCGAGTCTGCCCTTGGCCTCAGCATAGTCTGCCTTGGCATTGTCTCTTTCTCTTTCGAGCCTCGTGATTGTACGGAGCAACCTTGTATTGTCAGTTAGCAGCTTGACTCTCTCAGTCTCAGCATCTTGGAATTTCTGACCCAACGTCATCATTTTTTGAATAAGCTGTACAAATACCATACATAGGTTAAGGGAATTCTTAACTACTATAATAAGGGCCTTTGCCACGAACGAGTATTTGGTTACCTTGATCCCACTGACGAGACCAGTGGACACAAGCCTATCTGCAGGAGATGAGGATTCCTTCTGCATGTCAACAGGAAGTACCAGAGCCTGTGCCAAAGCCAGTGCATCACCGAACACGTGATGTAAATTTATTAAATGAGTCGTTTTTCTTGGTCGTTGTCGTAAATAGGAGAGAAATTTCAAAGTCAGCTATGAGCCAGAGATTTCAGACACTAAATTGTACTCCTATAATGGAAACAACTAAGAAATCCACCCGAAACCCTAACGAAGCTGCTTAACATGTTCAACCTGTCAAAGCCGTTTTTTCAAAAGCAATTTGGTGATTCATTCTTTCTTTCTTTTGTGGCCTATTCCCTAGTTGAACTTGAACCTGTCAAAGGTTTTCAACGATTTCTAATTCCAAAAGTTAATTGTCGAGGTTTTCGGTCATTTCCCTTATTGCTTCTTTTAACATTTGCCTCGCTTGAGCCACTTTGGCACGTTCTTTGCCAACCTTGACCTCCGGCCAATCTCCGAGGCTTCTTGTGACACCATTAGGCTTCGGTGACAATGAAATGAGTACCGGCGGGCATTTGGACACTTGGTTCAACCCGGAACGTTGGTTGGCATTCAAAACCGCCTTATTAGCACGTTTTACCTGAAATACACACAAAAATACCTTACGTGCATTATGGGATAAAAACGACGAGTTAAACAAACAAAGTTTGACAGCGATAGGAGTGGTCCAGGCAATAAAGAGAAACAATGAAGGTGGGAAATTTCCTGCATTGCTCATGTGGTCAGGTCCACCACAACTTGACATACTTTAATTCAATTCTTCGTGACCTGCTTGCTCTATCTAACCAAATAGGTACAATTCATCTTTGACCAATTAAGTCACCCTCAGCATTACATGCACCTAGAGAAAATTTCCAAGTAACCATTTTAATTTGACAAACAGAAGGAGAATTGAACACAATACTCAACGATAGTCTCAATCAATAATTGTTGTATAATTGATAAGTGCCGAAATATTAATATTTTCACCCTCCAAATTACACTTGTTGGTCATCTATATTTGTTACTTGATATTTATTTTGCTTTTATTTTATTTGTAGGTTGCTCGAGCTCATTGTCCAAGATATTGGATAAAACGAAAAGTTTAATTAAGTTCGGGCTCAAAGTGCAAAAGTGTTGAAAGAATGATCGGTCCAACTAACGATTTACCCAATAGGCACACATTAAAAATATGAAAGAACAATATTTAAATCTTAATTTCCTCCACTTAATTGTCCTTTCTATGCAACTTTCTTCAAAAGCTAATCAATATTTCTTACTTTAATTGCAAAAGACAATTTTACCCTAGAACCAATTGTTTTTGCTTTGCTTTCTCTCTAACTAAAAAAGGACACCAGGGTTTTTTTTTTTTAATTTAGCAGAAGAGCACAACATTTTCTAAGTGCGGTGTTCTTCTGAAAAAGCCAATGGCTTTCTTGTCAAAAATGAGCCAAATAAAGACGAAAATAAGCCAATAAGCCAATTTTTCCGTCTTTATTCAAAAAAATTGGATTTCGGTCAAAAATTTTTACTTTTTAGATTCCTCTCGTCGTAAGGATGCAATAATCTCCAAAAAATTGACAATAAGCCAAATGATACGAAAAAAATTTGAATAAGGACAAAAAATAAGCCACTTTTGCTTATTTGTCCGAACACCCAGGCTCATTGATGTTGTCAGGGGGTGTTCGGATAAACAAGCTAAGTTTGAACAAATTTTTGAAACTCGTTAAGTTGCAAACCAAGCCTGACCAACTACCTGCTCAGCTTGTTTGGCTCGTTTATCGCCCCACATTTCTTTTTTTGTTTATGTTTTATAATCATCCATTTTATAATAGGTGTAACCGTGTAAGATTTGGTGGTGTCTTCTTGTTATATTGAGATTCCTTTGCCTCAGCATGTCAAAGCTGACTGGGACAATAGAAAATGATCAAATATGAAAAGTAAACTTAGTTGATGAAAAGCACGTGGTTTACTGTTTCAGATCAGGTGTGTTAACAGAAAAGCTAGCAAGCTGTGAAATGAATATTGTCAACCAATATACTGAAGAAAAGTAAACTTGAGCTGCTTTCCTAAGCAGCCCATGAAAAGCACGTGGTTTACTGTTTCAGATCAGGTGTGTTAACAGAAAAGCTACGTGCACAGTAATCTGTGCACAGCTTGCTATGCACGTAGCACAGCTCGAAAACTTTTTTAGTTTCTGTAATATGTTATGAGATTTGCTCCATAAATGTGAGTTTATCACATTTTTGTTTTTATTTCTTTTCTCTTGTTCAGCCTATAAATAGGCTTGTAATCTAAATATGTAAGCATGCAAACAAGAGTGATCAAAGTGTGTGAAAAAATGTAAGAGAAACGCAATTTCTTAGCGTAATACGATTCAGTCGTATTTGTGAAATACAAAGTTTGAGAGGGGTTGGAGGGACGATGGATGCTTGTAATCCGAATTCCAAACTAGACTCTGAACTTCTTAAATAGAGGCTTAAGGAGCACTTAAAAATCCAATAATAATTAAAGAAACACAATAATGATGCTTTCTATAAAGGCTTTTCTTTTCTCCAAGACCAGCTGTAGAATTAATTACTAGGAATCTCTAGCTTTAAGTTATTTTATCCCTTTTTTGGGGGGTTAAATATGAATGCATTAGAGCATTCATGAATTAAATAGCAAAAAGAAAAAAGAAAGCAAGCAAGCAAGCAAGAAATAAAGGATAGAAAAGTACAACGATTTATAACTCCAAAAGTTCTCAAGATTAGCGCTCATTTGCTTAACTGGTTCTTTTAATACGTCCTAAGTGGAAAGTTCATTCCTCAGCTGCCATTACAGGGAAAGTTCGTTCCTCAGCCAAACATGACTTTGTTTGCTTTGGTTTTCCCGAACCACCCCTCTCTCTCAACAGGTCCCCAATAAGTTTGACTGGAAATTAAAGGATCCAGACATTACATTTTCAAGTAACCATTTTCGACAAAAAGGAGAATCGAACACAATAATCAACGGTTGGATCATTGAAGAATTGTCGTACATCCGAGCGTCGACTTTTCCATGGCGGTTTGGTGAGATTGAGAAAAATGAATCCATTAATAACTACGTAAAAAGGAAGTTAATTCTTCTAAACTGCAAATGCATTGGGACTTCACAGAGATCTCTAGTAATAAAATTACCATGGCATCCAGTGTCGATTTCCCTGATTATAGTCATGGTATCCACAGCCTTTTGGAATATCTTCTCAAGAATTGCAAATAACTATTACTACCTTTTTTTCTCCTCCAACTTATTAAAGGGAAGAAAAAGATGTGAAGGCCCACAAATCTTACAACGTTCAAAAAATCCTGAAGTGTAATAGAATTATTGTTAGAAAGATTACACAAGATTTGTGAGTCTCATTGATTTATAATCAAAAGCTGAACTATTCTTATTGTCACCGATGATCTCTAGAACTAAGGCACCAGTGATTATTACATATAGTAACAGATCTTTCGTCGAATAGGGCAAGTCCAGATAATGAAGGTAGGCTTGAAAAAGAATCATGAAAATTCGAGTGTTAACCCTTTTCATGAGGGATTTAATGAGATGAGCAAAATAGGATTCATTTAGTAACCAGATAACAAGTTCTGCAATTTTCCCAATAGGTATGAAGTTGGTGGGTTTTTGTCAAAATTTACTTCTAATGACTAAGGACTCGTGACAGGGCATCAGCTTAAGGTGGAAACATCAATCCTCTATGATTAGGTAGAATGATCATCAAATCAAAGCAATTCTGGCAGCGCCAGGTGAGCTATATTATATATGATAGTCAATTTACTCAATTAACATTCCTTTTATAGAAACTAACAGAGATATGCTTATTGCTGAAAATTAATCACATCCTGGTTCAAAAAGATTTGCTTATAGCTGATATCACATCTTGAGAATTCAACGAGGATGCAACTCAGTAACTGATACTTGATTTAGAGAATGACCCGACACGGCCAATTCAGAACTATACACCTGAAGCAATGGTCGCCCTGAATTGGTGCTACCACTATGCAAAAAAAATGATAGCACTGACAGTACCGGAAGGGTGAGGGAGGAGCTACTAAGCATGAGAACAGCCGAAGCCATAGTCGGTCTTTCCACAACATTTTCCTGAACGCACAATAACCGAATATGAATACATCTTATCATTTCCCGCATGGAACCCGAATTACCCCTTAATGTGGAGTCTATGAGATTTGAAGTTATTGCTTCCCTCCAAGTTTTCCAAACCTGCAAGATTTCAACATGTGACTTAAGATTTCATGGAATACTGCATTCATTCATGCGTTTTTCCTTTTGTGGTAAGCATTGTTTCAAGAAATTTTTATACTTAAGTAGCTTAAAAGGTTCTCTATGATCTCTCTGGTACATTAAGAGTTGTTCTTCTAGCCACTTAGAATTTCAAGAAGTAAGATACCAAAGCTAAAGACATTTGATTTGATCGAGAATTGCCCATGCATCGCATACTCTGGAGCCATATATCCACTACAATGGTAAATGTGTTGGTATGTGATGTAAAACACATGGAGGCCCAATTCCGTGATCAGTTGGACTGAGCCAAGCCCCGGAAGTCCAAACGGTATTTAATTTCAGATTACCCAAATTGGCGAAATTCGGACGAGCTTGGAATAGGCCCAAACTTGGGGGCTGACTTATTTTCGCGTTCCGGTCCATACACATCAACCCTAAGGTTGATGATGAATGGTGCCTTTTGGTCTATTTGTTTCGTTTAGGCTTTCAATTGCATTATTTTACCATTAGGGCAATGGAGTTGTTTATTTGAATTAATGAAAATTGAGAGTTTTTCTCATTTATCGTGTGTTCGAAGAGGGAGTACCTCTAATTCATACATATTTGTGTTTATGTTTCAAAGAGAGAATCTTTAACATAAGCAAGTTCGTAATCTCTTCTTGCAAATAATTTCGTAAAAGGAGGCTGCGCTGCATCAGTACTCGATCATTGATCCAATATCTGTAAATGTGTGTGGCATACTAATTTTCATTGTTGATCTATCCTTGAATTTTGTTTCTCAACCTATCTAAGGGGTCTATCCCGGCCCCATGTACGTTACGTACAGATTTCTCATTTTGAGGGGCTGATTGGTGTTCTCATTTTTTGAATACTCATTGAGATCTTTCAAACAAAAATAATATTACATATTTTTAGATATCTGTAAGCCCATAATTTTTAATTTTAGATTTCAATAAGTCCATTATTTTTAAGTTTGAAAATTAAAAAAAAAAAAACTTTTTGAGTTTGTGGAACGGCCCCAAAGCTAGTGATCAAGCATTCAAGGTAGGTAAAAGAGGGGTCGGAGTTACAATGGATGCACGCAATCCAAATTCCAAACTAGACTCTTAAACTTCATAAATAGAGGCATAAAGAGTACTTAAAAACCCAATAATAATTATTTAAAAAAAAACACAAAAATGATGCTTTCTATAAAGGCTTTTCTTTTCTCCAAGACCAGCTGTAGAATTAATTACTAGGAATCTCTAGCATTATGCTCTTTCATACCATTTTTTTTGGTTAAATATTAGTCTAGCTCTGGGCCAAAGGTAGGATTCTAGGAATACCAAAAGCAGAGAGAGGCTCGATGAGTATAAATTGAGAAGGGGGTTCCATTTCAGACAAACTACTCCTTAAAGGAAGGAAACAAGCACAGAAGCCCACCCGAAAGCCTAAGGAAGCTGCATAACATGTTCTCACTAGGCGGCCGGGGAAACCATAGAATCTCACAAATCATAGCTAAGCATTGAGAATTACTACATTCTTTTCTTTTTGCTAATCTATAGAAGGGAATAAGGAAAGGGAAAGAAACAACTCCCGGAGTTATATAAAATTTGAACCCAACCATCATGTTTGAACGAGAGTGCCTTGACCAGTAGGCCAGCCTATTAGTCTTGATTGACAATCATGTTTGCTAGTTTACTTGTATAGTCTAAATTCTATGCAAACTTCTTATGTGGAACTCAGACCGGGTGGTGTTCCAAAAGCATTTGGTGATTCATTCGTCCTTTCTTTTTTGGCCTAATCCCTAGTTGAACCTGTCAAAGGTACGTTTTGCAATATTATCGCAAGACTGATAACATAACAATCCCCTTAGCAGACTACGACTTCCCAAGTCAAACGAAAACAAAAATAAATAGCAAAACGAAACAAGAAAGCAAGGAAGAAAGCAATGATAGAAAACAACAATTTTTAACTGCAAAAGTTTTCAAGATTTTCGCGCATTTGCCTAATTGGTTCTTTCAACGCATCCTATGTGGAAATTTCGTTACTCAGCTGAATCATCAAGAATTTAATAAGTCTTTCCAAAGCCAAATAAAAATACGATAGACTTGTACAAATATGCACACACTTATATTACAAATATGCACACACTTGTATTATGGGCAGAAAAATTATAATTAATATCGTGTAGAGATAATGTTACTAACTTTTGTAGGGACTTGGAGTCCAAGTCTTACGGGTCTCCTATTTTGTGGTCCTAGTCTTAAGGATCTCCTAATTTGCAGCTATTTTCCTAGTTAGTTTGCAATCTCTATTTAAGATACGGCAACTCATGAATAAAGGAAATTATCGTTTATCATCAAACATTTGTGTTTAATCAGAGGCTTGGGTTTCTCAATCAACCTAAGTTAACTTGTTGCTTCATTTTTTTTTACCTTTTTTCACAGGGTTCCCATGGACAATAGAAAATTCTTAATTCGTACCAGACAATTCAACACATCCCAAGCGGTTTAGTCAAGTTGGATGAGAAAGAAAATAGGTGATTATCTATTTGTCTTTCATAAGATCGCATGTTCGAATTACACAGAGGCCAAAAATTCCAAACCTTGGGGCCACTCGAGAGTTTGCCTGGTTAGTAACTTCATGATCACGGAATTAGTCGAGGTGCACGCAAGCTGGCCCGAACAACAAGATGTGCGCAAGCTGAACTATCAAGGAGTTGGGGCACGGTGTTTGGGTTCTTATTCACTATTATTGTGAAGTTTGAACACAGCATTGTATTTGACCCATTTGGCCAAGAAGGGTGACAAAGTGGATGAAAATGACAAAGATTTGTGGGCTGATGTGAAGGCTAGGCTCATGATTCTGTCCGATGTTGTGTCCATAGGAAATTCCCTCTAGTTACGAAGAGAGAGGAAACGTTTTGAACTTGTACAAATTTGTGATGTGGTCAATACTACTAGTCTTTGTTGGCATTCAACTCTATAGAGCCACTATCACGGCATTAGGTGATCTTGCGCCAACGACTAAAGAGTTTTTTGCTGATAAGTGTGTGGTATTGTTCGTTGTATCTTGCTCTGTGGTTGAATGGCCCAGGATTTATTGAAATTTTGAGGTTTGTTCATGGTAGCAAGATATCTTTATTAGGCAGGTATGCTTCCATTATTCAACCTTTATGATAAGTGCATTGTATTGTTTGTTATCTCTTGTGTATTGTTGGGCCTGATTTTACTAGTCAAGCTAAAGGGAAATGAAAGTGAAGTAGCACTGGAGGACCAATATGTGGAGTTAGGATTGTTTCCGAAAAGTACTGCACATCCCAGGACGACTCAAGAGTTCCGGAAAGGCCTAGCTGACCAAAACCATTGCAAGGAAACACTCATCAACATGCTCATTGACAACAAGAGAATTAAAAAATAGCTAATTCAAGATGACAAAATTCTAATGCGTTGGGTGAACCGAGCAGAATGCAAGTAAAGAGACCCCTTTAAAACTACTTTGACTCTATTGTTCCTAAATCCGACTTTTAAATATTGTTGTACTCCTGTAAACAACTATATATCTCCATATCTTATTTCCATGTATTGTATGTACTGATTCTACTGGATATATTGTATCTGTTTGGACTCTCTCTCTCTCTCTCTCTCTCTCTCTCTCTCAAATAAGTGAAGTACGCTTGGAAAATCTGTACAAACATATTTCGATCACTAATATATCTTTTCATAGTTAGAAAGATTATACATGATCGATTGTTGAGCCTATCAAAAGTAAGAACTACTATTCTTATTGCCACCCATGATCTCTAGAACTAAGACACCAGTGATTATTGCGTATAGCAACAACAGATCTTTCGTTGAATAGGGGAATTCCGGATAATGAAGGTAGGCTCGTAAAAGAATCATTCGAGTTTTAACCCTTTTCATGAGGGATTTAATGAGATGAGAAAATAGGATCCATTTAGTAACCAGCTGATAACAAGTTCTGCAATTTTCCTAATATAAGTACGAAGTTGGGGGGTTTTGTCAAAATTAACTTCTAGTGAGACTCGTGACAATGCATCTGCTTAAGCTGGAAACATCTTTTCTTCTATGATTAGCCAAAAGGATCAAAGCAAGGCAATTTTACCAACAAGGAGAGCTATATTACAACAGTCAATTTTCTCAATTAGCATTCCTTTTATAGAAATTAACAGATATGCTTATTGCTGAACTCACATTCTAGTTCAAACATATTTGCTTATAGCTGAAATCACATCTTGAGAATTTAACGAGGATCCAACTCTGTAATTGATACTTCATTTGTTGAATGATCTGACACCGCCATTTCATGACCATGCTCCTGAAGCAATGGTAGCTCAGGATTGGTGCTACCACTATGCAGAAAAAATGCTGGCTCTGATGGTACCGGAAGGCTGAGGGAGGAGCTACTAAGCATGAGAACAACTGAAGCCATAGTCGGTCTTTCGGCAATATTTTCCTGGACGCACAATAACCCAATGTGAATACATCTTATCATTTCCCGCATGGAACCCGAATTAACCCTCAATACGGGGTCTATGAGATTTGAAGATGTTCCTTCCCTCCAGGTTTTCCAAGCCTGCAAGATTGAATATGTGACTTAAGTTTCTTGGAATCTACCTTCTTTCATGACTTGTAAATGTCATGAGTTTTTTCTTTTTTTGGTAAACAATGTTTCATGAAATTTTCATACTTACGTAGCTTAAAAGGTCCTCTACGTTCTCCCCATTACGGAAAGAATTGTTCTTCTGACCACTCAAAATTTCAAGAACTAAGACACCAAAGCTAAAAACATCTGATTTGACCGAGAATTGCCCATGCATCGCATACTCTGGAGCCATATATCCACTGCAATGGTTAAAGGGTTGGTTTCAGTACAAAAATTAATATGTTCAAACTGCATGAAGTCCTTTCCTTGGAATTTATGTGATCAAATTGCCGCGAGAAATTTTCACAATGCTTTATCCATAAATGCACCAAAACCATTTGGAAAGAAACAATGAAACATAATGGATATAGATATAGGATAGGTCCATAATTGAAAACTTACTGGGTTCCCACGATTCTACTTGTACTCCCTTGAGTTTCATCCACCACAAACAATCTTGCCATGCCAAAATCTGAAATTTTTGGATTCATGTCTTCATCTAGTAGAACATTACTGGCTTTGAGATCCCGATGAATGATCCTTAGTCGTGAATCTTCATGAAGATAGAGAAGTCCTCGAGAAATGCCTCCTATGATCTTGTAACGTCTATCCCATCCCAATAGTTTGCGCTTGTTTGGATCTGTATGTTTTTCCATACATATGGTTGAATCAAAGCTCAAATAAATTTCTAAAAAAGTAAAAACATCAAAATCTTTTGGTTACAAGGAGTTTATTCTAACTCTAAACTGTCATACGCTAAAATGGTATTTGCATCAAAGATATATACTTAGATTTATATTAGTCTTACTGAATAGGAAGTGATCAAGGCTTGACTGGGGCACAAACTCATAGATAAGAAGCCTTTCTGTTCCTTCCAAGCAGAAACCAAGCAGCCTAACCAAATTCCTGTGTTGAAGCTTGGCCACTAGCATAACCTCGTTCTTAAACTCTGTTTCTCCTTGTAGAGATTCCTTAGCCAGCCTCTTCACTGCAATTTCTTGTCCATTCAAAAGCCTACCCTGAAAGTGAAATGGAATATATGTGAACCAAACCAAACCACTTTGACCTAAAAGGAATTTTTTGTTTATTAACTCGAGATTCAATTACCTTGTAAACGGCACCAAATCCACCTTGTCCAAGCTTATTACCATCGAAGAAGTTATCTGTAGCAATGCTAATAGTTTTAAAGTCATATTGCAAAGATGCCACGATGCTAATTTGATCCTCAGCTTCAGAAACTGTACAAGTTAACAGTTGTGTCAGCGTAAGTTACAAGTAAAATTACCAAGAAGATTTCTACATTTGGAGACTTTCTTCAGAGATTCTACATCATAAGATTAGCCAACTGATACAGATTGTCACCTTGTCAGTATACTAAAATTTTCACCTGTTTTTCTTTATCTACCTCTATTTTCAAGGAGCAAGTGATTTCAACTGTAGTAAATGGAGGCCAAACTCCACTAAGGGTCAAGATAAACCATTTTAAGCTTACCTTCAACCTTTTGTTTTGGATTCTTCTTCTGCTTCCTCTTTCTTAGAAAGATGCAAACGCAGACAATGAATCCTATCATAGAACCTATTGTCGAAACAACAATAATGATGATTGTTCGAGTTGTATTATCATCCTTTCCTGCAAAATCAAGAAATTCTTTATTGTAAAAGCACTTTACATAAGCCAAATTCAAAATGTTCCATAAGGTTGTAATATATAGACATGAAGTTTTCTAGATCCATGAAATGTAAAATGACCGTCACATATCAGTGTTTCTCTTTTAGGAATGCATAACATTTCTCTTTCAGGAATGCACGACAATCATATTCGTTTGATAAAGAGCATATTCGCTACCATCGTGCCGTGTTTTGCTTGTCAGACAAGCAAAACTCATTTGCCTTAGGCCGGAGGCAAGACTGTTAGGTCCTGCCGGAGTGCCTCTAAGAGGCACATAATAACGAATATGCTCTTCATTCCAGGAGGGAATGAAGAGCATATATCGCTGAACGTAGTGAAAGAGTGAACTGATCTTGACGTGCACACACGCGACAGAGTCCGAGTCCGAGAGTCAAAACCCCCAAACCAACATCTTCTCTTCCCAGAAAGCTCACTAACCGAAGGTATCCTAGCTAGCCCGAAAGGACCGACTTCCGTATCAAACATGTATTTGACAGCGGCACACTTCAGACGTGTCCTCCGTGGAGTACCCGAGTTTTGGGGGATGTCTTCATTTTGGTTTTGATCCGTGGGCAAAACAAGACATGCATTGACCAAATACACACCTGCATTCGAAACTGAGTAATCTCTGAAGATCTTTTGGATATCTTCATTGACCAAATACTCTCTCTTGTAAAAAATTTGAGTAATCTCCAACACTGTATAGCAGGTTGTACCGGAGGTTTGAAAAATCGCTGCATAGCGGCTGATTTTTAAATCTATAGGTAAGTTGCTTGATTGGTGTAACCTAACATGCATAACCCATAAATCTATGATTCGTGAAACTAAGGAAAGAATAATTCAAAGGATATATATTACAAAAGATATGCTATACCTGATGTGGCTGGTGGTGCATCAGCTGGTGCATCTTCTGGTGGTGGTGCATCAGCTGGGATTTCCGTAAAGAACTGAAAGGTCTCGTACCGAAGAGAACAGCTAGGTGTCAAATATCTCCCTCCTCTCTTACCGCGTAACCGCGGAATCTGCGGAATCTGTTCAGTAGCCCCTAGGAGGCAATTGTTGCAATCTATTTGGGATAAATCAGGCGTGCACTGCATTAGTCCATATATAGTCTGAAAATCTGGACCAACCGTGTTGTTTGTCGCGAACTTGCGGTGGGCCCCACCTGATACTGCCTGGCTGCGGAGACCGTCCAACAAGCTTCTCAGCGCCAGATTGAATTCATTCACGCTCGACGCATTTTCGCTGTTCCACATATAGTAACTCGGACGGGTTGCTCGAATGCCATATATGGACTTGTTCGAATAACGCAGCATACAATAGTTATACCATCCAATCGCCTCCTTATAATTAGGAACTAGTTGTGGGAGCTTAATAGTGGAATCGTTGATACAACTACGACAGGTATTGAGGTCAACGTCTCCTCTGCAAAGCACAATTGCATTAACTCTGTCCGGATCTTCGCCAAATGAGGAACTGTAAAACCCATATCTATCGGTTCCGGAGGGAAGGGAAGAGAGGAGGGTTTCGAGGTTCCTCTGGTAGGTACTGTTAGTTGAGTAATTGCCAGATTCAGATATACTGAAGTAGTATTGTAAATCAGGCTGGGAAACGGTGAGAGTAAGAATGTTTAGGAGAATGAGATAAAGGAAGAGGAGCTCTCTCCATGAACCCATATTATATTCTTTATTCCAATTTGGTGAAGAATAAAGAAGTACGCACTGGGTTGAGCACCAAATTTGCTCTGCTACTTGTGATCTTGGGATTAGCAGCCAATATATAGTACATCACATCCCCGGAGGAGGTAAACTTGTTCAGAGCATCCACACCTCCCTCTTTACTTCCCTCTTCAAACTAAATTAAAGAGCCAAAAGAAAAAAAAACACCCAAAAACCCTTGCATCAGTCTCTCTTCTTTCCTCTCTACTTTTGGAAAACTCTAACATTGCTACAGTTACTCGGTTGGACAGCCGAGGAACTGTTCACTGGCTTCCCACTTTTATATTGTTTCCCAATTCCTGTTTCTGTACTCCACTGGTCCACCTCTTCTGACTTTTACACCTTTTCTTGCTTTTGTTTCTCTATCCGAGGCAAGGGAGAGTATATGGGTTTGATTATTTATTGAGAGGAGAATGAGAGTAAAGAGTCTGATGAAGTAGTTATTTTAAAAGTGGGTAGCTAAAGTAATAAAGTGACTTTTTAAGGTGTAAATTAGTCCAAAATATAAAGAGTCTGGTGCGGATGCCCTTACGGGGGGTGTAGTTTGCACCCGCCATGTGAGGGGCCCATTGATGACCGTCGATTTTATAAATTAAAATTTAATATTTGATATATCTATTAATATTGGGTCAAGTTGATTTTTTGTATATACGCACTACTCTGTAAACTCTACAAAATAAACGATTCAAATTATTATGATAAACTATCGATGGGCCCCACACATGGTAGGGGTGCAAATTTTAAGTTTACACGGGGATGAGATGTATATGTTGTATGCAAAATCTACACAAATTGTAATTGGTTAGAGCGGTTAAAGTGTGTGCCTTTGGTAAGTGCTTGAATCACCCTATAGTCGAGTCAAGTGGCCACCAATAGTTGTTTTTAGTTTTTACAAAACTCCTCCCATGGTATTCAATCAGGTGTTACATGCTCGTCCATGGATGCAGAAAACGACTCGTTAGAGCACGAGACAATACAATCAGAAGCATATCTACAAGGATGGGATAAGGGGGTCTAGTGGCGGCGGCCGCCACAACAAGAATTTTAAAAAATGCAATTATCATAAGTGAAAAAAAAAATTTATCCTCAACGTATATAGTCTCGCCACTGCTAGGTTTTTTTCTTATTTTTTATTATAGACTACTCATAAATCTTTTCTTTTTTTTTAATAAATGAGACCCAAAAAAGTATTCTAAATCTAAATTCAATAGGCCAGAGTGAAATAATATAAATGATGATGTATAATTAAGAAAAAAAAACTCCACATTCTAACCCCAAAATAACTTCACCCAAAAAAATTAGGGGAATTTAATTATAATGTCACTCTCCAAATTTATAATGTCATTCCAATTGAATTGGGTCTCTAGGTCTGCCTTTTCTGATGTCACTTGGCTTTGATTTGGGGTTATGATTCTGCAGCAAAATAATTATATGGGGCTACTGTTTAAATGATATTCTGAAAGCAGTCACTTTGTGCATATTGCCAAAGGTTAAGTCTATCTCCAATCCTCCCCCGTTCATACCCCCAATGATTGAGGATTACATGGATTCTGCTGTTATTGTTGGAGTGACATTATCGATACCCAAAATTAAAGTTAAGTCTTTTTTCAAATTTCATGTGCAAATGAAAAACATCATTTAATGTAGTTTTTGTTATGTTATTATTATTATTTTTTTGAGTCGATAACTATTAATATTGTAATGCATATTTTTTAATTTTTTTAAAATACATTTCGCCACTGCTAGGATAAAATTATGGTTCCGTCCTTGCATATCTCCAATCAAGCGCATCTTTTTGGTTTGGCCAATTTGTCATTCTTATTTCCTGGCTCGACGAATTGACACAGACGGAACAACTTTGGTTGGTAAGGTCACCCCTACAGAGTGCAAGAGGGTAAAAGTACTGGAGGAACATCTCGTTTCATTTAACTGAGTCGTTTTTCTTCGTCATTGTCGTAAATGGGAGAGAAATTTCAAAGTCAGCTATGGGCCAGAGGAAGGAATACCAAAAGCAGAGGGATGGTCGATTTCAGACACAAACTTGTAGTATAAAGGAAACAACTACAGAAACCCACCCAAAAGCGTAACGAAGCTTCTATGGTGCTTAACATGTTGAACCTGTCAAAGGTTTGAATTTCAGTGCCGAGCGGGTGGGAAATTTCCTGCATTGCTCTTATGGGCAGACCAAATACAACTAATCTTTGACCAATTAAGTCACCCTCAGCATTACATGCACCTAGAGAAAATTTCCAAGTAACCATTTTTGACAAACCGGAGGAGAATTGTACACAATATTCAACGATAGGAACAATCAATAATTGGTGTATAATTGATAAGTCCTGAAATATTAATATTTTGACCATCCAAACTACACTTGTTAGTCATCTATATTTGTTGCTTGATATTTATTTTGCTTTTATTTTATTTGTAGGTTGTTCGAGCTCGTTTCCAAGATGTTGGATAAAACGACGAGTTTAATGAAGTTCGGCCTCAAAGTGCAAAAATGTTGAAAGAAGGATTGTTGATGCGTTATTTCATGATGCCCAAGGGACCCACTATGTGATTACAACTGTATTACCCTAATATATGTGCTTATTATTCATTCCACTGACTGCGGCGGCTTTTGAACGTGGCGAGACCAGGGAATTGGACCCGTCGGCTACGGTAGGAAAGGATTAAAGGGAATTTGTTCTTCTAGACTATGGAGACGATCCATGATTAGAGATAGTTTGTACTAGTAAAATAATTCGTGATCTATGAAGATAATCCATATCAATTGGTGATTCATAAATTATCTTAAAGAAATCTCACTTGGGCTTGCAATCTTAAGGTATCGAGCTGGTTGATTTGAATAGTTGACCTTTAATCGAAGCATATTTAGGTTATGAGAGGAAAGAGTGGATTTGAAACCCTAGACTTTTTTCCCATTAACTTTGCTCTACTTTTCTGTCGCCTTTAATTACAATTCAATAGTTCTAAGAAACCAACAATCAATCAATCTTTTTGTCGGATTAATATAGAAATTAATTAAAATAATTGTAACTCAATCTTATAATTCCTATGGAGCGATACTCGAAATACTTACCACTGTTCATTTGAGTAGCAATAATTGTTTTGTTTTATTAATTATTTTTTATACGAAAACGACACTGTCAATAATCAACCATCGACTTTTCTGTGAAAGTTTAATGAGACTAGGTGATAGCCTACGTGCTACACCCGAAGAACATGCTCGTTGCTTTGGAATCGTACAATTTTGTACGGGTACATATGCTGGTAATTTATATGAAGAGGTATAGGAAAGCAGAATTTAAGTTTATATTACATAGAAGTTGAGAGCATATTGGTAGATGCTCCATACGTACAGACAAACGTTTGTAGGTTCAAGTTTATATTACATAGAAGTTAGGAGCATATTGACAGATGCTCTATATGTACATCCGAATTATTTGGGTTCTGTTGACATTTGCAAAGACATTGTCAGAGATGTCTATTGTTCACCTTTCGGAGTTCCAAAAGTTGTTGCATTGAGTAGCTAATGAAACGTCGTATTATTTTAGTAGATCAACAGAAATAAATGAAGGTCAGGCTAAATGTATCACACCAAGAAAGCTTAGAAAAAAATTAGAAAACCAATGGAATGAGAGGGATGGTTTAGAAATACCAAGGAACAGTATCAAGGTAAATGTATCATCCATTTCAGTATCTTCAGAAAAATGGATTCATCGGAAGCACCTTGACAATTCAGTCATTACCCAAGAACTATCAGACATGGACCACAAAGTAGGCCTTAACCACTCCATAAACATAGAACCAACTCCAAGGGGGTCTCTTGGCTATGCTCACTGCCTAGCTACCTAGCTATCATGAATAAACGAAAGTCAAGGAAGTGCAAGACTGCAAGTTATGTTAGAGGCAAGCACAGGTAGCCCTCATGCAATCCACGAGTGTCATGCCCGTTGGTTGCAATATTGAACATGTATTCAAGGCTTAGCCTGTAGAAATTGTCAATCATGAGTTTCACGGGGGCCAATATGATGTAAAGAATATTTTCTCTGCATGCCATGCGAAAGAAATAAAAATGCGTAACAGAGCGAATGTATTGGGGTGAACATCATCCAACCGCAAAATAACCATGTAATTCCAAACGTTAAAAGGTTGTTATTCTGCTATCCATTTGTGGAACAAAATATGAAATATTTCAATCAACCATTACATGTCACAAGTTCTTGAATAAACAGAAATTCCAAACTCGGGAAGACTAACTACTTTGCTGATTGAACCCATGCCTCATGACAATCACTCAACTTTGTCAAGCAGGTAGCTGCTCAAACTAAGCCACAAGAGTGCTGGCAGTGGTTGACTCGCTGAAAATAAGAAGCTTCAAGTTAGTGTTTAACCAATGAGCAAACATCAAGCTAGTGTATAATCAATGAGCAAACGTCTACAAAAGAAGTAGTTACGTGACACTATGTTTTGAGGTTTGTACAGCATAGAGAAGCAATAGAACCTAGTGATGCATCGACCTGATATAGGAGTAGAACATTGGGCATGAGGACCAAGTTTCATTGAGCATGAGAACCAAGTTTTATCATCTTATAGGAAGTGGGGATCATTCCATAAATCACAATGCACTGTCAAAGATCAAATGCTTTAATATTGAATAAACAATGTGTCCTACAGAGTACACATGGAACGCACCTCAGGCTTGCATGGAGAACATTCAGATTTCAGCTTTTGAATGCAGGAATGAGGGAAAAGGAAAGAGAGGAAAAAAAACTGATTCTGCATATACTTTAATGCTCTCATGGCAAAACTCTCAATGAGGAATATGGTTAATGAAATGAGGGAAATCTTTACAGAAAATTCACATATACCATCAACTAAATCCTTGAATTCCCGTAGACTGGAAAATGAAGGAAATTACCCACACATGTTGATCGAAACATGGCCCGAAACAACATCTTGTCCCACTTCACATCAAATGTTTGAGGGACTAAAGCCAGAATTCATTCAATGGAACAAAGAACGAAAAACTTACCATGGCAACAATACCATAAGAAAAGATTACAAATGTAAAACACGATTCCAAGAGACACTCTTTTTTCTAGCATTGTGACAAAAAGTACCCACCCCAGTGAAGGGTGTTTAACTTACTACTTTTTCCTCCTTTCGAAACTGGGATGACTTGTCTACTCTAAAGTTTCTACTTTTGCTCCTTTTAAAAAAACTTCATTTTAAGTTCCAAAAATCTAACAATAGTGCAGTTTCACTCTCGCATCAACAAAGCCTTCAGTAGAATAAACTCCCTGAACAATTTGAATGGCAATAGACAACTACTAACAAGCAAAAAGTTGTATCAAGATACATATATATGTAACAGCTCGTTCAATACCAGGTACAGTTCTCTGAAACTTGAAAGGGGATTTCGAATGCATTACCAAAATCTTTCCGCTCGAAGCGAAAAAGCAGAAACTCTTACATGTACTCATTCTACAAGTGTGAACTTTTAAGCAAAACTCTTTTGCTGAACTATCAATTTTTAGCAAGTAGAAGTAACAAGCATAGGAAGAAACTTTGTCAAGCTCTACTTCAATAAAATCACATAAGAAATAGATGATGATGTACATGTATGTGTATGTGTAAGACAATGCGATGGTTGATGTCATCAAGGACGCTAAGCATAATATGCATCTTTGCAATTTTTTCGAGTTCATAAAGGAAGATCTTACCAAGAATCAGAAATGACCTTTATATTTTCTCCTTAAACGATGTCCAAAAGACAAAAAGATCAGAGGGCTCAAAACTAACCAAAACTTTTCCAAAACCCAGCAGTATGACGTTGCCATTTATGGATATTACTATCCTCAAGTGTACTAGGGGATGGAGGAGACAACTCAGAGTAAACAGCTGCTAGAAAATCACCATTCACCGAGAAAGCATGACAAAAAAAGTTCGCTTATCACAAGGCAAATTGCCAGAAAATATGAAGTCATTTCGACTCTTCTATATAGACCAACACACATGAGCAATTAAACCAAGTTTGGGCAACCGATCAGTAGATAGACAATCAAACCATTTGATAGCATAACTAACATTGAAATCTCATATTTCTGATACGTGTTATGCCTATCTACACAACTTCCAGGACAAGCAAATCCACTCTCAGAGATGCATACAAAAACTGAAACACACAAGCATACGCACGCTCAAAAGTCAAACAAGTAGTAATAGGTCATTGAATCAGTTATATTCTAATGCCTATGCTTCTAACAACACAATTGAGTGGAAATTGATTCAATGGACAGCAATCAATCACATCCTCCAAAACCTTTCTTTCCAAAACGACGAAATTGATAATTATAGAAAAAAATATTTTGACCTGGTAATGAACAACTAGGACTTAAATATTGACTAATGAAGCACCTAACATAACCTTTTACAATCGACCCAACAAGGCTTCAGCTTTTGCAAACTTCGTAAAATGGTATCGTTTCCAACTCCATCAATGATGCCTTGCTCTAGGTACAAAACAAGCCTATCACTCATCTATAGGTCTCCCGTTTCATTGGCATACCAATTCTTCACAATGTTCATACGAGAAAATGCCCTCTTAGCAGTCGCAACCAGTAATACTGTTAGGTTATTATGGGTTTATTTGTAATTAGTTCATTAGTTATTCTATTATGTAACTAGTTCATTCTCTAGGACCATAGTGTAATTAGTCTAATATGTTGTATAACTACTCACGTTGTACTTAGTTTACGTTAATGTGAAATAACCCTAATTTTTGGGTTCCCAATCCACACGTCTCTCTCTTCCTTACAACTTCACATGGTATCAGAGCATATGGATCCAACATCAGATTATTGCTCCTCGTTACCTTCATTCTAACTGCCGACAGATTCTCCTCTACCAACGTCGAGCAATTGCCCAACGTCCAGCAATTGCCAACAATCATCTCCTGGCGTCCAGCAACCATTGCCGACCATTACCCAGCCTCCGGCAATCTTCGCAACTCTCAGGTAACCTTCCAGCGACCTTTGTGGTGGCTGACTCCTCTTATTTTATGGCTTTCTGGTTTGGAAAAGCTTGATATACACAGTTTGGAGTTAGGTTTGTATAGGTTGGAGTTGGGTTTGGACTGATTGTTCTCGGATTGGAGTCGATTTGGACTGGGTAAGTTTTTTTAAAAGTATTCAGGCAGATCCAAAGGTGCTCCAGAGGTATTCAATTGGTGTTTAAAGTACTAGGGCTATTGGAACCTTTGTTTATTCTTTTTTGGAGTTCCAAAGCTGCTGGGAATTTGATTTATTGTTTATCTTGGAGTTGTTGTTCGGCTGTCACAATGTTAGAGGATAAAAAAGAGTCTTGCGCTAGTGGAAAGGATGAGTTGAGTCGTGTAGGAACTATGGATAACTATTCTCTGGATATTTGCCACATTAGGTTGGATGGTACCAACTATTTGATTTGGTCTCGTACTTTTACTTTGGCAATTGAGGCCAAAGGGATGTCGGAGTTCATTGAGGGCCCTATTACTCCACCAATTGAGGCGGTTGAACTTAAAAAGTTTAAATCTCAAAAATCGTTAGTCATGATCTGGTTGTTTAACTCTATTAGAGCTGATATTCGCCATACTTTTCTGCTTCTTGATACTCCACATTAGATTTGGACTACTGCAGCCCAAACCTATTCTCAGCAAGGTAATGATGCACAGTGTTTTGAGTTGAGGAAAAGACTCCGTACATTGGAACAAAATCATCGATCCGTCGTTGTGTATTTTGCTGATATGAGTGGAGCATGGCAGGAGTTCGATTATTATCAGGGATTTCAGGCTGTTTGTGCTGTTGATGCTGCTAATTGGCTGGAGAGGATAGAAAAAGAGCGTGTTTATGACTTTCTTGCTGGTCTTGATGTGGAATATGATCCGATTAGAGTGCAGGTGTTGGGTCGTGTTCCGTTTCCGTCTTTCGAAGAGGCCTATGCCATTGGGGTGCTATGATGCATACTCCTACTTCTGATCGTTCCGCCTTGGTTGCCATTCCTCAAGGTCATTTTGGTTCTAGTGGCGGGCTTGTTTCACAAAATGGAAAGTCACAGTCTGGTGCTAGCAGTGGACCTATTGATCGTGAGTCACTCTAGTGTGATCATTGTCACAACACCGGTCATCCCAGAGATTTCTGTTGGAAGTTACACGGCCGTCCCTCTCGTGGGCGAAGGGGTGGATGCAGTGGATGCAGTGGTCGCGGTCGTGGTCTTATGCGTTCTCAGGCCCAGGCTCAAGTTTCGGAGTCTACAGTTGCTATCTTGCCTAATTCTTGGCTCAGTACTGGGGTTCAGGGCCCTTCTGATCATGTTAGTTGATTTTCTCAGGGGGAGATGCAAACTCTCAAGCGCCTTATGACTCGGGCTGATTCTCCATCTACTATAGCTCCTACTTCCACAGGAGGTCTCACTTCATCCTATTTTGCTCACACAGGTATTTCAGCTAGTGTATTTACTGCCTCTTCTGCTATTCCTTGGATTATAGATTCCGGTGCTTCAGATCATATGACAGGTTGTTCCTCTGTATTTGATTCTTACTCTACTTGTTCTGGTAAGGATAAGGTCAGAATAGCAGATGGATCATTCTCTGCTATTTCAGGGAAAGGTTCCGTTCGCTATTCTCCCTCTATTTCCCTCTCTTCAGTTCTACATATTCCAAACTTTGCCACTAACCTTCTGTCAGTTAGTAGTCTTACACGTTCTGCAAATTGTTCAGTGACCTTTTTTCCCAACTCATTGTGTTTTTTAGGAACTGGACACGGGCAAAGTGATTGGTAGTGGTAAAGCACATGATGGCCTTTATTTTTTGGTGTCTGCACCTCGTTCACCTATGTCATGTGGTCTTGCTCTGCAAGCAGATACGAGTTCAGCTCTTTCTATGTTACATCAGTGGCATCGTAGATTGGGTCATCCCTCTTTTGAGATTCTAGAGAAACTTTTTCCTATTTTAATTAAGCATTGTTCTAAGAGTCAGTATTTTTGTGAAGCTTGTGAGCTTGGAAAACATAAACATGCATTTTATGCACCTATTAATAAATGGAGTGCCTCTCCTTTTATGGTTATTCATTCCGATGTTTGGGATCCTTCCCCTGTTTTCTCTCTCAAAGGTTTTTGATGGTTTGTTACTTTTATTGATTGTTATTCTCGTGTTACTTTGGTGTATTTAATTAAGTCAAAAAGGGAAATCTTTTCTTGTTTTAAATCTTTCCATGCAATGGTGCACACTCAATTTGACACGAATATCAAAATTCTCCGTAGTGATAATTGCACTGAGTATATCGATAGGAATTTTAGGGCCTTTCTGGATGAAAATGGTATTCTTTTTCAGACGACTTGTGTTGACACTCCATAACAAAATGGAGTTGCTGAACGCAAAAATCGTCATCTTGCTGAGGTTGCTCGCTCTCTTTTATTTACCATGAATGTTCCCAAATATTTATGGGGAGAAGCGATTTTGACTGCAACTTATCTAATCAATCGTATGCCATCCAGTGTTCTCAACTTCAAAACTCCTATTGAGTGTCTCCCTAACAGTTCTTGTGTCCTGACTCTTCCCCCGATGGTTTTTGGTTGTGTGTGTTTTGTTCATACTCATCACCCTTCTGGTGGCAAGTTGGGCCATAAAGCCCATAAATGTGTTTTTGTTGGGTTTTCTCCTATCCAAAAGGGCAATAAATGTTATGATCCTCACTTTAGAAAGTTTTTTGTCTCTATGGATGTCACTTTTTGGAAAACCGAGTTTTTTTACTCTCCCTCCACTCTATCTCTTCAGGGGGAGCAGCATGTTAGTCAAGAAGAGATGAGGGAGGAAGATGTGTTTACATCTCAGAATCAAGAGTCATGGTCTTTGTCACTACCTTTTCGTAGTGAGGGGGAGAACGAGAAGTCTGAAATGGAACCAGTGTCTGTTAGTAGTGCAAAACAAGACATTGGTGGACGAGTGGATGGAAACAGGCATAGACCTAGTTAATGGCCTGCTACCTTGGCAACATATCAAAAGAAAGGCAAAGGTAAATCTTCATGTGTACTATCACCTTGCCAATCACCATCCCCTGCTTCAGTTCCGGACTCCTTAGCTGACTCATCTGGTAACGAATCTTCTCCTATTGAATTTCCTATTATTGATTCTGATAATCTTCCTGTTGCTCTTCGGAAAGGTGTTAGGTCATGTACTCAACATCCCATTTCCCAGTATGTCTCTTATGATCGTTTATCTCCTTCGTACCATGCCTTTGTTTCGTCTCTTTCTTTTATATCTATCCCACAGAATTGGCAGGATGCATTCATGATATCTGAGTAGAAAAAAGCTATGGTAGAGGAGATGACAGCTTTGAAAAAGAATGGCACTTGGGAGCTGGTGTCACTCCCAGGGGGAAAGAAATCAGTGAGATGTAAGTGGGTTTTCACTGTTAAGCAAAATGCTGATGGTACAGTTGAGAGATACAAGGCAAGACTTGTTGCCAAGGGTTTTACTCAAACCTATGGTATTGACTACGATGAGACATTTGCTCCAGTAGCAAAGATGAACAGTGTGCGAGCTCTACTTTCTTGTGCAGCCAGTTTGAATTGGCATTTTCACCAGTTTAATGTGAAAAATGCATTCCTTCATGGAGAGTTAGAGGAGGATGTGTATATGGATGTACCACCAGATTTCCCTACATCTAAGACTGAGGGAAAGGTGTGCAGATTGAAGAAGGCTCTTTATGGGTTGAAGCAATCACCTAGAGCTTGGTTTGGCAGATTTTCGAAGGCTATGTTGAGGTTTGGTTACACATAGAGCCATGCAGATCATACTATGTTCATCAAGGGAGGTACTGGTAAGATTGCTGTCCTTATTGTTTATGTTGATGATATAATAATGACAGGCAATGATGTGACAGAGATTCTCGATCTTAAGTCTAGTTTGGCTCAAGAATTTGAGATTAAGGATTTGGGACCATTGAGATACTTTCTTGGAATGGAAGTGACAAGGTCTGATAGAGGTATTTTTATCTCTCAACGGAAGTATATACTTGATCTTTTAGAAGAAACAGGTATGTTGGGTTGTAGACCAGCAATTTCTCCTATTGAGGCGAATCATCATCTTAGTAGAGATGTGGAGGAGCACACTGATAAAGAGAGGTATCAACGACTTGTAAGTCGACTGATATACTTAGCTCACACCCGACCGGATGTTACTTATACAGTGGGTGTTGTTAGTCAGTTTATGCATGACCCTCGTATTTCACATCTAGATACAGTTGATCGTATCTTGAGGCATCTCAAATTAGCTCTAGGGAAAGGAATTCTGTTCTCCAATCATGGCCACCTACGGTTAGAGGCATTTACAGATGCTGACTGGGCTGGTTCTGTGGATGATAGATGCTCTACTTCTGGCTACTGTACTTTCCTCGGAGGCAATTTGGTTACTTGGCGAAATAAGAAGCAATCTGTGGTTGCCAGGTTTAGTGCAGAAGCTGAATATAGAACTATGGCACATGGTGTTTGTAAGCCCTCGTGGCTTCAAACCTTATTACGTGATTTGGGAATTTTTGATAATGATCCTATGAAACTTTACTGTGATAATAAAGCTGCCATTAACATTACTCATAATCCTGTTCAACATGACAGAACGAAACATATAAAGATCGACAGACACTTCATCAAGGAGAAGTTGAACGAGGGTTTGATATGTATGCCGTTTGTGAGGTCTGAAGATCAATTAGCTGACATATTCACAAAAGGGCTTGGTAGCAAGAGTTTTCACCCTCTTGTGTTCAAGTTGAGCTTAATAGATATCTTCGCACCAACTTGAGGGGAATTGTTAGATTATTATGAGTTTATTTGTAATTAGTTCATTAGTTGTTCTATTATATAACTAGTTCATTCTCTAGGACCATAGTGTAATTAGTCTAATATGTTGTATAACTACTCACGTTGTACTCAGTTTACGTTAATGTGAAATAACCCTAATTTTTGGGTTCCCATTCCACACGTCTCTCTCTTCCTTACAACTTCACAAATACCAATGCTAACGTCAAAAGCAAGTAAACCAATGGATATATTGTCTTTTCTACTCTCCACCATTTTTTTACCAAGCTCACTAATTGTATTCAGCCTTAAGAAGTCATTACTAGAGCGCACATCCAAAATGTAAGTTTCAAGCTGATTGTCAAGTACCATGAGTTCTATTGGAGAAAAGTCCTTCGACTAAAACTCAGCAAAGCGCATCAAATTTTTCTTGTCAAACTGAGAGAACGAGTTAGATGGACTCAAACATGCCACACAAAGTGGCAACTCAATGCTCGAGTCAAGATAACGAGCATTTAGTTCTTGAATTTGCAAATCTATGACATCACAGAATACCTCAACCCTGTAGAATTGCAAGTTTGTAATCTCCTGAACTTTACCTCTTCTTCGCCCTTTCTCAGTAAAGAGATTATCCATATCATATTAGGAACGTCAATTTCATGGTCTACACAAAATGAGGAGACCTCATCAAGTAAAGAGGTCCAACCACTTTTCCTCATCATGCGAAATCGTCTTTTGGACACTTCAAGTAATTCGACAACGTTCACAATACCGCTATCCCTCGTTTGCAATGTCAGTGACAACTCATTTGTAATTCCCAATAATGTTTTCAGCAGATGGAGACTGAATACAAAGTCAAATGTGAGCATTACGCCCAACAAGCTGCGTGCTTTTACTCGGTCTTCACAGCTGCGAACATACCGATCAAGTTAACCAAAGCACTATAGTGTGAGCCACAACACATATCACCAGAAGAGTCGTTTCGGTTCTCTTGATTTAAGCCTTGGCCACTTGAAAGCTCTCCAACATTAAGTGCTTCGACAATTTTTGCAGCTTGCTTCTTGCGGAGAATATCTTGATGTTTGCATGGAGCTCCAACAACATTCACAATTCTAGAGACACAGTAAAAGACTACAGTTATCTCAATATTAGTCGCTGCCAGATCAACAAGAGCTGATTGCAGTTTATAAGCAAAAGAGTGAACATAATATGAACATGGATTTTCTTCAAGTAAAAGTATTTTGAGACCATTTAATTATTCCCGCAAATCTAGAAATACTTAGTCCATTCCACTGCTATTTTGCGCAAGAAAGCACCAGTCTTTTTAACATGACCAATACCCAAAAATTCAATCACCTGCCCCTTTCTGTCCACATACCTTAGCACAACTGCCATTTGATCCTCCTTTGAGAGGTCACGGGTTTCATCAATCCAAATAGAAAAGGGTCCATCACCCAGATCTCTAATAATCTCTCTGATTGTTTCAAATGCAGCCACACACTCACTATATCCTTCCGAAGATCAGCAGATGCCAATTCAAGATTTTGAGGAGCATTGTCCAATGCAAGTACCGTTTGATATGTTCATTTTGTCAGCGGCAAACTTCAACAGTTCATTAATAACCCTTCATTACTTACATCGAACAAATACTCATCGGGATCACAGAAGAGAAATCCCTGCCTTAGAACATACCGAACTGAATCAATTGATGCTTTCAAGAAGGTTTGGAATTAATTTTGACGGTGATCTGATTGCTTAGGAGAAATCTCCTGAATAAGCTGCTTTTGGCCCAACAAGTCTAGACATTTGGACCAGGCTTGGTTATGAGCACCATTATGGTCTCCCACGTGAGTTTGCAACTTGTCTTTCTTCTTCCAAGATGAGAAGCCCACACTAACAAAAGATCCACCACCCACCTGACCTCTATTATCTGGTCTAAAGATAACAACATAGACATAAAGTTTTATCCTAAAAAAAGACTTGGACAATCCCTCCAACGGTTCCCTTTGAAGATATGCCTGTCGGATTTGGTCTCGGTCATTGGGATGATAATCCATGATCCGAGGTCGTAGTTAGTCTTGGATCTTCTGGAAGATCCACTAAGTTGATTTCTAAGCGGCTTTGTTTGGAGGAAGAAGAATTGACCGCCTTGTTGAGGGGGTGACATTTCTATCTTTGGCTTTTTCTTGAAATATCTCTTCATGTCTGTTCAAAAAGAATTTTTTTTAAGGTTTCATGTATATAAATAAAATACAGAATTCTTGATGGGAATTTTCCCAATCCCACATAAATCATTCAACGTTTTCAGGAAACACAACATTCCACCATACCCAAGGCCGGCCCCAAGGTTTTCGCGGCCTGGGACTAGACAGTTTTTATCAAAATAATAATAATTTCAACAAACAGTCAGAATAAAAAAAAGGAAAGACTCCAAAAAGTACTTCGCTTCATTATATAATGTTAGGATCGGAACACACACGATTCACAAGTATAAAACAGTAAAGAAATTGACACAATAATATACGTTGTTCTCCAAAACCGGGTACATCCACGGGAGTGAGAGAGCAAGTCTTTCTCATTGATGATCACAGTACATAGGGTTTTACAATAGAGAATATTTATATCTCTTCTATTCCTGCCCTAATCCGTATTTTGGTTTGAATACCCAAAATACCTTTATAACACCGTACCATACCAGTTGCATCAGTCCGTTCCACTGCGCTTCGTTTCACTCCACTACGCTCGCAACTGGCCCTTATTGTAAAACTTCTCGGTATCTCTCATATATGAGCCACAAGTTCTAACAATTAACAAGAACACAAAATATGAAGTATCAAAAATACATTTCATCACTATATCCCATGACTATCAAATATATATCATCACAAGAACGCATGACCATCACTTGAATATTACTCTTCTTGCATTTTTAGAAGCAAAAGTATCAATTAAACTTGTATAATCAATCACTTTTTTGGTACTTGAAAATAATTTATTAATAGCCCCTTTTTGAGAATTGATTAATGCTTCTATCTTTTGCTTCTTTTTTCCTTTTTCACACCCAGATGGGTAACTTCTAGAAGGCATGTGAAAATAAAAAATGAGGCATCATAACACCAGTAATGTATGCATATACTTCCCAATTAAAATGCTACAAGTTCCATTCCCCATAACTAACTGATTATAATACTCTTTCTAACACACCACATGAATAATGAAATCAAGCTTATATTAAGTAATCCATCAACATCATAACAAGATTTTTTAATATATCTACACAATATTCGATACATAGTGTATTACACACAAACACATATAGATGATGTATATGCAGTGATACAGTATTTTAAAAATCAAATTTAAGAAAACTTACGAGGTAAAAACGGAGTAATCTGATTTGGGGAGTCGATCCACCGTGGTCCCATTCATATTCCATGCAAATCCATATTTGGGGAGTAATTTAAGAAACTTACAGGAGTATATCTCAAACATCAATCACCATGGTTCCATGGGAGTCCAAGAGTGGAGTTGTGCTGCGTGCAAAAGGGTTTCGGTTTCTGATTTGGTGAGGTGAGGAAGAAAAGAGAGTGATTTGGTTAGAAATCAAAACTCTTTTTCTCTTTTCTTTTCTTTTCTTGAACGGTAAAGTAAAAAGTGATAATCTGTTTTCGGTGCTGCGTGCGAAAGGGTTTTGGGGTTTTGTTAAGGGACCCACCCAATAAGCCAACAAATGGGCCTATAAAAATTTATTGGGCTCAATGAATTAATTGATTTTGGGCCCTTTAAAGATATTGAACCAGCCAAATTGAACTCAAAAAAGATTCCTACCAAACCTAACTAGCAAAAACATACAGAGACAGGCTCGACGTTAAGGCCCTTTGCTTTATTTGCTTATTTTCGAACTAGAAAAATCTGCCCAGTAAAGCAGAGATGGAGACTACGATACCCCTCGAGATGGTTATTGAAAAGCTGATATGGGGGATGTTCTTTGGTTTGATTTAATAAAAAATCGATTATTTTACATTCTCATATTGCTCAATTTCTTTTATAAATAAAAAATAAACACGTGACAGTTGAAGTAGCTTAAAGAAAAAAAACAAAATGATTGATATACTTTAACTGCATTAGGTTAGAATCATTTCAATACTCAAAAATAATGTATTGGAAAGTAAAAACCTTATGTTAAATAAGTATACGTTCCGAAAAAAATTATATGTTTAAGGCCCCCTGGTTAAAATCCTGGCTCTGCCATTAGTCGTTGAATAATTCCAACTTTTATGGTGGTTTGTACTGCTTCTTGTGTGCAGGCATTTTTGCATGAAAGCCTTTCTCTCCCTCTTGAGAAATTTATTGTGCATCGATTTAATTAAGTCATTGTGTCATAGTACAATTCAAAGTGCATTTTCAGTACTTAGAATTCCTTTACGGCATCTTCAATGGTTCTTAGTTTCATTTCAAGCAAGAGAGAGTTTTTGACTAATTGCTACAACAAATGTATATAGTCGAAATTTGAGAGTGTTGCTTAGCTAATGGTGTCAAAATCATTTATCCTAATCTATCACAACCATTTGATCAATTGAATTATGCCACATTTTAATTTGAATAGAAATACAGCAACACAGATTTAATAAGGTGATCGTAGATGACTTTACCATTTGTTGCGTTAAATTTGGCTTTAAAATGACATAAATCAGTTTTTGACTCGATCGAGAAATGACTGATCATTGATAAATACTAATTATTTAAGGTCTTACACCAAATAAAAATATGCATACATACACACATATATAATGGGCAGAAGAGATAGTGTTGCGAGGCTAACTCCTCTATTTATTATTTTACGTATTGTTATCTTTTATTTTCTAAATAATGGACAAATCTGTTATTGGTCCTAGCTTTTAAGTAAATAGTTTTTGTAGGGATTTGGAGTCCAAGTCTTACGGGTCTCCTATTTTGTTGGTAGTCGTTATATATCCTTTTTTGGAGCTATTTTTCCTAGTCTTAAGGATCTCCTAGTTCGTAGTAGCTACTTAATTTCCTATTTTCCTGCAGGTTTGTTTACAATCCCTATCCCTATCCCTATATAAGATATGGCAACTCATGAAGCAAATTACCATTTATCTTCCAAACACTTGTGTTCGATCGGAGGCCTAGGTTTGTCAGTCCACCAAAATTACCTCTCTTTTTGGCTAATGGAAAGAGTGGAGGAGGGGACGACCAAACGTAGCTAGGCTAGGCAATCCAACCCGCCCCACCCCGAACCCGCCCCACCCCGCCCCGAACGGGGCGGGTTTTCTATAATATTTTCGGGTTTCGGGTCGGGGTCGGGTAAAAAAAATGAACCCCGGGCGGGTTCGGGTAGGGTTCGGGGTAATAGTGCCCCGCCCCTAAACCCGCCCCGCCCCCGCCCCGAATACCCGACCCGAAATTACCCGACCCCGACCCGGCGTACTTATATATATATATATATATATATATATATGTATTTATTTATATATGTATATATATACTTATATACATGTTATTTCATTTTTTTAGCATTAATCCAAAAAACAATGTCTCTTTACTGTCAAGTAGCCTAATTAAATTTTAAAAAGAAATAAAAATTGATATTTATTGGTGTTTAGTGGATTTTTTAAAAAGTTTTCTTCAAATATTTACATTAAATTCTACACATAAAAAAATGGAATGAAGTATCTAAAATATTGATTGCAATTAAAAGTTTAAATTTGACTGTGATACCAAAAGACATAAAAATAATTTCAAAAGTTTTATTTTCTAGATAATTTTTATTCTTATTTAGCTTCTTTTTTTTTTTTACCTTTTTTTACTTATACTTTAATTTTTTTAAATTTTTACGGGACGGGGCGGGTAAACCCGTTCTCCGATCGGGGCGGGAACGGGGGTACCCCAAAAAAACCCGGCCGGGTCGGGGCGGGGCCGGGGGCGGGTAATGATTTTCGGGTCGGGGTCGGGGTATGCAAAAACCCGCCCCGCCCCGCCCCGTTGCCATTCCTAAACGTAGCGACCCTTCTCTGAGCAGGATTATAGAGACGTCAGACCCACAACGAGCCCTCCCAAGGAAACCCGAAACCCAAAGATGTGCACCGCTCCGGTACCATCTTACCACTGGATAGTTACTCATGTTTTGATGACTCAAAACTGATGTACACGCTTATCAAAGTCCTATACGTCCCTATCGCAAAGCATGCAGGTTTTACACAGGCATATCAAAGTCCTATGCGGTCCCTATCGCAAAGCACGCAGGTTTTACACGCCGCCGTTTTGTTGGTCTGTCATACTTCTCTAAGCCCAGAAGACAAGTCGATCGAGCTCTTTTCTGTGTCCTATGTCCGCACTAATTACCGTCCTATGTCCGCACTAATTACCAAAACCACTTGTTTTTCACATGATGAGTTTTGAAGAAAATCACTGTGAAAAAAATCAATTTGATCGGACGTAGGATGGTCCGGAAACATTATTACTATTGTTTGTTAAAGGGACGGCTAAGTTTCAAACTTCAACTATTGTAAGCAAAATACAAGATGGTTGCATATTTATCGATGTCGATGTCTGATCAAATTTTTTTTTTTGTTTGTTTTTCCAGATATGGGGGATATGCACGCCAACGGGGCTATCGCTGTCTGCCACGTCAACACTCTGCCAAAAGAAATCAGAGTTCCATTTGGTATGCTCAATCTTGAGATATACTCACACCAACCCCATGGGTTCAAGGAGGCTTGGTAGTATGCTCAATCTTTATCTTTATCTTTATCTTTATTATACAAGTGGGGCAAACTTGCTGTTTGGGCAAAATAATTCATTTCTATTATTTTTTTTTGTTCTTATTCAAAAAAACAATTGTATCCGTCTGTTTTGCATTGAGTTTTTCTAGATTATTGTTTTGTCATGACGGGAGAAATTTGAAATATAAAAAATTACGATCAAACCCCAAATTCTTTTTGAATTTGGGTTTCGACAATAATTATGTACTTTTTCGATTTATCCAGTCGAGACATACCAATAATCAATAAAACACTCGACGTAAAACTAATAAATGCGAAAAAAAAAATTGAATGAGAACAAAAAAAAAAAATTCCATTTCCAAGTCTCCTTTTTCCTTGTCTCAACTTTTTCAAGCTCCGATCGGTTCAGTTTTTGCTTTTCTAAATTTTTTTGGGGACGACTAAATAGTTAAAAAAACTAAGTTAAAATTAATAAAGTCAAATTTCCATAACTAATTTAATAATCAAATTATGCCTAATCACCCCTATAAGAGTATTAAAGACTGAAATGGGTATATAGTAGTGTTCACCCATGACCAAAAGAACACTTGATGCATGAATAATTTTTCTATTTTTTGTTAAGAGGTAGTTAATTTTTTAGTTCATCAAAAATCCTAAATATTATATTCAGATAAACTATTTCAAAAAAAATTTTAAAAACCTAGTAAATTATTTTTACTCGTCTAATTTTTTTTTTTTTTAACATTCCCTTGTTACCTTCGTTTTTTTCTAGTTCATCTCGTCAAAAGAAACTAAAAAGGGGTTGTAGTGTTTTTTGGACAGGAAACTAAAAGGTAGTATGAATTTTTGAATAAAAAAGTTGACAAAAGCATATAAAAATTACTCACATGTAAACACACAACAACACGGTTATAATTATTTTATTCATGTTATCGAGTTTGAACTAGATTAAATTTATTTTGACAATTATTAAATTCAAGTAATTTTACAAGAATTTCTAAAACGTGTAGTGTACCACTCAGCCGCTGCGGCCTCCATCCCACCTTCAATCTTCCAGGGAGTCACTGATCGACAAAAAGCTAACTACGTATTTTCTCTTGTTTTACGTACGAGGCTCCTGCGTCACACCAAGAATTGAAGTTCATGTTTCCAACGCTATTGCAACATATGAGAGAGAGCTTAATGAAAAGGAGTTCTATGTTGCCATTATTAGACTTGAGTCGACATCTATTGGAGAATAGGAAGAAATCTTAAAGTGGAGCCCAAAAAGACGCTGAAGGTTAACGTGAAGTTGGTGTTAGAGAATGGAGTTTTTAAAAAGGAGCAAAACAAAACCGTGAAGAAACAAGGCATTGGTCTTAGAGAATGGAGAGGAGCAAAAATATATTGCAGATGCACATACAAAGATATTTAAGAACCTTTATAGGTTCTAAAACTAACATCCTTGGCTATTTGCAAGATATTTTTGCTCCTCTTAAGAATTCCATTCGCTAAAACCAATTCCTTTATTAACCCTCAAATTCTTTATTTGCTCCTCTTTAAGAGCTCCATTTTCGGACACCAACTACTTGTTAATCTTCATATTCTTTTTGTGCTCCTCTTTTAAGATGTTTTTCTTGTTCTCTAAAAGATGTCAACTCAATTCGCATTATGGCAATATATAGCTCCTTGTCTTTGAGCTCTCCACAATAGTGTTGGCATGCATGAGCTTCATTTCTTGGTGCGACGCTGGAGCCTAGTACGAATGCAAGAAGGAAACAAGTAGTTATATAGTCTTTTCATTGATTAGTGATTGTCGAGGTCCAGCTCAATGGCAACGTTGTTTTGCACTGTGTCAGCTATAAAAACCCTAACCCTGATGACTCGTGGTTCTTGCTTGATTTGATCCTATCAATAGCGGAGCCTTCAATCTGCCAAAGAGTAACTGATCGACAAAAGGCTAACTAATTATTTCCTCTTGTTTTATGTACGAGGCTCCTGCATCACACCACGAATTGAAGCTCATGATTCCAACACTATTGCATCGTATGAGAGAGAGTTTAAAGAAAAGGAGCTCTATGTTGCCTTCATTAGACTTGAGTTGACATCTATTGGAGAATATATATAGGAAAAAAATCTTGAAGTGGAGCACAAAAAGACTCCAAAGGTTAAAGAGAAGTTGGTGTTAGAAAATGTAGTTTTTACATTTGAGCAAAAGAAGACTGCGATGGATAACAATGTGTTCGCCTTTGAGAATGAACTTATTAAAGAGGAGCAAAAATATCTTGATGAACACACAAAAATATTTAAGACCTTTATGGGTTTTCAAACTGACGTCCTTAGCTATTAGCAATATATTTTCGCTGCTCTTCAAGAATTTCATTCTCTAGTGCTAACTCCTCGTTAACCCTCAAGGTCTTTTTTTGCTCATCTTTAAGAACTCCATTCTTTAACACCAACTTCTTGTTAATCCTCAGAGTCTTTCTGTTCTCCACTTGAAGATGTTTTTCCTGTTCTCTGAAAGATGTCAACTCAAGTCTCATTATGGCAATATATCGTTCGTTGTCTTTAAGCTCTGTCCACAATAGCGTTGGCAACTTCATTTCTTGGTGCGACGCTGGAGCCTAGTACAAATGCAAGAAGGAAACAAGCAGTTATATAGTTTTTTCATCGATTAGTGATCGCCGAGGTCAAGCTCAATGGCAACATCTTTTTGCACTAAGTCAGCTATAAAAACCCTAACCATAATGACTCCAGATACAATTGAGTTTCTACACTTTTTTTTAGTAGATTAAGGTAAATACTGTTATGTAAGCAACGCGGTCTGGGAATAGATCAAGGATTATATGGTAGTAATAAATAATAATAGCATTCATTAGTAGTTTTTAATTTAACTAATCTTAGCGCTTTCCTTTGTATATTCAGGCTAAAAGAACACTCTAGCATTGCATTTTGCGATATATGGTTCTGATCAACGTGAGTGGTTTAGCAAGTATTCCCTTTCTTCAGAATCCCCTTGAGTCTATCTATTCTTGACAATTTCTTGTTGTGATTGTTAAATATTCTTGGCAATTCCTTGTTGTGATTGATAAATGTTTATTCGTTGTCCTCATACTTATTAATGATGGACTTACAAGATGCCATACAAAGTTAATGAGTAATATTTTCGATTGACTGATTGCCTTTATTTTTAATTTCGTGATGTTTATCTGTTGGCTTTATAATATGCTTGAAACTATGCGGTGGCACGGGAGCATGTTTATCCGTTGCTCTTTTGTCTTCGGGACCATATTTATATTTGTGAAAAGTCTAAGGAAAAGACTTGTGAAATATCATGGTGACTTTGGCCGCTCAACGGATTAGGGAAAAAAACTTGTGAAATACCATGTGATTCTAGTGCTCATTAGGAAAAAGACTTGTGAAAAATTAACCATGTGACTCTACTCCAAATTGGCTTACGAAAAAGTTTTCGGGTGTCATACATACGTTGTTATGATACTTCTTTATTCAGTGAATCATCCCATTAATACTAGTTTAGTCATTGACTATATCATTTATTACTTCGTTTCTTGATACTATTCGTTGGGCCATCGATCCTTATTTTTTGAAATAATTTCTTTGCCATCCTCAGTTATCAATCATTCATACATATATATGTCACGTATTCTTTGCCCTCAGCATGCTTGACTAGTCACTGAGCTTTCAACTTACAGACCAATTTCACATTTTTATATGTTAGTTCATTGAGCAGAGTAGTGGACTTTGAGGCATTGTCACGACCCACCATTGGACCTATTTCACATTTCAATTTGTGTGTAATTTTTATTGTACAATCGTACAACCCGAACTAGAGGGGGGATGCATCTTTAGCACATTGTAGCTGAACATTGATGAACTTCATTGCCTCTAATGAAATGCGACTTCTCACTTGTTGAAAAAGTTCATCATGTATTTACCAATGGCAGGGGATGTTGATAGATCTCTAGAATGACCTTCGAGTCCCCAAACTGATTTTTCAACATCTTGTGTATTATCCCAAAAGCTTTTGTAAAGATGACATGGTACCCCCCAAATATAGCTCCAGCCTCGCATGTGTGGACTCTGCCCCCATAATATAATAATGAACTGTATTTAAATACAATAGTTACAGAAATATTCTTTAGTGTAGTAGAATAATGTACATAATTGAAATAATAAAGGTAACAATGCATAAAGTGATTATACTTCTGGCTTGAATTGCTTCCGAGGTGCATACACGTATTGTCCATGCTGCGACAAACCTATCTCTGTACGACCTTAACCATGTATTGAGAAGGTATTGTAAGAGTTGCGGGTGTTGTTTATAGTCATCGCATATGGCATGCCACTTCTGATTGAAAGACGCTTCGATTGTTGAATTAATAAGCAAGTGCCATGACATGTTAAAGTCGTTAAATGACGGACCAAGACCCCTCTGAAGTGCTTTATTATGCACTGGTTGGTGTGCCAAATGCAAAGGATGTGATGTGCCAGGGGAAACATGCTTCAATGACGCTAAGAAGCCCCAAATCCTGATCTGTAACAAACACCGATGGCAACAATGCCCCTTCCAACCATCCATCTCTTTAAGGTACTCAAGACCCATGTCAGGTTCTCTACCCTCTCATTTGTAAGATGTGCAAACATGAAAGAATAAGTGCACATTGTGGATGTCATACCCACAACCTCCTATAGTGGTAACCGGTACTCGTTAGTCTTGTATATGGCATCGATGACCAATACGGACGGAAAGTTTACAAATAGCTCTAGGCTTTGAGAATGAACCAAACAATATCTGTAATTTCGTTGGTGGTGGATTTGTAAGATATTTATGGAAGTATCTTTTCTCTATTAGTTGACGTAAGATAAACTAAGTAGAACTTAGACCGCCTCGTTCTGCTATGTTATCTATATATTTGATGTTGTAAATGTCTAGGCACTTTTAGTATTTAACGGGTTCTTTTCTTCAACACACTAAGAATTCACAAGATGTGATGTGTTTGCTATATCGTGCACAATTTCTTTCTCCTCTGGTGTTAACCTTGACGGGTACTCATGCCATCAAAATATTCTACTGTTTCATGGTTATGGAGACCTGTCATGCCCTCGATTTTCAACATAATTAAATAATACATTTCAATAAAAGAGAAACCTCGCATATCGCATGCGTTACCCAAAGGAGTTTCCCCACCTGTTTAATTTACAAACAAGTCCTTAAGTTTAGATAATTACAACTTTAGTCAAAAGAAAATTCAGTAGTAATTAGTTACAAAACCATCTTTAACAAATGAGATCTTCACAAAGATGACGAAATAACCAGTGATGTCAGCTTCCAAAAATCTTTTACTGTCAAGCACACAATGCATGCAATCTTTTGCCCAGTTTCCGAACCTGAAAAGAAAGATTTGGTTGAACTACACTAGCCCAGTAGAGAATTCTAAGCTCAAGCTATATGTAATTTGAATGAATCATACACCGAGAATGAATGAGTATTGACAAATACGCCTATACTACAAGTGACTACCAACAAGCAGCAAATTATCGTCTAAGGGTTCTAGACTTCACATAAATGTCACTTGCCGTTTACTTCTTTAACTAAAAACATTAATAAACTCATGTCGTTCCACATTTGTCTATAATCGATTCATAAACATCTTATTATTCTTCGTACAGTACTACAGTTGTTCTTATGTCCACATTGATCTTCATCAAACCCCTTTATCGCAAACCTTTCATTTTAATCAGATATTTCCCTTCAATAATCGCTAGGGTCACCTCGGGTCTAGTTCCCTCGAGCGTAGGGTCACCCCGAATCTTTTCCCTCAATAACGACCACCTGGGTCACCTTTCACACTTTTCACAATTTGACATCATTTCATAGTCAATTTCATCATCCCTTCGACGGTTATACCACTGAATAATACTACATTACGTGACTCCATAAATGTACATGTTCATGCCTTTTCATTAGTTAAACCATTCGCATCTGACATAGCATACTAAGCCCGTACATAAAATCTTACCATACTCTATCCGTTAGTTTCTACACTTGAACCTCATAGGGAGAGTGTCAAAAGGATTTAAAGGCTTGACGAGTCGTGAGGACACAAGTTATTTTATCATCTCAAACACTTCTTTCTCACATCGATTTTCACTTCAAGCATTCCAAACAATTTACCAATCTACCACGTTGCTTACATTTCAAACCGTTCCAAACTGTCATCCATATCAAGACTCCAACTAATTAATTAATACAAGCCTTTTTCCTTTAAGCATACCATAATCCCACACGTCCTCACCGTACCTTTAAGTACATTTCCCGTACCTTCACAAGTCACATACTAACCCATGACTAGACTCTACGATGGCTCGGGGTATCTAGTTTCTATACTCGGAGTCTTTAAAAGCACTACTAAAGGAATCTAAGAATTTACGAGTCCGAGAGAGAGAAACGAATTACAATACCACTCGTCGAATCCCTAGACAGGTTCACTCTAGTCATGGATACCACTCTAAGTGAGAAACGGGTAATACTCTCCAAAACACTTGGAAGGATGCGTAAAACAAACTCATTAGAGTCAATGAACAGGACTTCGACATTGTGAGTTGAAAGTATAGGGAAGCTTTGACTCTATTGTTTCTCAATCTGACTTTTAGATATTGTTGTACTCCTGTAAACAACTACATGTCTCCGTATCTTATTTCCATGTATTGTATTCGATTCTACTGAATATATTGTATCTGTTTGGACTCAATCTCTCTCTCTCTCTCTCTCTCTCTCTCTCTCTCTCTCTCTCTCTCTCTCTCTCTCTCTCTCAAATAAGTGAAGTACATTTGGAAAATCTGTACAAATATATTTCGATCACTAATATATCTTTTCATAGTTAGAAAGATTACACATGATTGTTGAGCCTATCAAAAGTTAGAACTACTATTCTTATTGCCACCGAATGATCTCTAGAACTAAGGCACCAGTGATTATTGCATATAGCAACAGATAATTCGTCGAACAGGGGAATTCCGGATAAAGAAGGTAGGCTCGTAAAAGAATCATTCGAGTTTTAACCCTTTTCATGAGGGATTTAATGACATGAGAAAATAGGATTCATTTAGTAACAAAATAACAAAAGTTCTGCTATTTTCCTAAAATAGGTAGGAAGTTGGGGGGGTTTTGTCAAAATTAACTTCTAGTGAGACTCGTGACAGTGCATCTGCTTAAGCTGGAAACATCTTTTCTTCCATGATTAGCCAAAAGGATCAAAGCAAGGCAATTTAACCAACAAGGAGAGCTATTACAATAATCAATGTGGTGGCTCCTGTTATCACGTCTGTAACCGAGCCGTGTGTACGAGCCAATGTCTCGTTGGGTTCATCCGGTGAACCGAGGAGCTTCGTTACCCTCAACCCTTGCTTCGGTACCACGCCCGGTTACGGGCTTCGGCACAGGTACTATCTAATGCAAGAGGACAAGGTAGTTACAACGGATGGACCCCGCGCCAAATCCATTAAAAGCAGTAATCATTTGGATCAGGCCATGTGCTCCGTAACCGTTTGATTCCCTACGTCATGAATGACATCGTCCGAAGCGGTTACCCGAGCGTGATCTCCACGCGTTGGCTTGGAGGCCAAGTAAACCTAGGTCTATAAATAGAAAGGGATGCACATTGTGAAAGGTATGCCATTATTCCCTAACCCTAGACCTAAATTCCGCCCCTGAGATCTAACTTGATCGTCGGAGGGTCACTAGGCTTCCATAGCCTTAGTGACTTGTTGCAGGTCTGAAGACGAAGGAGGAAGAGGGAAGAGCCTACCCCGCATACGGCCTAGGTCCTGACAATTCGAACCCCCACAATTGGTGACTCCGCTGGGGACCTAGACATCCGCCTCCACTCCTCCCTTTTTACTTCATTCAAGCCTTCCTGAATCAAAGATGGTTGAGGTCGACGATACACATCACGGTGGTGCCGCCCACGGGCTCAGATCCCTTGTGGACCACGGCCCGGCCTCCGGTGGGGCCACCGCGCTTGGGAAGACGCACATGTCTATCGGAGTCGGCGCCGGCACTTCAACTCCAGATGACGGTCCGCCATCCGAGCTCCACACCTACATCCGCCACCTTGAGCGGAAAATTGACGATCTCACAACGGTCGTGGAACGCGATAGACACGTTCGAGACGAATTAGCAGAGATTAAGCACCTCCTCCAGATCTCCCCATCTCACTCCTCTGGGAGTCGTGGCGGAAGGAAAAGCCGTCGCACCCCTCCTCGCAGCCGCGAGGTCGGTCACCTGCTGGAGCACAGAGCCCGCCCCTCAGTCAAGGATCGTCTCAAACCACCAGGAGCGGAGGCCCCTTGGGATCCGAAAGAGACGACGCGCAGGGATCGTTCCCGGTCCCCTATGCGACCCCAAAGAAGGCCATCAGCCTTCGAGAGACTCGGTGCCGGGAGCATCTCCGCCTCCTCCACTCACTCGGTCCGAGCGGGAACGAAGGGCCGAGAATCCACCCCTAGCCTCACAAGGGCAGCCAGGGGCAACGACGGTCTTGTGGAATTCCAAACCCGGGGATACCGCGAGCGTCTAAAGGGCTCCAGAGCCAGGAGTCCTATCGTTTCGCACCCAGCCGGCGTTCGAAGCAGAAGTCCGGTCACGGAGCGCCTTGAGCCTTCAGCTTGAGATAGCTACCGAAAGAATCGCCGAGAGCGTTCCCCCCAGAAGTCGGTGAGCGTCGCCTCGAAGAGGAAAGAATATGACAAGTTGGACAAACTTGTCCCAACAAAGCGTACAGCGAATGAGCGTCCAGACGGTCTCGACCGTTCGATCCGACCTCATCGTGACGCACGGCTTACACGGCTGACAACCTCCCCCTTTACGAGGGAGATCGATTCGGTCACCCCCTTAAAGGGATTCACCCAACCCAAGTTTGCTAAGTACGATGGAAAGACCGAGGCATACACCCACCTCGTCCAATACAAGCTCGTTATGTCATTGTTTCTTCGGAACGAGCCCTCGGACGATGCCTTCTTATGTAAGGTGTTTCCTGCTAGCCTCGGCAATTTAGGCCTCACCTGGTTCAACCAACTCCCGGCTCGGTCCATCTCCTCGTTCGATTCCCTCTGTGATGCTTTCATGGCCCGGTTTGTGACGAGCAATAAGCACGAAAAGGAGATTGATTCACTCCTGGCCCTCCGCAAGAGGAATGACGAAACGCTCCGGCAGTACGCCGGCCGTTACTGGGAATTGTTTAACGAGATTGAAGGTTGCGATGGCGTTATTTCCGCTCGTGGATTCAAGCTTGGTCTCACCTCCCAGGACGAGCAAGTCTATGATGACCTCGCTCGTCATAAGCCCAAATCTATGAAGGATCTTATGACCCATATAGAGGGATGGTGCCAGCTCATCGAATCCAAGGCGGAACGGGGTATTGGGAAGCCAACGAGTTTGAAAACAGTTAACACCTCGGCGTCCACGCCGACCTCCGCACCTGTCTCCGCACCAAAGAAACAGGTTAACAACATCAAGCAGTCACAGAGGCGGGGACCGAAGCCTAGCAATTTCAACGCTGAGAAGACCGTCTTCACCATCCCTATCTACCGGATCATTGACCAAGTAAAGGAACAGCCCTTCTTCTCCTTCCCAAATCAGAAGCTCGGAACTGAAAATGGGAAAATCAAAAACCCCATCATCCGATGCAGTTACCACAACGAACAGGGCCACTTCACCACTGCGTGCAAGCCCTTCAAGGCTTACTTAGAGCAACTTGTCGCGAACGGCCACCTCAGTAACTTCATCGATCGCGAGAAAACCGCAGTTCGGGCACCGCGTACCGAACAAAATACCGAGGAAGAGGTCCAGACGATCCACGTCATTCACGGTTCTCTAAACTCCGAGGCCGCCCGCATCATTCGGAAGGAGCTGGACGCGGCTTCCTCATCAAAGCAGGTCATGATGGTCGGTCCAGAACCGAAGCGTTCTAAAACCGATGACGGTGCCAAATGGACGATAACATTCACCGAGAAGGACCTCGACCGTGTTCAACTTCCGCACAATGACGCCCTCGTGGTCACGCTACGGATCGGAACATTCAACGTCCGACGCGTCCTAGTAGACCAGGGTAGTTCGGCTGAGGTAATGTATTACTCTTTGTTCAAGGACCTGCAGATTCCTGACACCGACCTCCGCCCTTTCGAAGTTCCTCTCATCGGTTTCAACGGCGCCCCGGTCTGGCCCATCGGCACGATCACTCTCCCGGTTTGCGCCGGGTCGGTCGTTCTCGACATGGAATTTGTAGTAGTTGACGTCCCTAGCCCCTATAATGCAATTGTTGGACGTACCTGGCTCCATAGGTTAAAGGCCATTGCCTCTACCTACCACCAGGTCGTGCGCTTTATCGGTGCTAACGGACGGCAGGAGGATCTACGCAGGGATCAAACCGCAGCCAAAAAGTGTTACGTCAATGCTATTCGGGGCAGTAAGCGGACGTCCCGGGTCAACCTCATCAAGGTACCCGAGGCTCCAGTCCTTGAAGACGTCGGTAGACCGGTCAACGATAAAGTCGCAGACGACTTTCTTACCGTCCCCCTGACCGAAGACGGCTCCCGTTTCTTCCTTCTCAACTCCTCCCTCTCTGATACTGATCGGGACGAAACAATCGCCTTCCTAAAGCGCAACATCGAGGTATTTGCATGGGCCCCATACGACATGCCAGGGGTCGATCCGTCCTTCATTTGCCACGAGCTCAACATCGATCCCGCCTGGCGCCCGGTTGTACAGCGAGCGCGGCGATCCTCTTCGGTCCATTCCGACGCAGTCATCGAAGAGGTTAGCCAGCTCCTAAATGCGAACGCCATCCGAGAAGTGCAGTACCCAAAATGGTTGGCCAACACGGTCGTAGTGAAAAAGAAGAACGGCAAGTGGCGGGTGTGTGTTGACTACTCCAATCTCAACGACGCCTGCCCGAAGGACTTTTTTCCCCTTCCTCGGATCGACCAGCTTGTCGACGCCACCGCTGGCCACGAACGACTCAGCTTTTTGGATGCGTACCGAGGCTACCATCAGATCGCCATGAGCGAAGAGGATGTCGAGCACACTGCCTTCATCACCCCCCATGGAATCTTCGGTTACCTTGTCATGCCCTTCGGTTTGAAGAATGCCGGAGCTACTTTTCAGCGCATGATAACCAAGATGTTCGAACGCTTATTGGGGGACACGATGCTGGCTTATATCGACGATATGGTGGTAAAGAGCATTCGTGCAAGCGATCACCTAACTCACCTCTCCGAAGTATTCGAAATCCTTAAAAAGCATAAGTTCCGCCTCAATGCCGAGAAGTGTGTATTTGGCGTCAGCTCCGGGAAGTTCCTCGGTCACCTAGTCTCCCGACGAGGTATCGAGGCCGACCCGGCCCAAATACGCGCCATCGAACAGCTCTCCGCCCCACACAACAAGAAGGACGTCCAGCGACTAACCGGCATGGCCGCTGCCTTGAACCGGTTCATCAGTCGGTCTTCGGATAAATGCCGACCGTTTTTTACGCTTCTGAAAGGAAGCCGGCGTAGCTTCGCCTGGATAGAGGATTGCGACCGGGCCCTCCAACAATTGAAGACTTATCTCTCCGAGGCTCCACTCCTCGTCACCCCACAGGGTCAGGAAGACCTGTTCCTTTACCTGGCTGTCTCCCAACACGCGATCAGCTCGGTACTCGTCCGACAAGAAGACCGAGAGCATCAACCCATCTACTACACCAGTAAAACCATGACTCCTGCCGAGACGCGTTACCTTCCTTTGGAAAAACTGGTACTCGCCCTCGTCTCTGCTTCTCGAAAGCTGGCTCCCTACTTCCAGGCACATCGCATCGTCGTCCTAACCGAGTACCCACTAAAGTCTCTCCTTCGGAAGGCTGATCTCTCTAACCGAATCTCATAGTGGGCTGTCGAGCTGGCAAATTTCGAAATTCACTTCCAACCTCGGACGGCTATCAAAGCTCAGGCCCTCGCCGATTTTATCGCCGAGCTTACTCCGACTGACACTCTCGCCTCAACCCCGCCACCGGCCACCGAAGCGGTCCACCAGGCAACCCCAAGCTCCGCCTGGAAGCTTTTTCACGGTGATATCTGGAAGATGTACGTCGATGGCGCCTCCAATAGCCGAGGCGCAAGGGCAGGTGTCGTACTTCTCTCCCCCTCTGGCGTCCTGCACGAAAAGTCCATCTCCATCAACTTCCCTGCCTCAAACAACGAGGCCGAATACGAAGCACTCATCTCAGGGCTCAGGACCGCCCGAGCGCTTGGTATCGAGGAGCTGGTGGTCTATAGCGACTCCCAACTTGTGGTTAATCAGCTATCAGAGGAATACGAAGCTCGGGACGACCGAATGCGTACCTACCTAAGCTCCGCCGTCCAGCACAGCAAAGACTTCAAGGCCATCCGCATCGAGCACATCGCCAGAGAACAGAACGCCCACGCCGACGCACTCGCAGGACTCGCCTCGGCTTGCTCCTCCTCGAAACATCGCTCTATCTCCTTCAGCTCCATTGACAAACCAAGTTTTGAGCTTGAAGTTTTATCCCACGAGGTCCTCAACATAGACCTCGGTCCAAGTTGGATGGATGAAATCGTCAGTTACCTACGCGATGACACCCTCCCTCCCGACAAGAAAGACGCCCACCGCCTTCGGAACAAAGCTGCCCTCTTCTGGCTCAATCCCAATGGCAAGCTCTACCGAAGGTCATTCACCGGACCTTATTTACTGGTGGCACACCCACACCAAGTCCAAGGCATCATCGAAGAGCTTCATGCCGGCGATAGCGGTTGCCACTCCGGTGGCCGGTCCCTCGCCCACCGAGCCATTACTCAGGGATACTGGTGGCCGACAATGAAGAAGGATTCTGAAGAATTTGTCAAGCGCTGCAAGAAGTGTCAGATGTTCGCACCGATTATCCATCAGCCGGCTCGGGACCTTAGCCCCCTCACCAGCCCTTGGCCTTTCTCCCAGTGGGGCATGGATATCGTTGGCAAGCTACCAGTCGCTCCGGGCGGCTTCAAGTTCCTCTTAACTGCAACCGATTATTTCTCCAAGTGGGTCGAGGCCGAACCTCTGGTCACCATCGAAGAGACAGACGTCATCCGCTTCGTGTGGCGAAACATTATCTCCCGCTTCGGCGTACCGTTTGCCATAATCACATACAACGGGAAGCAGTTTACGGGGTAGAAATACCGAGCCCTTCTTGATGAGTATGGTATCAAATGGGACACGTCTACCCCGGCCTACCCACAGGGCAATGGACAAGCCGAAGCAGCCAACAAGGCAATCTCATCTGGACTTAAGCGCCGACTTAAATCTCGACGGGGCAAATGGGCCGAGGAGCTACCCAGGGTGCTCTGGGGCTACCGTACAACGCCTCGTCGGTCCACTGGTCGGACTCCTTTTTCCTTGGCGTTCGGCATGGAAGCTGTTATCCCGATCCAAGTGGGGCTCCCCACCATACGCACTGAGAATTTTGAAGAATCGGTCAACAATGAGGCCATTGCTGCAGACCTCGACCTGGCCGAGGAGGAACAAGAGAATGCAAGGATCAAGCTTGCCTCCTATCAACAAGAAATTGCCAAGGGATACAACCGAAGTGTTCGCCTTCGTTCCTTCAAGCCAGATGATCTCGTGTGGAAAAAGGTTGTGGAGAAGTCCAAGAAAAAGAAGTTAATGCCCAACTGGGAGGGCCCCTACCGAGTCCTTAAGCACCTCGGTTTAGGAAATTACAAGTTGGAAAAGTTGGACGGATCGCCCATCGCCAAGACGTGGAACGCCAACAACCTTAAAAAGTTCTACGGCTAAGCGCTCGGTCGCCGACGCCCTATCTCCTATTCACTTGTATTTCCATTACTTCAGATGTTGAAGGCACAGCCCACTTATGTAATGCTTGCATCCCATTGAATTTGAATGAAAATCTCTCTTTTCTTGAAGTTTTATTCCTATTCTCTACTTATGCTGTCCTAATTACTAACACTCGGTTCATTTTCAATGAGCTGTTTTACACTGACTTCAGGGATATTGTCCTATTATAGGTGATACCCTTGGACAAAATTCCCACTAAGTCACCCCGGCCTCCTCGGCCATTTGGACTTTTGGTCACTCGCATTAAGGACACTCGGCTCCACACCGAGCCCCTTATTCCGACCCACCAATGTCCATCGATGCTCGGGCTCGCTGCGTCCCGAACCTATGGCCGAGGCCATACCCCTTCGCAACGCGGCTGAAGTCCCCTAGTAATACCACCGTCTCGCGAGCTTACATCTCATTACGAGCGCTCTCGTCGATAATGCTTAAGGCTGCCCTGGTCCGACGAAGGGGCATGGAAAACTTCAAACTGCTCTTTTCTTACTTCGGACCAGGCCACCTGTTTATCCCTAGTTCTGCTAAACTAAGGCTTTGGTTTTCTATCACTTCTTTTAAACTCTAATTTGCTTCGGATCATGCTTCCGAAATCTCTTCGGTACAACATTGCTTCAGAAGCACAACCGAAGCAGGGGCATTAACATATCCAAATAGCAATCAAAGCAGTTGTAAATCAAGAAGACATTCATTCAACGAAAACCAAAAAGTTAATACTTCATTCAAAGTTAAAAATCCTACCGAGGACCTGGCTTAGGCCAAAAGTTCAGCGCCAGCCCTGTTTAACTATTACAAACTCTGGTATGGCAAACTCCACATGTCCGGAGCCGTCCAGCCAAAAACGAGCAAGTCAAAAAGTTTACAAAGTAAAATAGAGAAGTGAAAAGAAGCAAAAGCACATCCTATGCACCATCGGCTGGAGCCGCGGTTGAGGGCTCGGCATGGCTTTGGGGACCCTGCTGCTCGGGGTTTGGCGTCATCTCATCCTCCTCCTCGGGCAACACCAGCTCCTCAGGTGGTGGCTGAGGCAGGGCTCGGAGTTCGGAGTCCTCTGGGAGAGCGAGCTTGCTCAGCAAGGCTTCATGACCGAACCGAAGTCCGTCCATAAAGCGATCTTTGTGAAGCTCGGCCTCGATCTCCCGAACTTGCCTTTTGTATTCCACACCAGCTGCGTCCCAGCCCTCGCCATAGCCTCTGTCCCTCGCAGCCTCTACCTCCCGGGATCTGGTCATCCGCAGAGTTTCAGCGTCTTCCTTGGCCTTGGCTGCTCGGCCCTTAGCAAGCAAGCGCTCCGCCTCACTCCTCTGAAAGTCGGCCTGGTAAAGATCGCAGGATGCCCGTGCCGCCTTCAGGTCTTCCTCCTTCTCGGCGAGGGCTTGTTTCAGCTCGGCGATCTCAGCCTCCTTGGCTTTGCATCGGTCATTAATCACCAGAGCCCGAGCACCCGCCTGCCAAGTAAACAGCACCGAAGCGCTCAACAAGATGCAAATGCTTAAAAACTCGAAGCGAACTAAGTACGAGACAGATACTTACGTTCAAAAGAGCTTGTGTGATCTCCCCGGTGATGTCTTCGGTGCCACCGTCCACCTCCCGAGCGTCCCTTGGCAGAATGTAGGCCCGAAGCACACCGAACGCCGTTCCAATGTTGGAAACGCTGTCGGCATGGTGGATCTGGCGGCTTGTATAGTGCCGGAACTCTGGAGCCCATGGACGGTCCCTCGCCCGGGCCCTTGCTCCGGCCTCATCCTCCTCACCGACTCGCCCTGCGTTCTCTACCTCCTCCTCCTCAGCAATAACGATTGTCTCGGGGTCCGCACCCCGACCCCCATCTCCCCCCTCATGCCGAGCCCTCTTTTCCGGGGGCCCCTGCTGGGAGGTCGGGTCAACTCTCGAGGGACCCGCCCCCGGCGAGCTTGCAACAAAATCGGTCCCACGTCCGGCCGGCCTCCGGCGCCGCAGGTTGAGGACCTCTTTCCCTCGGCCGCTCATTTCGCCGCTGAGTCCTGTCCTCTCTGGCGTCTCCCGGTCAACTGCCTCTCGGATTGTGCCCTGGGGACCGGAGCTGCTCCCCTCGTTTTCAGGGGCTTGGGTTCTACCGGCGCCCCTTCCTTCACCACCTCCTCTTCCTCTTCCTCTTCCTCGTCCCCTGCCCGCCCTCGGAATGCCTTGTTGCCTTGGCTTTTTCTTTAGGAAACTGGTATATGATGCGACGTAACCGAGCAGGTCAGGGGCGTACCGACTGGTGAGAGGGATGGCGAAGGCGGCGATGATCCGAGACCGAACGGCCCTTTCCCGAAGAGTGGCGACAACACCCTGGCCTGCAAAAACAGAACACCGAAGAATGGGATGTTAGTACAACGTGCTAAGTGCAAGGAGTTAAACAATTGTACCAAAAGGAAAAATCTAGCCGACCAGGGGATCCGTTCTCGAATTGCACCGTGGTGGTTGTGTCTGCTCTCTCCCCGGGACCAAACATGAAGTTCCCGGTGACCGACACATAGAGGCCCGCCCACTCCTCGGAGTCGGGCAGGTGGTCGATCAGGAACGTGTCATAACCGGAGCGGCAGGACAAGTAATACCGCTGGTGCTCGCGGTTAACTCCAAGCAGGTACACCCCGAAGAGCTCCTCCAAGCCGAAGGTCAAATTATACTCCCTTCTCAGCTCTATGATGCTTGTGATGATTCTATGAGAGTTTACCGTGAGCTGGGAGGAAATAAGACTGAGGGTTCGGAGAATACGCCTGACGAACTGATGGAGAGGGAACTGAACTCCACCTTCGGCTATCGCCATCAATGGAAAGATCAGCGCCCCCTCTCGGTGGGGCAGATCCCTCGGATCATTGTTTGGAAGAAGCCGCACCTCTACGTCATGAGGCACGCTGTATACTCTTTTGAATTCCGCATAAGCGGCCGACGTCCCATCGAAGTACTGGTTTCGGTAGGGACAGGGCCTCATCGGTCTTCTCCGTCCTCGGACCTCTTCGGGAGCGTCAGCGAAAGGTCCTGGTCCATGGTCCGAAGTGCTGGGGGCCTCTGTCATTCTAGCGTCGAAGGTCGTTTTTTGTTGTGGAGGTCTCAGTGGGTCCGACGGTTCGATGAAATCCAGGGGAGTCCGGTATGCGATTCGGGAACGAACTTTCGAGAATATCTCCTCGAGATCAGCAGAAGAAATCGAGCTATTGGAGCTGTCCGAAGAGAGCTCGATGACCATTCGCCCCTTCCTAACAAAGAAAGATATGCAAAAACCCGTTAGCTATATGCTCAGGGAAAAGCAAAAAGGCCTAACGCTCGGGACAGAATGGTCATCACTCCTCGGAATTTGCTGGTCTCGGTTAAAGTCGGGTAACCCTCGGTGGGAAGGCCCCCTTGTTTCGAGCTGACCCTAATCCTAAACCTCGGGAAGAATTTGGGCCTCGGGAAGAATTTAGGCCTCAGGAAGAATTTAGGCCTCGGACACAGTACAAACAGCTGGCTAAACGTGAAGCGCCGCCGCGAGCCAGAGGCGGCGGGCGGTGGTTCGATTCTAAAACATCGCAGAAACAACGTAAAGCTTGAAGAAAATTATCAAAATACAAAGAAAAGAGTGTGGAGATCAGCTTACCACTAGTTCACGCGGTGATCGTCGACCAAAGCGCTCACGATCTCGACTGAAATATGGCAGTTGACGGCGGCGGCGGTTAAGCTTCAGAGCAAATGGCAGAATGGCCGTCCCACCTCTCTCTCGCCTATTTATATCAGGAGGGTTGAAACGTTGCGCGGGAAACGAAGCGTCGTGCACCGAACCGTAGGATCTTCGACACGTGTCCTCATCGGACGGCCGTCATATGGGATTCTGCACCGAGGTAAAGTCGCCGTATGGCAGAGCCATTGGCCTAGTGACACGTGTCCCCGAAGCGACACTTCGTACCAATCAACTGACATAGCACGTGCCGAGGCAGCTTTCTCTTTCCATCATCTCAGTGACTTCGACACATGGATCTTTCTGACAGAAACAGCTGGGATGGAGGCCACCGAGATACCTTCACCCTTCGGTGACTCTTCTTCGGAAAGCTTAAGGGCACGATGGCTCGCAGATGATTCAAGACCCTGAAGCAGAAGTGCGAAGCTCCAGGGACTTGAGGGGCTATTGTGGTGGCTCCGGTTATCACGTCGGTAACCGAGCCGTGTGTACGAGCCAATGTCTCGTTGAGTTCATCCGGTGAACCGAGGAGCTTCGTTACCCTCAACCCTTGCTTCGGTACCACGCCCGGTTACGGGCTTCGGCACAGGTACTATCTAATGCAAGAGGACAAGGTAGTTACAAGGGATGGACCCCGCTCCAAATCCATTAAAAGCAGCAATCATTTGGATCAGGCCATGTGCTCCGTAACCGTTTTATTCCCTACGTCATGAATGACATCGTCCGAAGCGGTTACCCGAGCGTGATCTCCACGCGTTGGCTTGGAGGCCAAGTAAACCTAGGTCTATAAATAGAAAGGGATGCACATTGTGAAAGGTATGCCATTATTCCCTAACCCTAGACCTAAATTCCGCCCCTGAGATCTAACTTGATCATCGGAGGGTCACTAGGCTTCCATAGCCTTAGTGACTTGTTGCAGGTCTGAAGATGAAGGAGGAAGAGGGAAGAGCCTACCCCGCATACGGCCTAGGTCCTGACAATTCGAACCCCCACAATCAATTTACTCAATTACCATTCCTTTAATAGAAATTAACAGATACGCTTATCGCTGAAATCACATTCTAGTTCAAATATATTTGCTTGTAGCTGAAATCACATCTTGAGAATTAATTAACGAGGATCCAACTCTGTAATTGATACTTCATTCGTTGAATGATCCAACACTGCCATTTCATGACCATGTTCCTGAAGTGATGGTAGCTCAGAATTGGTGCTGCCACTATGCAGAAAAAATGTTGGCTCTGATGGTACCGGAAGGCTGAGGGAGGAGCTACTAAGCATGAGAACAACTGAAGCCATAGTCGGTCTTTCCGCAATATTTTCCTGGACGCACAATAACCCAATGTGAATACATCTTATCATTTCCTGCATGGAACCCGAATTAGCCCTCAATACGGGGTCTATGAGATTTGAAGATGTTCCTTCTCTCCAAGTTTTCCAAGCCTGCAAGATTGAACATGTGACTTAAGTTTCATGGAATCTACCTTCTTTCATGACTCGTAAATGTCATGCGTTTTTTTCTTTTTGTGGTAAACAATGTTTCATGGAATTTTCATACTTACGTAGCTTAAAAGGTCCTCTACGTTCTCCCCATTACGGAAAGAGTTGTTCTTCTGACCACTCAGAATTTCAAGAACTAAGACACCAAAGCTAAAGACATCTGATTTGACAGAGAATTGTCCATGCATCGCATACTCTGGAGCCATATATCCACTGCAATGGTTAACGGGTTGGTATCAGTACAAAAATTAATATGTTCAAACTGCATGAAGTCCTTTCCTTGGAATTTATGTGATCAAACTGCCGCGAGATATTTTCACAATGCTTTATCCATAAATGCACCAAAACCATTTGGAAAGAAACAATGAAACATAGTGGATATAGATATAGGAGGGGGCCATAATTGAAAACTTACTAGGTTCCCACGATTCTACTTGTACTCCCTTGAGTTTCATCCACCACAAACAATCTTGCCATGCCAAAATCTGAAATTTTTGGATGCATGTCTTCATCTAATAGAACATTACTGGCTTTGAGATCACGATGAATGATCCTTAGTCGTGAATCTTCATGAAGATAGAGAAGTCCCCGAGAAATGCCTCCTATGATCTTGTAACGTCTATCCCATCCCAATAGTTTGCGCTTGTTTGGATCTGTATGTTTTTCCATACATATGGTTGAATCAAAGCTCAAATAAATTTCTAAAAAAGTAAAAACATCAAAATCTTTTGGTTACAAGGACTTCTAACTCTAAACTGTCATACGCTGAAATGGTATTTGCATCAAAGATATATACTCAGATTTATGTTAGTCTTACTAAATAGGAAGTGATCAAGGCTCGATTGGGGCACAAACTCATAGATAAGAAGCCTTTCTGTTCCTTCTAAGCAGAAACCAAGCAGCCTAACCAAATTCCTGTGTTGAAGCTTGGCCACTAGCATAACCTCGTTCTTAAACTCTGTTTCTCCTTGTAGAGATTCCTTAGCTAGTCTCTTCACTGCAATTTCTTGTCCATTCAAAAGCCTACCCTGAAATTGTAATGGAATATATGTGAACCAAACCAAACCACTTTGACCTAAAAGGAATTTTTTGTTCGTTAACTCAAGATTCAATTACCTTGTAAACGGCACCAAATCCACCTTGTCCAAGCTTATTACCATCGGAGAAGTTATCTGTTGCAATGCTAATAGTTTTAAAGTCATATTGCAAAGATTCCACGATGCTTATTTGATCCTCAGCTTCAGAAACTGTACAAGTTAACAGTTGTGTCAGCGTAAGTTACAAGTAAAATTACCAAGAAGATTTCTACATTTGGAGACTTTCTTCAGAGATTCTACATCATAAGATTAGCCAACTGATACAGATTGTCACCTTGTCAGTATACTAAAATTTTCACCTGTTTTTCTTTATCTACCTCTATTTTCAAGGAGCAAGTGATTTCAACTGTAGTAAATGGAGGCCAAACTCCACTAAGGGTCAAGATAAACCATTTTAAGCTTACCTTCAACCTTTTGTTTTGGATTCTTCTTCTGCTTCCTCTTTCTTAGAAAGATGCAAACGCAGACAATGAATCCTATCATAGAACCAATTGTCGAAACAACAATAATGATGATTGTTCGAGTTGTATTATCATCCTTTCCTGCAAAATCCAGAAATTCTTTCTTGTAAAAGCACTTTAAATAAGCCAAATTCAAATTGTTCCATAAGGTTGTAATATATAGACGTGACGTTTTCTAAATCCATGAAATGTAAAATGACCGTCACATATTAGTGTTTCTCTCTCAGGAATGCACGACAATCATATTCGTTTGATAAAGAGCATATTCGCTACCGTCGTGCCGTGTTTTGCTTGTCAGACAAGCAAAACCCATTTGCCTTACAGGCAAATGTAGGCCGGAGGCAAAACCTTTAGGTCCTGCCGGAGTGCCTCTAAGACGCACATAATAGCGAATATGCTCTTCATTCCAGGAGGGAATGAAGAGCATATATCGCTGAACGTAGTGAAGGAGTGAAGTGATCTTGATGTGCACACACGCGAGAGAGTCCGAGTCTGAGAGTCAAAACCCCCAAACCAACATCTTCTCTTCCCAAAAAGCTTACTAACCGAAGGTATACTAGCCAGCCCGAAAGGACCAACTTCCGTATCAAACATGTATTGGACACCGGCACACCTCAGACATGTCCTCCGTGGAGTACCCGAGTTTTGGCGGATGTCTTCATTTTGGTTTTGATCCATGGGCACAACAAGACATGCATTGACCAAATACACACCTGCATTCGAAACTGAGTAATCTCTGAAGATCTTTTGGATATCTTCATTGACCAAATACTCTCTCTTGTAAAAAACTTGAGTAATCTCCAACACTGTATAGCAGGTTGTACCGGAGGTTTGAAAAATCGCTACGTAGCGGCCGGTTTTTAAATCTATAGGTAAGTTGCTTGATTAGTCTAACCTAACATGCATGACCCATAAGTCTATGATTTGTGAAACTAAGGAAAGAATAATTCAAAGGATATATGTTACAAAAGATATGCTATACCTGATGTGGCTGGTGGTGCATCAGCGGGTGCATCTGGTGGTGCGGGTGCATCTGGTGGTGCATCAGCTGGTGCATCAGCTGGGATTTCCTTAAAGAACTGATAGATCTCGTACCGAAGAGTACAGCTAGGTGTCAAAAATCTCCCTCCTATCTTACCATCTATGTACCGCGGAATCTGTCGAGTAGCCCATAGGAGGCAATTGGTGCAATCCAGTTGGGATAAATCAGGTGTGCACTGCATTAGTCCATATATAGTCTGAAAATCCGGACCAACCGTGCTGTTCGTCGCTAACTTGCGGTGGGCCCCACCCGATGCTGCCTGGCTGCGGAGACCATCCAACAAGCTTCTCAGCGCCTGATTGAATTCATTCACGCTCGACGCATTTTCGACGTTCCACATATAGTAACTCGGATTGTTTGTGTAAATGCCATTCATGGACTTGTTCGAGTAACGCAGCATACAATAGTCATACCATCCAATCGCCTCCTTGTAATTAGGAAGCAGTTGTGGGAGCTTAATAGTGGAATCGTTGATACAACTACGACAGGTATCGAGGTCAACGTCTCCTCTGCAAAGCACAATTGCATTAACACTGTCCGGATCTTCGCCAAATGAGGAACTGTAAAACCCATATCTATCGGTACCGGAGGGAAGGGAAGAGAGGAGGGTTTCGAGGTTCCTCTGGTAGGTACTATTAGTTGAGTAATTGCCAGATTCAGATATACTGGTGTAGTATAGGAAATCAGGCTGGGAAACGGTGAGAGTAAGAATGTTTAGGAGAATGAGATAAAGGAAGAGGAGCTCTCTCCATGAACCCATATTATATTCTTTATTCCAATTTGGTGAAGAATAAAGTACGTACGTACTTGCTTGAGCACCAAATTTGCTCTGCTACTTGTGATCTTGGGATTAGCACCCAATATATAGTACATCACATCCCCGGAGGCGGTAAACTCGTTTACGGAGGGGTTGTAGTTTGCACCCGCCATGTATGGGGCCCATTGATGACCGTCGATTTTATAAATTGAAATTTAATTTTTGATATACCTATTAACGTTGGGTCAAGCTGATTTTTTTTTATATACGCACTATTCTGCAAACTCTACAAAATAAACGATTCAAATTATTAGTAATAAACTATCGATAGACCCCACACATGGTAGGAGTGCAAACTTTAAGTTTACACCCCCTTCGTAAACAAGTTTACCTCCTTCGGGGATGAGATGTATGCAAAATCTACACAAATTGTAATTGGTTAGGGTGGTTAAAGTGTGTGCCTTTGGTAAGTGCTTGAATCACCCTACAGTAGAGTCAAGTGGCCACCAATAGTTGTTTTTATTTTTCACAAAACTCCTCCCATGGTATTCAATCAGGTGTTAGATGCTCGTCCATGGATGCAGAAAACGACTCGTTAGAGCACGGGACAATACAATCAGAAGCATATCTCCAAGGATGGGATCAGTGGGTCTAGTGGCGGCGGTCACCACGACAAGAATTTTAAAAAATGCAATTATAATAAGTGAAAAAAAATATTTATCCCCAACGTATATAGTCTCGCCACTGCTAGGTTTTTTTTTTATTTTTTATTCTATACTACTCATAAATCTTCTTCTTTTTTTTTTTAATAAATGAGACCCAAAAAAGTATTCTAAATCTAAATTCAATGGGCCAAAGTGAAATAATATAAATGATGATGTATAATTAAGAAAAAAAAAACTCCACATTCTAACCCTAAAATAACTTAACCTAAAAAAATTAGGGGAATTTTATTATAATGTCACTTTCCGAATTTATAATGTCATTCCAATTGAATTGGGTCTCTAGGTCTGCCCTTTCTGATGTCACTTGGCTTTGATTTGGGGGTATGGTTCTGCAGCAAAATAAGTATATGGGGCTACTGTTTAAATGATATTCTAAGAGTAGTCACTTTGTGCATATTGCCAAAGGTTAAGACTATCTTCAATCATCCCCCATTCATACCCCCAATGATTGAGGATTACATGGATTCTGCTGTTATTGTTGGAGTGACATTATCGATACCCAAAATTAAAGTTAAGTCCTTTTTCATATTTCATGTGCAAATGAAAAACATCATTTACTGTAGTTTTTGTTATGTTATTTTAGTTTTTTATGGAGCCGATGACTATTAATATTGTAATGCATATTTTTTATTTTTTTTAATATACATTTCGCCACTGCTAGGATAAAATTATGGTTCCGTCTTTGCATATCCCCAATCAAGCGCATCTTTTTGGTTTGGGCAATTTGTCATTATTATTTCCTGGCTTGACGAATTGACACAGACGGAACAACTTTGGTTGGTAAGGTCACCCCTGCAGAGTGCAAGAGGGTAAAAGTACTGGAGGAACATCTAGTTTCATTTAACTGAGTCATTTTTCTTCGTCGTTGTCGTAAATAGGAGAGAAATTTCAAAGTCAGCTATGGGCCAGAGGAAGGAATACCAAAAGCAGAGGGTCGATTTCAGACACTAAATTGTACTCCTATAATGGAAACTACAGAAACCCACCCAAAAGCCTAACGAAGCTGCTTAACATGTTGAACCTGTCAAAGGTTCGACTTTCAGTGCCGAGCAGGTGGGAAATTTCCTGCATTGCTCATATGAGCAGACCAAATACAACTCATCTTTGACCAATTAAGTCACCCTCAGCATTACATGCACCTAGAGAAAATTTCCAAGTAACCATTTTTGACAAACCGGAGGAGAATTGTACACAATATTCAACGATAGGAACAATCAATAATTGGTGTATAATTGATAAGTTCTGCAATATTAATATTTTTCCCTCCAAACTACACTTGTTAGTCATCTATATTTGTTGCTTGATAATTATTTTACTTTTATTTTGTTTGTAAGTTGTTCGAGCTTGTTTCCAAGATATTGGATAAAAGGAAGAGTTTAATGAAGTTTGGCCTCAAAGTGCAAAAATGTTGAAAGAAGGATTGTTGATGCGTTATTTCATGAAGCCCAAGGGACCCACTATGTGATTACAACTGTAATACCCTAATATATGTACTTACTAGCGAATACCCATTCCTGAAGGCACGGCGCAACACATTTTGAAGACAATGAAAGCTACTAGTCCAATTTGAGCTTTGGATCTTTTCGGACAACTGTGTGCTACCATTGGTATACTCAATGAGCTTATGCAAAAGCTACCGTGTTAATTTTTTCAAAATGTGCAGAGTATTACAATTTTTTCAAAGCTACTAATCCAAAGCTCAAGCTAAAGCTCGCCAATTTGGCCTGTTTACCTTGAAGTTCCGCACCTGAAGTTCTACTATAGTGTGATTTATGCCCAATGAAGGGATAAATCTGGGCATATATTAAGATTCAAAAACCGTCACTTGCTAGTTCTAGTTCGGTAAACGGTACACGGAAAAAATAAAAACCATCGAAACACCAATGAAAATATAAAACGGTACACATATTAGTTTGGCAAACCAGGAGAAGCTCGGAAATTTGTTTGTAATGGTTAGACCTAATCAGTAAATTTTGCATTTTGCTAGAGCATTAGAAGACACTACGCCAAATTTTAGCTTTAGCGGTATGAGAAAACTATCGTTAATAGTCCCAAAACCGCTGGTAATACTTAAAACCGCCGGTAATAGTTCAAAAACCGCCGAAAATAAACCGCCGGGAAAACAATTGTCGGAAAAACAAAAGCGGCATTAGAAAACCGCCAGTAATACTAAAAACAGCGGTAAAGAACCGCCGGCAATAAATCGGTGGTTAAATTTTTTTGCTTTCCCCATGACTCGAACCCGGAACCTTCGGATCTTTGAACGCGCATGCGACCAACTCGGCTAACCCGCATTTTGGTTCAACTAGGATAAATAATATTATTTATATTATACGGGTCGGTTTTATTATAAACGGCGGTAATAAACCGCCGGTATTAAAAATAACCGTACATTCTACTTTTTCCGGTGGTAATTTAAAAAACTGCAGGTAAAAGTCACTAAAAATGGCGGTCTTTGGATTACAGCCGTTTTAGGGTAATTATTACCGGCGGTCTTATCAATATTATTAGTTGTGGAGGACTACCATATTAGTTCGGTTCATGCAACATCATTTAATGTAGCAACTTAAAAAAAAAAAGATTATTCTATCTCACAAAGCAGTTGTTTGCTACAAAGTCTAGAAAACCAAAAGAAGTGGTTCCAACTCATGTCATAGAAGCACAGGAAAAATTGTAAAACCTTTGGGCACGGCAATTTCAAAACACAAAATCTAAAGAGTGAAGATACTGCAATCCCATAAAACTAAGCAGGCATGTTGTAAAAATACCAATACTGTATCTGCCTAGAAAACCAAACGAAGTGGTTCCAACTCATGTCATAGAAATGCATGTCACATAGCCTCCTATTTTTAGATATCAGGCGATGGTCATGCAATTGTGCCTTCAGCTCTGACAATGAGCAAAGGGAAAGTGCCGAATGATAAAAATATAACGCTAACAATCGAATGATAAAAAAGGTTACAACTGGTGGTTGCATGAATACCGCCATCGGCCGAGGCACCATCATCCTTCTCAATCTCAACTGGTGGGAAGTGGATCATTGGCATTTAGTTCATTACAATGGTAAATAAGAATGAAATCAACACATTAGATTTAAACGTACCTAAATTTTGAGTAAACACCCCAATCGCTTACAATTTTTTGTATACATGCCTCCTATCATTATCTTCTCTGTCATTTTGATTTAAGGCTTTCTAGACATCAAATTTTATAATAGGGGCTCCACTATTTTTAAACATATAGAAGAAGAATAGTATTGGAAGGGGCTCCGCAATTTTTAAATACATAAAAAAAGAATAGAATAGGAAATACATAAAAAAAAAAAAAAGACTTGGCAATAAAAAGAACAATATTAATCAACTATTAAACGGGAAATAAAAGAATGGTAAGCCTTGTGTTCCCATTTGGGTTTTCCTATCAAACTAAAGATCTCTTACGATACACGGACCTTAAAATCTAAATCGATTATACAAACAACCTTACAACCAAGTACAAAAACAAATACTTTTAGTTAAACGTATTGAAATAGAAAACAAAACAAAACAAAAAGGGGAACAAATAGAAAGTGAAGAACATAGCAAAGCCATACCTAAGGAGAAAGAACTATAAAATACGAAAGACGCGGAGAGAGAATTGGATTGACTGGGTTAGTGATGCATTTTCCCTCTATAAAACAACTTTGAAAAACAAATAAAAGCCTTTTTCGTTAGAGGCTATGCTCGGGTAGAGGTTATTAGTTGATGTAGTTAATTTGAAAATTATTTTAGAAAAGTAGGGACACGTTATTGCATAAGGAACCTTATTTGCATAAGGAAATGATTTGAAATGATTTTCCTTATGTTGCTTTCCTTATGTCACTACCAAAAAATAAGTGTAGTGTAGAGACGTTTTGGAAAATTTAGTGTAAAAATTCATTACTGAAAATAATAGTATTCAATCAAGCTTTCAAAAATCATGACCAAAAATTAGGGGGAGAGAGAGAGAGAGAGAGAGAGAGAGAGAGAGAGAAATTTTCCTTACCCAATTTGTCCACCCAAAATTATCCTCATAAATCAGTGAGATTGTTCCGAAATTTTAAGTAGATTGATTCATTTCAATATTGTAGATAGAAACTTCCGGACTATTAGGTGATGTAATTAATTTAAAAATTATTTTGGAAAAGTAGGAAGACGTTATTGCATAAGGAACCTTATTTGCATAAGGAAATGATTTGAAATGATTTTCCTTATGTTGCTTTCCTTATGTCACTACCAAAAAATAAGTGTAGTGTAGAAACGTTTTGGGAAATTTAGTGTAGAAATTCATTACTGAAAATAATAGTATTCAATTAAGCTTTAAAAAAAATTGACCAAAAATTAGGAAGAGAGAGAGAGAGAGAGAGAGAGAGAGAGAGAGAAATTTTCCTTACCCGATTTGTCCACCCAAAATTATTCTCATAAATCAGTGGGATTGTTTTGAAATTTTAGATAGATTGATTCATTTCAATATTGTAGACAGAAACTTCCGGACTATTAGTTAATGTAGTTAATTTGGAAATAATTTTGGAAAAGTAGGAAGACGTTATTGCATAAGGAACCTTATTTGCATAAGGAAATGATTTTCAATGATTTTCTTTATGTTGCTTTCCTTATGTCACTACCAAAAAATAAGTGTAGTGTAGAAACATTTTGGGAAATTTAGTGTAGAAATTCATTACTGAAAATAATAGTATTCAATTAAGCATTCAAAAAAATTGACCAAAATTAGGAAGAGAGAGAGAGAGAGAGAGAGAGAGAGAGAGAAATTTTCCTTTCCTGATTTGCCCACCCAAAAATTATTCTCATAAATCAGTGGGATTGTTTCGAAATTTTAGGTAGATTGATTCATTTCAATACTGTAGACCGAAACTTCTAGACTATTAGTTGATGTAGTTAATTTGGAAATGATTTTGGAAAAGTAGGAAGACGTTATTGCATAAGAAACCTTATTTGCATAAGGAAATGATTTGAAAGGATTTTTCTCATGTTGCTTTCCTTATGTCACTATTAAAAAATAATTGTAGTGTAGAAACGTTTTAGAAAATTTAGTGTAAAAATTTATTACATAAGAAAATGATTTGAAATGATTTTTCTTATGTTGCTTTCCTTGTGTCACTATCAAAAAATAAGTGTAGTATAGAAACGTTTTAGGAAATTTAGTGTAGAAATTTATTACTGAAAATAATAGTATTCAATCAAGCTTTCAAAAAAATTGACCAAAAATTAGGAAGAGAGAGAGAAATTTCCCTTACCCGATTTGTCCACCCAAAATTATTCTCATAAATCCGTGGGATTGTTCCGAAATTTTAGGTAGATTGATTCATTTCAATACTGTAGACAGAAACTTCCGGACTGTTAGTCGGATTGATTCATTTAAATTTCAAATTTGAAATTAGACAATAAAATAAAGGAAACTTCCGAACTATTAGTTAGATTGATTCATTTAAATTAGACAATAATTCCATTTTTTTTACTGATTCCTCTAATTCTATATTAGGGAAACATTTAAGACTAAAAACGGAATATTGAATGGAGGACGGAGATTTATGCAAAAGGAGGGCAAAAATCTGAACCGTTGGTTGTCTTTTGGATTCAAACACTTTCCCGTCATATTATATAGATTATTCATCCCACTGACTGCGGCAGCTTTTGAACGTGGCCAGACCAGGGAATTGGACCCGTCGGCTACGGTAGGAAAGGATTAAAGGGAATTTATAGTTTTAGACTATGGGGACGATCCATAAATAGTTTGTACTAGTAAACACTGTGTTTAGTTCACAATTATGAATTGAAATTTTTGAGTTAAAATCTAAAAATATGTGATTGGATGAGTTATTTTAAAGATGTGTGGGTCCCTACAGCAGAGAGGCAGCAGAAAAGGAAAAAAAGAAATTTACTGTGCGAGTCAGGAAGTGGGCAAAAGTTCTCGTTCATCTCTCTCTCTCTTCAATTACTGAAACCCTTCTCATCTCTCTCTCAAAACTCATCCCAACCTCCACGGTAGCTACCTATTTATTCAAAAGGATACAGAGCATCTCTGGGAAAGTCTGGCCCAACCCCTCTCTCTCAGATCTCTCTCTCTCTCTCTCTCTCTCTCTCTCTCTCTCTCTCTCTCTCTCTCTCTCTCTCTCTCTCTCTTCAATTACTTCATCCCAATCGATCTCTCTCCGAAAAAGCTGGGGGAATGAGGGAGATGAAGGAGCGTGGGAAGTCGCGTGGGCCCATTTTTTCTGTACACCACATAGTTGTAGACAGTCTTTAGAGTTGAAAGAGATAGCTCTCCGGTCAAGTGTCAGGACAAAGTGGTCCCCACAAGAACTTTGCATTCAAAACTTTACTCTGAAATAAAACTCAGAATGCCCATCCGAACTCAGTGAAAATAATTCGTGATATATGAAGATAATCCATATCGATTGGTGATTCATAAATTATCTTAAAGAAATATCACTAGGGCTTGCAATCTTAAGGTATCGAGCTAGTTGATTTGAATAATTGACCTTTAATTGAAGCATATTTAGGTTATGAGAGGAAAGAGTGAATTCGAAACCCTTGACTTTTTTCCCATTAACTTTGCTCTACTTTTCTGTTGCCTTTAATTACAATTCAATAGTTCTAAGAAACCAACAATCAATCAATCTTTTTCTCGGATTAATATAGAAATTAATTGAAATAACTGTAACTCAACCTTATAATTCCTGTGGAGCGATACTCGAAATACTTACCACTGTTCATTTGAGTAGCAATAATTGTTTTGTTTTATTAATTATTTTTTATACGAAAATGACACTGTCAATAATCAACCATCGACTCTTCTGTGAAAGTTTAATGAGACTAGGTGATAGCCTACATGCTACACTTGAAGAACATGCTCGTTGGTTTGGAATCGTACGATTTTGTTCGGGCACATATGCATGTAATTTATATGAAGAGGTATAGGAAAGCAGAATTTAAGTTTATATTACATAGAAGTTGAGAGCATATTGGTAGATGCTCCATGCGTACAGACAAACGTTTGTAGGTTCAAGTTTATATTACATAGAAGTTAGGAGCATATTGACAGATGCTCTATATGTACATCCAAATTATTTGGGTTCTGTTGAAGTTTGCAAAGACATTGTCAGAGATGTCTATTGTTCACCTTTCGGAGTTCCAAAAGTTGTTGCATTGAGTAGTTAATGAAACATCTTATTATTTTAGTAGATCAACAGAAATAAATGAAGGTCAAGCTAAATGTATCACACCAAGAAAGCTTAGAAAAAAAATTAGAAAACCAATGTAATGAGAGGGATGGTGTAGAAATACCAAGGAACAGTATCAAGGTAAATGTATCATCCATTTCAGTATCTTCAGAAAAATGGATTCATCGGAAGCACCTTGACAATTCAGTCATTACCCAAGAACTATCAGACATGGACCACAAAGTAGGCCTTAACCACTCCATAAACATAACCAACTCCAAGGGGGTCTCTTGGCTATGCTCACTGCCTAGCTACCTAGCTATCATGAATAAACGAAAGTCAAGGAAGTGCAAGACTGCAAGTTATGATAGAGGCAAGCACAGGTAGCCCTCATGCAATCCACGAGCGTCATGCCCGTTGGTTGCAAGATTGAACATGTATTCAAGGCTTAGCCTATGGAAATTGTCAATCATGAGTTTCACAGGGGCCAGTCTGATGTAAAGAATATTTTCTCTACATGCCATGCGAAAGAAATAAAAATGCGTAACAGAGCGAATGTATTGAGGTGAACATCATCCAACAGCAAATAACCATGTAATTCCAAACATCAAAAGGTTGTTATTCTGCTATCCATTTGTGGAACAAAATATGAAATATTTCAATCAACCATTACATGTCACAAGTTCTTGAATAAACAGAAATTCCAAACTCGGGAAGACTAACTACTTTGCTGATTGAACCCATGCCTCATGACAATCACTCAACTTTGTCGAGCAGGTAGCTGCTCAAACTAAGCCACAAGAGTGCTAGCAGTGGTTGACTCGCTGAAAATAAGAAGCTTCAAGTTAGTGTTTAACCAATGAGCAAACATCAAGCTAGTGTATAATCAATGAGCAAACGTCTACAAAAGAAGTAGTTACATGACACTATGTTTTGAGGTTTGTACAGTATAAAGAAGCAATAGAACCTAATGATGCATCGACCTGATATAGGAGTAAAACATGGGCATGAGGACCAAGTTTCATTGACCATGAGAACCAAGGTTTATCATCTTACAGGAAGTGGGGATCATTCCATAAATCACAATGCACTGTCAAAGATCAAATGCTTTGATATTGAATAAACAATGTGTCCTACAGAGTACACATGGAACGCACCTCAGGCTTGCATGGAGAACATTCAGATTTCAGCTTTTGAATGCAGGAATGAGGGAAAAGGAAAGAAAGGGAAAAAAACTAATTCTGCATATACTTTAATGCTCTCATGGCAAAACTCTCAATGAGGAATATGGTTAATGAAATGAGGGAATTCTTTACAGAAAATTCACATATACCATCAAATAAATTCTTGAATTCCCGTAGACTGGAAAATGAAGGAAATTACCAACACATGTTGATCGAAACATGGCCCGAAACAACATCTTGTCCCACTACACATCGAATGTTTGAGGGACTAAAGCCAGAATTCATTCAATGGAACGAAGAACGAAAAACTTACCATGGCAACAATACTATTAAGTTATGGGTTTATATGTAATTAGTTGTAATTTACATTTAATCTCTTATGTAAGTAGATTAGGAGATAAGGTCAATTGTGTAGTTAATGTTTACATTTTGTATAAGTATAACGTAATGAGAAATAAACCCTAACTCTTTTGGGTCTTAATATTCTGTGTCCACGTTTTACATGGTAATAGAGCTTCGATCTAGTGACCAACAACGACAAATCTCACATCACCTCCGACGGACACCATATTTCTAACAATTTATGACACTATATTTGAAGACCCAGTAGATTTGTTACCTCCCGCGAACTCAGATCTTGAGTTCTGTTCATTTTCCGACGTCACCCATAACTGTCGGAGACTCGCTGACTGTTTCCGACGTCGTCTGGCCTTGCCGGAGACTCGCCCACCTTTTGCAGGCGTCGTTCTTGCTCCTGCAGTCCTTTCCGATCACAAACGAACTCAGATCCTGAGATTTGACCTTCTTCCGACGTCACCCATACTCGCCGGAGCCTCGCCGGCCAGCTTTCGACATCGTTCTTGCTGGTGTGTTTTTTTCCGATCACTGTTGGCTTCTGAAACTCTTTGGGTAACAACGTACAGGTGTGTTGTCTAGGTTTTTGGGTTATCAGAGGTTGAATAGGCTTGGTTTTATTTATCTTCCAGCAACTGGATCTATTGACTTCAAGTTCGTACAGTTTTTTTTTTATTACGATAGCTTCTTAGGCACTTTACTCTGTTATTGTGCATTTGGAGTTTATGTTCTGCTACTGAAATGTCGGAGGATAAACAAAAGACTTCTGCTAGTGTCAAGGATGAGTTGAGTCGTGTAGGGACTCTGGATAACTCACCTCTGGATATTTGTCATATTAAATTGGATGGTACCAATTATTTGGTTTGGTCTCGCACTTTTACTTTAGCCATTGAAGCCAAAGGGATGTCATAGTTCATTGAGGGCCCAGTTACTCCACCTGTTGAGACTGTTGAACTTAAGAAGTTTAAATCTCAGAAATCGTTGGTCATGACCTGGTTGTTTAACTCCATGAGAGGTAATATTCACCATACTTTCCTGCTTCTTGATATCTCGCATCAGATTTGGACTATTGCAGCCCAAACTTATTCACAACAAAGTAATGATGCACAGTGCTTTGAGTTGAGGAAAAGACTCCGTACATTAGAACAAAACCATCGATCTGTCGTTGTGTACTTTGCTGACCTGCGTGGAGTTTGGGGGGAATTTGATTATTATCAGGGCTTTCAGGCTGTTTGTGTTGTGGATGCTGCTAATTTGCTGAAACGGATGGAGAAAGAACGTATTTATGATTTTCTTGCTGGTCTTGATATGGAGCTTAATACGATTAGAGTGCACGTGTTGGATCGTGTTCCATTTTCATCCTTGGGAGAATCTTATTCTATTGTTCAGCAAGAGGAAAGTAGGAGAAGTGCTATGTTACACCCTCCTATTTCTGATCGTTCTGCCCTGGTTGTTACTCCTCAGAGTCATTTTGGTTCTGATAGTGAGTCTATTCTCCAGGGTGGCAAGTCTCAGTCTGGTACTAGCAGCGGGCCTCTTGATCGTGCATCACTCCAGTGTGATTATTGCCACAACACTGGTCATACCAGGGATTTTTGTTGGAAGCTACATGGCAAGCCCTCTCGTGGGTGCGAGGGTGGACACGGTGGCCATGGTCGTGGTCCAGTGCGCTCTCGGGCCCAGGCCCATATTTTGGAGTCTACAGTTGGCACTTTGCCTGATTCTGGGTTCAGTTCTAGGATTCAGGCGTCATATGATCAAGTTGGTTTCTTTCAGGGGGAGATACAAACTCTCCAGCGCCTTATGGCTCGGGCTGATTCTCCATCCACTATAGCTTCCTCTTCCACAGTAGCTCCTACTTCATCCTATTTTGCTCACACAGGTATCCCAATTAGTGCATTTACTGTCTCTTCTGTTATTCCTTGGATTATAGATTCTGGTGCCTCAGATCATATAACTGGGTGTTCTTCTGTATTTGATTCTTACTCTACTTGTTCTGGTAAGGATAAGTCCGAATAGCAGATGGGTCATTCTCTGCTATCTCAGGAAAGAGTTTCGTTCGCTATTCTCCCTCTATTTCTCTCTCTTCAGTTTTACATATTCCCAATTTTGCCACTAATCTTATGTCTGTTAGTAGCCTTACTCGTTCTGCAAATTGTTCCGTGACCTTTTTTCCTACTCATTGTGTCTTTCAGGAACTAGATACGGGGAAGGTGATTGACAGTGGTAAATCACATGTTGGCCTTTATTTTTTGGAGTCTGCACCTCATTCACCCATGTCATGTAGTCTTGTTCAGCAAGAAGATACGAGTTCTGCTCTTACTATGTTACATCAGTGGCACCGTAGATTGGGTCATCCTTCCTTTGGAATTTTGGAGAAACTTTTTCCTACGTTAATAAAGCATTGTCCTAGGAGTCAGTTTTTTTGTGAAGCCTGTGAGCTTGAAAAACATAAACATTCATCTTATGCACCTATTAATAAACGAAGTGCATCTCCTTTTACAGTTATCCATTCTGATGTTTGGGGTCCTTCCCCTGTTACCTCTCTTAAAGGTTTTCAATGGTTTATCACTTTTATTGACTGTTATTCTCGTGTTACTTGGGTGTATTTACTTAAGTCCAAAAGTGACGTCTTTTCTTGTTTTAAATCTTTTCATGCTATGGTACACACTCAATTTGATATGAATATTAAAATTCTCCGTAGTGACAATGGAACTGAGTATATAGATCGAAATTTTAGGGCATTTTTAGACGAAAATGGCATCCTTTATCAAATCACTTGTGTTGACACTCCACAACAAAATGGAGTTGCTGAACGCAAAAACCGTCATCTAGCTGAAGTAGTTCGCTCTCTTTTATTCACCATGAATGTTCCCAAAATTTTTTTGGGGGACGATTTTGACTGCTACTTATCTTATCAACCGTACGCCCTCTAGTGTTCTCCAGTTCAAAACTCCTATTGAGTGTCTTCCTCCCAGTTCTCGTGTCACCACTCTCCCACCGCGGGTGTTTGGTTATATGTGTTTTGTTCATACCCCTCATCCCTCTGGGGGCAAGTTAGGTCCGAAAGCCCATAAGTGTGTCTTTAATGGGTACTCTCCTACCCAGAAGAGCTGTAAATGTTATGATCCTCACTCTAGAAAGTTTTATGTCTCTATGGATGTTAATTTTTGGGAAACGGTGTCATTTTACTCTCCCTCCCCTTCATCTCTTTAGGGGGAGCATCAACAGGAAGAGATGAGGGAGGAAGAGATGTTTACTTCTTCTTATAATCATGGTGAGGGGGAGAGGAAACAATTTAGAGAGGAACCAATATCTACTGAAAGAGCAATTCATGACATTGGTGACAATATTGAGGAATTACCACAACGGCTAAAAGGGTCTAACTTAAAGACCTACATTAGACAAAAGAAAGGAAAGTCCTCATTTGTAATACCACCTTGTCAATTACAATCCCCTGCTCCAGTTTCGGATTCCTCAGCTGACTTATCTGGTAATGAATCTTCTCCTATTAAACCTCCCTTTATTGAGTCTGATGATATTCCTATTGCTCTTCGGAAAAGTGTTAGGTCATGTACTCAACATCCCATCTCTCAATTTTTCTGTTATGATCGTTTATCTCCTTCGTACCATGCCTTTGTTTCGTCTCTTTCTTCTATATGTATTCCACATAATTGGTAGGATGCATTCATAATACCTAAATGGAAAGGAGCTATGGTATAAGAGATGACATCCTTGAAAAAGAATGGCACTTGGGAACTAGTATCACTTCAAAGAGGCAAGAAATCAGTACGATGCAAATGGGTTTTCACTGTTAAGTAGAATGCTGATGGTACAGTTGAGAGATATAAGGCAAGACTTGTTGCCAGGGGTTTTACTCAAACCTATGGTATTGACTATGAGGAGACGTTTGCACCAGTAGCAAAGATGAACATTGTGCGAGCTCTGCTTTCTTGTGCTGCCAATTTGAATTGGCCCCTTCACCAGTTTGATGTGAAAAATGCATTCCTCCATGGTGAATTAGAAGAGGAGGTGTATATGGACATACCACCAGGTTTCTCTTCCTCTGAGACTGAAGGGAAGGTGTGTAGATTGAAGAAGGCCTTATATGGGCTGAAGCAATCTCCTAGAGCGTGGTTTGGCAAATTTTCCAAGGCTATGTTGGGGTTTGGATACAAACAAAGCCATGCAGATCATACTATGTTCATCAAGGGAGGCGCTGGTGAGATTGCCGTCCTTATTGTGTATATTGATGATATAATAATGACAGGCAATGATGTGAATGAAATTCTTAATCTCAAATCTAGTCTGGCTCAAGAATTCGAGATTAAGGATTTGGGCTCTCTAAAATACTTTCTTGGCATGGAAGTGGCAAGGTCTGATAGAGGTATTTTTATATCCCAACGGAAGTATATACTTGATCTTTTGGAAGAAACAGGTATGTTGGGCTGTAAACCTGCAAATTCTCCTATCGAGGCAAATTATCATCTTAGTGGCAATGTGGGGGAGTGCACTAACAAAGAGAGATATCAGCGACTTGTGGGTCGACTGATATACTTAGCTCACACTCGACCAGATGTTACTTATGCGGTGAGTGTTGTTAGTCAGTTTATGCATGATCCTCGTGCTTCGCATTTGGATGCAGTTTATTGTATCTTAAGGTACCTCAAATCAGCTCCAGGAAAGGAAATTCTGTTCTCTAATCATGGTTACCTGCGATTGGAGACATTTACTGATGCTGACTGGGCTGGTTCTGTGGATGATAGACGCTCTACTTCTGGCTATTATACTTTCATTGGGGGAATTTAGTTACCTGGCGGAGTAAGAAGCAATCGGTGGTCGCCAGGTCTAGTGCAGAAGCTGAGTACAGAGCTATGGCTCATGTCGTTTGTGAGCTCTTGTGCTCCAAATCGTGTTACGTGACTTAGGAATTTCTGATAATGGTCCTATGAAACTCTACTGTGACACTAAAGCTGCCATCAACATTGCTCATAATCCTGTTCAACGCGAAAGAACAAAGCATATAGAGATTGACAAGCACTTCATCAAGGAGAAGCTGAGTATTGGTTTGATATGTATGCCTTTTATGAGGTCTGAAGATCAACTGGCTAACATTTTCACAAAAGGGCTTGGTAGCAAGAGTTTCCACCCCATCGTGCTCAAGTTGGACTTAATTGATATCTTCGCACCAACTTGATGGGGAGTGTTAAGTTATGGGTTTATATGTAATTAGTTGTAATTTACATTTAATCTTTTATGTAAGTAGATTAGGAGATAAGGGTCTATTGTGTAGTTAATGTTTACATTTTGTATAAGTATAACGTAATGAAAAATAAACCCTAACTTTTTTGGGTCTTAAAATTCTGTGTCCACATTTTACAAATACCATAAGAAAATATTACAAATGTAAAACACGATTCCAAGAGACACTCTTTTTTCTAGCATTGTGACAAAAAGTACCCACCCCACTGAAGGGTGTTTAACTTACTAATTTTTCCTCCTTTCAAAACTGAGATGCCTTGTCTACTCTAAAGTTTCTACTTTTGCTCCTTTTAAAAAAACTTCATTTTAAATTCCAAAAATCTAACAATAGTGCAGTTTCACTCTCGCATCAACAAAGCCTTTAATAGAATAAACTCCCTGAACAATTTGAATGGCAATAGACAACTACTAACAAGCAAAAAGTTGTATCAAGATACATATATATGTAACAGCTTGTTCAATACCAAGTATAGTTCTCTGAAACTTGAAAGGGGATTTCGAGTGCATTACCAAAATCTTTCCACTCGAAGCGAAAAAGAAGAAACTCTTACATGTACTCATTCTACAAGTGTGAACTTTTAAGCAAAACTCTTTTGCTGAACTATCAATTTTTAGCAAGTACAAGTAACAAACAGGAAGAAACTTTGTCAAGCTCTACTTCAATAAAATCACATAAGAAACAGATGATGATGTACATGTATGTGTAAGACAATGCGATGGTTAATGTCATCAAGGAAGCTAAGCATAATATGCATCTTCGCAATTTTTTCGAGTTCATAAAGGAAGATCTTACCAAGAATCAGAAATGACCTTTATATTTTCTCCTTAAACGATGTCCACAAGACAAAAAGATCAGAGGGCTCAAAACTAACGAAAACTTTTCCAAAACCCAGCAGAATGACATTGCCATTTATGGATATTACTATCCTCAAGTGCACTGGGGGATGGAGGAGACAACTCAGAGTAAACAGTTGCTAGAAAATCACCATTCACCGAGAAAGCATAACAAAAAAAGTTCACTTATCACTAGGCAAATTGCCAGAAAATATGAAATCATTTCGACTCTTCCATATAGACCAACACACATGAGCAATTAAACCAAGTTTGGGCAACCGATCAGTAGATAGACAATCAAACCATTTGATAGCATAACTAACATTGAAATCTCATATTTCTGATATGTGTTATGCCTATCTACACAACTTCCAGGACAAGCAAATCCACTCTCAGAGATGCATACAAAAACTGAAACACACAAGCATACGCACGCTCAAAAGTCAAACAAGTAGTAATAGGTCATTGAATCAGTTATATATTAATGCCTACGCTTCTAACAACACGATTGAGTGGAAATTGATTCAATGGACAGCAATCAATCACATCCTCCAAAACCTTTCTATCCAAAACAGCGAAATTGATAATTATAGGAAAAATATTTTGACCTGGTAATGAACAACTATGACTTGAATATTGACTAATGAAGCACCTAACATAACCTTTTACAATCGACCCAACGAGGCTTCAGCTTTTGCAAACTTCGTAAAATGGTATCGTTTCCAACTCCATCAATGATGCCTTGCTCTAGGTACAAAACAAGCCTATCGCTCATCTATAGGTCTCCCGTTTCATTGGCATACCAATTCTTCACAATGTTCATACGAGAAAACACCCTCTTAGCAGTCGCAACCGGTAATACCAATGCTAACGTCAAAAGCAAGTAAACCAATGGATATATTGTCTTTTCGATTCTCCACCATTTTTTTACCAAGCTCACTAATTGTATTCAGCCTTAAGAAGTCATTACTAGAGCACACATCCAAAATGTAAGTTTCAAGCTGATTGTCAAGTACCATGAGTTCTATTGGAGAAAAGTCCTTCGACTAAAACTCAGCAAGGCACATCAAATTTTTCTTGTCAAACTGAGAGAACGAGTTAGATGGACACAAACATGCCACACAATGTAGCAACTCAATGCTCGAGTCAAGATAACGAGCATTTAGTTCTTGAATCTGCAAATCTATGACATCACAGAATACCTAAACCCTGTAGAATTGCAAGTTCGTAATCTCCTGAACTTTACCTCTTCTTCGCCCTTTCCCAGTAAAGAGATCATCCATATCATATTAGGAACGTCAATTTCATGGTCTACACAAAATGAGGAGACCTCATCAAGTAAAGAGGTCCAACGACTTTTCCTCATCATACGAAATCATCTTTTGGACACTTCAAGTAATTCGACAACATTCACAATACCGCTATCCCTCATTTGCAATGTCAGTGACAACTCATTTGTAATTCCCAATATTGTTTTCAGCAGATGGAGACTGAATATAAAGTCAAATGTGAGCATTACGCCCAACAAGCTGCGTGCTTTTACTCGGTCTTCACAGCTGCGAACATACCGATCAAGTTAACCAAAGCACTATAGTGTGAGCCACAACACATATCACCAGAAGAGTCGTTTCGGTTCTCTTGATTTAAGCCTTGGCCGCTTGAAAGCTCTCCAATATTAAGTGCCTCGACAATTTTTGCAGCTTGTTTCTTGCGGAGAATAACTTGATGTTTGCATGGAGCTCCAACAACATTCACAATTCTAGAGACACAGTAAAAGACTACAGTTATCTCAATATTAGTCGATGCCAGATCAACAAGAGCTGATTGCAGTTTATAAGCAAAAGAGTGAACATAATATGAACATGGATTTTCTTCAAGTAAAAGTATTTTGAGACCATTTAATTATTCCCGCAAATTATCAGCCATGCCATAACCCTGCCCGCGCAATCTACAAATACTTAGTCCATCCATTGCTATCTTGAGCAAGAAAGCACCAGTGCTTTTAACATGACCAACACCCAAAAAGCGTTCAATCACCTGCCACTTTCTGTCCACATACCTTAGCACAACTGCCATTTGATCCTCCTTTGAAAGGTCACGGGTTTCATCAATCCAAATAGAAAAGAGTCCATCACCCAGATCTCTAATAATCTCTCTGATTGTTTCAAACGCAGCCACACACTCACTATATCCTTCCGAAGATCAGCAGATGCCAATTCCAGATTTTGAGGAGCATCGTCCAATGCAAGTACCGTTTGATATGTTCATTTTGTCAGCGGCAAACTTCAACAGTTCAAGAAATAACCCTTCATTACTTACATCGAACAAATACTCATCGGGATCACAGAAGAGAAATCCCTGCCTTAGAACATACCGAACTGAATCAATTGATGCTTTCAAGAAGGTTCGGAATTCATTTTGAGCGTGGTCTGATTGCTTAGGAGAAATCTCCTGAATAAGCTGCTTTTGGCCCAACAAGTCTAGACATTTGGACCAAGCTTGGTTATGAGCACCATTATGGCCTCCCACGTGAGTTTGCAACTTGTCTTTCTTCTTCCAAGATGAGAAGCCCACACTAACAAAAGATCCACCACCCACCTGACCTCCATTATCTGGTCTAAAGATAACAACATAGACAAAACATAGCATCTTTTGCTATGTTGTACTCTAACCGGTTAAGGTATTCATTAAATCATGCCTGACTGAACCGTCGAAGGAATTGTACAAGCCTTTTTGTAGGATAAAGTTTTATCCTAAAAAAAGACTTGGACAATCCCTCCAACGGTTCCCTTTGAAGATATGCCTGTCGGATTTGGTCTCGGTCATTGGGATGATAATCCATGATCCGAGGTCGTAGTTAGTCTTGGATCTTCAGGAAGATGCACTAAGTTGATTTCTAAGGGGCTTTGTTTGGAGGAAGAAGAAATGACGTCACCTTGTTGAGGGGATGACATTTCTATCTTTGGCTTTTTCTTGAAGTATCTCTTCATGTCTGTTCAAAAAGAATTTTTTTTAAGGTTTCATGCATATAAACAATATACAGAATTCTTGATGGGACTTTTCCCAATCCCACATAAATCATTCAACGTTTTCTTCAAACACAACATTCCACCATACCCAGGGCCGACCCCAAGGTTTTCGAGGCCTGGGACTAGACAGTTTTTATCAAAATAATAATAATTTCAACAAACAGTCACAATAAAAAAAGGAAAGACTACAAAAAGTACTCCGTTTCATTATATAATGTTAGGATCGGAACACACACACGATTCACAAGTATCAAACAATAAAGAAATTGACACAGCAATATACGTTGTTCTCCAAAACCGGGTACATCCACAGGAGCAAGAGAGCAAGTCTTTCTTATTGATGATCACAGTACATAGAGTTTTACAATAGAGAATATTTATATCTCTTCTATTCCTGCCCTAATCTGTATTATGGCCTGAATACCCAAAATACCCCTATAACACCGTACCATACCAGTTGCATTGCTCTGTTCCGTTGCGTTTCGTTCCACTCCACTACGCTCGCAACTGGCCCTTATTGTAGAACTTCTCGGTACCTCTCATATATGAGCCACAAGTTCTAACAATTAACAAGAACACAAAATACGAAGCATCAAAAATACATTTCATCGCAATATCCCATGACTATCAAATATATATCATCACAAGAACGCATGACCATCCCTTGAATATTACTCTTCTTGCATTTTTAGAAGCAAAAGTATCAATTAAACTTGTATAATCAATCACTTTTTTGGTACTTGAAAATAATTTATTAATAGCCCCTTTTTGATAATTGATTAATGCTTCTATCTTTTGCTTCTTTTTTCCTTTTTCACACCCATATGGGTAACTTCTAGGAGGCATGTGAAAAAAAAAATGAGGCATCATAACACCAGTAATGTATGCGTATACTTCCCAATTAAAATGCTACAAGTTCCATTCCCCAATACTAACTGATTATAATACTCTTTCTAACACACCACATGAATAATGAAATCAAGCTTATATTAAGTAATCCATCAATATCATAACAAGATTATTTTAATATATCTACACTGTTAGAATGGTTGAGTCCCACATCGGGTAGTTATGTTATGTAATGGGTCTTAACATAATATAAATAAAGCTCTTTATGTGTTAGGGTAAGTTAACACCCTATACACTTCTTTCTTTCCTAATAACATGGTATCAGAGCCCCACCTTAATCCTAATCCTAAACCACCACAACCCTAAATCATCTGTCAAAGCCCTAGCCTACCACCACCGCTGCCGTACATTTACCTTACCAACCAAATCAATTGAAAACCCATAACCCAGTCCCTAAAACTTCTGTTGTTTCCATTATTTAAATACAAAGGTATTTAAATACAAAGGTATTAATTAACCCATCGCCTTACTATTGACAAAAGCGGCTACCGCCAGTCACCGTTAACCATCATCGGCGCCGGAATAGATCAAGTCAGCGTCATCCAGTCTCCAACAACTCTTGCCCACTCTCGCCAACCTTGGACAACCATTTAAGACCACCGTCGGCCACTCTTCACCCTCGCCGAACACTAGACTATGATTTCCGGACTCCGGCGACTTTCCGTTGTGCTCGAAGTCAACTGGGTTCTGATGCAGGAGCAAAATAATGATAATCGGAAAACAAAGAGTTATCTTACTTATTTTTGAAGTATCTTTTGGTTTCTAGTCAATGTCCTTTAGTTTTTGGTCTAAGTATTTATCATGTGTCTTAACTATCTAGTAAGTTGTGTCTTTGGTTAATGGTTGTCTAGGTATTTTAAAGGTCTATGTTGGAAATGTCATCGGTCTATGTTGGAAACGTCGAGTATTTATTGTCTAGTCTTTATTGAGTCATCTTTTGTAGTCCTATATAAGCTTTGCTTATGATTGAAAAGATCAGAGTTTGAGTTTATGAAAAATATATGCAAGTAGTTCTTGCTTGAGAGTGAGTGATTCCTCCGACAATCAAGTGTGTGACTTGGTCGCGTGAGTGTCTTCCGCGATTAGCAACGTCGAGTGATTCCGTTGCCCCCGGTGAGTGTCTTCCAGGGACTATCCCATCCTTCGCGGGTCTTGGCCTGCATCAGGTTCTTCTGTTTTTCCTCCGAATCAACTGGGCTCCAGTCATTTGTGGTATTATTGCTTTGTTTGTTGCTTCTTGACTGCTTCTATTGGATTCTTCTGCAATTTTAGGTAGTTTCATTCACTATTTATGGATTGGAGCCCGATTGGCCATTGATTTGTTCGGTGTTAGCTATTCCCTGTGTTGGCTGTTCTGCATTTACTCTTGCCCATGGCGTGTGGATTTTTTGATGCTCTGTTGTCTTAGTCTTTGGGTTGTCACGGTTTGCTGCTGTTATTGATGCCGGCTGTTATTGATGTCGACTTCTGTTGGGTTTTGTTGATTTGAGCTTTTCGCTGTTGGCTGTTGATTAGTTGGCATCCGAGGTTTGATCGGTCAATTGTTTAGTCAAGTGCAATTGTGTGGTTCTTTATTTATTTTTTGGTTGTCTCTCAATTGTTCGATAAAATGTCTAAAGAGAAACCAGATTCTGGCTCTCATTCGGGCCCTCTCTCTACAGTTGTTGGTACTACTTCTGGTTTGGGTTCTACTAGTATTGGTAGTCTTTTTAGTGGCTCTCGGTCTCGTGAGAGGCACTCTATTACATCCACACCATTAAATGGGGGCAATTATGTTCTTTGGGCTAAAGCTGTTGAGGTGTATTATATGGGTCAGTCCGAGGACTCTTATTTGACTAGTGAGCCCCCTGCTGCAGATGCACCACATATGGGGCCTGGAAACCTGTTAATGCCCGTATTCGTTCAGAGTTATGGAATAGTATGACAGAACAAGTTGCTAGTACGCTGATGTTTTGTGATACAACTAGAGATGTGTGGACACAGGCAAAAGAGTTGTATTCAGGTGTCGACAATCTCCGTCGTACATATGATCTTCATCAGTCTTTCTTTAATATATCTCAGGGTGATGATTCTTTTGAGGGTATTATGCTAAGTTTCGGCGCATTTGTAATGAATTGGATATATGTGAGCCAATCTCTACTGATATTCAGGTTATATGGCGCCAGCGTGAACGCATGAGGGTTACTCGCTTTTTATCAGGTGCGTCATCCAATTTTGGCCCTGTGGGTAATCAGATTTTAGGGAATCGTGACTTACCTCCTCTCAACGAGGTATTCAGTCGTCTCCGACAGTCATCGTCTATTTCTACACCGACTTCTGGCCGTTCTGCTTTGTCTTCCGCTATTTCTGACAGCTTTGTTTTCTCTGTTAGCCATGGTCGTGGTCGTGGCCGTGATTCTGGGTCTAATAGTCGTGGCCGCAACTATGGGGTGAGTGGTCGTGGCTTTGGCAGTCGTGATTCTGGGTTTGGAGGTCGTGGTCATGATTCTGGAGGACGTGTTTTTGGTCGTGTCTTTGGTGGTCGTGACTCTGGTTTTGCTCATCGTGGGGGTCGTATATCAGGGGGAGGTGGCCGCGGTCGCGGTCATGATTCCAGATTTTGTACGCATTGTTGGGGTACGAATCATACAGTGGAGTTCTGTTATAATCTTCATGGTTTTCCCCAGGCTCATCAAGCTGCTAGCTCTCAAGATATTGGACAGTTTACTCCGTCCTCTGCCGATAGTGTGGCTATTCCAGCTGAGGAGTACCAACGTTTTTTGTCATTTCAGGCTACGACAGGATCCTCTACTGCTACGCTCGCTCAGACTAGTACATCTGTTGCTTGTGTTGCCTCTTCTTCTTCCTCTCCTTGGGTTATTGACTCAGGCGCTACAGATCATATGACTGGTACATCTGTTTTCTTTGATCGACAGCCAGTTGGTAGACCATCTCATGTTACCCTGGCTGATGGCTCTACTACGGCTGTTACTAGTTTTGGTTCCGTCCTTGTCACTTCCTCTCTTACTTTGTCATCTGTTTTACATGTTCCTCGTTTACCGTTTAATCTTATGTCTGTGAGTCGCCTTACAAAATCTTTAACTTGTTCGGTCACATTTTTTCCTCATGGTTGTGTTTTTCAGGATTTCAAGACGGGGAAGAAGATTGGTGGGGGCATTGAGCGCGGTGGCCTATATTACCTGACTAATCCTCAGCCTGCAGCTCTTCAGACATTAGCATCTCCCTACCAACAGCACTGTCGTCTTGGTCATCCCTCTCTTCAGAATCTGAAGCACCTTGTGCCTTCCTGTCGTTCCATTAATAAGTTGGTCTGTGAGGTCTGTGAGTTTAGTAAACACCGTAGAGTCACTTTTTTACCTAGGGTTGAGCGTCGTGCATCACATCCTTTTCAGTTAGTTCATTCAGACATTTGGGGGTCTATTCATGTGCCAAGTGTTTCTAGTTTTCAGTATTACGTTATTTTTGTGGATGATTTTTCTCGTATTACATATCTTTATTTAATGAAAGAGCGATCTAAATTGAAATCTGTTTTCCAAACTTTTTACATGGAATTCAAAAATCAGTTTGATACTTGTGTTAAGATATTTCGTTCAGATAATGCCCGCGAATATTTTCACCATCTACTTTCTCAGTTTTTCGCTGATCATGGCATTGTTCACCAATCGTCGTGCTCTCGGACTCCACAACAAAATGGCGTTGCTGAGCGTAAGATTAGGCACTTATCTGAGGTTATGCGTGCTTTATTATTTCAAATGCAGGTCCCTAAGTCTTATTGGAGTGACGTTGTTCTCACTGCATGTTACCTAATCAATTGCCTGCCTTCTATGGTCTTAGGGGGTCAGGTTCCCCATACGGTGTTATTTCCTGGTCAGCCTCTCCACTCTCTCCCTCCTCCGATTTTTGGGTGTACCTGTTATGTTCACGCTCTTGACCCTGATAGAAGTAAACTTGATCCTCGGTCTTTTAAGTGTATCTTTTTGGGATACTCACACACCCAGAAAGGATATCGGTGTTACTCTCCTCCTTTATGTCGTCATTTTGTCTATGCTGATGTCACGTTCAATGAGTCGTTGCCATATTACTCGGATCCTGTTACTCCCACCGACCTTCTGCCCCTTGAGTCTATATTACCTATGGCTGTACCTACTGGCACTGTTTCACCTAACCCTTTGCAGGTATATGTTCGTCCTTTTCCAGCACCAGCATCGCCTCCGCCTCCGCCTCCGTCTTCTCCCCTGTCGCCGGATCCGCCTGCCCCTCGTTATATGACTCGTGAGAATCGTCGTCCCCCGATAAAATATGGTTATACTACTATCTCGAGTACTTTTCATCCTCTTTCTCAATTTATCTCTTATGCTCATCTCTCTCCATCCCTTCGTGCTTTCACTACTGCTGTTTCCTCTATTTCTATTCCTAAAAATGTTCAGGAGGCACTATCCCGGTCTGAGTGGCGGACAGCTATGGTGGATGAAATGTCTGCTCTTCATACTAATGGCACATCGGAGTTGGTTACTCTTCCGGCTGGGAAGTCTACTGTTGGCTGTCGTTGGGTCTATACGGTCAAGTATCTTCCGAATGGCACTGTTGAGCGTCACAAAGCTCGCCTGATTGCTAAAGGCTACACCCAGACTTATGGTGTTGATTATTCTGATACGTTCTCTCCTGTTGCCAAGCTCTGCTCTGTGCGGATTCTTATTTCTCTTGCCGCCAATCTTGGTTGGCCATTGTTTCAGCTTGATGTCAAAAATGCATTTCTCCATGGCGATCTCATGGAGGAAGTTTATATGGACCAACCATCTAGGTTCGTTGCTCAGGGGGAGCATCATAAGGTATGTCGTCTTCGCAAGGCATTTTATGGACTTAAGCAATCTCCTAGAGCGTGGTTTGGCAAGTTTAGTGAGGCGATTTTGAGGTTTGGCATGCGTCGAAGTCAATCAGATCATTCTGTATTTTCTCTTATGTCAGCTCGAGGGAAAGTATTGCTCATTGTCTATGTTGATGACATTATTATTACTAGAGATGATCAGAAAGGGATCGAAGAGCTAAAGCAGTTCTTACATAGTCAGTTTCACACTAAAGACTTGGGTAAGCTACGGTATTTCTTGGGTATTGAGGTAGCAAGGTCTAAGGATGGGATTAGTTTGTCCCAGAGGAAATATGTGTTGGATATTCTACAGGAGACAGGTTTGTTGGGAGCCAAGCCTGTGGAGACTCCGATGGATCCTAATGTCAAACTTTGCGTTGATCAAGGGGAGACATTTCCTCATCCAGACCAATATCGTCGTTTGGTTGGTAAGTTGAATTATCTTACTAATACACGTCCTGATATCTCGTTTGCTGTTAGTATGGTGAGTCAGTTCATGTCTGCTCCTCGTCTTCCACATTGGGAAGCTTGTATTCGCATTGTGAAGTATCTTAAGGCTCATCCTGGACATGGCTTATTTTACCGATCCAATGGTCATCTGCGTGTTGAGGCGTTTACTGATGCAGATTGGGCAGGGTCACCTTCTGATAGACGTTCAACAACTGGTTACTGCACTTTTGTTGGTGGCAACCTAGTTACTTGGAAGAGTAAGAAGCAGACTGTGGTTGCAAGGTCTAGTGAGGAAGTAGAATATCGTGCTATGGCTCACACTACATGTGAGGTTGTTTGGCTGAGATCATTTCTTGAGGAGCTGGGATTTCGAGTGCAAGTGCCAATTCCTATGTACTGTGATAATCAGGCGGTGATACATATTGCCTCAAATCCAGTGTTTCATGAGAGAACCGAGCATATTGAGGTAGATTGACATATTGTTCGTGAGAAGATTGACAATGGTGTGTTAGCTACTCCGTTTGTGTCTACCGGAGCCCAGTTGGCCGATATCTTCACCAAATCATTATTCAAATCACGTTTAGAGTTGTTATGTAACAAGTTGGGATTTTGTGATATTTATTTTCCAGCTTGAGGGGGAGTGTTAGAATGGTTGAGTCCCACATCGGGTAGTTATGTTATGTAATGAACTTAACATAATATAAATAAAGCTCTTTATGTGTTAGGGTAAGTTAACTTCCTACACACTTCTTTCTTTCTCTAATAACATACACAATATTCGATACATAGTGTATTACACACAAACAGATATAGATGATGTATATGCAGTGATACAGTATTTTAAAAATCAAATTTAAGAAACTTACGAGGTAAAAAGAGAGTAATCTGATTTGGGGAGTAATTTAAGAAACTTACAGGAGTATATCTCAAACATCAATCACCATGGTTCCATGGGAGTCTAAGAGTGGAGTTGTGCTGCGTGCATAAGGGTTTCGGTTTCTAATTTGTTGAGGTGAGGAAGAAAAGAGAGTGATTTGGTTAGAAATCAAAACCCTTTTCTCTTTTCTTTTCTCTTCTTGAACTGTAAAGTAAAAAAGTAGTATTAATCTGTTTTCGGTGCTGCGTGCGAAAGGGTTTTGGGGTTTTGTTAAGGGACCCACCCAATAAGCCAACAAATGGGCCTATAAAAATTTATTGGGCTCAATAAATTAATTGATTTTGGGCCCTTTAAAAATATTGGACCAGCCAAATTGGACTAAACTCAAAAAAGATTCCTACCAAACCTAACTAGCAAAAATATTGTGGGGGCCCTTTTTTTGGGCTGTATTTTTAGGCCCCAGGCCCGGGCCTCTTGGGCCTTTCCCAAGGACCGGCAGTTTACCCAATAATATCACCAAACTATCCAGAATCTAAGCCGAAACCAGGATTTCCACCCTTGACTGAAACTCCTCTTTGTCAACAGAAAGAAAACACTGGAAAATCAACACTTTGCAACTGAGATGATTAATAATCACCACATTGAACAAACTGTTCCGCGGATCAGAAAAAAAAACAAACAAACAAACTGTTCCCAACGCAAAGTAAACCTACATATACAGAATCCATTGAAAGATTATACAGAATGTGAAGGCACATTACCTTGATTTTTGAACGGGTTTTTTGTGTGAATTTAGAAGGATTAGAGAACTTGGAAAATGGAGTACATACTCCATGCACAGATCTTTTTGGGACCCATTTCGGGTCCTACAAGCATGATCGGAGCTGCTCATTTTGTTTAAAATATTTGGTTTACGGTCCCTGCGGAAAAAAAAATTTTTGCCAAATACCGGTAAAAGCCTTTACAAAACATTCAACTTTGTCCTAGAATTTGGCTTGAATTCTGGGACAAAGTTGGTTGTTTCGTAAATGCCCCTACTAGTATTCGGTTGAAATGATTTTTTACAGAGGCCCTAGATAAAATATTTTGAACAAAATGAGCGGCTCCGATTATGTTTGTAGGACCCAAAACGTGTTCTAAAACGATATATGCATGGAGTATGTACTCCATTATCTGTGCAGTTAGCATTAGTGGAGAACTTGTGTGAGGCAACTGAGATGCCGCCCAAGTTTTTCATTTTGGAGGGAAATAGAAGCGGGTTTTCCATTTGCCCTATGAAACAGGGAGGGAAAAGTATCGGTGTGCTTTATACTCGATAAGGGTGTTTTAGCAAATAATTGAGTAGATTATTTTTTATTCTAAATTAAAAATTTTTGCATTTATTATTTTTGAGTTTTTTTTTATTAATTCGTATTGACGAGAGAAATCTAAAAAGTAAAGAATTGTAAACTAAACTTAAATGTTTTAGTGAACTTTTTTTAAAGATTTTGATCATAATTTTTTATTCTTCTCAACAAACCAATAATTCACATAAAATCGACACAAAACTAAAAATGTAAATTTTCTTTTTGAATAAAGACAAAAAAAATAACATAGCACAATCATTTAGCCAAAACTCCCTAAATGGGACTAATCTTATCGTCCACTAGTGAGAAGCCCAATCAAAATTGGAACCAAATCACATATGGACTGCCCTGGTGAATTGTAACATAAGCCATGATTTGAATCGGGAAGCGGCGGTATTACGTGGTAATGCAATTTTATGGTTACATTTTGCTAGTAAAAATGTTAAGTTAAAGTCAGATTTTGTCCCCAACTTTGTTTTTAGATTAAATAAATAAAGAGGTAATTCAATTCTCTTGTAGTCTCTCAATGAAGCCATATTGAGATACTCCTATTACTTTTTATGCTTTGAATCGTTCATTTTATAATCGCTATTTTTGTTTAACTTCTTTAAAAAAATCAAGTTGGATACCGATAATTACCGATGGAATTCAATTTGTGTAATACTGAGGGTGGCCCATGCCGCACCCGCCTCTATACACTCCATCCCTATTTGAATATGAGACCATAGGAGTGAGCAAAGTCCTATGTATCAAAATTTGATAATGATATGTCACTGGACTAGGCGAGGCATGACATGACACGTACTTTTCACTGGACTAAATAATGCATGACACGACATGTGTGCATGTCAAAAGACTAAGCAACACACGGCATAACATATACTACTTGCTATTGGGCTAGGCAAGGCATGGCACATAGGCCAACCCCATGGGATTTGGAGCCAAGCCAATCGCTTTCTGATATCTAACACTTGGAATGCACAGAGACAGGCTCGACGTTAAGGCCCTTTGGTTTATTTGCTTATTTTCGAACTAGAAAAATCTACCCAGTAAAGTAAAAACCTTATGTTAAATAAGTATACATTTCGATAAAAATTATATGTTTAAGGCCCCTGGGTTAAAATCTTGGCTCTGCCATTAGTGGTTGAATAATTCCAACTTTTATGGTGGTTTGTACTGCTTCTTGTGTGCAGGCATTTTTGCATGAAAGCCTTTCTCTCCGTCTTGAGAAATTTATTGTGCATCGATTTAATTAAGTCATTGTGTCATAGTACAATTCAAATTGCATTTTCAGTACTCAGAATTCCGTTACAGCATCTTCAATGGTTCTTAGTTTCTTTTCAAGCAAGAGAGAGTTTTTGACTAATTGCTACAACAAATGTATACAGTCGAAATTTGAGAGTGTTGCTTAGCTAATGGTGTCAAAATCATTTATCCTAATCTATCACAACCATTTGATCAATTGAATTATGCCACATATTAATTTGAATAGAAATACAGCAACACAGATTTATTGAGGTGATCGTAGATGACTTTACCATTTGTTGCTTTAAATTTGGCTTTAAAATGACATAAATCAGTTTTTGACTCGATCGAGAAATGACTGATCATTGATAAATACTAACTATTTAAGGTCTTACACCAAATAAAAATATGCATACATACACACATATATAATGGGCAGAAGAGATAGTGTTGCGAGGCTAAGTCCTCTATTTATTATTTTGCGTATTGTTATCTTTTATTTTCTAAATAATGGACAAATCTGTTAGTGGTCCTAGCTTTTAAGTAAATAGTTTTTGTAGGGATTTGGAGTCCAAGTCTTACGGGTCTCCTATTTTGTTGGTAGTCGTTATATATCCTTTTTTGGAGCTATTTTTCCTAGTCTTAAGGATCTCCTAGTTAGCTACTTAATTTCCTATTTTCCTGCAGGTTTGTTTACAATCCCTATCCCTATCCCTATATAAGATATGGCAACTCATGAAGCAAATTACCATTTATCTTCCAAACACTTGTGTTCGATCGGAGGCCTAGGTTTGTCAGTCCACCAAAATTACCTCTCTTTTTGGCTAATGGAAAGAGTGGAGGAGGGGACGACCAAGCGTAGTGACCCTTCTCTGAGCAGGATTATAGAGACGCCAGACCCGCAACGAGCCCTCCCAAGGAAACCCGAAACCCAAAGATGTGCACCGCTCCGGTACCATCTTACCACTGGATAGTTACTCATGTTTTGATGACTCAAAACTGATGTACACGCTTATCAAAGTCCTATACGTCCCTATCGCAAAGCATGCAGGTTTTACACAGGCATATCAAAGTCCTATGCGGTCCCTATCGCAAAGCACGCAGGTTTTACACGCTGCCGTTTCGTTGGTCTGTCATACTTCTCTAAGCCCAGAAGACAAGTCGATCAAGCTCTTTTCTGTGTCCTATGTCCGCACTGATTACCAAAACCACTTGTTTTTCACATGATGAGTTTTGAAGAAAATCACTGTGAAAAAAATCAATTTGATCGGACGTAGGATGGTCCGGAAACATTATTACTATTGTTTGTTAAATGGACGGCTTAAGTTTCAAACTTCAACTATTGTAAGCAAAATACAAGATGGTTGCATATTTATCGATGTCGATGTCTGATCAAAATTTTTTTTTGTTTGTTTTTCCAGATATGGGGGATATGCACGCCAACGGGGCTATCGCTGTCTGCCACGTCAACACTCTGCCAAAAGAAATCAGAGTTCCATTTGGTATGCGCAATCTTGAGATAAACTCACACCAACCCCATGGGTTCAAGGAGGCTTGGTAGTATGCTCAATCTTTATCTTTATCTTTATCTTTATTATACAAGTGGGGCAAACTTGCTGTTTTGGCAAAATAATTCATTTGTATTATTTTTTTTGTTCTTATTCAAAAAACAATTGTATCCATCTGTTTTGCGTTGAGTTTTTCTAGATTATTGTTTCGTCATGACGGGAGAAATTTGAAATATAAAAAATTACGATCGAACCCCAAATTCTTTTTGAATTTGGGTTTCGACAATAATTATGTACTTTTTCGATTTATCCAGTCGAGACATACCAATAATCAATAAAACAATCGACGTAAAACTAATAAATGCGAAAAAAAAATTGAATGAGAACAAAAAAAAAAATTCCATTTCCAAGTCTCCTTTTTCCTTGTCTCAACTTTTTCAAGCTCCGATCGGTTCAGTTTTTGCTTTTCTAAATTTTTTTGGGGACGACTAAATAGTTAAAAAAACTAAGGTAAAATTAATAAAGTCAAATTTCCATAACTAATTTAATAATCAAATTATGCCTAATCACCCCTATAAGAGTATTAAAGACTGAAATGGGTATATAGTAGTGTTCACCCATGACCAAAAGAACACTTGATGCATGAATAATTTTTCTATTTTTTGTTAAGAGGTAGTTAATTTTTTAGTTCATCAAAAATCCTAAATATTATATTCAGATAAACTATTTCAAAAAAAATTTTAAAAACCTAGTAAATTATTTTTACTCGTTTAATTTTTTTTTTTTTTTAACATTCCCTTGTTACCTTCGTTTTTTTCTAGTTCATCTCGTCAAAAGTAACTAAAAAGGGGCTGTAGTATTTTTTGGACAGGAAACTAAAAGGTAGTATGAATTTTTGAATAAAAAAGTTGACAAAAGCATATAAAAATTACTCACATGTAAACACACAACAACACGGTTATAATTATTTTATTCATGTTATCGAGTTTGAACTAGATTAAATTTATTTTGACAATTATTAAATTCAAGTAATTTTACAAGAATTTCTAAAACGTGTAGTGTACCACTCAGCCGCTGCGGCCTCCATCCCACCTTCAATCTTCCAGGGAGTCACTGATCGACAAAAAGCTAACTACGTATTTTCTCTTGTTTTACGTACGAGGCTCCTGCGTCACACCAAGAATTGAAGTTCATGTTTCCAACGCTATTGCAACATATGAGAGAGAGCTTAATGAAAAGGAGTTCTATGTTGCCATTATTAGACTTGAGTCGACATCTATTGGAGAATAGGAAGAAATCTTAAAGTGGAGCCCAAAAAGACGCTGAAGGTTAACGTGAAGTTGGTGTTAGAGAATGGAGTTTTTAAAAAGGAGCAAAACAAGACCGTGAAGAAACAAGGCGTTGGTCTTAGAGAATGGAGAGGAGCAAAAATATATTGCAGATGCACATACAAAGATATTTAAGAACCTTTATAGGTTCTTAAACTAACATCCTTGGCTATTTGCAAGATATTTTTGCTCCTCTTAAGAATTCCATTCGCTAAAACCAATTCCTTTATTAACCCTCAAATTCTTTATTTGCTCCTCTTTAAGAGCTCCATTTTCGGACACCAACTACTTGTTAATCTTCATATTCTTTTTGTGCTCCTCTTTTAAGATGTTTTTCTTGTTCTCTAAAAGATGTCAACTCAATTTGCATTATGGCAATACATAGCTCCTTGTCTTTGAGCTCTCCACAATAGTGTTGGCATGCATGAGCTTCATTTCTTGGTGCGACGCTGGAGCCTAGTACGAATGCAAGAAGGAAACAAGTAGTTATATCGTCTTTTCATTGATTAGTGATTGTCGAGGTCCAGCTCAATGGCAACGTTGTTTTGCACTGTGTCAGCTATAAAAACCCTAACCCTGATGACTCGTGGTTCTTGCTTGATTTGATCCTATCAATAGCGGAGCCTTCAATCTGCCAGAGAGTAACTGATCGACAAAAGGCTAACTAATTATTTCCTCTTGTTTTATGTACGAGGCTCCTGCATCACACCACGAATTGAAGCTCATGATTCCAACACTATTGCATCGTATGAGAGAGAGTTTAAAGAAAAGGAGCTCTATGTTGCCTTCATTAGACTTGAGTTGACATCTATTGGAGAATATATATAGGAAAAAAATCTTGAAGTGGAGCACAAAAAGACTCCAAAGGTTAAAGAGAAGTTGGTGTTAGAAAATGTAGTTTTTACATTTGAGCAAAAGAAGACTGCGATGGATAACAATGTGTTTGCCTTAGAGAATGAACTTATTAAAGAGGAGCAAAAATATCTTGATGAACACACAAAAATATTTAAGACCTTTATGGGTTTTCAAACTGACGTCCTTAACTATTAGCAATATATTTTCGCTGCTCTTCAAGAATTCCATTCTCTAGGGCTAACTCCTCGTTAACCCTCAAGGTCTTTTTTTGCTCATCTTTAAGAACTCCATTCTTTAACACCAACTTCTTGTTAATCCTCAGAGTCTTTCTGTTCTCCACTTGAAGATGTTTTTCCTGTTCTCTGAAAGATGTCAACTCAAGTCTCATTATGGCAATATATCGTTCGTTGTCTTTAAGCTCTGTCCACAATAGCGTTGGCATGCATGAACTTCATTTCTTGGTGCGACGCTGGAGCCTAGTACAAATGCAAGAAGGAAACAAGCAGTTATATAGTTTTTTCATCGATTAGTGATCGCCGAGGTCAAGCTCAATGGCAACATCTTTTTGCACTAAGTCAGCTATAAAAACCCTAACCATAATGACTCCAGATACAATTGAGTTTCTACACTTTTTTTTAGTAGATTAAGGTAAATACTGTTATGTAAGCAACGGGGTCTGGGAATAGATCAAGGATTATATGGTAGTAATAAATAATAATAGCATTCATTAGTAGTTTTTAATTTAACTAATCTTAGCGCTTTCCTTTGTATATTCAGACTAAAAGAACACTCTAGCATTGCATTTTGCGATATATGGTTCTGATCAAGGTGAGTGGTTTAGCAAGTATTCCCTTTCTTCAGAATCCCCTTGAGTCTATCTATTCTTGACAATTTCTTGTTGTGATTGTTAAATATTCTTGGCAATTCCTTGTTGTGATTGATAAATGTTTATTCGTTGTCCTCATACTTATTAATGATGGACTTACAAGATGCCATACAAAGTTAATGAGTAATATTTTCGATTGACTGATTGCCTTTATTTTTAATTTCGTGATGTTTATCTGTTGGCTTTATAATATGCTTGAAACTATGCGGTGGCACGGGAGCATGTTTATCCGTTGCTCTTTTGTCTTCGGGACCATATTTATATTTGTGAAAAGTCTAAGGAAAAGACTTGTGAAATATCATGGTGACTTTGGCCGCTCAACGGATTAGGGAAAAAACTTGTGAAATACCATGTGATTCTAGTGCTTATTAGGAAAAAGACTTGTGAAAAATTAACCATGTGACTCTACTCCAAATTGGCTTACGAAAAAGTTTTCGGGTGTCATACATACGTTGTTATGATACTTCTTTATTCAGTGAATCATCCCATTAATACTAGTTTAGTCATTGACTATATCATTTATTACTTCGTTTCTTGATACTATTCGTTGGGCCATCGATCCTTATTTTTTGAAATAATTTCTTTGCCATCCTCAGTTATCAATCATTCATACATATATATGTCACGTATTCTTTGCCCTCAGCATGCTTGACTAGTCACTGAGCTTTCAACTTACAGACCAATTTCACATTTTTATATGTTAGTTCATTGAGCAGAGTAGTGGACTTTGAGGCATTGTCACGACCCACCATTGGACCTATTTCACATTTCAATTTGTGTGTAATTTTTATTGTACAATCGCACAACCCGAACTAGAGGGGGGATGCATCTTTAGCACATTGTAGCTGAACATTGATGAACTTCATTGCCTCTAATGAAATGCGACTTCTCACTTGTTGAAAAAGTTCATCATGTATTTACCAATGGCAGGGGATGTTGATAGATCTCTAGAATGACCTTCGAGTCTCCCCAAACTGATTTTTCAACATCTTGTGTATTATCCCAAAAGCTTTTCGTAAAGATGACATGGTACCCCCCAAATATAGCTCCAGCCTCGCATGTGTGGACTCTGCCCCCATAATATAATAATGAACTGTATTTAAATACAATAGTTACAGAAATATTCTTTAGTGTAGTAGAATAATGTACATAATTGAAATAATAAAGGTAACAATGCATAAAGTGATTATACTTCTGGCTTGAATTGCTTCCGAGGTGCATACACGTATTGTCCATGCTGCGACAAACCTATCTCTGTACGACCTTAACCATGTATTGAGAAGGTATTGTAAGAGTTGCGGGTGTTGTTTATAGTCATCGCATATGGCATGCCACTTCTGATTGAAAGACGCTTCGATTGTTGAATTAATAAGCAAGTGCCATGACATGTTAAAGTCGTTAAATGACGGACCAAGACCCCTCTGAAGTGCTTTATTATGCACTGGTTGGTGTGCCAAATGCAAAGGATGTGATGTGCCAGGGGAAACATGCTTCAATGACGCTAAGAAGCCCCAAATCCTGATCTGTAACAAACACCGATGGCAACAATGCCCCCTTCCAATCATCCATCTCTTTAAGGTACTCAAGACCCATGTCAGGTTCTCTACCCTCTCATTTGTAAGATGTGCAAACATGAAAGAATAAGTGCACATTGTGGATGTCATACCCACAACCTCCTATAGTGGTAACCGGTACTCGTTAGTCTTGTATATGGCATCGATGACCAATACGGACGGAAAGTTTACAAATAGCTCTAGGCTTTGAGAATGAACCCAAACAATATCTGTAATTTCGTTGGTGTGTGGATTTGTAAGATATTTATGGAAGTATCTTTTCTCTATTAGTTGACGTAAGATAAACTAAGTAGAACTTAGACCGCCTCGTTCTGCTATGTTATCTATATATTTGATGTTGTAAATGTTCTAGGCACTTTTAGTATTTAACGGGTTTCTTTTCTTCAACACACTAAGAATTTCACAAGATGTGATGTTGTTTGCTATATCGTGCACAATTTCTTTCTCCTCTGGTGTTAACCTTGACGGGTACTCATGCCATCAAAATATTCTACTGTTTCATGGTTATGGAGACCTGTCATGCCCTCGATTTTCAACATAATTAAATAATACATTTCAATAAAAGAGAAACCTCGCATATCGCATGCGTTACCCAAAGGAGTTTCCCCACCTGTTTAATTTACAAACAAGTCCTTAAGTTTAGATAATTACAACTTTAGTCAAAAGAAAATTCAGTAGTAATTAGTTACAAAACCATCTTTAACAAATGAGATCTTCACAAAGATGACGAAATAACCAGTGATGTCAGCTTCCAAAAGTTTTTTACTGTCAAGCACACAATGCATGTAATCTTTTGCCCAGTGTCCGAACCTGAAAAGAAAGATTTGGTTGAACTACACTAGCCCAGTAGAGAATTCTAAGCTCAAGCTATATGTAATTTGAATGAATCATACACCAAGAATGAATGAGTATTGACAAATACGCCTATACTACAAGTGACTACCAACAAGCAGCAAATTATCGTCTAAGGGTTCTAGACTTCACATAAATGTCACTAGCCGTTTACTTCTTTAACTAAAAACATTAATAAACTCATGTCGTTCCACATTTGTCTATAATCGATTCATAAACATCTTATTATTCTTCGTACAGTACTACAGTTGTTCTTATGTCCACATTGATCTTCATCAAACCCCTTTATCGCAAACCTTTCATTTTAATCAGATATTTCCCTTCAATAATCGCTAGGGTCACCTCGGATCTAGTTCCCTCGAGCGTAGGGTCACCCCGAATCTTTTCCCTCAATAACGACCACCTGGGTCACCTTTCACACTTTTCACAATTTGACATCATTTCATAGTCAATTTCATCATCCCTTCGACGGTTATACCACTGAATTTTAATTAATCATTACGTGACTCCATAAATGTACATGTTCATGCCTTTTCATTAGTTAACCCATTCGCATCTGACATAGCATACTAAGCCCGTACATAAAATCTTACCATACTCTATCCGTTAGTTTCTACACTTGAACCTCATAGGGAGAGTGTCAAAAGGATTTAAAGGCTTGACGAGTCGTGAGGACACAAGTTATTTTATCATCTCAAACACTTCTTTCTCACATCGATTTTCACTTCAAGCATTCCAAACAATTTACCAATCTACCACGTTGCTTACATTTCAAACCGTTCCAAACTGTCATCCATATCAAGACTCCAACTAATTAATTAATACAAGCCTTTTTCCTTTAAGCATACCATAATCCCACACGTCCTCACCGTACCTTTAAGTACATTTCCCGTACCTTCACAAGTCACATACTAACCCATGACTAGACTCTACGATGCTCGGTTATCTAGTTTCTATACTCGGAGTCTGTAAAAGCACATACTAAAGGAATCTAAGAATTTTACGAGTCGAGAGAGAGAACGAATTACAATACCACTCGTCGAATCCCTAGACAGGTTCACTCTAGTCCATTGGATACCACTCTAAGTGAGAAACGGGTAATACTCTCCAAAACACTTGGAAGGATGCGTAAACAAACTCATTAGAGTCAATGAAAGACTTCGACATGTGAGTTGAAAGATATAGGGAAGCAGCTGAAAGATATTGTAGCAGCTCAAAGAAGCTGCTGAAGGAAGCAGCTCAATCTCCTACCGGTAGGCAACCAAGTCCTACCGGTAGAACTTGACCTACCAGTAGGTGAAAAGTCCCTACCGATAGAAACTGAAAACAGAAAGGCCAAAATTTCAGATCATGCTAAACCTACCGGTAGAAGAAACTGAAAACAAAAAGGCCAAAATTTCAAATCATGCTAGACCTACCTGTAGATAAGGAATTCCTACCGATAGAAGTTGAATATGTAGAGCAGCTTTTGAGCTGCTGCTATATGTTTAAGCAGCTTGACGAAATTTCTCAATCATCCTACCGGTAGGTAAAAAGTTCCTACTAGTAGGGGGAGTAACTTACAGACGATTTCAATAGATTTCGACAGAAAATTTCAAGTTTCGATCCAATCTCGAAAACAACCAATACCAACTCGAATAAGGCATAAAAACACTCAAATAACATGTAAAGTGAGGTAGAATTCCCTACCTCCAAGTCGGAGCACGAAACCCAAGAAGTTACGAGCCCTAGCTTTCCGAAAACCTTGGTCGAACCGGAATACAACTCCTCTGAGCTCAAACCAGTGCGATACACCACAATACGCGTAGGGATGAAAGTTTGAAGGTTGATTTGAGTGGGTTTGGTTGAAATTTGGAGAGAGAGCGAGAGGGAGAGAGAGGGGCCGAGAGATAGAGAGAGACGTGAGGGAGGAGGAGGAGGAGAAAAATGATTATCTACTCCCTCACCTCCTATATATACTAGCCCAAGAGCATATCACACTTGCATCCCTCAACTAACAATCCTAACACTTAAACCCCTAATCACATAAATTCAATAAATTTCATATTTTCCTCGATTTCTGGCATTTATAGAACGTTTAAATAATATCCGAAAAATACGGGTCCTTACAAAACCACATTCAACCTTTACACCCTACATGACACCAGCTGGAGATATTGGTATACCTCGTAACTTAAATGGGCACTCGCATTTTTTTGTCCCAGTATTCTTTTACAAGGATTACCCTTCAACTACATTATGTGCCGATCTATACTTTCCCCTTCTTTCACAGCTAAGAATGCACTTTGGCAGCTTGCCACCAATTAAACAAGCAAATTTCTTAATGACAACAAAAATATCATTTTCCTTACGACTCTCCGCACCCAAGCTATCATGTCGTCTCTACTTTGAAAAATCTATAAACAAGAAAAAAGAATATGTATAAGTACAACATGATCCAGTATTATCATAATTTCTGTACTTTTAAATTAAATAACTAATATGCATAAGAATAATGGTAATAACTAACCTCGTCAATTGTGACTTTGAGTGTATAATCGCGAAAATTATGGGACACGCCATCCCCACTAGGACGGACCAACTATCTAAAAATGATAAATTGTAGTCATTCGTAATGTTCTTCTACGTTTTACGAAATCGGTGTGGAAAAGGAGGGACGAGCCGTGACAAAGGAAAGGAAAGAGAGATAGATGATGGAAAGATGGTAATGTCAGAGGGATAAGCATGGAGAGGGAGGTGATGGGAAGAACATGATGATTTTAGAAGGATAACGCTGGATATATAAGAATAAGGGGTGATGGATGAATAGCTATAGTTAAAGATAAGAAGATAACAAAAAAATCTGAATGTGTAGTTGTAATTGAAGATAAAAATGAAATTTAAATGAGTGGTTATAGTTGAAGATAAAAGCAAATCTGAATAAGTACTTAGAAATAAAATATATAAAAGATATAAATAAATACAAAATTAATAAATTTAACAGCATAAAAGAATTATAAAATTTTTAAAAAAGAAATTTACTCACTTATATAATATTAAATAATTTTAAAAAACATATAAAGAATAAAATATATAAATAAAAAACCTAAACAAATAGATAAATGAGTAATAATTAAATAAGGTAAATGGATTAAGAAATTAAATAAAAAAGAAAATTAATTACATATACATAAATAAAAGACAAAAAAATAAAATGAATATTACATAAATAAAAGTGAAAAAAAGATAATAAAGAAAGTAATTAAATAATATAACAGAATTTTAAATTTTAAAAAAAAATAGTTTTTTTTGAAGATAAAAACAATAGTTAGATAAATAAAAGTTGAAAAAAAAAAAAAACAAACAAACAAACAAACAAACTGAAAAAGGGTAGGGGAGGCCGGGGGTATTTATCAGGGGCGCGACCGCGCGAAAAGAGAATTGCTTATAAATTCTTATCCACACTCACAAGTGACAAAGACTCATCATCACAATCTCATCTTCAACAAACAACCTCAACCAAACCCCAAACGCAGAAAACAAAACAACGATGGGCAAGGAATCCGACTCCAACACGAAAAACGGTGCCGGCGAGTTCAAGCTTGTCGGGTTCAACAACTTCGTCCGGTCCAACCCCAGATCAGACCGCTTCACCGTCCTCCGCTTCCACCACATCGAGTTCTGGTGCACCGACGCCACCAACACCGCCCGCCGCTTCTCCTGGGGCCTCGGCATGCCCATCGTCCTCAAGTCCGACCTCTCCACCGGCAACCTCTCCCACGCCTCCTACCTCCTCCGCTCCGGCCGCCTCAACTTCCTCTTCACCGCCCCCTACTCCCCCACCCTCGCCGCCTCCTCCGATAACGCTAAATCCACCGCATCCATCCCCACCCTCGACCACTCCGCCTGCCGCGCCTTCGCCGCCTCCCACGGCCTCGCCGTCCGCTCCATCGCTCTCGAAGTCCAGGACGCTGCCCAGGCCTACTCTGTCAGCCTTGCCCACGGCGCCAAGCCCTCGGCCCCACCGATTCCTCTGTCATCAGATGGAGCCGTTATTGCCGAGGTGCAGCTGTACGGCGACGTTGTCCTGAGGTACGTGAGTTTTGGAAACCCTAGCCGTGACCCGGATGGGTTCTTGCCGGGGTTTGAGAAGATGGAGGGAACGGCGTCGTATGCGGATTTGGATTTTGGGATAAGGAGGCTGGACCATGCTGTGGGGAACGTGCACGAGTTGGCGCCGATGGTGGAGTACGTGAAGGGGTTCACCGGGTTCCATGAGTTTGCTGAGTTCACGGCGGAGGACGTGGGGACGAACGAGAGCGGGTTAGTTGTACCAAACCCTGGTTAATTTTTCAATTTTTCAGGGTGTCCTGAGCCAGCTTGCGTGCCTCGGACTTTTTCTTCCCTACAGCCATTTGACATGCTTACGCGTTGCGTGAGGTGGCCTCAAGAGTAACTGGCAAGGGGAATCATTAGGATGGAACAGACCCTAGGCCAAGACCACCAAGCCAATTCCTCAGGGTTAACCCTGGTTAATTTTGTTAGAGCATCTCCCCTGCATGCTCAAATTTGTACTCAAATTTGGGTAAAAGCTTCGTTTGGTATGAAACTCGTACTCGAATGGGTAAACCCCAATCTAAGCATATGGGTAAAAGCTTTCATTTGGTATGCAACTCGTACCGAATGGGTGAACCCAAATCTAAGAATAAATTTGAGTAAAATGTTTCATTAATGGCATGGTTGTAAATTTGAGAGTCACAAAATAGCGTTTTAAAATTTGAAATCTGAGTTCACCTTGATTTGAGTAAAACTCACTTTGATATAAGTTGGAGTCCGATAAGGGAGTTGATTTTGTCTTCTTTTTACTCAAATTTTGAGTAAAAATCTGAGTTAAAGCTTCATTTGGTATGTACCATTCGATTAGACAAACTCAAATTTAAGCGTAAATTTGAGGAAAAAGCTTCATTAATGGCGTAATTGTAAATTGTGAAGAGCAAAGTATGTGTTTGAGTCAACGATTGCAGTGAGAACAAGGGCTGGAATGGAAAATGATTTGTTGGGCCCGTTGGATTCGAGTAGACAAACTCAAATTTGCTTTTTGCTTTTTCCATTACTTCTATGGAAAATTTCCCCTTTTTGTAACTAAGAAATGAAAAGCTTTTATGGAAAAAAAAAAACCAATAAGCAAAATAGATGAATGATTTATTAGGCTGAGGACAGGGGACCAATGAGAGCGGGTTAGGCTAGGTTTGGCTTAAAAAGTTTAGTTCAAGTTTTTTTTTGTCTTTATGACTTATTTGTCCATTTTAAAAAAATTATGAGTTTTGATCAAAAATTTATACTTTTTTGATTCTTCTCGTCGAGACGAATCAATAAGGCACAAAAATTTGACAAAAAACTAACAAATGCAAAAAAAAAAATTTGAACAAAGATGAAAAAAGTTAAACTTTACTTTGTAAGCCAAACCTAGCCTTAGTTTTATAAAATCTTGCTGCTTAATTATGTTACCGAAATGGGTTTTTTCGGCCTGTTTGATTTTTTAACATCTTGCTTTTATTTTTACCCTTATCTTGTGGACTCTTTTAGCATTTTCCATTGCTCTTATGAAAAAAATTCCCTTTTCTGTAAAGAAGAACTGGATAACTTAAAAAGAAAAGAATGCCCAATACCAAAAATAGATAGACAAATTTGGCCTATAGTTTGCAGTTAGCAAAATAATACAATGAAAACCAGAAACACCTTGAACACCAGAATCACTGGCAGTAGATAAGCTGGTGTGTGCTATGAGTCTTGAAAAATATGTAACTTGTATACTATATGTTCCAATTTTTTGGGGAAATAAGTAACAAAGAAAAGCTGTATTTGTTACATGTTGGATATACAATCTACATTGTCAAGGAGTGTTATTCTGACATGATCTTTAATGGTAGCGTATAACGAGTCAATGACCGCCTAAACTGCTAAAAAGTGCTCAAAAATCACGGTACTATGGCCCATTGGCAGCGCTTTCAAGAGGCGTGTTTTAATAATTAATACTCCATTAAGTACCCAAAATGCTGGATGTTGTTCCTCTTGTTGGAGACATTGGTATTATAGCATCGGTAAACTAATAGACTAGCTCATTGCTATAAAACATTTCCGACTGTGGTTAGCAAAAAACTAGAAAGCTGCAAATTACTATAAAACATTTCCAACTGTGGTTAGCAAAAAACTCGAAAGCTGCAAACATTTCTTTACGATAAATTGACAGTTACTAGAACAAAACCCAATCAGTCACCTCAAAGAATGGACACAAGATTTTTAACTGTGGGGGTGAACACATATCGTAAAAAAATTTGAAACAAGATGTAGAAAACTCGATGGTGCAGGTCACTAAATTTGGAATGGCAAATTGAATGAATGAATTATGTTATATAATTTTATTAATATGTTCCAACAGGTTGAATTCGATGGTGCTGGCTAGCAATGATGAGATGGTGTTGTTGCCGATGAACGAGCCGGTGTTTGGGACTAAGAGGAAGAGCCAGATACAGACATATCTGGAGCACAATGAGGGCCCCGGGGTGCAGCATTTGGCGCTGGCCAGCGAGGATATATTCAGGACGTTGCGGGAGATGAGGCAGCGGAGTGGGGTTGGTGGGTTTGAGTTTATGCCGTCACCACCGCCTACTTATTACCAAAACTTGAAGAACAGGGCGGCGGGTGTGCTGAGTGATGAGCAGATTAAGGAATGCGAGAAGTTGGGGATTTTGGTGGATAGGGATGATCAGGGGACATTACTCCAGATATTCACCAAGCCTGTTGGAGATAGGTACGTTAATGACCACAATTATGATTATCGGTTATGTCTTTGGCTCTTTGTAGGGAGTACATATATCATGGTTTAAGGTCAAACCAGATTTTCTGAATGCGGAAAACCTTTAGCTTACTTTATGACTAGAATCTTGAAGGAGATGAGAATATTTTTCAAAGATTCACATGATTCCTGCATTTGAAACGGATTGAAGTAGAAAAGTGATTCTTGATGACCTTTGCAGCAGGGAACCACATTCTCAAACTAAGTACTTGAATTTCTTTAAAAAAAAATTCACTGGCTAATATCCAGAATTAATCCAAACATTTCGTTGGAATTACCTCAGCCATAAGCTTACCTTATGGCTGATTTGTGATTCCTATTAATCAGATTCCTCTTCCTACTAAAAGATTAAAGGCATGCGAACCTAGTCTTGTGTCTTTCTTGAGTCATATGTGAATCAATCTATCTTGGTTTAAGGCGAAACCCAATTTGTTGAATGAGCAAAACTTTGAACTGTTGACTTTCTATTTAATTCTTCTTTGTTGATTTTGGGTTCAAACTTATATCTAGGCAATATTGGTCATGTTTTGAAAGCGGACTTGGCTTGTAGCTTTTTGTGCTTTGGTATCCAATAGCTTGAAGCAGTTGTATTTTCGAGTAATTGTTGTCTGGAGTGAAACGTGCCGGGCTTGTTCGTTTGGGGTACTCAAAACCCCTGCGCACAGTCCCCAATAAATTCTTTATCTCTCTCTCCACTCATTACACTTTAAAACCTCCCTCAAAACCCGAACTGAACAAGCCCGCTAAGTTTTCTGTGCATCACACTCAGGTATATTCTCTTCGTGTAATGGCCAATCGGAAAAAAAATCTCCACCCATGCAAGTTGCTGTAGGAAACTTTATCTTGAATGATGATTGGTGCGGATTAAGTCAAAGTTCAATAATGATAGGTACGCTAGACAGGAGGCTGTGTTATGAACCATTGCCTGTTGAGCATGGCATTATGCACCTTGTGACAATATATGGCAACTACTGTATTCCTTCTCTAGGGAAGACAACTGTTGCAGCCAGGGCGATGATTTGCTCTCAGTCCAATCTAATTTATTAGGGATTCTTTTATCTGGACACCCTCGGCCTATTTTGAAGTGGATATATCAGTGGAATACTTATCAAAAAAAAAAAAGTGGATATACCACTGCAATGGGGAGTTCGATGTATGATGTATTTCTTGTTTGGAGGCTTGACCGTTTTGTGCAAGATTCCTTTGGTCTTCTGTTGTTTTCATAATTATCTGCCTTGTTTGTGTGGGGCTTCCAGTTATGTGTGTGGGGCTTCCAGTTATGTGATGCTTCGGTATAATTCATTGCCAACAAAGCATTCCAGATATGTAATTGTAACTTAGTAATCTTGCTAAGATATGTAATTAGATGCATATCATGTTCCTTTGTGAACATGATATGTGTGCTCTGATCCTTGTACTGTATGTTCTTGAGCAGGCCAACCCTGTTTATAGAGATAATCCAAAGAGTAGGGTGCATGCTCAAGGACGATGAAGGGAAGGAATATCAAAAGGGTGGTTGTGGAGGATTTGGCAAGGGAAACTTCTCGGAGCTCTTCAAATCCATTGAGGAATATGAAAAGACACTTGAAGCAAAAAGCATTGCTGATCCAGCTGCTGGTGCTGCATGAGAGCACCATCCTTGGTTTTTGCAGTCTTTGTGTTGCGCTGTTGCAAAGGAGAAGTAGAAAAAGAATAAGAAAAATAAGCTAACAATATTGTTGAATAAATGATGAAAAGTGCTAGCCATGGGCTGTGGTTACGATTTCATAACTGTGTTGGAGTATCTGAAAGTTGTATAGAAGCATACGAAGGTGAATTGAAGTGCGAAAAGTGTTGAACGTCTAAATTTGTTGGCATTTTTTATTAAAGGCAGATGTTAGTGTAATCAACAAGTTATTAGTGAGATTGTGTTTGTTGTGGTGCTTTAAATAGAACTTTTGTTATTGCAAGTTTCATGGTTGGGTACTTGGGTTTAGTTGATGATGTCTTGTGTTGGCTTATGTCATTTGTCTGCGATTTACTTTGTCTGTATTTTGTTGGTCCGTAAACATAGCTACTTCCCCAAGTCACCTATAGAATTGGGCTGTGAAATTCTTCGCTGCTGTTGGATGATCATGCCATATGCTGCCCAAGTCACTCATGGTTGGCCACCCAAGACGAAGTGTGACTTGTGATTTGGTGATTCCACTCACTTGAACGATGGATCCATGTTGTGAAAATGAAGCCTCTTCTCGGCTTGATGAATAGATGGGAACAAAGTTGTCAAATCCGTTCCGTACCGGTCCTTAAACGGAACGCAAAGAGTCATGTTCTGTTCCGGTTGAAATACCAGCTTGTTCCAGCCAATACCGGGTGTACCGGACAATACCGGTCTGTTCCGGACATATTCCGGTGCTCCGGCCGGTACAAAATTACAATTTTTTTTTTTTTTTACATTTTGTTTATGTTTACACTTAAAATTTTAAAAAATGGTAGATATATATTAAATATATATATAATATTAATTGCGGTAAATCCGGAACGGTACCGGAATACAGCCCGGTACCAGTACGTACCATTCCAGTAGTGAAAACGGTACACTATCCGGTACGGTATTGACAACTTTGGATGGGATGTTGCATGTGTCGGGTCCAACAACTATTGATGGAAAATAGATGGTTGCATTACCTCCTGCACTACGAAGCACCACACGCATATAGACATTGATACGGACATGTAATGTGGCAATTCTAAATTAGCAGGGACATGGACACGGCATATTGGACACTGCAAAATATGAATATGTTTTTGTATATTTTCCACAATAATGCTAGGGACAACATTTCACCACAACACCATCCACACCCGCCTACGTGGCACTGAATGATTGGTGGTTGCAAAGTAGTTAATTCTCTCATTACCAATCATGCAGTGCCACGTAGGCGGGTGTAGTTGGTGTTGTAGTGGAGTGTCATCCCTAGCATTATTTTATTTTCAGTGGAGATTAGAACGAATATTGCATCCTCAAACACTCATTATTGGTAACCAATACTATGTTAGCACAAAAATGAAAAGTTACACTGCTTGTACATAATTAAGAGATGATCACAAAGACAACACGAGGCCAGACAGATTTGTTATATATCTTAACCTTTCAAATAAGTATTTACATTAAGAAGTGACACCACGTAGTATGCCCATACTTGTCTCACTTGAGACACGGGTGTCCTTGGCTCGTCCCAACATGTCCCCCGTTAAATTTTGTTGTACATAGTTGGAGATGCCAAGTGGCGTATGTCATACAACTCGCCTTGTGTCCCCATTGTGTCTCCGAGGTGTCTGGTGCGGTAGGATGACCTCTCAGGTGTCGGTTCTTCATAGCTCCTGCAACATCTCACAATGAAGAGGTCAACAGCTTATGGTATGTGCTCCTTTTTGCTAGTTGAGAAGCTCTTTTGATATGCGATGCAAATATTTGGTACTCAGAAGAAAAAAGTTACATCCATCCCACATTGCTAAGAATATTGAGTATTGAGTATACAGTTCTCAAGTTGGGATTTGGGTTAGACCCCAGGGGGCACGTAAAGTTTTCCAGGGGGAGAGGACATGGACTAAGTGGGCTTTGACCCATTTAACACACTCACGCGCATTGCTGTCACCGCCGGTACCAGGGCTGCTGGGGGCTTGCATCAATTTAATCCAACAAATGAGTTCAAGTCTGGAATAAACCTAGTATTTGCTGCACGATATTGAATTGCTGCTGTTATGAAATTCGATTCACGGCAATTGAAAGGTCTCCCCAATCCCCATGTTTGTATGCGATTTGTTCCTTCTGCGCCAGAATTCTACACATTGAAAAATCCCAGACAAATTCTACATTTGTCATGCTCTTTCCATTCGTTTGAATGAGAGAAGTACGAACACTGTTTAGTTCAAAGACGCCGTTCAGCCCAGTGCCACTGTGATTGCGTAAGCCATTGTATCCTGGAAACAGACACCATCAGAACCGTCAAGGACCTCCATTAAGTCAGCAAATCTATCTTAATGACATTGTGCGAAACACGCATATTCTGTTCATTATTTCAAGGTTCCATTTGTATACAGTTCCTGTTTACATTTAGCTTCTGTACCGTGTTAGTTTATTTTTTTTAGCATATGTTTCTGTTTTGCTATTGATATGGAGTATACAATAAGTTTTTCGTTTTTATTTTGTGCAACAATCTATTGTTTATATGCCATTATCCACTAGTTTTGTGCGGAAATCTATTGTATTGTTTGTGTGCAACTCTCTCCAATCAAGTAGTTGAGTTTGATTTGTAAATCTGGACACATGGTGAGAAACAGACAAAAGGATCTATTACTTGAGACCCCATTTAGAGAGAGAGAGAGAGAGAGAGAGAGAGAGAGAGAGAGAGAGTAATATGCATGTCTTACATTTGCTATAGTCGGAGGATCTCCAACTCGGTCTCGGTCTTCCATGGAAGGTAGATCTGCATCCGGGTCAATTGTTGGAGATTGATCCGTTGCTTCTACCCGTGTTTGAACCAGAATAATTTGCTCTTTGGAGGTGGTTGGAAAGGAGGCTTTGATGTTAAAAAAAAAAAAAAAGATTTTTGTTATGAAAAAAACGACTCCAATTGGAGATGCCAAAGTTGACATGGACCGAGTAATGGCAATTTTTGGCACCATGGCAATTTTTGGTAGCAATGCACCATCCAACTGAGAGAATCTCCAACCGGAGCATGCCAAATCTGAGGTGGATGTTCAACGTAAACTTTTGACAGCTTCCTCCGTTGCAATCAAGCTATCTTTCTCTAGGTCAAGTCCACGTGTAATTGAAGCTTGCTCCAAACATGCCAATTTTGGCATCAAGCTAGTGACATGCCAATTTTTGAAAAATATAACCATTTGAAAATTTTGACTGTTTGAATTTGAGAAATGCCATTTGATATAAGGGTTGGAGAGTGATAGCTTGATATCAAATTATAAAGAATTATGTATAAGGGTTGGAAAAAAGGCTTTGATGTTAAATTAGAAATGCCAAAATGCCACGCAAGCCTTCAAAAAAATTTTGACATGTCCAATTTGAAGTCAAGGGTTGGAGATGCTCTCTGGTGTCTTCCCATATGCCAAAGCTGACGTGGATTTGAAAAGAGGATATGCCCGCCAATTTCAACATCAACCAAACCTCATGCCAATTTTCAATATAGTGACCATTTGGATTTAAAAAAATGAGCCATTCATGGTTTTTTTTACATAAGGGTTGAAGAGGGAGAGCTTCATGTCAAATTGGAGATGTCAAAATGTCACAAAAGCCTTCAAAAAAAATTGGCACCTTCGAATTGTCGGGCATGAACAAAGTCTCAAAACCGTGATGGCTTCGCCACCCATTATGGCACTCAAAGGTCTTGCTCAAGCTTATGCGAGAGTATCATTTCAAGCCCATTTTGAAGCTACTAATTTGATTTGAACAGCTTATTTGGAATTTTTTTTTTTTTTTTAAAGATGGCTTATTTGGATTGATTCGTTGATTTTCCCGTTCATGAAGAAAACATAGTTGATGGGATTCTCTAGGATATGAATGCATCTAACACTTTTGGCGAACGGATAATTATCTCATTGCCCATTCCCTTCATAGTAGGCTAAAATTTTGAATTGTTGTTTGATGAACTAGAAGAAAGGGTACTTCAGAAAGTGTCGAATTTTTGAAGAAGAGAAAAGTACATCATATAAATAGTATATATTTAGTGGGTTACCGTGGATTAAGGAGTGCCAAACTCTTGGCATGAACCTGCAAGTTATTAACGCTCTTTTTACTGCTTGGGTTAAGGAGATCGAGTCAAAACTCTCAACATGAACCAAGTTATCAACGCTCTTTAATTAATGAAAAATTCTAAAATCACCCCAATGGGCTGACAATAGTAAGTGTGTTATCATTGGGCTGATAATAACAAGATCGTTAATTAATTACCACCATATCTAGATCTAAGGTTAAGAGATTAACAATCTGAACCCCAACAAGTTCCTACTTTGACGGGAACAGTACATATTAAGCATTCAAAAAGGGTTATGTGTGCTGAGGTGGTTACAATTCAATAAGCTCTAGTTTACCATCTTATCCCTTAAAGCTAACTCAAGCCACCTAAATTTCGCCATAACTTTGTCTAGTTTTTGGGGTATTTTAGGAAAAGGAAATATTCGCCCAATGAGACTGAATCCTGATTTTTTACGGGTGAATTCTAACTTATTGCATTAAGTATATATTGTAGACAATACCTATGAGAAAATAAACAAGCCCGACGTGCTTCAAAATTTACATTCAGAAAATACATGTCCAGAGTTCTTTCTAAAACGAGAAATGAATTAAATATGTAGTTATCTATATACAAACATATACATTAACACCTACCGATGTACTTTTACATCCCACAGCTTTGGCAGATAGCTTAGCCTTGTTCTACAAACATGAAATTAAGCTAGAGGAGGGCTGGGGTAGGAATATCAGTTATTCCCAGGGCCACTTCCAGAGTTAATTGTTGGTCTTGAAGGTCTCCTCCGAGCTGTTCTTGCAGCATCTTCCTACATTCATTTACAACATCAAATAAGCCGATCGATTAACCATCCAAAATGCATGTCAGCTTATATACAGAGAGATATACCAACTTAGAAACCACATTGAGTGTCAGAGAATTCCCTTATGAATTGATATCCATGTTTGCCTCGTTACTCAGTAGCAAATTAAGTTTTAGAAATTCAACACGAGAGTTTCTTTAGCTGGTCATTCTACGAATCTACCAACCACTTGAAATATTGATTTAAGATAGCGCGCTAGAGTCTTCTAATATAGATCAAGCTAAACCGACTTCCTTTTAGTTTTGGATTTTGAAGGATTGATTTAAGTTTTCCACAGAATCTTATAATTGATTTCTCTTTTAAAAAAAAAGAGTATAGGATTTGCTTTTTGGGTTAGGTGGTGATCAAAGACAACATCAAAGCAATTGCTGGGAAGATACTAGTGGTGACCGTTGTATACAGAACCCATCCTTTTTTGTTTTCTTGGTTACACAAGGAAGGCCTAAGCCCTAAACACCAAAGCCACTACTAGCGACATATCTTAATCTGCCAATGCCATCAACATCGTTACGCAAATACTCCAGGCCATTTTATTGAGCCTCTTGTATGGGTGATTGGGTTTGCTAATGAAAAAAAAATTGGTGGTTCTGTTTAATTTTTCAACAAGTCGCTGCTAGTATTTAGTTTTCCAAATTGAAAAAATCAATTTTTTCTATACCAGGAGCATGAATACGTATATGCTGGCTAACATTTTCAAATGCAAAACCAATCAAATGATAGGTAATCAGCAGGTTTCTCATAGTTGTGGTTAAAGGAATACACACGCAGAGAGAGAGAGAGAGAGAGAGAGAGAGAGAGAGAGAGAGAGAGAAGGCTCCAGTTTGAGCAGTACCACAGGAAGAAGCTAGGCTCCAGTTTTGTTTCTGTTTTGCTTCCCACATCTTCTAAGCACCAAAAGGGAGAGAGAGAACATGGCTAATAAAACAAGCGGACAAAAGAAGGAGAACTCATACCTTTCTCGGCCTTTTGGCTAAGATCAAGTGTAGTATCTGTTCTTATCAGTTTAATATCTGATACGTGGGCCATTGGCTCACATGATATTAAATTAATTTTTTGAGGGGGAGGGGCCCATTACATTAGCTTGCTACTGGGTTCTCTTAAGTGTCGCTTTGGCGTTGCACTACTGCCTTGGCCTGGCGCACCCCACCCAAAATAAGTACTAAATTTTACGCATATGGACCAAAAGAGATGGAGGCTGGGATTAGTAGCATTCAAAGCAAATGTTCATTGAGCCTCGTTACATTAGCATGCTTATGAAGCTGCGGTTTATTCAAATTTATGCAACATGATGATTTGAATTGCTCACGAGTAAAATATAGTCCATCAAATTCTCCAAAATTCGAACACATTGAGATCCTCTAAAGGTTGTGGTGAGTAGATTTCTATCGGAATTAGGCAGGCTTGTAACATATCGAGTTCTAAAGTTTGTGGTGAGTAGATTCTATCGGATGGTGTTTTTAACGGTCAAGATTTAAAAAAACTTTTTCAGAGAAAATTTAACTTTTTCCTAGAAAAGGTTTTATAAAGTTTGAACCATTAGATGCAAAGATAAATGACTGAGATTAAACTGCATGGACTCTCTGCAGTCCAACCGCAGAGAATCCGTCTCCATTCTGTCTTTCCTCATTCCCTTGCTATATAGGTTGTCATCGGGTGGCCCAGTCCTCCAACTCACTACCCTAGCTCGCCCAAGGACTGGGCCGTTTGGGCTTTTTTTGCAGGCCGGACTACATACTGCAAATCACTACCCAACCACGCCCATGGACTAGCCAAATTGAAGGGCTAGTGGGCCAAAAGTCAGGCCGGGCGGGCAGGCATTGAATTGAATTGTGCACTGCTGCTCTTTAAATTGAAATGAAATGTCCTTGGGCTTGAATTGTTCACGGCCTCACGGGCTAGCCCAAATATTGTTCACTGCTTTTGAGCGAAAAGTGCCATGTGGCCCATGTGCAGGACTTATGGTGATAAAAAGTGGCATGTGCATGCAAACTGTGCGATGTGGCAGGAAAAATGGGTCTTGGGTGATTATACTGTGCATGTGTGCTAAAATATGAATCTTAGGTGATTTTTGGGCTATCGGGCAGGCAGGAAGCAAAAATCTCTAGGTCCAAGCCCGGCCCATGAGGAATTTGGGTGGGCTAACCCGCCTATTGAACAGGCTTGGGCCAGGCAATAGCTTAATGGGTCGGGCGGGCAATAGCCTACCCTTACCTTTAGTAGGAGTACAAGCTTGTGGTGAGTGGTTTCTCTCGTTCCTCGTTCCTCGTTCCCTTTCTCCTCGTAGTATGGTAGAATATTGAGAGATCTAATTATAATTAACTAAAAGAAATGATACTTGAGAAAGTGTCAAATTTTGAGAAAGAAACATATACATAAACGAGTAGACTTTCTCCTTGTTTCAATACACCCGACAGAGATTAAATTGTAAGGGCCGTGTTACAAGGGTTGTGCGGCAAACCTATTGATCAATGCCACGTTATCAACGCTCATCCAGCATGTTCAATTCTTCTCTTCCTCTTCGGTCACTTTTCTCACACTTTAGTTTAATTATTGGGTAGTGATTTTGCTACACCCTTTTTTGATAATGCCACATCCTGTAAGTGTATCCTGTAAGTGTATTTTTTGGTGCAAAAATACACTGCAGGGTATGGCATTATCAAAAAATGACGTGGCAATATCATTTCCCTAATTATTTTAGACTATGTATACACACACACACATACACACACAGTTAGTCTCAAAAGAGGTGGTCCGCATTTAACTAAAATGCGGACCTCCTCATTTCTCCCATTTTCCGAATGAATTTCAATGATCTGGGCCGCTCAATGTGTTTAGAATGTGATTTTAACAACATATGGGAGAAATTGGCAAAAAAAATGACCGGGAAGGGCTTTATCCGAGCAGTTTTTGTTTGAACCGTTCGATAAAAAACAAATAAAAATTGCTCGGATGAAGCCCTTCTCGGTCATTTTTTTTTATGATTTTTCGTGGGAACCCTTAAAATCACGTTCTGAACAATTGAGCGGTTCGGATCATCGAAATTCGATCAAAAAAGGGAGGTCCGCATTTTATTAAAATGAGGTGGTCCTCATGGGAGACGGACTTATATACATATTAAAAATATCATTAAAATTTTAATTATTTTGATTTTCAATTCAATTAAATTGGTGCGAATAGCTTATTTTTCTGATCATTTTATCTTTAAGAATCATAATTAAATTGTCTCTAAAACTCTCATAATTATGTATCTACTCTTTATTTAGGATCCTATGGAGCAGAAACTTGATTATAAGAACTCTAGAGACAAAATTTAATTATAGAATAATATGATCAGAATAATAAGATCTTCGCACCGGTTCAAACAGATTAAAAATTTTAGCACTTAAGTTTCTAACCATATTTTTTTAGTAATATATAAACGGTCTAAAAAAAATTAAGTGCTCCAATTTTTAATCCGTTTGAACCCATGCAAAGATCTTATTATTTTGATCATTTTATTTTGAAAGGTCATAATTAAAGTTTGTCTCTACAGCTCTCATAATCAAGTTTCTACTCTAGCTATAGGGTCCCAAATAAAAAACAAATACTTAATTATGAGAATTCTAGAGACAATTTAATTATAACCTTTTAGAATAAAATGATCAAAATAATAAGATTTTCGGACTGGTTCAAAATATTCGCCAAACCAAACTAATCGCACTGGTTCAAAATATTCGCCAAACCAGACTAATAAAAATCCTGATTTCACGGTCATATGCCATAGGCGCAGTTAGTATATCTGTATAGATTGTATCGAGTCTCTATGAGCAAATAAATTAAACAACCTTGGCTTCAAATTTTGCATTCAGAATTCACATATCCAGAGTTCTTTCTAAACACATATATGCCTTGGCATATCACACAAGTCCTAGTCTCTCTGTGTCAAATGGGAAGTTGAAGCCAAAGAAAAAAAGAAAACCACAAATAAACAAACAACATCAAAACCAACATACGGGAGATGTATCTCTCCTTCCGTCCTCATTTTGTATGCTTGTTGCGTAAAACTGTATCATTTTGACCTTGAAAAATAAGGTGTTTGCGAGATTATTTTTTCAAACTTTTTGAAACCATTCAAAATACTCGAGATCTTTTGAATGATGCAAAAAAAATTCAAAAAATTATTTTGAGAAGTGACTTATTTTCGGAGTTCAAAATAGCACGGTCTTTCGTAGAAAGCAAACAAAATGAGACATAGAGAGAGTTCATGTGTAGTTATTAACATGGACAACAACCATTATTCAATCAAATTATGGGCTGTAAGTAAGAGCAAAAAGTCTACGCTCACCGCTCATATTTTCCTGCTCCCCCATCGGTCTCAATCTCACCATAGAGACTGTTGATTGCCGAGATGGACGGTGAAAAATTGAAAACGGTGAATGTGAGCAGTAAAAAATGAGCGGTGGACATAGCACCGCTGAATAGAGGGTTGGATCAGTCAGTCTGAGGGCCCCTTCCTGAGTTAATAGGTGGCCGTGAAGGTCTCCTCGCAGCTGTTGTTGCGGTGTCTTCCTGCATTCATTTCCAACATCAAATACTTTAGTTACAACTAAGAAAAAAACAAATCTGGTTACTCATATAGAGTGTACGTACGGCTGTTAACGTACCAAACGAGTCAAATAGTTTACGGTTGAAACTTGGTTTGAAAATTTTGACAAATTTTAGTAATATATTCAAGTTTGGCTTATTAATAAGACAAATCGATCGCAAATGAGCTTTGATCGATCTAGAGTAGCTTGAATGTTTTAAACAACATATGTCGAATAAGAGCAATAGTATGTTCAAACTTGGTGCAAATGCTTAAAGCGCTTAAAAAAACATTGAAATATATAATAAAATTTATGAAATAAATTTATCACAAACGATCGCTCTTAATTAATTTGCAAGCGAGAATGAGATAGAACTCAAGCGGTCGGATCGTTTATCAGCACTTGCCCTAAATGCATGTACCTATGCCTGCATAAATTATGTACAGATATATCAAATTAATTAGAAACAACTTATGATATTGTTGTCCGGGGGCATACCCCTGTAGTCCCCATTGTAAAGGTTCTTTTTGCTGGTATAAAATTTAAATTACCGCAACAAAAAACTTGAAAATTAAAACAACTTACACCACCAATGATATATATCTATATATATATAACTTAGGCGTCCGGTCAAGCTTATGTGCACCTCGACTAATTCTAAGAGGCCAATCCCACGCCCACTTGCGGGGACCCTATTAAAGCTGGAACAAAGCTTCGTATAGACAGGCTCCAAAACAATTGTTAGCACCTGAGATTTTAGGGAGAAGCAAACCCCTAAGTTTTAGGTCTTAACCAATGACCACCAGGTCAACTCGTTTGGATTAACTGTCAATGAATTTGATATGGGGTGGACGCATCATGCAATCTTCTTAGGAGGCTTTTTAGTAGTGAATATATAAGTTTTGAGAAAAAATTTGTTGCAATCAAGTTGTTAGCTATTTCTGATAGTGAATAAGTTGTTAAAAATATCCAGTTATTTCTAGTAGTGAATAAGTTGTAAATGAGGATGTGAGTGAAAAAGTTATTAAGAAAGAAGTTGTTGTTGACAAGTTGTTAGTTAATGTGAACAACGAGATAAAATGTCAAAACTTGTTGATTAGTGTGAATAAAATGGTAAAATAGCCTACATTTTTTTACCAAAAATATAGTGAAAAAGACCCTAATATTGCTCATGAAAAATTCTAAGAGTAGATTCTACACACATGATAGGAAAGAGAGGAGGTTGACTATACACAATCACACTTCTATCACAAAGTATATAGCTCCCACACCAATCGGCTTTGTTCGTTTTGGGGTCTCAAAATCCTTGAACACGGTATCCAATAAATTTTTTCTATCTCTCTCTTTCCACTCACTACTCTCAAGAAAGCTCCCTCCAAACCGAACAAGATAAATGACTTAAGAGTTAAGAATGACTGTGAGAGAGAGAGAGAGAGAGAGAGAGGTGGTCTTACAACTGATATTATAGCAGGAGAAGCTAAAGCTGGGTCTGCTGTGGAAGGTGAATCAGCTGCATCTGGGTCATCCGTTGCTCCTGATCCCCCTCCTCCTCCAGCGTCTGAACAAGTAGAATCTTGGACAGCACTTTCTACATTTAGTACTTCACAATTTTCTGAACTTATAGAAGAAGAAGAGTCCACCACCACCACCTCCTTCTCCTCCCCAGATTTTGTAGATTCGTGGTTCGACTCAAAAAGAAAAAGAAAGAAAAAAGAAAGTACAATCACCTTCATGAAGAAAGCATAGTTGATTGGATTCACTAGAATACGAATGCATCCGGATTCTCTTAATACTTTTGGCGAATGGATTCTCTCATTTCCCATTTACCTTTGCAGTAGGCTAGAAATAATGAATTGTTGTTCGACGAAATAGAACCAATGGTACTTGGAAAAGTGTCGAATTATGAAGAAGAAAAGTGCATAATTTGATAAGTGTCGAACTCTTGACGTGAACCAAGTTATTAACGCTCTTTTTGCGACCTTCAGCTAGACTTCAAGTTCGGAGATTATCAATCTGTACCCCAAGAAGTTCCTACTTTGAAGGGAACACATTAAGCTTTTAAACAGGGAAATGTGCATGAGGTGGTTACGATTCATTAAGTTCTGAGTTTACCATCTTAGTGGGTTAGCGTGGGTTAAGGAGAGTCAAACTTTCAACATGAACCAAGTTACCAAAGCTAGCTCTTTAATTACCACCTGATCCAGATCTAAGGTTAAGAGATTAACAATTTGAACCCCAAGAAGTTCCTAATATGACGGGAACATGTTAAGCTTTCAAAAAGGGATATGTGCATGAGGTGGTTACAATTCAATATACCATCTTATCCCTTAAAGCTAACTCAAACCAGCTAAATTTCGTCATAACTTTGTCTAGTTTGGGGGTATTTTAGGAAAATGAAATATTCACCCAACGACACTGAATCTTGATTTTTTTTTACTGGGAGAAACTAGCTTATTGCATCAAGTATATAATGTAGACAATACCTACGAGAAAATAAACAAGCCTGACCTCAAAATTTACATTCAGAAAATATATGTCCAGAGTTCTTTCTAAAACACTTCCTTCGGCATATCAACTAGAGTCCTATTTTGTCTCTCAATCGGAAAGTCAAAGCCCAGGAAAAAAAAAAATAACGAAATGAAACCAAAAAAAAAAAATGAAATTAATATGTAGTTATATATGTACCAACATATATATTAACATCTACCAATATATTTTTACATCCCACAGCTTCGGTAGATCGCTTAGCCCTGTTCTACAAAGATGAAATTATGGGGTGCAAGTAATTAAAGCTAGAGGAGGGCTGGGGTTGGATCAGTCATGCAGGGCCACTTCCAGAGTTAATAGGTGGTCTTGAAAGTCTCCTCCCACCTGTTCTTCCTGCATCATCCTACATTCATTTACAGCATCAAATAAGCTGATTAACCATCCAAAATGTAAGCATACAAAGAGATATGCCAACTTACAATTTACAAACCACATAGAGTGTCAGACCTTATGAATTGATATCCATGTTTGCCTCTTCACATGATAATTTAAGTGTTAGAAATCCGAAACGAGTTTCTTTAGCTGGTCATTCTACGAATCCACCATTTGAACTATTGATTTTAGATAGAGTCTTCTAATACAGAGCTAAACCGACTTCCTTAGTTTTGGATTTTGGAGGATTGATTTAAGTTTTCTACAGAATCTTATAATTGATTTCTCTTTTATATTAAAAAAATGTATAGGATTTGCCTTTTGGTTTAGGTGGTGATCAAAGCAATTGCAGGGAAGAGATACTGGTGGTGACCGTTGTATGCTAGGCTGCTTAGATGGGAATTAATCTACTTCACATATTAGAAGCCCATCCTTCAATTTTCATACATTTTGGCTCTGTTTTATTGCCACTGTGATAGTGGTGACCATTTGCTTAAATCGTTCGTAATTTGGAAGTTAAAGCGATTTCTGTTATTCTCCTCATGAAATTGGTAGTTCTATTTAATTTTTCATGAAGTCGCTGCTATTATTTAGATTTCCAGATTTAAAAAAAAAAAATCCATTTTTTCTCTATCAAGAGCCGGAGCATGAATTCATATATGCTGGCAAATATTTTCAAATGCAAAACCAATCAAATGATAGGTAATCAGCAGGTTTCTCATAGTCGTGGTTAAAGGAATACACACGCAGAGAGAGAGAGAGAGAGAGAGAGAGAGAGAGAGAGAGAGAGAGAGAGCAGTGCCACTGAAAGAAGGCTCCAGTTTTGTGTTTTGCTTCCCACATCGTCTAAGCACCAAAAGGGAGAGAGAGAAGATGACTAATGAAAGAAACAGAGGAAAGAAGAGGAACTCATACCTTTCTCGGCCTTTTGGCTAAGATCAAGTGTAGTATCTGTTCTTATCAGTTTAATATCTGATACGTGGGCCATCGGCTCACATGATATTAAATTAATTTTTTGAGGGGAAAGAGCTCATCACAATAGCTTGCTATTGGAGTCTCTTGCGCGTCGCCTTGGTATTGCACTATTGACTTGGCCTGGCGCACCCCACCCAAAAAGTGTTTCAAATTTTATGTGAATGGACGGAAATAGACAAAAGACTTGGATTAGTGGTACATTCAACGTAGATGGCCAGTTTATTGAGCCCCTACACGGAGGGTTCGGTGATGAAAAATTACAATCGCATGTTTCATCATCTTAAGACCCCTTTTCCTCTCCTCCGAATCCATCGCCAATGCCCGTTGCTGCTTCAAAGCCATAGCCTAGCCTAAGCCTTAATCACCGGGTATGAAATATTTGATCATCGACGCAGAAGAACCAGTTAGCGGCCAGGTTTTCCAGAGACGAAAGAGTAAACTGCCACTGAATCGATAGTTGGAAACTTGGAATGGCTGGTGAATAAAATTGATGTTAATGGCTCTGCTGGAATTGGGTGACATTTTCTTTTGTTGTACTGGAATTCGTTTCAAACGAAGGGCGATATGTTCTACTATTGTTTTTGGTTGTAATTGCTCTGCTACCTTGATATGATTAGGGCAATGTGATCAGTTCTATATGCTTTTGGCCTGGTTGGAACCTTTCCAACTAATTGCGTTTTGGAGGATTCGAAGGGGCATATGATTGTCGAGTAAGTTTGGTGTCAACTTGTTGGGATGCTTCATCTTGTTCTAATGTCGTCTTCCTTCTTATCCATTTAATCTTCGTAACTCTCCAAAGGTTAATAAAATCTTGTTTTGCTGTTAAAAAAAATTTAATGTTAATCGCCATGAATGGGGACGGGGAAAGAGAGAGGGGTTGGGGGTTTTTATATTTGCGCTCATCTGCATTCCTTTCCCTGTACGGTAGTAGGCTAGAAATTTCAATTGTTTTTTCATGAACTAAAAGAAATGATACTTGAGAATGTGCCAATTTTTTAAAAAAAGAAACGAACGTCGTGTAGTATATTTAGGGCCCGAGTCAATGATGGATTAGGCGTGCGGGATGAGAGCCTGATTGGACATTTGTGTCGTGGTTTGACAAGGGAACTTGACACCTGAAATACTTTGTCCCTTTCCACTGTTGAAATGATTTAATCCGGCTCAGGGGTTATTCAAAGCCATTCATAATTAGTCCAAATGGATGAGGCCCTTCTCATCCCCTCCCCCAACTTATCCCTCCATTAAAACGAAAGGGAGGGAGAGAGGAAAGAAGGTTCGCAAACAAGGAGCTAGCAGTGCCACAGGAAGAAGGCTCCAATTTTGTTTGTATTTTGCTTCCCACATCGTCTAAGCAACAAAAGGGTGAGAGAGATAAGATGACTAATAAAAGAGGTAGACGAAAAACGGAGAAATCATACCTTTCTCGGCCTTTTGGTTAAAATTAAGTGCAATATCTGTTCTTATCAGTTTAATATATTGGCTCACATGATATTAAATTAATTTTTTGAGTGGAAGGGGTCAGTACAATAGCTTGTTATTGGGGTCAAGCTATTGGGGTCTCTCGCACGTGTCGCTTTGGTGTTACACTACTGCCTTATTCTGGTGCACCCCACCCAAAACAAGCTCCAAATTTTATGTAATGAAAAATTACAATAGCAATTCTATATCTATAATATATGAACGCATCCGAATTCTCTGAAGTTTGTGGTGAATGGATCATTCTTGTTGGGCCCGAAATGCCCCCATGGATTTGGTTACACAATGTCACTCCCTGCGACTGCTCTAAAAACAGATTTACGGGTGTGATGTCGAATGTCATAAAAGACTTAATTGAAACCCTTCCTACCACCAATTGGTTTTAGGAGAGATGGTGGAAAAGCGGTCCGACAAGTGGTATCAGAGCCAGGAAGTCATGGGTTCGAGTCGCGGGAGCGTCATCGTGAGGTGAGGGAGGGATTGTTGGGCCCGAAGTGCCCCATGGATTTGGTTACATAATGTCACTCCCTGTGACTGCTCTAAAAACAGACTTGCGGATGCGATGCCGAATATCATAAAAGACTTAATTGAAACCCTTCAACAGACTTGCGGATGCGATGCCGAATATCATAAAAGACTTAATTGAAACCCTTCCTACCACCAATTGGTTTTAGGAGAGATGGTGGAAAAGCGGTCCAACAATTCCAAATTGTTGTTTCATGAACTAAAAGAAATGATACTTGAGAAAGTGTCAATTTTAAAAAAAGAGACGTAGGTCATGTAGTATATTAGGGTGGATTTGGCTTTAAAAGTTAAATAGTAACTTATTTTTAATTTTTATTCAAAAAAAATTGCAATAATAACTTATAATTTATTTTTATTCAAAAAAAAATAGCATTTGTTAGTTTTGCATCAAACTCTTGTGACTTATTGATTTATCGTCTTTTTGACTTATTTTTGTCTTTATTCAAAAAAAATTCGATTATACTTTTTTACTTTTTTGATTCCTCTCGAGGAGACGAATTAATAAGTTATAAAAGTTTAACGCAAAATAAACAAATGCAAAAAAAAAAAAATTTGTATAAAGACAAAAAAAAAAATAAGTCACCTGATTTTTTAATCCAAACTTACCCTTAGGGGCCTAGTTGAATGATGGATTAGGCCAGCGGATGAGGGCTTGATTGGACGTTTTTGTCTTGGTTTGACAAGAAACTTGACACCGGATTACTTTATCCTTTCCAATGTTGGAACGATTTAATCCGACTCAGGGGTATTCAAAACAGTCCATAATTAGTCCGAGCAGATAACGCCCCCCTAATTTCCCCTCCCCTCACCTTATCCCTCTATTTCAATTACAAAACAACCTTATCTACCTATTTTAATAATCATCTAAACCAATTACTATTATTTTATCCCATTCTTTTTACAGAAAGTCTACCCACACAGCAGATCTGTGCACAGATTGTGCACAGATTTTGTTGTGGGGCCCACCACGGGTCCCACACAAATCATCCGATCCGTTCATTAAATGTAAGACATTTTTTCAAGGGTCCTCGTAAAAAATAAGTTCAATCCGATGCCTATAGCTATTCGATCCAACCATATAACTTTTCATTGTCCGAAAATCTGAATGAAAAGTTAGATGGTTGGATGAAGCATCTATAGGTATTGGATTGAGATTATTTTTTACGGAGGCTCTTGAAAAAATGTTTTATATTTAATGAACGGCTCGGATGATTTGTGTGGGACCCGTGGTGGGCCCCACAACAAAATATGTGCACAATCTGTGCACAGATTGCTGTGTGTGTAGAACTGTTCTTCTTTTTAACTCCTCATCCAAATCAACGGAGTACTTATTTATCCACCCCCATAAAAATCACATCAACATGGGCCAACCACCCTCCATAAATAAGACCTTGTTCCAATAGGAACTTTTTGGACATTTTGGGTTATCTTTATTTGAATTTTTTCACGTTTTATGCCTGACGAGACGAATTGAAAAAATAAAAAAAATGAGACATAAAACTAACAAACGCGAAAAATTTTGAATAAGGACAACCCAAAAAGTAGAAAAAGTGGAATAAGTCTTAATGAAATGGGGTCTAATACCCCCTTTATTTTATATATCCCCTCCATATTTTATCTACCCAAAACTAATCCCACATCCAATCGGCCAATGGGTTAGCTGGGGTTTAACGCAACTTTCGATATGAACCAAGTTATTAACAATCTGAACCCCCTAGAAGTTCCTAGGGAACGTATTAAGCAGTTAAAAAGGGATATATCTGCATGAGGAGGTTACAACTTACAACTCAGTAAGCTTTAAAAGACCTAACTGAAGTTGCCAAAATTTCACAACCTTGTCGAATTTTCGGTATATTGTACGAATATTCAACAAACCAGAAAAAATCATGATTTCATTGGTGCGTGCCATCGGTCCATCGGAGTGCGTTTCCACATAGACTACAGGCTTATGGTAAAAGTCCAATTATTTTTTCTAAATGATATTTCAGTTAATGTATGTAAAGAGAATGATCTGTCTACAAATCCGTAAAAAAATGAGCTCTAAACCATTTAGGTTAGCGAAAACGCATGTCTTGATAGATTGTAGAGAGTAACTATGAGCAAATAAAGAAGCCTGACTTCAAATTTTGCATTCAGAAATCACATATCCAGGAGTCCTTTCTAAACTGGCGATGTTATATACGGAGTATCTTCATTCCCAATAACTTATGTCACTCCTCCAATGTTCTATCTAAACACACACACACACACACACACAGAGAGAGAGAGAGAGAGAGAGAGAGAGAGAGAGAGAGAGAGAGAGAGAGCACTGCCCCAGGAAGAAGGCTCCAGTTTTATGTTTTGCTTCCCACATCGTCTAAGCACCAAAAGGGAGAGAGGTAAGAAGACTAGTAAAAGAAGCAGATGACAGAAGGAGAACTCATACCTTTCTCGGCCTTTTGGCTAAGATCAAGTGTAGTATCTGTTCTTATCAGTTTAATATTTGATATGTGGGCCATCGGCTCACATGATATTAAATTAATTTTTTATGGGGGAGAGGTCCATTATAGTAGCTTGCTGCTAGGGTCTCTTGAGCGTCACCTTGGGCGTTGCACTATTGCCTTGGTCTGGCGCACCCCACCCAATATGAGTACCAAATTTTATGTGAATGGGACCGAAATAGATGAAGACGTTGCACTATTGCCTTGCCTGACACACCCCACCCAGTTTATTGAGCCTCTTACACACGGAGGGTGATTGGGGTGTGGTGAAAAAATTACAATTTCATTCATCATCCTATGAAGTTGCGGATTGTGCAGATTAGGCAATCTGATAATTTGTTTCGATTAGCTTATGCGAGAGTAATATTCCGGCCCCATTTTGAAGCCGCTGGTTTGATATGAGATCTGTTGATTTTGCCGTTCATGTAGAAAATATAATTGATTGGATTCTCTAAAATTCAAACGTATCCGGATTCTCTAAAGTTTGTGGTAAATGGATTCTCCCGTTCCTCATTCCCGTTGTATACGTATGCATAATGAGCGGGGGTTGAGGAGAGTCCAAACGCAACGTACTCTCGATATAAACCAAGTTATTAACACTACTTACGACTTGAGCTAGACTGACGCAGCGGAATTCATAAGAGATTAGTTAGCGTACTAATTCAAACGAGATAAACAACTCGTCGCAACGAGCAATTCTTGCGCACAAGAATGGAAGAGATAAACTCTGCAATATTATTGATTAAAGCTGAAAAGTTAAATAATAATCAGGTTACAATCCCTTATATAAGCCGAAACCCTAAAAACCCTAAAAATAAACTTGGAAAATAAAAAGTCCCATAATTTGGGGCTTTTCCTAAAACTGAAAACGGGAAAGAAAAATAAGAGTTTCCCAAAAAGAATCAACTGAAAAGGAATTACGGACTAAAAGTTATTAACGAATCAAATCTTTCCTAAAACGGCAAAATAACGCAATTGAAAGCCTAAACGAAGGAATTAGGCCGAAAAACACCGTTCATCATCAACCTTTAGGGTTGATGAGTATGGACCGGAGCGCGAAAATAAGTCAGCCCACCGAGTTTGGGCCTATTCCCCACCGAGTTTGGGCCTATTCCGAGATTACCTGAATTTAGCCAATTTGGGTAATCTGAAACTAAACACCGTTTGGACTTCCGGGGCTTGGCTCGGTCCAGCTGATCATGGAATTGGGCCTCCACGTGTTCTACATCATAGACCCTCATGTTTTGAAAAGGGATATGTGCATGAGGCGGTTACCATCTTCTCTAAATTTCACAACTATGTCTAATATTCGGAGTATTGAACGAAATCAAAATATTTGCCCAAGTAGACTGATAAATCCTGACTTCCCTGTTGTATGCCATAGGCGCGCTTAGTGTATCTGTAGAGATTGCATAGAGTCGCTATGAGCAAATAAACAAGCCTGTCTTCAAAATTCGCCATCAGAATTCACATATCCAGAGTTCTTTCTAAACGCATGCTTTGCTATATCACACAAGTCCTAGTCTCTGAGTCAAACGGGAAGTTGAAGCCAAAGAAGAAAAAAGAAAACCACAAATTAACTAATTAACAACATCAAAACCTACACACGGGAAATGTATTACTCCTTCCGTCCCTTTTTGTATGCTTGTTACGAAAAATCGCGTCATTTTGACCTTGAAAAATAAGGTGCTTAATTGCGAGAATATTTTTTTCAAACTTTTAATTTGAAACCAATCAAAATACTCGAGATCTTTCGAATGATGGAAAGAAAAATTCAAAAAAATATTTTGGCGAGTAATTAATTTTTCGAGTTCAAAATAGCACGGTCTCCCGTAGAAAGCAAACAAAATGAGACGGAAGGAGAGAGGGTTGGATCAGTTAGTCTGAGGGCCGCTTCCAGCATTAATAGGTGGCCGTGAAGATCTCCTCGCAGCTGTTGTTGCTGTATCTTCCTGCATTCATTTACAATACAGCATCAAATACTCTAGTTACTACTAAGCAAAAAAACAAATCTGGTTGCTCATACAGAGTACTGTACCCAGGGCTGTTAAATGTACCGAACGAGTCAAATAGTTTACTGTTGGAGTTTGGTTTGAAAATTAACGAATTTTAAAAATATATTCGAGCTTGGCTTGTTAATGAGACAAAGCGATCGCAAATGAGCTTTGATCAAGCCAATCGATCTAGAGTGGCTTGAATGCTTTAAATAGCATATGTCGAATGAGAAAAATAGTATATGTTCGAACTTGATGCGAATGCTTAAAGCGCTTCAAAAAAAACATTGAGGTATATAATAAAATTTATGAAATAAATCGATCACAAACGATCGCTTTTAATTAGCAAGCAAACATGAGATTGAACTCAAGCGGTGATCAGTTCATTTATCAGCGCTAGCCCTAAGTGTACCTGTATATACCTGCATAAATTACGTACAGTCGAATTAGAAACAACTTGTGATATTGTTGTCCGGGGGCATACCCCTGTAGTCCCCATTGTAAAGTGTTAGAACTGTGGCTCATAGAGTTCTAGAAAGAAGGCCAGATGCCGGAGCGCAGCGGAGCGCAGCGGAGCGAAACGAGTGGAGCGAAACGCAACGAGTGGTACGGTTCGGTCCGTACAAGGGTATTTTTGGGATACAGACCAAATGTGATTAGGGTTAGAATAGAGTAGTTATAAATACTCTATGTTGTAAACCCTAATTGATAACTATGATAATAAAGAACAGCCGCTCTCGCTCCCGTGGACGTACCCGGTTTTGGGGAACCACGTATATCTCTGTGTTTATTCTTTACTGTTCATACTCGTAAATCGTGTGCGTGTGTGTCGACCCTAACATAAAGGTTCTTTTTGCTGGTATAAAATTTAAATTACCTAAACAAAAAACTTGAAATTTGGAAATTAACAACTTACACAGTCAAAGAATTTCTTTTTAAATAACTGATCAAATGTCCACGCTAGCTTACACGCATCTCGACTAATTCCGGGGGCCCAATCCCACCGTCCACTTGTGGGGGCCCAGTTAAAGCCAAAACAAAGCTTCATATGGACAGGCCCCAAATGAATTATTAGCACCTGAGAAATTTCAAATCTGAAATCTTAGGAGGAAATAAACCCCTAAATCTCAGGTCTTGACTAGGCCAACCCATCAGGGTTAACTACCAAAGAATTTGACATGGGGTGGACGCATTATGCAATCTTATGGTATTTTGCTTACGAAAAATTCTAAGAGCAGATTCTGCACACATGATAGGAAAGAGAGGAGGTTGTCTATACACACTCAAAGATTGGTATGGGACCTATCACAAAGTATATAGCTAGCTCCCACACCAATGTGTAGAAGCGCTGAATGACTTAAGAATGAGAGAGAGAGAGAGAGAGAGAGAGAGAGAGAGAGAGAGAGAGAGAGAGAGAGGTGGTCTTACAAGTGATATTATAGCAGGGTCAGCTGTGGAAGGTGAATCAGCTGCATAGCCTGCATCTGGGTCGTCAGTTGCTGAAGCTGCTGGATCCGTTGCTCCTGATCCCCCTCCTCCAGCTTTTGAACCAGAAGAATCTTGGACAGCACTTTGTTCACTTACTTCACAATTTTCACCATCTTTTTCTGAACTTATTATAGAAGAAGAGGAGTCTTCCACCACCACCTCGTTCTCCTCGATCCCAGATTTTGTAGACTCGTGATTCCCAAAACCCAAGCACCTCAGGAAAACCCTTATAGCTTCTTCAAGATAACAATACCATGGGGTATTATCAATAGCTGTTGCTCTGTTTTTCACTTCCTTTTTTGATGTAGCATCCTCCATTTTTAATTTCTAGGTTCTCTGATGACATGATCTTGTCACCTCCTCCTCCTCTTTTATATTATATGCCTCCCTCCTTGATAAGTCACATAATGCAAGTGTGTGCGTGTGCGTGTCTGTAAGCACGAGTATAAAAGGGTCTTTCAAAAAAAAAAACATCTTAAATAATTAAAATTTGAGACTTTGAGGATTGAAAGCACAAATGCAGAGCAATGATTGAGAGGAAAACGAAAGACCATTTTGAAGTATTACGTTTCGGGGTGCGGGGATCAAAAGCACAAGTGTGGAGCGATGATTGAGAGGAGAAGGGAAGGCCATTTTGAAGTATTACGTGACTAATTCCCCGTTCCAGAAACGGAATACGTACTTATTTTTTAAGAAAGCAATTTCAAACTCAAAAATCATGTATTTACACAAATAATTTTCCTAGCAATATGTATCTGGTTTGATATATCTCATTGAGATCTCTTAAATGGTGCAAAAATAAATAAATAAATAATTTTTCATGTATATTATTTTTAAGTTTAAAAATACGAAATAAGCTACTTATTTTTTAAGAAAGTTTCTAGAGCGGGGCCTAAGCAATCTCCTTCCCTCCTCCTAGATATTCAATTCAGAAGTAGTACAATCCACGACACCCAAAACAGGACACGCTCTAAGAAATCACATCAACAGTCCAGAACTCTATCTTGAACGAGTTTTTTAAGGCCCCGTTCCAGAACGAATTATAAGTACTTATTTTTTAAGAAGACAATTTCAATCTAAAAAATAAAGGGTTTAATGAAATCTAAAAATATGCAATATGGATCGTATTTGAAAAATCTCGATGAGATCTTTAATATGGTGCCAAAAAAAAATCAAAAAAATATTTCTCATTTACATTATTTTTGAGTTTGAAAATGTGAAATAAATACTTATTTTTTAAGAAGAAAATGTTCTGAAACGGAGCCTAAATCTGAACCGCTCATTTAGTTTCACGTAGGCTTTTTCTGGTTCGGGTTTTCTTCACCATTATGGTTTGGGTTTTCTGGACCGTATCATTTCTGTATTCAATTCAATTTTTGTAATGAATGACCCTGCAGCGGTTGTTGGCATTCTACGTCGGTCTTCAGTAGAACCTTAATTGAAGTATTCAACAAAACGACACTTCTCTCCTCTATGGTGTCTTTCATGTTACTAGAAATGTTTTTTTTTTTTTTTTTTGAAATGTTAACCCTCTGTCCTCCCAATAACCAGTATTTTGAATCTCTTCAAAAAAAAACTATTTATTATGCTTTTAATTCATAATTTTTTTTTTTTGTAATAATATGAATCTTTAAGCTCATATCACTCTACGTTCTTATGAACTTAACTTAAATTTAAGAATTTTGTTCTTATTTGAATTTCTTTCACATTTGTTAGTTTTGCGCCAAAATTTTGATGGCTATTGATTTGTCTCGACAAGAGGAATCGAAAAAGTAAATTTTCTTTACTTTTATCCAAGTATTTTGGGAAATAATCACTTTTTAGAGTAAAAAATGACTTTTTGCGCTAAAAAAATGGTTATTTCTCAAAGTACTTGGATAAAAGTGAAATTTTTTTACTTTTTTGTTTCGTTTTGACGAGACAAATATTACCTACAAAAGTTTGATGCAAAACTAACAAATGCGAAAAAAAAATTTAAATAAGGACAAAATTTTCAAATTTAAGTTAGGTTGAAGTTAAGTCCATAAGAAAATGAAAAAATTATCACTTGATCCTAGAGCAAACTGCAAAGCCATGCGATATTATTTTGGGAAAATGACGGTTCAGGACGTGTTTTGATAATTAATACCCGCCGAAGACATGCTGAGAGGCGGGTATTAATTATCAAGATACGTCATTGGCCGTCAATTTCCCTATTATTTTCACTACACATCGGTGTAGGTTCCACCATCGAGTGTTGTTATGGGTTTTGTCCCTCCAACTGTACTTTTTAACTTTTGATTGAAATTCCTTCCCCTATACCTTGTAAATTGTTACTTTTGCTAAAAAAAAGGATTCCACCATCAAGTATGGCTAACGCACGGCTGATACTCCTCCACCTGGTACTCTTGGAGCATTAAATAATTACTTCGATAAAGGTAACCAGTCATCATCTCTAACTTTGGGATAGTTACATCACTTCATTTATTGATAGTATTGGAGTATTATGTAAGAAAAAAAAAGCATTAATTATAGGAGATTATATTTTTTTCGCTCGCGGTGGAAAACCTCATTTTTTCACCATCGTTTTTTTGGGTCCACTGTTTATTTATTACTATCTGAATCATTCATCTTCTAGACCCCAAATAATAGTATATATAATAGTATATGCACACAAAAACAAACTTGATCAGGCATCAATAGGTATATAAAAATAATAATTTTTTTTTTAAAATGGACTGTTTATCTTTATAATTATTTACAGAATCAGACCATGCATTTTATAAACCAAAATTCAAATTTGATTATACATATTGATATCCGATCAAGCTAATTTTTTGCATGAGAATACTACCCTGCAGATCTTACAATATGAATAATTTAAATTACAATAATAAATACTCGGTAGGCGCACAATGGGTGGCGGTGGAAAAGTGTTGTTTCCCACCTGCGGTGGATAGAATTAATTTCTGCGTTGGGTATCCGTTTCCATGCCATGAGCAGTCAGCTATGCACGTGGAAGACTTCCACATTTGTCAAATTAAAGTTACAGTTGATGCAGCTCGTTAAGTTTTACAGTAGAATGTTTAGATTTGATCGTTAAGTTTTTAAGTGAACTTTAGCGGAGATTGAGTTAAATAAATTTTATGAGTCCAGTTCGAATTGAGTTTGCCTAGGTTTGAATTGAACTCAAACTTTATAATCCTAAAATTTTTTGTCGTGCAGAATAAGGGTAAATAGAACTACGTATCTCGTCTCCATCCAAATCTAACAGGAAGCATATATAGTAATGGATAAAAATTTTGTAAGAAATACATACAATTCGAACTACCGCTAAGTACAATTTCTGCATCACCACTTAGTTGTATTTCATTTTTTGTTGTTTTTTGAGATTGGTTCTCTCTAATAGCCAAACAGCTCGAAATAACAACGAAAGCTCGTCGAATACTACAAGCGTACCAAAAATCAACCCGATCAAATATCGCTAAGTATCTCATCGGAACACATATAATTCAAAAAGAATGGATTCAGTAGTTTTGATCCAGTGTTTCGTATCCATTAGGATTCATTTTTTTTCAAGTTATATGTACTCCGATGAAGTATTTAACGATATTTGATCGGGTTGATTTTTGGTACACTTGTAGTATTCGACGAGCTCTACGCAGTGGACGTCTCCGATCGTCGGACCAATGCCGGCAAGGCGACGCCGGGGGCCGTGCAGCACGCTGCGCAGCACGGAGCTGCGCAGCACAGTCCCCTGGTCCCAAACAGCTCGAAATAACAACGGAAATGATACAGGCACATCAAATTGTCACACCAGCTGAGCTCACAACTCATTTAAGATAAACACAATTGTATGGGCATAGGAGTAATAAATATCGAAACTAGTAGCCTACCTGCTCTAGCTAGGGGGAAATAACAAGAAGCCAGATGACAGGTATTAATAACTTAGACCCAGCTTCTCTGTAGTCCAACTGCAGAGAACCAATGTTGTATCACAGCCATTGATCTTTGCATTTAACGGTTTAAATTGTAAAAAACTTCTCCGGAGAAAAGTAAAATTTTTTTTTTTTTAAATCTCGATCATTAAAAACACCAGCTGACGGTTGCAAACACTTCAACCACATCTCTATGGTCAAACAAGCTAACTTCTGGCTTTTCCTTCCTTGTCTAGTTGTCTTTATAAACACCTGCTCTCCACCATACTGTAAAATACATATAGGAAAACCAACTTAGATGTCGTATGGGTCTTGTTTAAAACTCAATTTTAATCCTCGATCCTGTGACATGCATATTGGTGCATGGCTTCCTTGTAGTTTGTGCTAATTTTAGGGCCTTTTTTTGGGCTCATCTCACATCTGAATCGTGCATCGAATACACAGTACTATTGGATAATGAAAAGTCATTTATTCCTGAAAAATGGGCTCTGTTGGATTCCGATCTAGTGAGGGTGGAAATGATAAATGTCTTCGGATCAGGTAGTAATCTACTATTTCTGATAGGCCCTAAAATTAGCAAACTGTATCCCTGCAGTTGGGATGAAATACTGTAGGGAAACCGTCTCTATTGAACTTATCACATCATGATCAATTATAGGATTTATGATTGGTGTGAATTAATATGTTTTTTCAACAAAGTGGGCTATTTCCTTGAGTTCTTTGAGCTTGGTTCCTTTATAAAATTCGTCTTGCTCCAAAAAAGAAAAAGAAAAAAGATGGGACCCATAAAGTCGAAGGGGTACAATAAAAAAATTCAAGTTTGGTGCGCGAGTCTCATGGATGTTGCAAGTGGCTTTTCAACCTTCCTCGTGTATCTTCAAATCTATATTTTGTATAGAAATTTGATACCTTCTTTGGAAATGCTCTTAGTGATTTATTGTTGTGAGCCGAATGTATTCCAAATTGCTGACTAGAATTTTCGATTTTGAACGAGTGTTTTTCTGACAGACCTAAAAAATAAACAGTTTAGATGGTGAAATTAATCAAGTATGAATCAACAACAATCAAATGGATTGTACTAGGGACAAGTCATGATCCCGAGAGCATGACCAACACTTCATTGGCACATCTGCGAGACCCATATAATTTGTGGAATGAGCTTACTTTGGCCACACAAGCAGTTTCTCGGAGGCCTCTTGTGGGGTCCGGCATCTCTTGGATTTCGCGGCCGTTTCATCGTCGTATGGTGGTGGGGTGCGCGGTCCTGGCGGTTGATTGGGTGTGCGGTGGAGGCACCTGTTGGGTGGTGGCACAGTGGGTGATTGTAGATTCACAAATTAGGATTAGGTTTGGGTTCTTGGGCTTTGGCTTGGCCTTTTTAGCCCTTGCCCATTTGGATGTGTGGGTTTTGCCCTTTTAAGAGTTTTGGACTCGGCCTGCTAAGTGTTTTTCTTTTATCCTACATTTGGTTGAATTCTCCTTTCCATTCTTCCAAATTCTTCCAAACTTGATGTAGCTTTATCAAATTTTCTTAATAAATCGTTACTTTTTGCCGATAAAAAAATAAAGGTGTGTTTTGCGGTGAATATTGAAACTTTCACCTCAGAAGCTTGCCTGGCAAGGACTAAAGTGGGTTCAGTGGGTCCATTCACAACAGTTTGTCAAGCCTCACGTCAAGTTTGGATAGATAGTCGTCTTGAATATAAGTGTGACTTTTTCCTAATTTCAACATATCTGATTTACTTAGGCCGTGTTTGGATCCACAGATTGGTGAAGGGCTTTCTCACAGAGATAAAAAGGAAGAGCTATTTCCCTTCTATCAAACAAGATCCATATTCGATATGAAATTCATTACGGATTTTAAGATATAATCCGTTTTTTAGCCGGTTAGAATAGAACTATGGACAATTAAATCCGGACGGAGGTAGTAAAAAGGAAGAGCTATTTCCCTTCACAATTCAATGAGTGTTTGTAGCTTTCGCCCTTCTTTATAACACTACAAGAAATCGAGATCTACCAATGATTTTGATAGCGACGGTTCAAAAAACCATGGGTAAAAATTGGGTCTAGTAACGCTGCAACTTATTCAACCAAACAAACCCCAAAGATGGGGATATAAACTCTTCGAAATCTCAAAACTATCAAGCTTATTCCACTGACTGCTACTAGTATACATGAAGTCTTACCCATTATGAGGACCATGGGATTGAAGCCAAAAATCGTTTTGGGCTTTGAGCTCTAATTTGGCCAATCCAACCTGAGCACTTATCTACCCGATAGGTATTTGATTTTTTCCCGACTGTCAGGGGTGTCTGGGTCAGCTTATATGCACCTCGACTAATCCTCTTTCTGGGCCAGTCAAAGAGACCATCCACGCCGAAACTAGAAGATTTACAAAAAATTTCTTTCTTACGACTTGACCTCAAGAATCCAATCCTGATCAATTGTGTGAGGAGGAGCAAACACACCAACTAACTGGACTTACTTTTGCCGCATCCAACGTTTTTCTCGATTACCTGTTTGTATAATAGCATCATGGATATTGAATCTACAATGTTATGTTGCTTTTAATTTGCAACATTTTGGTGAAATAGGTTGGTTGGGTTCATCAATTGCTTTGCTGAATTAGTATAAATATGTTGTTGAACCATCTTATTTCGATTCATTTTTTAAATTAAAGATGATGTATTATGAGAGAATGATCTGTCTAGTAAAATAAAAAATAAGAATCTTAACAGAACGGGGCTTAAATTTACATTCTTTTTGGTTTGATACGGCAAAAGCAACTTCAAATGTTAAAACATTTAATTTTGTACAAGTTCATTATGTTTTTTGTTCCTTTTCTTTTTAACATCGCAAATATGTCCATACGAGAAGAAAATATTTCATAAAAGACAACAAAAAATAAAAGGGAAAATGAAAAAAAGAAAGAATCAAAACTTTGAAATGCCGAAATGAAAGCGTGAGCAACCCCGTCTTTGATCAGATCAAGAAGGGGACTATTGAGATGCACAAAAACATGAAAAATCCTGCCTTTGACCCCGATCAAGAAGGGGATTACTGAGGCGCGCAAAAGCTCTTTCACACCCTCCTGATCATCGGGAAAAATACTAAAAACAGTCCAACATTTGAATACAAAACAAACTGTAAATTTGTTTCAAATTAAGGGAAAGCAACAAACACAATTAGACAAAAATGGGGTCTCAAAATCTCAAAAGTGGTCCTAATTAGTTGACTCTCTCTCTCTCTCTGTCTGTCTCTCTCTCTCTCTCTCTCTCTCTCTTCCGCGTGCAATGAAAATGGACAGGTGATCCGTTCCGTAACCAAATCCCATGTCAAAACGGAATATCGACTAGGATTTGAGGCCCATATCAGGGGTCCTACCTTTGTACTATGCATTAAGATTTGTTATTACACTTCCTCCTCCACCACCCCCTAATTACACTTACAAAGTATTTTTTGTTTCTTTATTTGCCCTACAAAAATTATTTTCACTCTTATGCCCATTGCTAGGACTTTTATTGCGCTCAGCGCCGAAGGTTGATCCTCGTGTATGGACTATATACCTGCAAGGGTCTTTTATTCGGGAGGATATGAGTGTAATAAGATTGGACTATATATTCAAGAAAATATTGTATCTGATGCTCTGTAGCTAATTTTTTAATAGTTGAATTAAATCTTGTATTCGATGTTCCCTAGCATGGATCGTGTGATATTATTATTTTATTTACAATTCATCATATAGTACTACATGTCCTATTGGATTGTAATCCAAAGGGAAACACATAGTGAAAACAATTCCTATAGCATTAAGAGCTAAATAGCAATGAGTCCATCTATCCATGTGGAGTGAGACTTGGACAACTTAATATTGTTTTTCTAGAAACAATTAGTGTTATTGATGTTTATTACTTTTGGGAGCTGATAATGCTAAAACCATTTTGTTTATGCCAAAATCCATTCACTGCATGACTTAACTGCCCTTCACTACACCACTTACTTTACAAAAATGCCCCTTCAAATCCAAAGGATTATTTTTGTTTACACCTCTTCTCAAATTATCTCTAGTTTTGCTCGTGAATTGCATTTTTGCTTGATGTTTAATTTTTGTTTGTTTCTCTTCTAAAATTAGCTCATGAATCCTTGCATTTTTGCTTGAAATGTGGAATTGGAAAACGCATTGCACTTATGGAATTTTAAAGGGTTTTTTCGTAAAGTAAGTGATATAGTGGAAGGCAATTAAGTCATGCAATGAATGAGTTTTGGCAAGAACAAAAAAAGTTTTGGTAGGAACAAAAAGGGTTTTGGTAGGAACAAAAAGGGTTTTGGCATTATCAATTCCCTTATTTTTTTATACTATATTTTTTTATCGAATTCTTTGAGATTTATTATTAATCTCACAGAAAAGGAGCCAAAACATTATGAAAGATGGATCAAAGTTTTAAAAAGAAGAAGAGAGAGGGTAAATTAAGTCTAAAGACAACGAAAAAGTATTTATTTTTTTAACTTCTTTCCTTTTGTGAAGTTTAGTTGTTTTTTTCTATAATGTTTGCTTTCAAAATTTTGTTTGTCAAGCCAAATGATTGAATCTAAAATTGAACACAAATCTCATTAAATTGCAAAAAAACAAGAAAAAAAACTGTTACAATAATATTATCAATAACTTTTTTCCCACACACAAGAGTCACATTGGGCAGAGTCAATAATTGGATCAAATTGAAATCAATTTAAAAACTTGAAGTGCCAACGCTAATTCCTTTCGTTTTACGGTAATGTAGCAAAGTGATACTACTTCTAGGGTCAAAGTGTAATTAACGCTACGTCTATGTGAGTTCATACGGATCGCGACGTCGTTTGGCTGAAATGGGGCAGTTCGGTCAACCACTCCATCGTGGGGCAGCCTCAAGAAAAGCACTGCACGCACCTAAAAAGGTTAGATAGATAAACACACTCTGCGCATATATGAGTAGAGAGAGAGAGAGATCAAGATACCCCTAGAGAGAGAAAAAGCATAGCGATACAGTCTACAGAAGCCCAAAAGGTTTCTTGCACACAGAGCGAGCTAGAGAGAGAGAGAAAGAAAGAAAGAGAGAATAGAGAGAGAGAACAAGGGTTCTGTTTTGAGAAAAAATAAATTCAAAGACAAATAAAGTTTCCACTTTTTTTGAATCTTTACTGGGTGTTGGGTGCGCAGATCTGCTTTAGATGCTTTAGATTCTGGTTTGGGCCAAGAAAGGTGGAGATTTGGGTGAGTTGAGAGCTAGGGTTTGTGGGTTTTTGAAATGCTTGGGTATTTGGATCTACATTTGGATATGGATATGTGTGTGTAGGTGGATAAGGTACGGCGATGGAGAGAGAGGTGGTGTTGAAATCATGTCTGTTGTGGTTGGTACTGTTGGGTCATCCACTGAGGTTCATTTATGCCAATACTGAGGGTGTGTTGATATTCTTTTCTTGGATTTTCAGCTTTCTGTCCATTTTTAGTTGGAAAGGAAAAAGTTTGTGCTTTTATTTATTTTCATTCTGGCAATGATTAATCTGTGTTTGTTTCTTGACTGGAGATTAATTTGAATCACAAGAAAATAGGGAATTTCAATAGTTATGGTGGTGGTTGTGCTTCTTGAAGTGTTATAGGAAATCTGCATTTATCTCACGTTAATCTTCTTTGTCTATGACTTCTTACATCCTCCCTGTTTAACTTGTCAAATGTATAGAACGGAAAGAAACTAGGTTGGAAAGGTGAGGTTTCTATTGGTTGGAAAGAAAATGTGTAAAATTTTTCATTTTTCTTGCTTTCAGCATTGATTGTTTTGTATTCTTGAACTATTAGTGAAAATGTTGGATTCAATTGATATTCTGGATTCCCGTTTCAGTACATTTGATGGTTGCCTTTATCTTGATATGTGCCTCTTCCTTTATTATGACTTGTGAATATGATCCTGGACCCTGTATTGTAGTGGTCCGATATGCACAGGATGGGTGGTACCCGGAGATCAATGACTGTGTTCTATATTTGGAACATGCTGTAGTTTATCACTGGTTAAGTCCCTTCTCAATGTGCCCGTGTATTGCCTTCAAACTTTGTTGTCCAACTAAACATGGACTACTAGGCGAGTGTTTGGAAGTCATGGAAAGAAATAGTAATAAAACAAAAGAAGTAAGAAAGAAATCGTAGAGAGTTGGTTATTTTGCCTATGATAAGGCTTTGCGACGAACATTAAGGAAAATGAGAAAGGAAATAAGTTTTCTTTGTTTGAGTATGTTGGGAAACAATAGGAAATCGAAGGCAAACTACTAAGGAGAAAGAGAAAGAGAATGAGTAAAGAAAAACAGAGAACTCAGAGAAGTATGAAGAAGAAAACTTTCTCATAGATTTCTCTTTTTGTCTCAAGGTGGGAACCAATAGAAGGAGAAAGGAATTTTTTCCCCTTTCTCTTACTTGCCAAAATTCCAAACTGTTTCCACCAATTCTGCAGTGTCATATATTGAGACTTGTGTCTCTCGTGTATGTTGAATTTGCTTCTTTTTGTGGCATTTGAAGAAGGAAATGATCTATTTGATCTATGTGGTCCATAATTTTGGTGTAGCATGTGTTACGATCTTACTGTTAATTTATTATAGTTGGCTGTAACTACTTTGGATTGCATCTATGCACAGGTGATGCTTTGCATAGCTTGAGGGCCAACTTGGATGATCCTAATAATGTGCTGCAGAGTTGGGATCCTACCCTTGTCAATCCCTGCACATGGTTTCATGTTACGTGCAACAATGATAATAGTGTTATTAGAGTGTAAGTTTCGCCATAAGCACTCTCCAAAGTTAGCTAATGAGTTAGCCACTGTGTTGTGTATGATACCCTTCTCTCTTTCTATATTTTTCCAGTGATCTTGGCAATGCAGCTTTATCTGGTCTGTTAGTCCCACAGCTTGGCATGCTGAAAAATCTACAGTACTTGTAAGTTCTCTTTTGTTGCTGGTGATATTTCGAGATGTTAAATTGACACACGATCCCCTTCTTTTTGGTTTTGAACTAGACAGTGGCATCAAGTATGCACTTCTCCTGAGAAAAAAAGTTATTACCCTTTTCTACTATTAACTGGCTACTGGTTTCGTGTTCTCTCTTGCACATGCTGCAAACTGTTAGTTTCTATGTAACCTCAAAATTCAAATGACAGTCATCTTCCGTAGTAGGCTACTAAGGCTTCACCAACTAGTTAAGTAGTTTATTTTGTTGAGAAAAATTGAGCTGTCTGCATCAAAAACATTTATGTCTCAATCACTTGGGGTTGGCTACATGAATCCTTTTCCTCCATTGAGCTCTGTCATGGGCCACTTGTTCACACGAACCCATTATACTCATATCTTCTCGTTATCATATTTGGATATGATAGGCTTTTTATGTGCTAGCTGTTAGCTATCTAACACAACCCTCCTCATTTATCCGGGCTTGGGACCGGCTGGGAAAGAAAGATAAGGCTCTAAGCACGAACTAGGCGGAGTTATATGTTTAAAGATCTTGAAAAATAGAAATTCTGATTTGTATATAAGTGGAAGATTTCATTGGAATTAATGCTATGTAGCAACTTTGCTGCCAATTTTCCATTTGAATTTGTATAAGTTGATTTAGAGTAAGTAAACCTTGGAAGAAAACCTTGCAGTGCAGCTTTGTGAGAACATGATAATACTATGCCAGAAGAACTTTTAATGCCCTTCTCTTCAATGTACTTATATTCTGCGATTTGCATTCTAAATGTTTTCTAGGGGCCGATTATGAGAAGTTTAAGCCCACTGTTGTATCACATAAAAATGTTAGACACGTTTAGAATACTGGGTTTCATTTCAGTTCTGATTAGTTCTCCTTATAATTCGCATGACCGCCCTTAGAGCACTTCAAGGGGCGAATTACTGCGACAGTAGATGGCTTTATGCATGTTTTTGGGCGAATTTATTTGGAATCGTATGTGATATTTTTAGACTTCTCATCTGCATTAAACGAATGAGTTGGTTAATGACAGGGAACTTTACAGTAATAATATCAGTGGACCAATTCCCAGTGACCTTGGAAACCTGACGAACTTGGTGAGCTTGGATCTCTACTTGAACAGTTTTTCTGGTCCCATTCCAGACACTTTGGGCAAGCTGTCGAAACTGCGCTTCCTGTGTGTATTCTCGTCTTCCCCTTGATTTTCTGCCCAATATCTCTACCACCGTTTCTTTATTGTTAGTTTTATAGTCTCATATTTTGTTTTGTTGTTGCTTTTATTTCTTTTTAAGTTACTAGCTGGTGTGAGACTTGACAAGTGACTAGTACCTTGGTGGTGACAGACTGATAGCTAAGGACTTAATGGTGGCAAAGGGCCTAGTGGTAGTGTGGTACTGTTAACTGTTATTCTGGTGTTATTGCGAGACAGAAATAGAGACATTACCAAACATGTCTCATTTTGATTTCTAATGTTTACAGAATATCTATTTACCAAAGAGTTTTTTGTTACTTTTCAGTTTTGCAAAAGAAGAAGTGGAATTCAGCTTCATAATTTTCATAAACGTAATGCGTAAAAGTATAAAGCTAAAGACGTTACCAAACACACCCATAGGGTTGCAATTTTTATTGGAACAGACGGTTGGAGGAGAAGGGACGATGGAAGGAAGGATAAGGGCACTGGGAAATGATTAGAAGGAAAAAAAGGGGGAGAATTGCCTCCATGAGAGATGAAGGGGAAGAGGAGTGTTAGAGTAGTCCCACATTGCTTGGGTAAGGGATGGGAGATAAGGCCCTACAGGGTCCTTCACTTGTGTGAGTTCCCCGCCTGCTCTCATTTACTAAAAGATTGCTTTTATAGAACATCTTTATGTCTTATTGATAATAATATTTGGGACCTCTCCACTCATTGCCGATTGGTTTTAAGATGGATATAAAGTTTCCACAAGGAGCATATCTCTATTGCTTGGAAGAAAAAAATTGATTCTAGAAAAATCCTCATTTGCACCCTTTTCTTTGGTAGTTGGCTAATCAACTAACTTCTAGGGCTACAAATCTTAGGGGTTGCAAGTTGCAGTGGTGTCGACGCTAATATTGCAGTTATAGGCTTATAGTGCTAGTGGTTAGGTGGTGGTGTTTGTCCAGCAACGGCAGTTGCGTAGAGTGATGGTGGTGGGAAATGTCTTTCGTTACATACTGATGTTCGAATCAGTCTTCTTCGTTTTCTTCTTCCTTTCATTTGTATGCTGCTTTTAGTTACACCTTGAATCGCTTGCATTAATTATCTCCAAAACAAGAAAACATTCCAATTAGAATTGGGTCTCCCGACTTTTTCCCCAACTTGAGTTGAAATGCTTTCGAGTCAACTTTGAAAGAAAAAAGGTGTTCTATGTCCATTACTGGCATATCTGAAGCCAAATATGCCTATAAATTCTTGCTGTACCAATATTTCAATCATGCATTTGAGCCATGATTGTGATGCCTATGAAACCAAGACAGTGGCAAGTCTAGGACAAGGGAAAATAGTATAAACTGGATATACTTCGTTTTTGAGATTCATGTTTGTTATTTTTCCATGATGTAGAAAATACTGGATAGATTATTTTTCCGTGATGTAGAAAATATTGGATCTATCCCAGGGGCTTGGCTTTCAGCTAGGCCTTTGCAATATTCAGCGTGTACCAACATGCATCCACACTAAACACCATATAGGATTTTTAGTTCTAGGAGGCTTTTATTGTGATTTATAGAATTTGAATTTAGGGTAAATTTTACAAATGATCCCTCTAGTTTGCATGAATTCTCATTTTCATCCCTCTAGTATCAATTGTGTTAATTTTAGCCCTATAATTTGTATTCTGTCTCAATTTTGTCCCTCTCGCTTACGGCGTTAATGAAACAAACGGAATTGGAGGACAAAGTTTGTCATTTCTCCTCGCAGAGGAACTAAATTGAGATTTTATGCAAACTAGAGGGACTATTTCTACAATTTTATTTTTACTTTTGTTTTTGTAAATAAATTTAAAATACATCATATGTAATATATTTCTCATCTCATTTTATATTGAATAAACAAAATATGTTGAAATTTTTTTAATTTTTTTTATTATATATATCACAAAAAATATGAGAAAATTCGAAAAGCAACCCCTATGTTAAATGTCTTGGTATTGTATTTTTTTTCAATTGCATTTTCAGTCTTGTTATTTTCTTTGTCACATGATTAAAAAGAAAAGGTTGTTCAATAGTATTAAGAAATCTTGTAATTGTGTTTAATTAAGCAATGACACACTATTGAATATTAAGAAATTAAATACATTATTAAAATATGGGTATAAGTGTATTTCTTTTGGGACGTACTCATAAGATCACTCATATAACAAATAAACACAAATTTTGAACATTTTTTTTATTGCGTGAAAAAATAAGGAGATTATAAGAACATGATACAAAGACATTATCTAAGTTGTTGATTAGTGCATTTTCTAATATTTTGTACTGTGTAATGAAATATAGATTTTTTCAATATAGTTTGATTTCCCAATAAAAATAATTCAACTGTCAAATACATTACTTATAGTCTTTTTAATTTTATTTACAAAAAACGAAAGTAAAATGTAAAATTTTAGAAATAGTATCTCTGGTTTACATAAAATCTCAATTTAGTCCCTCTATGAGAGAAAATGACAATTTTGCCCTTTAATTCCGTTTGTTTCATTGACGGCGTTAGGGAGAGGGACAAAATCGAGATGAAATGAAAACTATAGGGTTAAAATTGATACAAATAATATTAGAGGTACGAAAATGAGAACTCGTGCAAACTAGGGGGACCATTTGTAAAATTTTCCCTTGAATTTATTGTGATTGATCTTGGACTTTAACATTCTCTTCTAATGCCATGTAAGGATAGCCGGCTCAACAACAACAGCTTGTCGGGTCCCATTCCTTTTTCGTTGACTAATATCTCATCACTGCAAGTCCTGTGAGTACCAAGTTGCTTTATTTTTATCTCTCTCTCTCTCTCTCTCTCTCTCTCTCTCTCTCTCTAGTCAGTCATGTTTTTGTGTTGCACTGCTATGCAGGGATCTATCAAACAACCGTCTTGAAGGAGTAGTTCCAGATAATGGTTCCTTTTCGCTATTTACACCCATCAGGTTTCCTGCTGATTATTGGACCCACAATTCATTTCTGACTGACTGGTTTCAAGGATAGTGCTGAATATCTGCTTTACCAATTGCAGTTTTGCGAATAACCTGGATCTATGTGGGCCGGTTACTGGACACCCTTGCCCAGGATCTCCTCCATTTTCTCCGCCACCTCCATTTGTCCAACCACCTCCAATTTCATCCCCAGGTGATTGTTTTGTATCAGTCTCATTACTTGTTGCATGAACTCATCTATCAACTGGTATCAACTATTTAAAGTTATTTTATGTAGGCCTTGCATGAGTGTTTAAAGTATCAGCTAACTAGAGGTGGCAAACGGGCGGGTCTGGGCGGGTTGAAATGGGTCGTGGGTCAAATATGGGCGGGTCAAATATGGGTCAAAAGACAAGCGGGTTGAAACGGGTCGGGTCGAATATGGGTTAAGTCAAACCCAAACCCACCCGACCCGACCCGTTCCCCCCATTTCCCCCCCCCCGGCCATTTTTTCCCCTTCTCTAATTTGTCTGGAGATATTATGGATGATCAAGAGCAAAACACGTTTTTGGATATTAAATACAAGATTTTATTCTTAACTGTTTTTTTATTTAAACTTTTGCCACGTCAAACTCAAATCCTGGCTCCGGCCCACCCTTGCGTATATGTCTGTATTTTTCTGGGAGTTGTGCTATCTTTTTAGAATAAAAAATAAAACACTTTTGTGCATAATTTTGGTAATTATTATTATTTTTTTTTTTAGAAATGACAATAGCTTTGAGAGGGAGAATATGTAATTTCGCGGCCATTCGAAAGAGTTCCAACAGTTTAGAGGGGTTATATTCCTTGAATTCAAAGAAAGAAGTCTAACGTTCGAGTTTATGGAGAGATTTCGAACCTACTTTTATTGCCAATCCTACTGATTCCCCTCAAATCCCTACTGATGGAGTTGTCTGGAAGGCGAATTGTACAGTTTCGGTCTTCGTTGTCTTCGCCGAAGCCACCTCTTAGGTTTGGATTAAAAAGTCAAATGACTCTTTTTTTGGTCTTTATTCAAATTTTTTTGTATTTGTTTGTTTTGCGACAAACTTTTTATCCCTATTAGTTCGTCTCGACGAAAGAATCGAAAAAGTAAATATATTTTTACTTTTACCATAATATTTTTTGTAATATACAAGATAAATCCCAACAATCAGCTTTTTGGGCTTTATCTTGGATGTTTTCAAAAATATTTGGATAAAAGTCATAATTTTTTACTTTTCTGATTGGAGCGAATCAAAAATCGTAAAATACTTGTTGCAAAACGATAAACGTGGAAAAAGTTGAATAAGGACAAAACAAAAAAAAGCTCATAAATGGGGAGGAGCTCAAGAGATTTGGTCTTGTAATTATATTATTTTCGTCTTTTTGAAAAAAATTATGAGTTTCGATTAAAAAAATTTATTTTTTCGATTCCTCTCGTCCAAACGAATCATTAAGTCACAAAAGTTTAATGTAAAATTAACAAATGCAAAAAAAATCAAATAAGGACAAAAATAAGTCACTTATTTTTTAAAATTCAAATCCACCCTAAATCTTTTTTTTATTTTTTTGCGTTACTTTTTGAGTGTTTGACTTTGGCAGAAGCAGTTAGAGAGAGAGAGAGAGAGAGAGAGAGAGAGAGAGAGACAGGTGAAACGAATTATTCTGGTGCCAAAATCAAAGAAGACGCCAGAGAGTGCGGGTGAAAAAAAAAAAAAAGGGGTGTTGGATCATTTGTAATTCTAACCCATATTAAACCCACTCTCAACCCATCTAAACCCATAAAAATATGGGTTGATATGGGTTGAACCCATATCAACCCATTACACAATACGGGCGGGTTGGGTTGGGTTATAAGTGGGCGGATTTGGGCGGGTTAAGAAATATGGGTTGAAATTGCCACCTCTACAGCTAACCAAATTAGGCTTTCATGTTACTATCCAATTGCAGGAACCCCCCACCCCCTTTAACTATCATATTCTCGACATTGAAATTTGTCAAAATAAAATAAAATGCAGGATACTTGCATTTTAATTATGTGGAATCTGTCTCCTTTTTCTTTGTTTACTGTGGTTTTGGTATTTCAATACTGCACCAACTCGATTTCTGTTTCCTTGTGTCTTAAATATGATTATGTAACATCCTTGTTCGACGCGTTAATGTGTTTATATTGCTCTTCTGTATGGTGTGGTCCTTATGAAAGGAGTGAAATTTGCAAACATCATTCCAGTTATTCACATTCTTTTTTTGTTAAAACTATGAAAATAGGAGGGAATAGTGCCACTGGAGCAATTGCTGGAGGTGTTGCTGCAGGTGCTGCTCTTCTGTTTGCTGTGCCTGCACTTGCATTCGCATGGTGGCATCGCAGGAAACCACAAGAGTATTTCTTTGATGTTCCTGGTTAGTGGTTTGTTAGAGAAGTTGCTTGCATTGAATCGATTGATCACTTATCTTACCATTTGAGTTTTGATTACCACTTGTTTGTGTTTCGTTGCAGCTGAAGAGGATCCAGAGGTTCATCTGGGGCAGCTCAAAAGGTTTTCCCTTAGAGAATTACAAGTTGCAACAGATGGCTTTAGCAATAAGAATATCTTGGGTAGAGGAGGATTCGGTAAGGTGTACAAGGGACGGTTAGCGGATGGTACACTGGTGGCTGTAAAACGTCTAAAGGAGGAGCGTACACCTGGTGGGGAGTTGCAGTTTCAAACAGAGGTGGAGATGATTAGCATGGCTGTGCACCGGAATCTCCTTAGACTACGGGGATTTTGTATGACACCGACTGAACGGCTTCTTGTCTATCCCTATATGGCAAACGGAAGTGTTGCATCATGTTTAAGAGGTAATTGTCATAGGATTTCTATAACATTTGTTGATGTTTTATTTCTGTTGCTTTCACACAAATTGTTCCCTTATTTCGATGGCTGTAACCTATGGAGCACAGACAATCAGGGACATGGACACACCGGGATACATAAGAAGTAAGAATTGCGAGTGAAAAATCAAACATGATAAACACTTGTTCAATTTATAATATTTGAAAGCAAAGGATAAGAATTTCATCTTAAAATATTACTTTCGGTTGTTTCTGGAGAGTGGGGACAATATCCATTTTAACAACTTACCACAATGTAGGGTATATATCATGTGCTTTTCTCCCATGACCCCCGCGTGTCTCATGCTTCTTAGGCTGTAACATTAATGTCAAGGATCAGCATTACACCACCATTTGCTTTCATGCTTTGAACATAAATGATATCAGTTCTAGGATCAGTGATGAGTTTGTACTTTAGGTTGTCTTACTGGAAAGAAAGATTATTCTACTTAAATCTTTCAACTATAATTTTGTCATTTATCTGTGTATTTGTAGAACGCCCCCCAAACGAACCACCTCTTGACTGGCCGACAAGGAGACGAATTGCATTGGGTTCTGCGAGAGGACTATCTTATTTGCATGATCACTGTGATCCAAAGATTATTCACCGTGATGTAAAAGCTGCTAATATTTTGTTGGATGAGGAGTTTGAGGCCGTTGTTGGAGACTTTGGTTTGGCTAAACTTATGGATTATAAGGATACCCATGTTACTACTGCTGTACGTGGCACAATTGGGCACATAGCTCCAGAGTACCTCTCCACCGGTAAATCATCTGAGAAAACTGATGTTTTCGGGTATGGAATCATGCTTCTGGAGCTAATAACAGGACAAAGGGCTTTTGATCTTGCTCGCCTGGCAAATGATGATGATGTTATGTTGCTCGATTGGGTATGCACTCGAAACGATTACTTTAAATATTTACTAGTTTAAAGGTACAATCTGTGCACTAATTTCCTGGAGATAATCTGGAGTATCCGCTTAGTTTTGTTTTACTTGGGATAAGCGTGGATTGATATAGGAATCTGTCAAGGGCAAGGCTTGCCATTTGGAATCTTGGTCTGATGAAGTGGCTTTATTGTCCAAACCTGGCCCTGTGAATAGTAGAGTTTAGAGCCCCTTTGGATGGCGAGGATTGATTATAAAAGAAAGGATTTGGGTTTCATCAAATCTCACTTTTATGGAGCCAACCCCAAGTGATAGGATTTTCTAACCTCTTTTATTTGTCCAAACAAGTGATAGGATTTTCCTCCTTTTCTTTTCTTAACCTTTCTCACCATCCAAAGGGGCTATTAGCTATTTCTTTCCTTCCACAGATACTTGCCCTCTTTGGACCAGAAGTTTCTTACCCATCTCTAGTGAATCAACGACCAGAAGTTTCTTACCCATCTCTAGTGAATCAACCTATATCTGCTTCATCAGTGATCCGAACATGAACTTCGAGGGCATCCGAATTCATCAGCTCTAACATCTGACATCCATGTATGTTTTATATTCAGGTAAAAGGTCTTTTGAAGGAGAAGAAACTCGAAATGCTTGTCGATCCTGATCTGCAAAACAATTACGTGGAGTCGCAAGTGGAGCAGCTCATCCAAGTTGCTCTGCTCTGCACGCAAGGTTCCCCGATGGACCGGCCAAAGATGTCGGAGGTGGTGAGAATGCTAGAGGGAGATGGCTTGGCAGAGAAGTGGGATGAGTGGCAGAAGGGTGAAGTCCTTCGCCAAGAGGTTGAACTAGCACCTCACCCTAACTCCGATTGGATCGTTGACTCCACAGAAAACCTACACGCTGTTGAGTTATCTGGCCCAAGGTGACACTCTCAAAGCAATTACTGAAAACTTCTTTTTCTTTCTTTTTGGATATAAAGCTTTTCTTCCTTTTCGTTGTTTTTTCTTTCTTCTTTTTCCTTGTTTTAACATAGTCCTCCTGTAAGCCTACCGTAAGCTCTTCCTGAATTATATTCATTACATTGTGAATAGAAATTTGTATTGACGGGCATTTTTGTAACCCAAACTGATACGTTGTGGTGATACTCGAATTAGTGCCGCTTTTGGCCATCGCGTTGTTATTTATGTTGTGTTTTCGTTTGTAGATTGTGAATTTCATCTGTGCTTGATTGCAATTGTAGCTTAGAATGTGGTACATGATGGGAATCTATGGTCATTCTGCTGTACCAATGGATCTGGTATTGGGGCCTCCAATACCAATACCAATTCCAGATCCCCAAGCTCCGCCCTTTGGGTTAGTATAGGGCGGAGATTAGAACACTTAGGAAGTAAAGGTTTTTCCATGAAGCTAACAGATGTCCATTGCAGACACTTTTTTAACTACTTGAGTAATTTTTTTTTATGACTTGATGTTTGGACTAGTTTGCGTGCATCTCAAGTAGTAATTTTTTTTTTGATCACCTGATGTTTGGACTAGTTTGCGTGCATCTTTATTTATTCCGGGACTTAAAGTTAACGACCGAACAAACCTTCTGGTGGCCCAAAGATTTTAGAATGTTTCTCATGTGTCATATTTTCTCAGTGGTAGTTGCCATATCTCCCGTTTTGTGGTAATTTATTGAACCTTAATTTTAAGAGTTGCTCGAAAGGGGGAGAAAAATGTTAAGCACAGGTTCAACTCAAACCACCGAAGTAGTAAATTTTAACTCCTCCGAAGTATAGCCATCCAACCGGGATATTTAGCCCCACGGTTTTATAGCTGCACCTTCGAGTGCAGCAAGATTGTGAGTTCAACTCTTCTGAAAAAGAAATTGAGACCTTCGTCGGCAGGTTGAATAAAAATTGACACGATTGTGAGTTCAACTCTTGGAAAAAAGAAATTGAGATATTCGTCGATGGGTTGAATAAAAATTGAAGTAGGGTAAATTAAAGAAAATGTTAAAAAAAAAAAAAAATAGAGCCATACATTCTCAACTTCAAAGTTGTATTTTTCCTGTGATCCAATACCATAAAACAAAATTTCTGCATTCTTCCCCTCCACTGGAAGTAAATATCCATACAATCGAAGATTAACATTCACATTGAACAATTCGGAATTGCTGGACACATATATACTGGTAAAACCACATGCCAGTAGAACAAAAACAATGACAAGCCTCGAACCGAAAATGGCAACTAAAAGAATGGCGTTACGAACTCAGAGAGCAAATTGAAGGTCCATTAAGTCGGGCTGAGCAGCAATATCTTCCAACTGCTTCTTCACACTCATATCAATCATGCTCGACCCGGTATGTCCATACCTAACAGTGAACCCTGCCAGAAGAGACGGATCAATCACGGTCTTGATCCTCACGTTCTTCGCCCCCGTCAGTCTCTGCACTCCCTTTGCGATCTGGGCCAGGTGCTGCGACTCCAGTTTCACCACGGACGAAACAACCGCCACCTCCGTATCAGTCAGTTTGTTGTAAGCGATTTCGAATTCGCTCAAGATTTCATCGATCAGCTCGATCCGGTCATTATCGATCAGGATATTGATGAAATTCGCGGTGTGGGGCTGGAGTTTGTTCTCCGATGCGAACTGGTTGACAACCTAATCAGGAGGGGAGTCACGAAATTTGATTAGGGACAGGCTTACGATAAAACATCCGAAAAGCTTGTTGACATTTACTACTACAACTACTGCAAGACAAAATGAAAATAGATTGACACCGTCATTTAACAGAACTACTTTGCAGAATTTCTCATTTGATTATCTGATACACATTCAATCCCAAAGATGTTGAAAAATAACCACGAGTGGCAGCCCAGAGGTTTAGTGGTTTACCACCTAGTCGTAAATAGCTCACTTTCTCAGGAGATTGCAGGTTCAAGGGGTACAGACGATGTCTCCCGTGCTTTGCAATCCTACCGGCTCAGCTAGCTTGCGGTGCGAAGGTAGAAACCTATGGGTCATTGATCCCTCGCAGGGCTGTACAAGCCTCTAGAGCCCCTATAGTCACGCCATGGCAGATTGCTATGGCAAGTTGCCCTTCCACTCTTACCGAGAAGAAATATTCTAAATAATTGTCCATAGAACCTTCACTAAAATTAGAACACATGGCATTTGTGAATTAGCAGCTAGTTACGCCTTTCTGATTTTTTCCCTTCTCACAAACACAACTTAAAGGTGTTTCACCCCACTGTCCAAAATTTCAGTTTTCACACTTTTACACTACACAATAGAGGAGAATGGGAAAATTGGGAGATCAAAATGGAAGAAAGAGCGAATGAATGAGGAATAGAAATGCAAGAAAACAATAAAACGAGTGTTAATTGCAAGATTTATATTTTGATTTTTCTAAGAGAACTACTGATTTGGGACATCTTGACATGAAAATATAAAGTTAAGAACTGAAATATAAAGTTAAGAACTGACAATTTGAGACTTGGGGATGCCGATAAACCAAAAATGAGACGGGGAGGAACATTTTATTTAAAATTCTTATTGATCAACTTAGAACAAATTCTATCAATTGTATCTAAACTTTTATTATCTTAAACTTTCTGGGTCAATTCTAATAAAGTGTAATCACTTTGCCCCCGTTCAATTTGTGAAGCCTGATCTAGTCTTGGTTTGTCACTTCGCAAACTATGTGGAGGAGTCCAGAGGCATTGCCTATGGCGAGGCTCGGGGGCACGAAACCTCAGCAATTGTAATTGGTGATGTGAAACACGGAATATAGAATTATGGATCATACGCGTCACCGATGTAACTATACAAAGGCGTCATTTGAGATATGCAATGAATAATGAAAACTAGTATCGAATACGAGATTGTGTGTTGGATTGGGCAATGCCACAACAGCCCCACCAATCACCATGACTTAGCCGATCCATTTCTTTGTTTCAATCTCGAGTTGTCACAATTACTACTCCCTCCGTCCCATTTTGCTTGCTCCCTACAGGAGATGTGTCATTTCTTTTCGAAATAATTTTTGTGACAAGCAGTTTCGTCGCCTATTGCAAGTGCAATGCCAAATACTAGCACGGATGTTCAATTTTTCGGTTCTACGGTGCTACCCAAGGGACGCCTGCTCGTTGCCGACGGTATCACCGTGTCATGAGATTGTGTAGTGGCGCTCTTTGCGTGAGGCGCAACGGTAATGTCGTTGTATGGAATATTCCTTGGCCTTTCATGAGGAACCCGAGCGACGAGCTAAACCTCTCGACAAGAAGGCATCCCTTGGACACGCAGGGTGGCATTGAATTTTTTTTACATCATTCAAAAGTGCCAAAAAATTCGAAAAATATTTTCGGAAGCACCTTATTTTTAGGGTCAAAATCACACAATTTTACGTGAAAGCAAACAGAAGATCTCAAACAATCAAATTTATGCTTCCAAAATTTCTATAACCACACCTACTTAACCATCCGATTTCACACACACGCTCACAATCATGTGGGACCCACACGTGCTACAGACCTAGTGTGTGTGGACCCACACATGATTGTGAGTGGGTGTGGTCGTAGAAGATTTGTTTGTACCTCTCGTTTCTCCTCGATCTCAATGATAGGGTTATTGAAGAACTCGGCGGCCTCAGGGTCGGAAAACAGCTTGGCCACCTTCTCCACGTCGGCGGCGGTGGCTTCTAGGGTTCCAGTTTCAACCGCCACCGCAGACAGCGCGGAGGCGTAGCTTTCGGAGGCCACGTCCGCCGCCCTGACCCTCAACGTGCCACCCCGTGATTTTTTCCCGGCTGTTTTAACCGCCGGCCTGGGGATTCTAACGGCGGACGAGAAGCCGCCGTTGAACGGGGCTGCCCCTGTGGCTCTGTGGGTGTGGAATTTGGCTGTGATTACTCGAGTGGATAGGGGTAGTCTGGAGTGGAATGCGATCGGGGTTTGTTGTAGAGCTGCTGCCATTTTGGGGGGGAGAGAGAGGAGAGAGAGAGAGAGAGAGTGGAGGGTTTTGGTGGAGACTGGAGAATTTGATTTTGGTGGAAATGGACGGTTGAGATTTATGAGAGGGGAGAGATGGACGGTGGAGAAGAGATTGATTATCTTGTGTGATTTTGGAGGAGGATGGGCCGATGGCGTCTTATCTGCCGAAGAGGAGTGGAGGGACGACACGTGTGATTGCCATTGGAGGGTTTCAGAGTTTTTGGCAAAAAGTTTTTGGACCAAAATGTCCCTATCTTGAAGAATTTTCATTGGCAATGGGACGTAATATAATGTATCTTTCGAAATGATATGTGTTTTCGCTCTCAATTCTTGCACCGTGCTCACTCTCTCGATTCTCACTCACTCGAATTTTCATAGCTTATGATAGATTTTAAATATGCTTTCACGCTCGTATTCTCACTCATGCACTCGCACACGAATTATGTAATTTGGGACGAAACTGGTAAAACAAGGGTATATAATAGCTAGTTAAAAGACGCATCTTCTAGTAGTTTACTTGCAAATGGAGTGATAGCAAAATGATACTAGGCCAGAGTTCAAACCCCCATCAATCACATGACTTTTTCCTGAATTAGTGGGAGTAGAATATGATTTGCTTTGTTCAAAAATATTTACTTTAACTTTTAAGTCCACACTCTAACAATATTCTCTATTTGAACTCAAAATTCTTTTATTGTTTCATTTTCACAATGAAACAATCAGCTCAACTCTGCCTCTTCCTCAAAAATCCCACCCCTAGTGTTCCACCCAATCCCATTGTGTGCAGGCAATACCACCGTTGCCTGAAAGCCTTCTCCAAACTCAAAAATTCTTCATCTAATTCATGCAATAAAGGCTTCATATGTCGAGAAGTCTGTCTCACCCTTAATTTTTAGATGGGTTGAGAACTCTTCAAAGTTCAAATCCAAAATTTTCTAGCCTGAGGATGGGCAAAAACTCTCAAGCCCAAAACTTTTTTGATCGAATAAGGAAGAAGAAAGCATTTGAAATGTTGGAAGATTGGATTTATTCGCTCTCGTGTGAGGAGAGAGAGGGGGGAAGTCAGAACCGTTGATGACAACAACAAAATGTCAAAATAGGGAGCACGTAGGCTATATTAGCTCGCTGGATGTGGAGAAGTACGGAAACTCTAAGCAAATTACCTAGCCATAACTCAAATGCATGGCTAGCTTAAATAGCTAAAAATTGCATTTAGGTAGGCTTTTGGACATGCCCTAAACACATGAAAATACATTGACGAATTTAAGGGCTTTGAATTCCCACAATTTAGGGGGTGAAAGAGCCCTTGTTAATTTCGGACAGAAAGAGTGCTTCATTAGATATATTAGAGTGAGAAGTGACCTATAACCCTTGCACCAGGCGAGAGTGCGAACCGCCATCAATTACATGGCTTTTTCCTAAGTTAGTAGTAGAATATGATTTGCTTTGTTCGAAAAAAAAAAATTAAAGCCATAAGTATAAAACTAAAAAGTAACATAAAATTCATCAAGTGTTAACTTTGGCTTGGATCCACAAATTCGAAATTCGTAGGCTCTCTCACCACAGATCGAATTTCAAGATCGGATATCCGATTTTTCTGATTCGGATCCGGCCTTTAAATGGGTTTGCAGGAATCGGATCGTATTCACTTGATTTGGGATTCAAATAAGATACGGATCTTGTGCAGTATTGGCAGGCCCACATTCGAGAACGAATATCCTACCTAATATGTGGACATTAACCTCGACCAATATGATTTTGTTGTAATCATGCATGTTGCTCAGTTACTAATATATAATTTCTTTTTCATTTTCAGCACTAAAGTGTAAGGTGGGGTTTTGTGACTGCAGCAATCGTGAGGGAACGTCGTGGCAGTGGGCTGAAACTTTTCCTGGAAATCATGGGAACTCAAATCGGAAGGTGTCTGAGCTTATTGACAATGGAGTTTGGAATTTGGGTTCCATAGCCAATATTATTGATGACAGAATCAGATCTGTTATATCCTTGATATCAAAATTTTTATTCTTCTTAACATCTCTGACCATCCTTGTTGGATGGCCAATTCGATTCGACTGGTATATATGTTCTCCACAGACTCTGCTTATGATTTGATCAACAAACAAGACACTGATTTGGAGGGAATGGATGGAGCTGGTTATGGAAATTAAAATTCCGGCCAAATTCAAGACCTTTTTGTGGTTGATTCTGTTAAATAAATTGCCTACCAACTCTCTTGTTAGAAATAAGTGAATTGGAAATTGACTCCAGGGTAAACCATTTGATTTGGTTGTAATTTTTTTTTTTTGAACAGTCAATTCAATTTCATTTCACAAATACCCGAAGGTAAAAGCCCAAAGGCTACAACGATTTCATCAGAAAATACAGAAATGAACCAACACTACTAAAACCTAGACACGAAGCACATCCTCTAAGAGGCTCCTAAGCACACCTGCCGAAGGCAGACCATACATAAATGCAGGGCAATGAACTCGTCTCCGATTTTAGAAAAGTAGAGCTCAAAGGGACGCCCAGCTCAAACCATAGCCTTAAGTACGGATGAAATCTGCTCCAAAACCAGAACTGCCGTCGACCACACCACTGCCAGAGACCGCACCGCGCCGGCGCAACCCATTTCACCGGCGAAGACGAACAACCAAACTCTGGAAACGGAGAAAACTCGGACAGAAAACAAGCAAAACAAACCTAGACTTATTAGCCCACCACCACACCCTCCAGATCTGGGGGAAACCCAGACTGGAAACAGAGCCGGACTGGAAAACCAGCCGGAAGAACCGGAACAAGCCGGAGACAAAAACTAAAGCAGAAACCCCAAACTCACCCACAGCTTTATTGGCCCAAAGCACCACCGATGGCCGCTACCTTCCAGATCAGAGGACTTGGAGGAAACCCAGCCAAAAACGGGCCAAAACAGCCACTGGCCATGACCCTTTCGCCGGTTGCACAGCACAAATCCACCACTGGAGAGGCGACACAGAACGGAGGAGTAGGGCGGGGGGGGGGGGGGGGGGGGGGAGGAGGAGGCACCGCCCCTCTCCCAGCCGAAAACCTGAGACTAATTTTTAGAGAGAGAAAGTTAGAGAGAAGGGAGAGGTATTTGATTTGGTTGTAATTTATTTGTCCTGCAATGGATAAATAAATATGGAGTAATTAAAATTGTTTAGTTTGCCGCCGAACCGGGCCATGCGTGGTAGCGGATTCATAAATTCTAAGGCTTAAAGTTTGTTGGATACTTAAAGTAATTAATTAAATTAGTTACTTCATTTATTTAAGCTTTTGAATTAAAATTAGAGTTGGTTATAAACCAACATGTGGCAACTATACCAATGGGTGGCAACACTTCATTTTCCTTGGCAACATGCGCCTTGGTAAAATAGGAAAGTGTCGTGTTGGTTCGGCCAAAACAAGTGCCAACAGTGGTGTCTCTTCGGTTGAGACAACTTCGAACAGTTGCGTATTTTCCTAACACCATTTCGAACAGCCACCATTCCTTTTTGTTGGAGTGCCTACTTCTCTATAAATAGGACCCATCTCCTCTCATTTCAGTATCGAAAATTCCTGCATTCATAACATACATATTCTGAGAGAGTTCTGCACAGTTTCTTGGTTCGCCCATCAAGCAGATTGTAGTGCTACTTCCATTCTTCAAAAATCGGGTAATCCTGGGAGGCAAACGTTCAAGAGACCCAAAAGTACCAGTGTGGGGGACGAATTTGCTTTAAGGATATAGTATTCTCCATAAAAATACTAGTCTTGATTGCCAATTTCCGGACGCCTGAAATTGGTCCAGTGAGTTTCTAATCTTGTTTAATCTTTGGTGTGCAGCGATTTTCCAGCGATAAACGAATCCCGGGATCCAACATCTCTTAGGGCTCATAGAGGAATTGTAGAATGTGATCATTGTCTCCTTTGCAACATTGGTTCTGAGGATTCACAAGACTTGTCCTGATTAAATGGGTACCTCCATGTGGGCAAAATCAAGCTCAACACTGAATCACGGATGGTTGTTGGTAACTTGGTACGAATCCAAGCGAAATGCAGGCTTTGGAGGACTTTTCAGGGATGTTATCAGAGATTGGATTCTAGGCTATTTTGAGAAGGCAGTGTGTGAGTCAAGCTTGGAAGCAGAAATATGGGGAATCTATAGAAGATTGATCATAATCCTAGAAAAAAGTATGTCACATATCATAATTGAGTCGGATGCTCTCATTGGTGTGAACCTTACCAACGAAGGCCGTTAACCATCCACTGAGGAACATGATCAATGCAGCATATGCTCTGTTGACTGGGACGGAATCAGTGCTTACCTATATCTATAGGGAGGTAACCAATGTGCTGACCATTTAGCGAGACTTGGTGCGGGGTTTGGTGGAGAAATCATTAATGATGAGAGAACTTTGGTTGTTTGTGTCATTTTTTTTTTATTTATAGGCTTGTGTCAATTTATTAAAGAAGCATCTATAGTGCTGAATTTTCCTTATTTGGCGGACACATATATATCAAGTGCCCCTACTCAAATTGAAAAATTCTAATTAATGGTTTTAGCATAACCGTGGCCCCGTTCTACACTTTATTTTTTAAATATGTACTTATTTTTTGAATTAAATTAAGGTGAGTATTATAAGAGAATAACTTGTCTCGTAAAACGAAAAATAAGTACTTAAAAAATAAGAACCTTAGCGGAACAGGACCAGTCTATATCCTACCATATAATACAAACATGCTTCAATATATCTTGAAAACTAAGATACGTCTCGAATTCTATGACTCAACTATCGTTTATGATTATTCATAATCATTTATTTTAAATAATTGTTCTATTTGGAGCATATAGTTCGTGATACATTTTATTTCTTAATAAATGAGCTTCATAATCATGACTAATAATTTTTTTACATATTTTTATGTTGGTTGAATTTTTTGAGCTTTGTAAGCATACATATAAGTGTACATATTGTTCTATACTATAATATTCATAACACAAAATTCAAAACTGTGTCAGAAATTGTACCGATATCCATACATATTGTACCAATAGAAAAACGATACCGATACCCGTATTCACAATCTTGCTGGTCACCAAAATATAATGGGAATGGTCTAAATCGATACATGCCCTTATGGTCAATATGCCAAGATATTCAAGCTTTCAAGCCATTACTAGGTGATAGATATAAGGAAAAACTATAGTGTGCCCCATTTATGCCTACGAATGGTTAATGTTATGTATTTAAGTGGTTATTAATGGCATAACATTTTGTTAGGGGAACACCATAATAATAAAAGGGTTATGTCATTTTTAAAAAGTATTATGCCTTTGAGTGGTTATGTTATGTCACTTTTGAAATGTACGTTATGCCTAATCAAAAAATAATAATAATGTTAAACCATTTTTTTTAGGGAAAGACTACAATACACACCCCTTATTTGGGTGTGTATCATATGCACCCACCAAAATGTTATGAATTATAGAGAAAATGTTACGAATCGTATTGCTAAAAAGTTACGAATCGTATAAAGGTTACGATATACACCAAAATGTTATGAATCATAATGAAAATGTTACGAATCGTACTACTGAAAAGTTATGAATTCTAGAACAAAAGTTACGAAACATGCTAAAATGTTATGAATGAACCATAAAATAGGTGCATATGGTACACCCTTTTAAGGGGTGTGTATTATAGACTTTCCCTTTTTTTTAATAGTGTTATGTCTTCAACTAGGTTTTCAAATTGCCTTCAGTTCTCCAAATATAGGGACTCTATCCCCATTTTAGAGATAAGATATCTAAAAAGTACGATGAGTCCCTCCTAAATTCTTTCATAAAGTGCAAAAAGTGAAAATAAATTACAAAATCTCCTTCCAATATGCCACATCTATTCTCTATTTTGAAGTTTTAGAGATGGATTGAAGATGCTCTTTTAGAAGAAATACAGTATCCCCATACAATAAAGGGATACCATAGCATTATCCACAAAACATCCCAAAACTACAGTACAGTATAGCTTATGGGCAAAATGGAAACATCACAGAGTGGTCACCATCAATATAAAGGCATAGAAGAAGCAAGTGAAGAAAGAGCTCTCATTTAAACCAAAATCTGAGCTTCACGTTTATGGCAGGCCTTCTTCAATTGACCCCCTACAGGCTACAGTGTTCTTCATCTATTGACTGGGCACGTGAACTCTCTCATTTTTCCAATGTCAATTAATTGTATTAACCCCTTTCCCTTATTTCAATATTTTCCCACAAAGGTTAATGTTCGTAGGGTTAATAAATTAGATTACTTATTTCATTTACGTACCTTAATCAGGACTGTCATGTGAATCTTGTCATATCTTTAATTCTGAAGCTTAGTCACATAATCCTTCAAAATGTCATACGCTCACTCTCAATCTTCGCACTCGCAAATGTTAGTAGTTTGGGGATGTGTTTCAAAGACGTGCTCGCACTCCCACACCCGAAAGTGAATTATGTAACTTAATTCCCGAAGCAACTAGTTTCTCCCTACAACAGTGATCAGTTTCTCATTGACCCTCTCAGAAGAAACTTAATTAAATAGACATCGGGTAGCCATTTTCCCCCCAAATCTTTTGAGTTAAATTTGGAGGGCTCACCAATACCTGTGAAAAACTTTCAAAAAGTGGCCGTGGATCTTGTGAACTGCCTCAGATGTACATCCCACATTCAATTCATGCCCCCTTGGCTCCTTTATTTATAGCTCAAATAATTTATTGTTCACCTTGTCCATAACCACTTGTGTGGTTGCTTCATTTTAAGGATTCATACATAAGAGAGAGAGAGAGAGAGAGAGAGAGAGAGAGAGAGAGAGAGAGAGAGAGAGAGAGAGAGAGAGTATGAAGAACATTCACACATTTTTTACCATTTCAATCCTCTTCATGGTACTAACTGTCACTAAAAGCCTCTTGCCCCACCATTGTAAGCACATTGTTATCCTTTGCAATCTATTCTAGGAGTAGTATTTCTTTTTAGCTCCATATGTTTGTATACTATAATGTGTAATTTAGGTCCATTAATTTCTGATTTCGATGAATTTTCCTTAGATATTCCAAGCACATTCAACGGAAAAGGTACTTATGCCAGAGATGACAGTGACAAGTACCATGAGGTTTGTTCTCCAACTTATAAATGACATAAAAAGACACAATAAGCATACAGGTTTTATTTTTTTTGTGTGTGTACAGAGTGACGTGACTCAATGAACTTTGAAATAAAACACAAGAGTGATGGTCGTGTTGAAAAGAAACTGCCATTAATTTCACATCATTTTGGTCATGTTTTTTGAAGAATTTTTCATGAATATATTATTTTTCCTTTGCAAAATGACGTGTTTCATGTGGGGTCTAACTTTGCTCACTCGCTTCAAAGGGGTGAATATTTTTTTTTGATTGGTAACAAAATTATATTGAAAACTTGACAAACGGAACATCAGGATAAGCCAAATACAAGCCACAAAGGTTGAGACCTCTCTGTTTTGTTGTTTTACTAAAGTCTACTACTTTTAAGTCAGCTTCACCTTTCTGTCTTGAACTAGAACTTTTAAGCCAAAATTTAACACGTCACGCACACAAATTATGTATAACTCATTTATAAGTATATATATGCTTACTTGGCTTTGTAAAATATGAGAAATATTTCAGAATGGAGCAAAGGTTGAGCTTGGGATGGAACTATACCCTACAGGTTCAAGCTTGCCAGACTGCTCCCATGCATGTGGGCCGTGCTTTCCTTGCAAGAGGGTGATGATCAGCTTCAAGTGTTCAACCGAGTCTTGCCCAATTGTTTACAGATGCATGTGCAGAGGCAAATACTATCATGTGCCTTCCAACTGACCAAGTGGTTTCAAATTTCAGAACAAAATTGCCACAGAGTAACAATTAATGGAGCTGCTGATTTCTAGTGGTGATGACTTAAAGTGTTAGTTTGTAGTTTGTAGTTTGTTGTAGCATTTAGGAAGAGCTTTGTTTCCTTTTTGGCCAAAAACTTCTTTTTAGGTATTAGGAAGAGAAAGAGAAGAGAGACATGGGAAGTCTCTATATGTATGTAGCTAGGCATGATAGAATGAGTTTTGTGACTTGTGAGTTTGGTTATTAGAATAGAATGTGTTCTTCTCTTCCTTTTTTAGCCTAAAATGCAAGCAACTTGAATGTTTATGAATCTATGAGTGTTTGTCTTGATCAAGAGTGGTCCAAAATAATCAAAATTGAACCATAGAAAATGACAGCCCAAGACCACCTAATAATTTTTCAATCAGAGTAATCTTTAATTAGATGGTCTTGGTACCATAGAAAATGACAGCCCAAGACCACCTAATAATTTTTCAATCAGAGTAATCATTAATTAGATGGTCTTGGTGCACCGCGACATGGTATCTCAACATCCTTCTCTGCCACAATTTCTATGGCCTACAACTCGTTCGCCAGGTTGAATCTATACGGAATGTCTGCTAATGACTGTTTTATATTTAACTAAGCAAAATCTGCTTCTTACGTGTCTTTGGCTTGAATCTGTGTAAAGCCACATTCCTTTTCGAAAAGCCAAACCTCATTAAAGCTCTTGCAATACCTTCAATAGTGGTAAAATAAGATTTACCCAAGAATAACGCTAGGCCAACAGATTTGGTATGCATCCATTGAAAATTTAAAAAAAAAAAAGATTCTCATTATTGTAGCAAAAAATTGACAAAAATCAGTTGTCACATGTTTTATAAGAATTTTAAGTCCTTTTCTTTTCACACAATAGAAGACTTCTTCAATTTTAATCCTAACCCAATTCGACCCATTAACAAATGTATCAACTCCCTCTCTATAGAAGATGGACCAACGACCTCATACACTTAAGTGCAAGCTACACCACCATTGCTAACAGTTCAAATTTGTACAAAAAATTGGATAACTAAGATTATCCTTTCAAATTCTTCATGCCGAGCGTACCCCGACTAAAAACTTGAAAACTTAAAAGCAAAAGGGAATTGATTTTTCCACTCTCTTTCTCTTACAAAATATATCTATTAAGACATATAGGGGAGTGGCAAAATCACTCCCCAAGCAAAATTGAGTTCAGATTTTATTTGTGATAGTTCTCGAGCAGCCAAAGTTGCCAGGTAAAGTGAGGCTTCAAAGTTTTAACTCGTTAAGTGTATTGTTTTGTCCAACTCGTAACAAGTGGATCCGTGGCGCAATGGTAGCGCGTCTGACTCCAGATCAGAAGGTTGCGTGTTCGATTCACGTCGGGTTCAATCCCCCCATTCAGCCCTTTTTTGGTGTCATTTATCCTTTGACCCGCTCTCTCTCTCTCTCTCTCTCTCTCTCTCTCTCTCTCCATCCTTTGATCTGCTTTCACTTTCATTTCTCTCTCTCTCTTACACACACTTTTTGTCAATTTGATCCTGGACGCTTTGTGATTTTCTTTGAAACAAACGTTCAAGTTTGATTAGTGCAAAAGTTGTTTTTCCTTAGACCTTAGTAGTATAATTCATAAAGCTGATGCGATTTGATAATACCTAAACCAATCTGATTCTTTTTTTTTTTTATAAAAATAAATAAACTTTTCGAGACCTAAAAAATGAACAGCTTGAATCATTGAGTGTAATTGGAGTGGACTCTATTTTGCATCACATGAGAATTACATAAAATTCAGAGGAACTAGAAATTTTAGTTAGTGAGAGTCAAACATTACCATAAAGTGTATATATATGGTACTGCCTCCGTCCCCTTTTTAAAGTCTAGTATTCCATTTTGGGCTGTCCCTTAATAAATGCCCATTTTGTAAAGTTAGTGGGTAAGAGTTGGTATATTTTCTATTTTGCCCCTAAAAGTATATTTCATTTTTAAAAGTTAGTGAATAAAATTGTAATGATGATGTCTCTATAAAGGGTAAATAGGGAAAGTTAAGGTAAAAGTTGATGTAAAAGATGTATTGTTGATATTTTTTTAATAAGTTAGAGTTACGAAGTGGGACATTTAAAAATTGACGGAAGGAACAATACGAGATCTACACATTGGTTTAAAGTTAAACCAACCATCGATGATTTTTCATATTTAAACTATGATTTGTTTTTTTGAACAGCATATTTAAACTATGATATATCAAATGGTATGTCTTTCATCATGACATTGTAATTTCTTTTCATTATAGACATGTAAATGTTTCATCAACTGATTTCTGTTAACATGTGAAATAATAGATAATAGAAATATATACTCCTTGCATCCCTAATTCAATGTCCGGACCGCAAATCTAAACCTCTAAAAATATGCATTTTTTTCGTTAATTTTTTTTTCACAAATCAATAGATATCAATGAATTCTTTCAAGTTATGAAATTTTTTAGCCGAAAAAATAAATGTTTTTAAAGGTCTAGGTTTGCAGGTCGAACATTTATTAGGAACCAAGGAAGTATGTTTTTTTGTATTTGGATGGAATGTCTCGGGCAATTTTATACCTTATGGAATAAAAGTTTGGGGCGATATTACAATACAATGGGGTCAAAATTTCTAATCAACTTACAAACTTCTATCCATCATAAAAATTTTAGAACATTCAAAATTGAGTGGGTCAATTGGCCACTTAATTCCTTTATATGGCTCCGCCCTTGACATGATAGATTTTTTTGTTTTGTGATAAAGATTTTACTTGATCAAGTAAAATCCTAAAAATTGATAATACATAATATAGTAAATCAGAAAGAATTTCTAACAGTTTGATGAGGTCAATTAATTGATCCTTTCAGACACCAGTTAAAAGATACTCCTGCCCATTCTTGGATCTTCAATTTGTTAATGGAAAAAGAAGAGGATCGAGGAGGAAACATGCATGAATAATGAAAAAAATTTCATTGTAAATGAAACAAAACAATTTCAATGTGCTTAATTTTTGATTTGTTATTTTCTTCTCCGTTTCTTCTCAAACTAAGCAAGGAATAATTATTCTCCTTTCTTTTCCCAAGGTTCCAAACAAACCCCAATCCTTTTTTTTCCCTAGTTTTCGGCCATTTTTCAGCAACAATATATCAAGTAAACTCCGACCGTCCATTTTTTTGTAAAGTAGTTGATTTGGTGACCGTTTACATTTGGGAATGAAAAATGACTATCCATCCATCCATCCATTGGACTTGCTCTAAAGCTTTCTCCCTTTTTGTGTTGTTGGGATGGGAATATTGGTGAGAAGAAAATTGGTTAAAACCAAACTTATTGAAAACGCAAAAGGTATGAATTTCGTACTCTATTTTTCTCCAATCCATTTCCTTTTCAATTAGAGACAAAATTTAAGAATTTCTTGCATTGGGTGGTTGACCAATAATTGCTGGATTTTGGTACGTGGTTTACTATATCTTGTGTTGAAATTTTCTACATCAGCAGTTGAGTCGACTATGGAGTATTTATTTCTCCATGAATGGTGTGTTTCATCTGAGTCACATAACACGTGGACACCAAGTGTGAATACGAGTATGAAAGCGTGGCTGAGTTCAGCCACACCACTCTCACATGCAGGTGGGACCCGTTTCAGTGGGTTCCACCTGCATGTGAGAGGGGTGTGGCTGAGCTCAGCCACACCGATGTGCCTCTAGCAATTCCGTTTGTTAGATGAGGAGATTGAGAACGCGATCACAGGACGATAATTGATAGCGAAAGCGTAGACCATTTTGACGGTTCATCATCATCATCTACCCAACCCTCTATGCGTTGTTGGCGGGAACTGACGGCTATTAAAGTCACCCATAGAGGAGAAAGTTTCCTAGGGCACCAAATAGCCCACAAACAGTCGAAAGCCAATTGATTCCCTACGTGCCCAATTATCGTTTTCCCTTCTCCGGCGAAAATTCCCGGCGGCAATCGGATTCCCTCTCCGTCGACGAGCCAATTCCTAGGTTGCTCTCTCTCTCTCTCTCTCTCTCTCTGTGTGCCCCATACAATCTGAAATGATTCTTTGTATTGGGTTGTGCTTCTTTATAGACAATTGTTCGTGCGACTCAATTCTTTTAAACATCAACCGTTTAACGAACACATCGGCCTGGTATTGAATTCAGCTAAAAGTTGAGTTTGTTTATGATCTTGTTTTGTGTTGTAGTTACTATTTGCTGGTTTTAATTCTAGAGACCCATAGACTGTAGTCCATTGCATTGTCAATTGTGTTTTTGACTGGAATACTACTTCAGGCACTGCCTATGGATGCAACAAGCAGCTCAGAAACTCCCCAAGATACTGTATACGAAGAGATTGAGTCCTTCTTCGACTCAGCACCGCCTCTAAAAGATGGCGCAGATATCAGTAGAAAATTAAATGAATTCATTGCGAGGGATTCTCATTCAACAGGCAAGTTGGTTTCTGACGGTTGTTTTCCTCTTGCGTCACTGCTTCTCCTTTTCTATGCTATCTGTTTGCTTTGGAGATTATTAAATTGACTGATGTTTTGCGTGTATTTCAGGAGGTGGTGGAGCTACCAGGGTTGTGTGTGTGACATCTGGCGGTACAACAGTTCCTTTGGAGAAGCGATGTGTTCGTTATATCGACAATTTTAGTTCAGGTCACAGAGGGGCAGCGTCCACAGAGTACTATGCTGTATCTTATATGTGTATTATGTTGTTCTAGGCTGTTATTCTTTTTTATGCCGAGATGAATTTTGTTGTCAACTGCAGGTATTTTCTGAAGGCTGGGTATTCCGTTATATTTCTCTACCGAAGGTGCATTTCTTATACCTAACGAGAAGGGGAAATAGAATTCTGGGTCTCCCCTGTTTTGGCTTCTATTCACCCAGAAATACATAATTGGTCCATAGGATGTCGTTTATACATTTGTTTTATAGTTATAGTAGAGGATACTGTATGGTTATGTATGCAGGGGAACCTTCCAGCCGTTTTGTAGATCTCTTCCAGAAGATCCATTGCTTGAATGTTTTGAGGTCAGCAAGGAGCTTAATGTCCAAGGTAGTTGTTTTGTATGGGTACTTTTGACAAGTACATTATATGTTCATAAAAGATGCGCCAAAAGGCTCACATACTCTTTTTAAGTAGCAATATAGTATCTTTTTATAGTACGACACTTTATTGAAGTAGAATGCTCGTTTTCTTGCTTGAAACCATTGGAGAGCAGGCTGAATGCTGCCAGAGACAGAGACTTGATTAACTGAACCGAGCACTACGAAATACGAATAACTAAGATGCTTGAAGTTGTTTGACTATGACAAAGCCCATGATACCCATCAGCTTTGGTTTAAGAATATTGAGATTTTCATTGTACATTACGTCAGAAGTTACCGACTTACTCAGTAAATTTTTTTTTTTTTTTGTTCGGGGTGTAGCTCCCCTGTTTTGATATAAAATTTTACCTTACCCAAAAAAAAAAAATATTGATCTTTTTCCTCGTTTTGTTTACACTGGAGGACCTTCATGATAGCACTTGTTTGTTAAGTTTATTACAATTCTATCATGAATTAGATTGTGGTTGTATCCGTTAACCATCAATGCTACTCAATAAGTGACTATTTCAGTATTTTGTTCAACATTTCAGCACGCCAGTCACATTCTGAAGCAGTGAAGAGGGCCATTGGTGAACATTGTGCTGTATGGATCGTAATTCTGTCATAGAATGGTTTCAAAGTTTTCACTGCAATGTCATTAAGGGTTAGCTTTGTAACGACTGAGCCACTTAGGGATTGCATTTATTGCAGGCTATAGATCAAGGCCATTTGTTGAAACTTCCCTTCACTACAATATTCGAGTATCTCCAGGTTACCTCCATTGGCATTTTAAATGTTTCTCTGAACTCTGACTGATGCGGTGATTGACATTTTGCGGTCCTTTTTATTCTTCATTTGTCCATATGAGGGTTTGGAAGTTTGTCTATGTACAATGATGAGTGACATCTTCTGCATTCTTCATTACGCTATCTATTCATGCATACACAGTCTTGGGTTGAACTCAAGCCCAAAAACTAGTTGTTGAAGTGAGGGTGTCCTCACGCTTAGATACCTCATAAACTTAGGTACCCGGGCATTGTGGGACTTTGCTTAACACCCTCCCTCGCGCGCAACATGTTCACTCGGCAGCAACTGCCAATGAAATCAGACTATTGTTTCCTCCCACTTTGTGCATATATGTTTATTACCAACCAATTTCATATGTGTAACAAGGGTTATCCACAATAAAGGGAGGAAAAGCAAAAGGAAAAAGATTTCGGGTATTCTTGCCATCAAAATTCTTTTCCTTTTCATTAGTTTTCATTTGTTTAGTTCATAATAAATGATTATTCAGATATAAGAGTGTTCTTATTCTCATACATAAGTAGGTGTATAATGTGCAAGAAGCGAAAGTTGGTCGATTAATCCTCTCACTTCAATGTTCTAGTTTCTCATATACTAGCCAGAAAAGTTCCATTATCCTGTAGGCTGGATTACCACCAGAAAGGCCAATAGCAGGAAGGAGAACCTTGCAAGCCTACATGATTAATTATGTAGGAGGACCAGAAAACTTGACCACCTCATTACCTCTTCAGTATTCAGGCACACAGCAATCAAGTTGATAATCTGTTCTCTTGGTGCAAATAAGAAGAGCTTGGATAGCATGTTTCACTACTTAAATGACAGTAGTTCTCATGTTTAGTAGTTGTTATGTGGACTTGTACTGTTTTGGCAATATTTTTACACAAGAAATGCATTTTATGAACTTTAACATGTTTTGCAAATACAACTGCTCAAATTGCTCTTTACTTGATAAAGCTTGCCTTCGATTTTTCACCTAAGTAATAGTCTTCTTCCATGCAATTTCTTCAACTTGACTTCTTATTTTTGGGAGGATAGCTGGCCTTCTTATTATATGCTTATTATTGCAGCCTAACTCCTGACTCTCTTTATTTTCTGCTGCTTTACTTGATTTGGTGAAGCAATCGTTTTGATTTTTCATCGTTTTTCCATGGGCAGATTTTACAGTTGATTGCAATGTCGATGAAGAATCTTGGGAAATGTGCAATGTTTTGTCTTGCAGCTGCAGTATCTGACTTTTATGTTCCGTGGAAGAGCATGGTAATGATTTGGTTTTTTGTTTTCCTTTTAATCGTGATAAGTTACTTAAACAATGTAGACTTTTGTGTTCCGTGGAAGAGCATCGTAATGATTTTGTGTTTTATTTCCTTTTCTTGTTCATAGTGAAAAGGTACTTAAACTATTTATGTTATCCCTTCACTGCTGGTGCCTGGAGCAAAGGAACATTGATACCTGCTGTGGTGGTGGTTGCCTTGGAACTCTTGTAGTTGTCGGTCACTGTGGAATGTTGCATCTGATGCTCCTGCACTAATAAGCACATACATGTTTAGTAACGCCACCTGCCTGTGTCCAACATATGTCGACCACATACACGATTTGGCACACTCTGAACACGTGTCGGATACGCTTAAATATGTTTCCAACTGTTTAGTATATTTTTTCTTGTCACACATGCTGGGACACGCTGGGGACATGCTAGGGAAACATTAGAAGGTCCGTGCTTCTAACTCTTGCACTGTATCAGGATGCATCACACCTTTTAGCTTTGTCCCTCTCCTAATTATATTCTGAGTCAGTGCAAACGAAATCTATAAATTCAGATGCACGTGGAAATGTTTTCAGACATCATCAACTTGGCAATCTTACACAGGAGAAATGGATTCGTCGCTTAAAGCATATTTTCAATGTACTAGAAAGTACTTGTTAAAAAAGGTGTGCAAGAATATTTTTCAAATGGTTATGGTGGATTGATATGCTCTTGATATTTCTCTTACAATTAGTTCTTCCATGCCCATAGCAATAGCAGACATAATCCACGTGGTCAATTAGTTCTTCTCTTCTATACGTTGGGACTCCACACCATTTTCTGCATCATCGATGATTAGTCCGTGGAAACATTACAGAATTGAAGATCACTTGAGCTAGGATTTACTTCTCCCCAGTTGATATCCTTATGGGTGATTTTGTAACAGGTGGAGCATAAAATTCAGTCTGCATCTGGTCCTTTGGATATGCGACTGGTTCAAGTCCCGAAGATGCTTTCAGTTCTCCGCAAAGATTGGGTTCCCATGGCCTTCTGCATATCATTCAAGGTTAGATATTTACTCCCATGATTTAGATTATCCCAATCCATGGTTACTTTAATTGGTCGAAGCTAAACCATCCTGATGGGATTGATGAGAATTGAGAACCAACTAATGAAGTATCTAGATTGATGAGAACCAACTAATGTGTAATAAACAAAGGCTCCCTCCATCCCATAGTCTCTCTTTTGGGAATTCCTACTTTTAAGAAGCATTCCAATTCTAGTTCGAGGACAGTAATTTCCAACATGACAACCATATTCTCACTTTTTGAAGACATAGTTGTTGGTAGTGGTTACCGGTTAGTTTTTTGAAAACCTTGTACTTTTATACTTGTGACTTTTCCAAAATGACTATCGGTTTGTGACATCCAGAGATGGAAGATGGACTAGAGATTTGGAATGAGGGAATAAAGCAACGAAGGAGTCCGTTGTCTTGGAGTCTTTGGAGGGTAAAGCCCCAGCCTCCAAAGACGAACAAATCAAAGAAGTCAGTGTAAAGGGTTCACTTTCTATTTTCTTCTCCTATTTTTCATTAAAGGTTCATTACCTGGTGGTGGTCCTAACTTCTTGACAAAGATAAAAGTTTCATTATCTTGGATTCTTTGGAGGCTCACACTATACCTAATTCACCTCTCAATGACGGGGCTAACCCTAAGTAATGGCCTTCTCCATTTGTCATATGATCCAAAAATTCGTTACAACTTGTAGGCGAACATATTGATTCTGCTAAATGGTCCAATCTATCTTCTTCTTCAGGAGTTTTAAACGAGGTGCAATACAAGTGAAAGTTGCTATATTTAGATGGGCTCTGACTGTAGCCCATTTAGATATCCAAATTTTCCTACGCTGACCATGGATACATCCTCTCTCTTTTTTCCTCATATTTTTTGTTTACCCTCTGTTCCCCCCTTGGCTCAACAGCTAGAGACAGATTCCAAGATTCTTCTAGAGAAGGCAGAAATGGCCCTTAAAAAGTACAAGATGCACTTGGTAGTAGCAAATGAGCTTGAGACTCGGAAAGAGGTTGTTGTAGTTGTCACTAGTAGTGAAAAGATTTCAGTCCACCGGGACAAAAATGAAGCCAATGCTGATATAGAAAGTCCTCTAATCAAACTCCTTGTGGAGAAACATTCATCTTACATTGAAGGTCCAGATTTTTGATTTCTCAGCTTACACAGCGTAAGGTGACAGATTCTTGCGAAATTGTTCATATAATGCTATTGCTCTAATCTTCAAGCAAAGCCCTATATAAGAATGTTGCGACATGTTTTGATTCCTTGAATTGATACAAAGGTTTCGAAGAGTCCAGAGAGAAGCGCCAAATTATCTTTTCCTCATGTTTTTCTCTTTATTTATACATAGATTTTGAGAGATTCAAAAGCTTGTTCCTTGTAATGGTAACTCTTTTTTTGTTCTCTTCTGATATATGTTATCTGCAAAGGGGTTATTGCAATTACATTTGTTTAGCTCTCCCTTTCATATGTTATCTGTAATGTGTTTAGCTCTCCCTTTCATTGATCGGCTGGTCACAGTACACAGTTCTTTTATTCTTCTACTTTCTTTTTTTTTTTTTGATGTGTTTTGAGGAAACACCGCAGTTCACCTGGCCTGCTCAAATGCTGCGTCGGAGCCCTTGCATGTACTTCAATGTATGTGTTAATGTGTGGTAGTAGCACAACTGGGAAGATTTTGTTTCCACCTTCCCCTAACCTCCAATAAACTTTGATGGCTTCAGACATACGAGAGCACGTGCACATGCGCTCGTAGAGAGAGAGAGAGAGAGAGAGAGAGAGAGAGAGAGAGAGAGAGAGAGCTTTCCAAGTCTCCTTAGATACATAAATCCAATATGTTGCTCATATCCGGTCCTACAAATGAACCCTCAAACTTAAAATTCCTGGGTGTGAATTTTCTTTCGCGACCATTTTGAGTATTTAGTGAAAAACAGCAAACAAAAACAAAACTAGTGTCTTTCACACTTTTTAGTTTTTACTTTGTGACATAGAAGACATTCGCTTTTTTCCCCTCGACGAAAGTTAGTATTATCTCACACATTACACGAGAAATCTCATATATCCAGAATCCACTAATTTTGAAGCCTGAATTCCACATGAAGTGTTCTCCATCCCTTCAACACAATTCATTTTACAACAGAGGAATTCAATATAAAACTTCAATTTGATCTCCTCTACCTACATACGGAAACACTATGATTTAAATGTAAGTCTGACAATACATAAACAAAGGAGAGAGAGAGAGAGAGAGAGAGAGAGAGAGAGAGAGAGAGCACTTTCTAAGGCTCCTTAGATATATAATCCAATATGATGCTCATATATTGTCTAACAAACGAACCATCATCGTATTGTTAAAACTTGAAATTCTTGGGTTTTTTTTTCTTCTTTTGCCAGAATATTGTCTTCTTCGCGACCATCTAAGAAGTTAAAACATTCGAGAAACACATCATAACAAGCAAATCTGAGTATTTAGTGAAAAACAGCAAACAAAAGTCAGTATTATCTCAACATTACACGAGAAATAGCATATATCCATAATCCACTATATCCTGAATTCCACATGAAGTGTTACCGATCCCTTCAATACACTTCATTTTACAACAGGGGAATTCCATATAAAACTTCAATATGATCTCCTCTGCCTACATACATGGAAACACTATTACGATTCACATCTACAAACTTGAGAAGCTACCTTACACATATAAACAGATTATAACGCAAGTCTGCAATACACGAATGGAAGCTACAACTACGAATATATATATATACTCTGCAAATCCGATGCTGCTAACGATGAGATCCTAAAAATTGTAGGCAGGAGGTTGTTCACGGGGACGAGCAGCCCAAAGTGAGCTAAGAGCGCGAAGTCGGTGAAAGTACTCTCCCAAGGCAAGCAAGCCTCGAGCTGCTTGGCGGATTGTTAAGATGCGAGACATTTGCTGCAGAGTTTGTTGGCGAAGGTGATCAGCCTGTTGGATAAAGGAAGGAAACAAGAATCCAACAATTAATCCATACGGTTATTAACATTATAGTTGCAATATCTCAGACATTTTGTAAAACTAGCAAGCGTGCACGTGTTTTGCACGTGAAGTACAATCAGAAGAGATTTTACTTTGATGAGATGTATCCTAAAACTACGCAATGGATGTGATCAAAATGTTACCAAATAGCATTAGAAACTATGCAATGACAATGTCAAACAGAATTCAATATCTAATTTTAGTGCATTATCATAGCCAAGAACGACATCAAAGATCCATTGCTCCAAGTATATTTTTATTTTTGAAGAAAACCTATTTGGTAAATCTCAAACTGCAATTAGTTTTGGCATCAAAAGTAATGAAATAAGTGCCTTTAGAGTTATCCCCTGCATTTGAAAACATTGTGTTGGGCATAAATATAAATGCGTACAAGTTCTACATGAAGTTTTCTCAACCTAGAAAAGACAAGAACTTCATTAACGAAAGATAAATAGTTCTATGGGAAGCTTATTTTCATACAATAATTACTCAATGGATAAATCAACATGCATTGTCACTATCAATCCATACACATTGAAAGTATTACTGCAAGTGCCAAGCCTATAGAAAATTTGAACCCCTTTGAACAATGAAGTAAGTTGCTGACTTCAGGGCCACCACATCAAAACTGAGCTTTAACCCATTACGCAAAAGTATGATTCACAAGATCTACGAAAGGAAGCACCAACCAAATTACCTTGTAATTAGCCACTTCGCCAAAAAAAAAAAAAAACCCTGTAATTAGCAAGGTAACAAATGTATTGATCTATACATATCAACTTCAAATTCTAGTAGAGAGAATAGCTTATTCCTTGTTGTACTGTCCATGGCTTATTTCGGTTTTGTAACCTGTAATTGCTTCTTGTAAGTAGGAGTGTAGACTTTTGGTTAGTTTGTGGAATTGGAGCAATTATGCACTTTTGAAATTAGGGGGTCACCATGGTCACTTTTTACCATAGAATACGGTGCTGCGAAGTATAATTCATTCATCCTTTTTAATCAGCCTATCTAGAACTTAAACTACCATCCGATAAATACTATGTATTAATCGGCACAAGGAGATATCACTATAAAAGTTTTCTATTTCTAGAAATATGTTTTGTGGTTACTAAAACAGACAGCAAGGAGCTTGTTAATCGTTACAAGGAGGAACTATGTTATATGGCTTTGCAAATGCCATTGCTCCTCCTCGAAGCAACACAAAGCAATAATTGAGCACTTTTCACCAAGATCCTGTTTCCTAAGCAAACGCAGAAAATGTTAAACCCAAATTTTGGGCCAATTCCAGCTATTAGCTTATGGTACTAGAATCACTTTTTCCACATTGTTGTACAAAGGGCCAAAGGCACCTTCCACTATCGCAAGTCCCTCGCAAAAGATGCAACAAAAGCTTAGATGTGTTTCCTAAAACTAATATTTTACTCAGTTAAGCAGAGCCTAGCATGAGTGGAAACCAACTTTTACAGTGAAAGCCAATAACTTGGATCCCCTAATCTTTCTTACCAATTGATGGTATCGTATAGTAGGGGATAACTACTAATAGGACGTTACAAATTCTGGTCTCAAAAACGAATGTTGCAAGGAACGGTACACCTTATGCGTATTGTACCTTTAACACCACAAAGTGGCTGCTCTCTTATTCGAACGTGCAATCTCAGGATGAGGGTTCAAATGATGACATTCAATTCCCATTTTCTCCCAAAAAAGAATGAGAAAATTGATAGAGAAGGCTTACAGATGCTCAAGAGAGGGATCCCTTAAGGCTGTATTTGGATATAGGATTCAGGGAAGAATTCGCGGGGGGAAAGGAAAAAGATTAAATCTGGACCATTACATATATAAGGCTTTCCTTTCCCTTGTCATTTTCACCATGGAATCCATAATCCAAATACAGCCAAAATGCATTTACATTGACTTCCTCTTCCATGAAACAATATATTAAAAACCTTCTCAATCAGGATAATGATACCCACAACTATCTCAAAACAACAACAAACAAAAATACTTAAGTAGTTGTCTATTCCATTTATTTCCTTCCAATTAACGTCACAAATTAAACACAATTACGATGAAGGAATAGTATCAGTTATGTGGGGAAAATCACTTGACAACGAGAACTGAGAAAATTACCTGGTTCACAAAGTTCTCCAATGCATCCAACTTCTCCATTACAGAAATCATCTGAATACCATGATTTCCCACGTCAGTGAAATCAGCTGAAACGCCCTGGGCCAGTGTCTGCTGAAGTCTATCTATTCCCTGTGAGAGAGCTTCTTCAGCTTGCTGTGATGATAGCCGCAGGTTACCAACAGCCACAGCTTGTGGATCGGTCAAGTTCTCAAGTTGAGGCATTAAAACCTGTAACAAATATCTCAACAGTAACTACTCCATTCATAATAGGAGTCTGACTAGATGGGATATGTTATGTTGTTGTTGTTGTAGTATCATACTTGTGAAAACAAGAACGATGTTCATCTTTTGGATAAATAATCAACACTTCTAACTATGCAGAGTATTCACACAGGTGTGGATCCCACAAACTCCACAATTTGAGGCTCCACACCCAGGAGTGGGCAAACAAGCCAATACATAGGGCATGAGGGAAGACAATGCTATATTGAAACTTCTGATAGAGAAAGAAGATACATAAAGTTATCAGCTAAAACTAATTGAATTTATCACGAAAACTGGGAGTTCACAAACAAAACCAAATTAAGTATAAAGATGCTATGCACTTGCACAAAAAACAAATAAAAATACCTAAAATGCATCAGACCTTTGGTTTTTGGTAAGTCGGGGGACCATTAAGGGGAGAGAATGAAAATTTGATCATTTTAACATTGTGCATCACAAATGGTTCTCTCTCCAAGGAGCAAGGTGTTGAACAACATGATATACATTTTGTTGGGCACATTTCCTAGCAACTTACGTTTTTGGGATAATTGGTGACTCAACATGCTAAACAAAACCTTGGCTTTGGGAGATCTTGAGTTAAGTCTCTCCATTTGCATTTGTACTCGTGTTTGCATCATAATTCTCCTCTTTGCATCATGTTTCACTCTATGTATGCACGTTTGCATCTCTAAGTGAAAGCAGGGGATCCAAGTGAGGCTTCATAAATACTGTTGGGCCCTTTTCCTGACAGTTTAAGAATTTAGGACAATGGTGATTTAACAGGGCACCAGGGCCTCCAATTGTCCTCTCCTAGTTCCCTCCTAGTGCCGTCCCTGCACAAACCCATGAGAGTGTGGTGTGCATTTTTTAGTTTGGTGGTTTTCTGTGTAAACTTTTCTCACAGATGATAAATGGAAACATAGACGACCATGAGCATGATATGCAAAAACTATCAGATGGGTGACCTCCAATCTTCGATTACTGAGTTAAAGGAACTAAGCATTACATTTAGAAGTTCAGACGGGCGGAATCCTCCGAGCCAAAGGAAAAAGCGCTCAACTGATGTTCTCCATATGCCAGACATCACATAGAAGACATCAGCCTTCGCAGCATCTGCTTTCATGCGGAAGAGATTGCAGTAATGACTCAAAACAGAGTCCACAAGTATACGGAGCTCTACGTCGCTTATATGACCTTGCAATACCTTTCTTAGTTCACAATTGTGCTTTTGTTGCTCTTCAATCCAGTGTCCATACTCCATCTCAAATGAAGTAACAGCTGTAGATCCACATTCAGGACTATGTAAATAAAAATTAAAGTGAAAAAGATGTGGACACAAAATGTCTCACCAGAAAACAAGAGAAGAACTATGAGAGTGCATTTGATTACTAAAGCATAAGAACCCAGTAAAGTATATTGGTTCCGTTTTGAGCCACACCAAATTATTTGTACCAAATTTAAAATCCAGATTGCAAGCATGTGTTTAAAGTGATTATTGGTATTGATAGTCTAAGAGATCTGTGGTAGGTTGGTAATTGATAGCCGAAGCACAAACCATTGACTATGGTTTGGTATGGTGCGAATTTCAATACAAAAGATCAGCTCACATATCCTTCAAAAGAAATCAACCTATTCATTTTATCTGAACCAGAAATAAAGATAAATAAGCGATCAACAACCCACTCAATTAAACCCAATTATCAACAATACGATATGAAGAGTCACGAAGCGCTTTCTCATACACAAAGTCAACACTGTGAGAATAACCAAGATGTTCCTCATGCTCTGCGTACTTTTTCCAATATAAGTGACACAGAGGAAAGACTTCTAGAAATGACTCATGCACTTTCTATATTTTGAAAATATTATACTGCGTGAGGAACAAAAATTTGGTTAACCTTCAGCGGAAAATAACGGCAGTATACAACCAACCATGCAAATCAAATTACATGCCTCTCTCCCAGCCTCGACAATCAAATCATTCCACACTTCAATATTCATAGGATTGCTTCTAACCATGCTCCGTAAGTCTTTTTCTCTAGCATTGAACGCTACTAAAATATTTTGACCAAGGAAGATTATAAATTTCATGATAAGCAGCTTGTATCATACATTCTAATAAAGTTGGAATGGCCAGTCGACAAAAATTTGAATTATACCTTGGCAATAAACCTAAAAGATATAAGGGTAAGAAAACCTGTAAAATAATTCATGTGATACCTTCCCGTACCCTTCCACCCCCGATCCGAGCCCCATGAATTCTTTACCGCATAATAATCACGCCCGTCATCTATTCCATAGCCTACAATCAGTAAAGCATGAAATTCAGTTGTACACTATCATGCTTTATTGATTGTGGGCTACGAAACAGAGGGTGAGTGTGATTATTATGTGTTAAAAAATTCATAGGACCCAGATTGAGGGGTGTAAGGGTACGGGAAGGTATCACATGAATTATTTTACGGGTTTTCTTACCATCTCTCGGGTTTATTGCCAAAGTATAATTCAAACTTTTGCCCTGTAGTTATTCCAACTTTATTGGCATGTACAATAAAGTTGCATATGAAATTTTAATTCTTCCCTGGTTAAATTTTTTTAGTAGCGCTCAATGCTAGAGAAGAAGACTTATGGAGCATGGTCAAAAGCAAGCCTACGGATATTGAAGTGTGTAATGATTTGATCGTCGATGCTGAGAGAGAGGCATGCAATTTGATTTCCATGCTAGTGTGTATAATGCTATTATTTTCCGCTGAAGGTTAACCTAATTTCTGTTACACGCGCAGGATAATATCTTCATCAAAATACAGAAAATGTATAAAGCATTTCTCGAAGTCTTTCCTCTGTGTCACTTAGATTGGAAAAAGCATGCAAAGCATGAGGAACGTCTTGGTTATCCTCAAAGTGTGGACTTTGTGTATGAGTCGGCACTTCATGGCTTTGTGTATCCTATTGTTGATACCTGGGTTGATTATTGCACGCATTCGGTTAAAGTACAGAAGGGAGGTGCACTATCCGAAGGTAAATGATTTTACTATTGTCATGAAGTCCACTAGTAGAGCATCATACCGTTTTGGAGGTGAGAAGATAAATAAGATACAGACAAAAGGTACCAGTGGTAGAACCAGGATTTTGACCCCGGGGAGGCCTTTTAGTACTTAGTAGGCATATATTTTTTGTCGGAACGTATACTTATTATATCATAAAGTTTTTGTACCAATCATTTTGTTTTTTTTCTTTAGACTACTTCAACTGTCACGTGCTTATTTTTTATTTTTGAAAGAATTGAGAAATGAAAATGTAAAATAACCGGTTTCTTATCAAATCAAACCTAAATTATTAAGATTATAAGTAGCTATACACGAATAATTATGAATAATATTCAAAATAAGAACCTGACTTTACAAAGAGTCCTAAATTATTAAGATTATAAGTAGCTATATACGAATAATTATATATAATATTCAAAATAAGAACCTGAGTTTACAGAGAGAGAGAGAGAGAGAGAGAGAACCTGAGTTTACAGGTCCGGACAATCCTATATGACCAGTGTTTAGTGCTCCCCCGATATACACACCCTGCAAATAAGTATTCCACCGATCAATTAGACAACTAAATGATAATGCTTTGTCAACAAGAAAAGGCATAAATAGTCTACCACTCACCTGCTGTCTAACGCTAGCAAGTTCCTGCTCCAACTGCGTTAACTTCAAACGATATGTTTCCAATTGCTGAACATAGGCCTGTAAAAGACATAACAACAGAACTGAATATGCTAAATGTCATAAACCTAAGGGACTTCCATGCCATGAACTTGTGACTATGCATTTCTCAGTACCTTCTTTCGCAAACGGCTTTTACGAGCAGCTTCACGATTCTGTGCTAGACGTCGTTGTACCTATACAAACAGACCTGACTAATTCTAACTCCCAAGATATGGCAACGCTGTGTTGACACAAGGAGAAAGTAGAGATAAAGATGAAGGAGTACCTTCTCGGACATTTTGTTGGTTTCTTGATTGTTTCCCAAAGGGCCTACCGAGTCATAAGACGTATATTCTGACTGAAGTATTCAAATCAGGAAAATCAGTTAGGGGATACCCACGAGGCGAAAAATGACTCTGAATCCAACAAGATGTATATTCTGACTTTTGTGCATTTTCACCTTGTTGTCTAGTTTTGCATCGACTTGTGCATTTCTACAAACAACTGTCGTGTTTGGGATAATTTCGCGATTAAATGTGCTCTCCCACATGCCAACATGGTGGATAGGCTCATATATAGCCATGCTTCCTGGATTAGCAAATTGAGTTGATCTAGAGCTCATACTTTCTATTCACTGACAACATGGCAAAAGTAAAATAACTCAGTCGCAGCATCACACAAATGATATAATTTCATGTATCTCAAAAACCCATCACCAAAAAAGAAGAAAATAAGAAATAAAGCAAGACAAGATAATAGAATCCCCAATCGAAGTTCACAGGCTGGACAAAATGACAGTATGCCGGGCAAAATTCACATTTATGAACCTACTTTTATTTGCCTTGGTAGTATTGGGCTGCACTTTTGTCAGAACTAAAAAGAACAAAAACGAAGGGAATGGGGAAAGAAGAGCTACTTTCTTTACTAGATTCAGAGATGCCAAAAACACAATGATAAGTTAGGAGACTGGGGAGGTAACAATCCTTGATGGTCTGTACAAATTTGGAACAAGTTATATTGTTGACAGATATCTAGCAAAAATCAACTACCCAAGCCACCAAGCTAACATATGCCTGTACCGATAACGTACCTACTACATGCAAACATATCTACATGTGGAGTAAACCCAAACTAGGACACAAAAAAATCGCGATAAATAATCAAGCAAGAAACAACGAACGCACGAGACAACGATTTACGTGGTTCGCCAATCAGCTAATTGGGTACGTCCATTGCTCACACTAGTTTTCCACCGTGTATTGAATGAAGAGAGTGCAAAATACATCGGGTGTTGCATAGAGCGGAAATATATATCCCATGGTTTACATCACCAATTACCAGAATACCCATAAACACTAGGTTGAACCCCGTCATAGTCACCCGAGTGGCAAAGCCAAACCGAATCAGGCTTCCCCTAACCCAAACACTACATGCATACACACATATGCGTACCCAGGATGAGTACTAATTTGGAACTGATCAAAACAAAGCAAAACTAAAAGAAAAACAAAAACAGAGAAGGTCCTGACAAGAGAGTGGTGGTTATGCCGTTGTGGAGGAGGTAAAGATTATACGTATGGATTGCAGGTCAAAAGTAATAGGCTAACTACTACTACTACTACTACTATTTGATTGGTAGCTTAAAACCCACTTTAGTCACCAACAACTCCACTGTGGACAAAGAAATTTGGGGTTCATTATTGAACTGAAGGCATGAATATGTACACAAATATATATGCACAAGGGAAAAACTTTTTCACAGAGCTTTGGCGTGAAAAAGTGTTTTTACGGATCCAATCAGAAATCCGGATGTTAATGAAACTTTTCCGGTGAATAGTTAAACTCTTTCCCGGAAATTTTTTATTAAAATCCGGACCTTCCAATATTAAAACGGACAGCTGAGATCATTCAGCTAGCTCCATGAATAAGCCAATCTCTATGCACAAACCAACATATGTATCAGAAATTCAATCGCTGCAGAAAAAAAAAAAAAGTACTAATAAACGCAAATAAAGGAAGAACTTGGGTGACCCAATAACAAAAAAAAATTTGGGAAAAAAATTCTGTAGGAAGAGGGAGAGAGAGGGAATGAAGAGATATGATAGGGGATAATAAATCAGGAGACTGACCTAATCATTTTGATTAGGAAACCAAAAAGCTGCAATCCGTTTAGTACTCCATTAGCAATCAGAAAAATCTTCAACACTGTACCATTGATTTGAAACCCATAACAGTATCAGTCCAGAAGATATTCCAAACCACAAGAATCCCTTTAAAGAGGAATAGAAAACCGATGGAGGGAAGCAAAAATAGGAAGGAATAAGAATGATTGGTTCTATAAATAAGCGAGCAGAGGTCTCTGCTTTTGGGAAAGCTAAAGTCAACAGTTCAACTTTGATGTTGTTTTCCATACCCAAAAAACTATATACTTATATTTAACTTTTTTGATCGGCAATAATATGATTATGATAAAGATAAATATCTTGATTAATTAAGGGAGTATTTAACTCTGTAAATGCGCAACAGCTCATACAACGTCCCTTTACTACCTAGTTACCTACACGGCATTTAAAACTGCACCACCCGATGCCGCAGCAGCGGCCGCCGTGAATGGTCGCCGGAGACGTGGGGTTAAGCACTCTAAAGCTAGAACCACGGAGGAGAGACCAAGCGAGCATAATTGTTGTCAATATACATGCGTAGTAGGAGGAGGAGGGGTTAGTGCTCAAAACCTCTTATTCACGGGGTTTGCTTCCTCTCAGCTATGTTTGATTAGCGAGATAATGGTTCCTCTTAGCTATGTTTGATTAGTGAGATAATGGTAGAAGGTGTAAAAAAGAGAAAATTATATATTTTTTGGTGTTCACTCGCAAGATTGTTCCAGAAAATGCTAGAAAGCAAATTTTCCGTACAACCTTCTAAAATTAGAGAACTTGCTTTACTGTTTTACTCACAAAAAGTGTAGGACATTTTATTTTGTTGTGAGTAAAAAACATTTACTTTGACTTTCTTATTTTCTTACATAATTTTCATCCTAATCAAACTGATGCAAGTCTTTTCTTTTACTTCATTTTCTCTCATTTTTATTTTTCATTATATTTTTCTTGATAATCAAACAGACCATAAAGTCTGAAACCTCTAGGTGCTATAAATTTCTTAGGGGTTAGTTTATACAGAATTTTGTCACAGCTTTTATTGAGTTCATTGCAAGTGGACAGTGAAATTGTACCTAGGATAGTCGAGGTGCATAGCTGGTCCAAACACGTAAATTATTTAAAGAAGGAGAGGAGAAGAAGCGTTGATAGGGTGATTAGAACATCTCCGGCCTTCATAACCAAAATGCCACTGAAAATGTCATATTCTATTTTACCTCACCACAAAATACATTAAAGTTCCAATAGCCTTAACCAAAGTGACTTTTCAAACACACACATACAACACCACCCACCCCCCAACCCAAACGAGCTTATAGTTTAATAACACTTCTTCACATCTTCCACATACAAGGTGATGGATCAATTCTCGCCAAGAGCTCGGGCTGCTTAGGGGTACCTCTTCCTCATCCCTAAGGAGTAGGCTAAACATCTATTGAGTGAAAAAAAAAAAAACCCAACCACAACCACACCCACACCCACACCCCCCCCCCCCCAAAAAAAAAAAAATTACAGTAAAATCTAACACTCCTGTGAGTGCCACAGTGTCGATATGGTCGTGGCGAGTCACTGTGGCAAAGTGGAATAACAAGGGTTTCAGTGAGGCTGTTGGTTCCCCTCTTGAGCCTGCCAGCTCAACAAAACCTCTGAATCTGAGTGGAAGCAAGGCTGTTGAAGATGCTCTTAATAATGGTGTCAACTAGAGTTGTCCAGTGGATGAACCGAACCGTCTAATCCGGATCAAATCAAACCAAACGAAGGCATAATTTAATCTAATGTTTAGGCTGAAGACAAGTTCTTTTTTTCCGGTAATATAGGGTGTCTCGAACTATCTTGCGACACGGAAGACAAAGTTATTCCATTTCTTAAGCTCTCACTCAAGAGTAACAGTCAAATCTGGAAGATACCCTTTTGCACTAAATTAAAAGATTGGAAAGGGAATAATTCCTAGAACGGCTACTAGGGGAGAAATTTTTTGGTGCCGGGTGGGTGGTGCCCCAGCAACACATTTGAGCCGTCCAAAAATGTATTAGATAGTTCAGATTGAAATTCTCTTTCCTCTCACCCCAACACTCTTTCTCCTCTTTCTCCTTCCAAATTCGAATTGAATATCCAAAACCGAAATGAACGGTCCGGATGCGCCGAGCGAGCACCATATGGTTCCTGCTTGGCACTGAAAATCTTGTCCTCCTACGGAATGCGAAATAGTGCACTGCGAAACTGTTACGGAATGATATGGTACTACTTGTGTGTTGTACTACTCCTACTAATCATTATCACGTGTTCCTCCAATGCAACAGTACAAGTGTACAACCCCAATTGGTTGAGCTAGGAGACATCATTCTGCCATTGTTGAGGAGTAACGTGCAGGACTATATTTTTTTTTTAACATCTTATCTCACGTGCAATCGCTTTTGTGGTCTCTTTTTAGGTCTATCATCGAGCAGACTATTTTGCTTGTCTGTCATCGTGGAATGTGAATTTTAAAATCTTAAAATGTGGGATAGAATGCCCCCGCTTTGATACCATGTGAAAACTGTATATTCAATTCAAAATCAACTGGGGCAATAAGTGAAGAGATTCCAATATCATATTAGATGATTACTCATTTCACTCCCAAATAATATGGAACTATATTTCTCGTTCCATTTCCAAACAATGTAAAACTATATGGCTCTCCAAGGCCCTTTACCATGCATCATACATTCACACACAGCTCAAGTTTAAGTATATGAATCCCCCGTACCTGTACGATGGTAAAGAGCACCAAATAATCACTTTGTCATTCAATGGGCTACATACACTCCGCAAAACATCACGTCCACATGCAGTTTGGTTTTGTTTGTTGGTGTCAAAATGTCTTCGATCGTAGAAAAATGGGTTGTTATAACAGTGTTAAAAAGCTAAAAAAAAATAGTAATGTTATTGCACTTCTCTGTCTCATTTTGCCACAATCTCAAATCATTAGGCATTTCATTTTCTGATACAAATGGCGAGAGGTGGGTAAAAGCATCCGCACCAGTATCTTTAAATTTTAGACCAAATTAGAGAACAAAAAGCCACTTTATTACTTTAGCTAGTCATTTTTAAAATGTCTACTGTATCAGACTCTCTATATTAAAACTATCCCATTAAAAATATCATTTTTATATTTCCCAAAAAAAAAAAAAGGCAAACGCCAACCCCCCTCTCTCTATCTCAACCAAAAACAAACACCTCTCTCTCTAACTTTACCTTCTCAACCCAACCCAGCTACAGTACCGAAAGAAACAAAACCCAATAACGCCGGACCTCACCCTCTCGAAGGCTTCAACGGCGTCAATCTACATGGGTTTACAGCAGTGACAGAGCCTTCTCTCTCCATATCCCGTGTCGTATATGGCTTCTTCAAGCTCCGGGAACACCATACCTGCCCCAGGTACCCCCAATCTCACAACAGAGAATACATTTACATGGGTTCAAGTATATTCATTTGATCTAGTCTCAAATTCTCTGTTGTGGATGCAGTATGGGCTCCGGCATCTCTGGTAGGCCCGTAGGAGCAATAAAATATTCTGTAAACGAGTGAACAGTGACTCGTTTCCTTAGACAAGTTACTGTAGCAAATGTAAAAAAATTCAAAGTAGAGAGGGAGGAAGAGAGGCTGATGTTGGGGTGTTTTGAGGTGTTTTTTCTGTTTTGGCTCAACAATTTTGTTTAAAGAGGGAAGAAAAGAGGCTGATAAAGATGCCCTAATGGGGGAGCGAAATCCAAGTCTAACCATTTGTATTTTTTGATTTCAAAAAAGGACAATATGTTGTCGTTCTCTCACATCATCCAAGCCATCTAATTTGCATTGAAAAATGGGAAGAGTTTGATCCAACCGTGTTGATTTGAATTTGTCAAAATGACACCAAACTAGTGCATCAATACGTACACTGGTTTTTTTTTTTTTTGGTCCTTTAGACACATTAACAAGCCAAAAACTGATTTTGTTTGAGTCAGTCATTTTGGCACCAACAAATATACTTGCTCTAAAATTTTACCCAAAAAATGGTTGCCAAATTATGACTTTGACACCCAAAATGGCAATGTATGGAGTTGCTGCTCTAATTAGTCAAGTCAAATAGTCATTTCTCACGCCATATTTTCTCAGTTTCCTTATCCTTTTTCCCTCAGTAAATTCAAGATTAAAACAGACCGCATATTTACAATATTCTGGTGCTGCTTTCTTGTTGCTTTTTTTCTATTTTAATAATAATGTATGGAAATAATGATCTAGAATAGTTGACAGTTCATCATGATCACATTCACACCAATCCGCCAAAAAAGAAGGTCCTGTTTGTTTTCCGGCCATCGATCCTCTTCTAGGGAGACAGACATTATTGTGTACTGTGTAGGAAAGAAATCCCGGGGTTGCTCGCTCACTTTTGAAACCCAATTACTTATCCAAAGCTTTTGACCGGAAAGGAAAATGGACAGTATAAATGCTTTTCTATCATGACTCAAAAGGTGGCCATAGGGTGATCTTAGTTAGTTTCTGCCTCATAAAGGTTTGCCAAATTGCTATGTTTACAAGGATCAGGTACTTTAGTGTCGGATTGACAACAAGTTAGCAGATAAATATGTGTTAACCCAAAATCATTTCAAAGGGGTGACAATCACTTCTATGTGGCAGAACCTTGGACTTTAGCCAGGGGAGCTAGGTAGTTAATTAAACTAGAAATTGAAAGAAAAGGAGTGGTGAAAAATCGGCCACGCCAACAAATACACCACGCGTGAAAAGAAAGATTAAGAAAAGAAACAGAGAACGCAATGTACGTAGGTTTTACGTGGTTCCCAATTGTGCAAGGTGAGTATACTACATTCATGGCTCAAGTCAATTTTAGCTATTATCGTTCGAGTGAAGGATGTAGTATGGTTACATCGGTTGCTTATAGTAAATATCAATAACTGGAATCGCTCATTTTGTAAAACTCGTCGAGTAAGAAAAAAATGAAAATTTTAAATTCAAATTATTTTCTGTCATCCAATTTTTCTTGCACAAATCTGTTTTGTTCATATGCCTATCAATGTTTCATCAGGCTATATACTCGGCAAATTTTACCAAATGAACGATTTCGATTATCATTGTGGACTGTCTACAAAAGCTCAAAACTAAACCAAAGATGTATTGGACAGGAGCTTTGTCCCATTTTTTTTTTCCAATATTGTATACATCAGGGAGGTGCATACATCAAGGAGGGTTAGTAAAGTGTTAGTAAGTTAGAACATCCACAGTGGTAATAATCAAAACCAATAACCAAAATGTGTCACACCAGCATTTGATTATTTATTTAGTCTATAATCAAACTTAATAACCTCTACCTCCACATTGGTTATTTTTGCATCCCTAACCAAAAAATTCCCACAATACACAATGGACATTTGTTCAATCGCCAACGAGTTCCAATCACACACTCGACCACACCAAATTATTCGTCTCTATAAGACAATTCCAATGTAGGGTGTTTTTGAGTTATTGAGTTTTGAGTTTGGTTATTAAGTTTTGGTTATTGGTAAAAGTTATTAAGTTTAGTTGTGAAATTGAGTGAAATTTGGTTATTTGTTAAAAGACTTCTAACTTTGCTTATTACAATGTGGGGTATTTTTTGAGCAATGTTGTTAAATTTACTTATTCACACTCATTTGTTATTATAATGGAGATGCTCTTAGTCCACATGAGATTTCAGAGACTATCCATATATAACTCTGAATTCTAAATACTTACAACCGAGCTCGAATCCTGACCTGCCACATAGGAAGACATGAGTTGCAAATAGGGACAGGAGCCCATAATTCCTACAACCCATTTGTTAATAACTACTTCCTCCGTCCCAATTTAATTGTCACTTTTGAAAATTCATGCCACTTTTTAATTGATTATATCTTGTAATTTATAATGTTTTAGGTGATTTTGAAAATATTGTATTATTGAACAAATAGAAATTTAGCAAACAAGATCCATATTTGATATAAAATTCATTTACCAATTTAAAGATATAACTAATTTTTTTACCCAATTAAAATAAGACTGAGACAAGTAAATTGAGACGGAGGGAATACTAGCTAGTTTGTTTTTTTTTTAAGTTTTGTGGCAAAGTGTAATCGATCAGGGTTGCACTCATGACATGCCCAACTCGGATAAAAAGCAGTATAGCGTCAGATTAGCAATAAAGTCGCAAACAAACAAAGAATCTAAAGTAAGGGAGAAGCATTATTAATGGCACAAAAACAAGATTGCCAAATGGCAATGGCAATAGCAGTGGCAGTGGCAGTGGCAGTGGCACATGCCCCATCAATTGATAATTGAATCCTTCTCTTTTCTTTTCTTTTCTTTTCTTTTTCTATACATGATCAGCATAAAAAGCTTTTTTTAGAGGGCAAGTGGGATAGAAAATTAACCCTGTTCCGCTAAGGTTGTTATTTTTCACTTAACAAGAGAAGTCTTTCTCTCACAATGCATCATCACCCTTAATTCAAAAAATAAGTACTTATTTTAGTTAATGGAACACACCCTAAACTCCATGCAATTGGACTGGTATCTTGGCTTGAAATTTAAGTATGTGCTCCCTATAAATTTCAGGTTTGATTCTCCTTACGAGTAACTCTTGGACCATCTCGATCACGTCACGTGTAAACGTGACAATGATTGCGGGGATTCATTCGAGATGCGCAAGCGGGCTCGGGAAACCCTACATCACCTTAAAAAAAAAAAAGTGGGACAGGACATTTGAAGAACTGATCTTGATTAAAGATGATAAACTATCATTAATGCTCTCTAATCTCTCCGTTCTATAATTCTACCTCATTACAAAATAATTCGTACTATAATTTTTCATATAAATAAGTAATAAAATTTTCAAAAAAGATTTTACCCATTTGAATATACTCCAGCAATTAGTCCTTAAATTTGTGCAAAACCTAAAAGTTTATGCACGGGTAATCAAAGGATTCGATATTTTTGGCGAGCTCTAAAAAGTTTTCGATTATTGTTGTTGAGTAGTTTTGCTTTTGTGCTTTTTTAAGGTGGGGCGTTTGGGTAACTCTCCCTTCGTCCGTAAGTTAATGCCCATCTCTTTTCTAACCTCGGTAATTTAAATACTAATGTAAGCAAATCATAAATCATTAACCGAACAAATAAAAATGTAAGTAAGATTACACTTAGCTTTGAAAATTGTTGAATGAATCTTCTTTTGACACCAAAGGGGAGATTCTTTCTTAGCTTCATAATAAAAGGTAGTAGTATTTTGTTAGAACAATACAAACTTACTTTGCCAAAAGATTACATAAAGTACACGCAAGCAAATAATATAATGAAAAGGTCTTCCAACAACTTGGGGGTCTCCCTCAGTACGTAACCTGCAATACATGTAGAGATGGACTTATTCGCGGAACAGTTGTAAACAGACTGTTTATGGAGCTACGCGATCTCGTTCGTTCGTTTCGGCTTCGGAGGATCTGAATTTAAATGAAAAGTTTAACTCTTTCCAAAAAAAATTTCATTAACATCTGAACCATCCAAACACTTTTGAACGGTCGCAATTGACTTCGTAAAAAACTAATCACGACGGAGCGGAAAAAGATTTTCTCATGCATGAAATAATTAACAAGTTAAGCAAGTAAGTTTGCACCACGTAGTGCAAGCTAAATGGTCGAACCAAGATTTGGTTTAGAGAAGACATTTTTTTTTTTTTTTTTGATTAAGTTTAGAGAAGACATTGATGTAAGTTTTTTTATTTAGTTACAAGTAGAAGAAGAACACAAATATTAGAATTACGTCAAAATTGGAAATAAGTTTGCAATTACTATTACCTCAACCCAACTAATAGCCCCTAGAGCATCCACAGTGGAATAAGTAAAAGTGAATAATCAAAACATGCTACATCAGATTTTGATTATCCATTTAAAGGTTGCTAAAGTTAACAATGTCAAATCTCACATTGGTTATTTTTTGCTCATAATCAAAAACAATAGGACCATTGCTTCCTTCCATGAGTTTTCTCCAAATTTTTCTCTTCATTTCACGTAAATCTTTTGAAAAACTAGTTTATGTTAAAAATAGTTTTTATAAAAAAAAATATTTGTTCTTGAAAAAAAAAAGTTAATTAAACAGCTTTTGGAAGAAAAAAAACAGTTAGTTAAAAAAATAGTTAATGAAAAAAAATGTGTAAAAAAACAGCTTTGTGTAAATACAATTTTTAAAAAAATATAGTTTTAAAAAATTTGAACAATTTTTATTAAAAAAAAAGTTCATATAAAGACGGGTTTTTTTTTTTAGAAAAAAGTTTCTGAAAAGAATAGTAGGAATAGTTTTTTATAATTATTTTTTGAAAACATTGTTGAGAGAGAGAGAGAGAGAGAGAGAGAGAGAGAGAGAGAAGATTTTTGTGTAATGATGGGTGTACTTGATTGAGAAAATATGGGGTTCACTAAATTTGATTATTGGCTAAAGGTTGCTAGTTTTGATTATTCAAAAGCCAAAATTTGATGAGTTGCTAAAAGGTTGTTAAGTTTGGTTTTCCAATGTGAGCACTTTTTTGAACAAATATTGCTAACTTAACAATGTTTTATTTTACTTATTCCACTATGGATGCTCTTAGGGAGTGTGTTAGCATAATATTAAAAAATATTATGTTACAATGTTTTCTAGGTTTCAATATTATGTTTCCTGTTTAGGTTAGGTTAGGTTATAATATTTATATTTATATATATATATATAGACACACACGCGTATATGTATATCTGTCAGGATACTATGAGGGATCCCTTATGGCCATTTTATACAAAACTGTTTGGATCAAGCCCTTCCCGGTCATTTTTTTGGACAATTTCTAACGGGTACCCTTAAAATCACGTTCTGAACACATTGAGCGGCTTGGATCGTCGCAATTCAATCGGAAAAGGAGAGTCTCTTACGACAAGGCCGTAAGGGATTCCTCATAGGATTTCCTAGTTGGTTTAGGTTTCGTTATTATACATGTTTTTAATGGGTTAATTTCTTAGTTACAAAATCCTATGGCCTATATAAAGACATGTTAAAGTTATGATTTAGATACGGTTAATAATACATCATTCCGCTTTTCTTAACTTGGCATAAAGGTTGTTAGGCTCTTGCTTACTATTGTTTCCCTAGGGTTAGGGTTTCCTCTCAATCCTTCACAACCAACACCGATACAATGTCGTCCTCTGCTTCTTCAGCGACTGAGAAGAAGATCATCCTGGAGAGCTCGGACGGAGAGACCTTCGAGGTCGAGGAGGCCGTCGCTCTCCAGTCGCAGACGATCAAGCACATGATCGAGGACGACTGCGCGGGCACTGCCATACCGCTGCCCAACGTCACTAGCCGCGTCCTGTCGAAGGCGATCGAGTACTGCAAGAAGCATGCCGAGTCGCCGGCGGCTCTCAACAACGACGATGCGCTCAAGACCTTCGATGCTGAGTTCGTCGACGTCGATCAGGGCCTCCTGTTTGACTTGATTCTGGCGGCAAACTACCTGGATATCGAGAGCTTGTTGAACCTGACCTGCCAGACCGTCGCGAACATGATGAAGGGAAAAACTCCCGAAGAATTACGGAAAAAATTCCACATTGTGAACGACTATACTCCGGAGGAGGAGGAGGAGGTCCGCAGGGAGAATGCGTGGGCCTTTGAATCGCAGATCCAAGATGAACCGTCACTTTTTCAGTCAATTTATATTTTTTAGGCTTAAGTACTACATAGGAATGGTTGTCTATTTCTACTTCTTTCTTTCTTTCTTTTGGTGGCGGGTGGCATATGGTTGCCTCCGACCTAGGTGCTAACATAGTTAGGACGTAGGTTATGAGTTGTGATGTCGTTTTTCCCGTTTCCTTTTGTAACTTCGGTTATTTAATTAATAAAATTTCAAAAGTTGTCTATTCTATGATCACCTAGTTCAGTTAGCAATAGGTAGTATGTTTTGTGAGGATCACATGGAATATATTTACCTTAATTTTTTTTTTATTTTTATAACTCGACAATGGATACATCGAGTAAAGGAACCAAGTCAAAACTAAGCTACATGACATGTCATGAGCAAATATATGACAAGGAAGAGAAACATCCAGCGGAGTACTGAATATAAAGGAAAAAACCGAACCATCAAGAAAGGTACTACAGTACAGATCGATCCGCTTCCTATCATCCAAAAGACATGAAAATCTAGCAAAACATTGACGGCATCTTGAAAGAGCTTCAGAACTCGTCCAGCATTGCGAAACAGCATTAATACTTCTTCAATCCAAGCCATAATAAGAAACAAAACTGCAGTCATACCATCTTCACACATCATTCTGGAGAAATTTGATCAGTATGGACCAAAACTAGTGTTGAGGCATAATTTTGATCATATAGCAGCAAAGCCCAGAACCAGCATCACGTCATAGCATACCAGCAGCAGCAACAAGAACTCATGAGCTAGTAGCAAAGTTCAGATAGAAACCAGCTGCTTTAGCAGAAAGATTAGATTTCCAGAATCCACATTTTTCGTTCTTTTATTATAAAAATATAGTTATAGTTAATAATACATCATTCCATTTTTATAAACATAGTATCAGAGCTATGAGGTCTAGGTCCTTAAAAAATTTCGCGCTTAGCGGGCTGCCTAAACTTCGTTGCTAGGTACTTGTAGTAACATTTAACTATGTAGAGAGTCTAGAGACCCATGTTTTATTTCCTTTTCTTTAATTATTTTATGTGCGACATAATTGGTTTGAGCCAGATTTTTTATGCTTCGGTGTATACGTACGGATGTTCAGAGAATAGTAAAATTATGTGCTTCGATGTTGTGGTAGTATTTGAGAATATGGTGAATGTGTTAGTGTTGATCGGGATTTAAATCGGTTATTTGTCTCTCAAAAATCCAACTAAGTATAAGAAAAATTACTTTCCGAAAAAGTATCGATTTACAAAATTAAAAATAGCAGTAATTGTTCCTTGATTTCTTCTAACAGAAATTGTAAATTTTCATAGTCGTACGTGAGGGGCAAGGCGGTGTTTCGTCTCTTTTTCTTCAGAGAAAAATGTGCAATTTTATATTTTTTGTACTAAAACTGAAAATCTAGATTTTTCTACATTTGGAATTTGAAGTTTTTGATATTGCCATTAGTTTCAAGTGGGAGTTATTCTTAACTTTAGAGAATGAAAATAAGTATAGGGGTTGAATCTGTGAAGGAAAGAAGAAGTTTGGAAAAAATTCCCGTGAGGTACCGGTACCACATTTTCATCGATACGGGTACCACTCGAGCAAAACCAGAACTTTTGTGTTCGAACGGTTTAAAAACCGTCCAGTAAAATGATGAAGTGAGAATAGTAGCATCATGTATAAACACCATATACCAGGGTATCCAACAACTACCTACTACTACTACTACTACTACTACTACTACTACTATTCTATTCACCTAAGTGATTAATTGTTGCAACTACGTACAAATTAACCTAAGTGATAAATTGTTGCAGCTACGTACAAATTACTAACATGGAAAGTGGATGTTGTTGATGTTTGGTTGGTTGGTTCTTCTTTCTTGAAAATGCTCTCTTTTTATCCAAGTGCTTGGGCAAAGCAAGATCTTTGCTTACCATCATCAAGTACTTTTCCAATACTGGTAGGAGGTGTGAAGATGAGGCCTTTTTGAGCCCACTAGAATTGCTTTCCTCAGACGTGGGCGGTGTCCAAAAAAGAGCAATCCAAAGTGGTAAAGCCAATTCTTTAGGGGTTCCATAAAATTTATTATTTGAGGGGATCACATACACAATATGCAAGAAAGAGGAAATGGAAAGATTCTCGTAGGCCAGCCATGTTGGGAATGCCACTTTGGTAGCGTCATCCAAAGAAAATATCAATGAGTGACACGGTACTGTTAGTGAAACTTTTCTAGAATATTGCCTAGCTACAAGCTTGCTTGCTTGCTTGACATGATCAGATTTTTCGCATTATTCAGCCTACAATATTCAACATAGAGAATGTCGGCATCGACTTCTTGCGCGAGAGAGTTTAAGTCACCAGAATCAGCCTTTTGATCAATAAAAATCAGCAGAGAAGGCAACGTATAACCGTAGGCCACATTTCGACTAGTTGTCCAAGACCTTACTGCTTTTAACGGGACCGTTGTGCAGCAAGTGCATGCAACCCAACACAAAGACAACTAATTAAGCAATGATCACAATAGAAGAAGCTGCAAGAAATTGATTCTTCAATGGAGAAGGCTACCTAGTGCTAACCGCTTTCGAAGTCGGTTATTGTAGTAAGTAGGAGCATTGTGCACCAAGTACGTCTCTCACCGTCGAGACAAGCAAGCAGAATCCAAGAAACTGCAGTAGAAGTAAAACCGCTACTTACCGACCATCTCTCTTATAAGTATCGATCTGCTAGGGAGCCTTGTGCACTGGCTACAACTCAACACAGTCACACAGAAACAGAAAAGTTTGCCTACCGACTCTCGCTCCTAGGAGAGATTATTTAGTGCTCCTGGAGCACCGCCACACATTTGTGTGCATGCATGGAAGCTACATAATTGGCCGGTGGTTGAGCATCACGTGGCAGTACTCCAAGAGCAAAGAATTATTTTTCCTCTTCTAGACCCTAGTCTTGTATGTCGTATGCAGAAGCAGGGCTGAACACAAACAAAATTGGATTGGATGAATTACTGCACACTAAGGCCCCCATGGCCTAATTATTTGTGGGCTTTTGGGCTGTTTTTTCTTATTACGAAAGACTGTCTTTTTAGGTCTTTTTCGTCGTCGTATCTGAATTTTTTTAATTTTGGTCTATATTTTATACATTTCTGATTCTTTTCATCGAGACAAACAATTTAAAATTTGAACCAAATCTAGTAAGAATTTTAAAAATAACCAAAAATATCGCGCCAAAAAGTTAGGCCAAAGGGATCTCATTGCAAGGGGACATAAATCACACGAAATGACACTCTCACCAGGGGACTCGTTGTGTTTCTTGTACTCGCTAGTGGAAAATACTGCTCATCGACACCATAAGCCAAACAAAGTTCAACCAAATCTTCTATTCACGAAACTATATATATACTTAGAAATTCAAGAAAACTCATACATGGAATATGGTGATTAATTCGTCGAATTAACAAATACTAGAGAGCGAAAGGAACACACATATATACAGAGCAAAAAAAAAAATAAAAGAATCGATCCTCATGAGTACCTAAATTAGCGATGACTCACGATATACACGCTAATGATATGAATGTGTTTCATTCGAATAACAATAAAATTCTTCATGATATAACAGTAATGTGCGGGTCACATAATTGACAAAAACAAGAAAAAAGAAAAGTTGGGCCGAACCCATGCCACTACATGATCTGTGTGATGCTAGAAGAATCTCAATTTTAAGAAAAACCATTAATTTTCTCGATCGTCAACCATTAATTGTGTTGCCTTTCGAAAAAATCCACCCTCCGGTCGATCTCTCTTAAGTTTTGGCTAACCAAGACGCTCAAGTTGTTCAGATCATCAATGGCCAAATGCTCGAATCCTTCACCAGACAAGCACTGGTACATGACCTGAGTCAGCTGCTTATGCTGGTTCTCCCTCGCCAGCTTCGACACTTTCTCTTTCATCGCTTCTAGCCTCTGCCGGGTGAAACTTTCTTGGTCCACCATTTTCCTGTTCTGTTCCAGCGGCGACAAATTCCTAAACCTCGAAATGACACGTTGAGCTTCCAACTGGGAAGGCCAAACATTCGGCTCGGGATCGTTAGGCCTAAATATGATGGCGCACGCGTCGATCCCGCACAACGTTGTGATCTCCTCTGCCTTCTTCATTAAGCCACTCTCCCTTTTTCTTAAGGTGACCCTTCTTGCAGAGTCGTTTGAAATGTAAGTAAGGTTCACTTTGCTTCTTGTCATGTTTTAAGGTATGGTTTGGGGAACGAAAGATATAGGTTTTGATGGGTATTCTTTCTTGTCCCAAGGCTTTATTTATAGAGGTAACAAGATGTGTACAACTTGTGTTGCAATGGGCAAAATCCAACTTGGATTGGTATTTATGGGGACAAATTAATTGCATCTTCTGATATTGGTAGGGCACATTTATGGCGAAATCCGATCATTTATATGTCATTATGTATATGAACATAAAATGGTGGATTTGATTTGTTTTGAATTCAAACCCTAAAACTGTAGTTTATGATAAATGCATTCCCGCATTAATACCATTAATAATATCGCTAATAAAAGCAATATTTGGCGTAGTGTCTATTTTTACTCATCACTTCTTCTTTTTTTAATTTCGGTAAGTGAAATACACTCCATTCTAAAATGAAAAGAAAAAAAAATCGTATTGGTAGTGTCATTTGGTCTGTAAATATACCAATAAGTAATATTTAGCGCCTACAGTTAGAAATTTGTGTTCGGTAGGCGTTTTATCGAGTGCCATTTTGGTCTCCAATTTATTGAAAGAGTGCCATTTTGGTCCCTAAAGTACCAATAGCGAACATTCAGTCCCCGAGACTTGGAATTTGTGTTTATTAAGTCTCACTTACTCAACACTGGCTTGTCTATCAAATGCCGTTTATTAAAAATGGAAGACCAAGAGCACACACGTTTTAAAACCCGACCTATGGTGTGCTCTGGTGAAGCGCCGGGTTGTTGGTAGCACGCGAGAGTAGGCAACTGGCGACATGCTTGACACATGCAAGTCGGATGAGAACGGAGTGTCAAGCCGAATGAGAACGGATGGGTTAGGAAGGCGTAAGAATATGTCCTTGGAAGGGAACTGTGAGAACCCATTGAGAATTGTCCCACATTGGGCAAAAAATATGAAATGGAAGCAAGATATTAACGAGTGCACGCAGCTATTGTATAACTCGATATTAACCTTTTAAGCCACATGATTAAGGTTAAGAGTTAAACAGGTCAGCTGACGCGGATTGTTATAGGTAGTATCAAAGCTTGCACCAACCGGAAGTGTGAGGCAGGTTCTGCAAGGAGATGTTCTTGGGTGGGCCAGACAAGTGAGGATGGTTGGGCCAGACAAGTGAGGAGGTTGGGGTGCTTGTCGTGCTTGGCGGGTCCCACATGAGACGAGCTTGACGTGCTTATCTCACATCGCTTGGTGGGTGGAAATTGTTTGACCAAGCGGCACAACGGAGACGTTGCAATCTTAAGTAAGGGAGATTGTGAGAACCCATTGAGAATTGTCCCACATCAGGCAAAAATTATGAAATGGAGGCAATATATTAATGAGTGCGAGCAACTTCTATATTACTCAAGGTTAACATTTTGTGTCACGTGATTAAGGCTAAGGGTTAAGCAGGTCAACTGGCGCAGGTCGTTACAGGAACAATAGCTGCAAATGATTTCTAATACCCTGTAAGCTAATGAGTCAAAGGAGGAATCTAACCAAGGAAGGGCTCGCTTTTGATTAGCTAGATAGTGAGGCTCCCGCGTTAGGCGGAGGCGGTTATGGAATTCTCTATTTGCTCTCTATGTACATATCTATATATGGTTATTCATATAATACATTCATATCTAGATAATGTATTATATTATAATTCATGTAATCAGTGGTGGAATCAAGATTTTGATACTGGAGGGCCGGCTTAGCATATATATATTTTTTATTGGAACATATATTTATTAGATCATAAGATTTTTTCTTTTCAATTCATTACATTTGTATATTGAAATGAATCTTTAGGCTATTTCAACTGTCACGTTCTTATTTTTTATTTACGAATGAAATTAAGAAATGAGAATGTAAAATAACCAATTTTTTTTATCAAATCGAAGCAAAATTATTAACATTATAAGTAACTATACACGAATAATTATCAATAATATTCAAAATCAAGTATATATAAAATAAAAAATTTAAAACTTGGATGCTCCGGAGTCGGGGCCGGGGGTCCCTACATACCTCCGCCCCTGCATGTAATATATTATGTAGTATAGAAAGGAGTGGTTGTTAGGCAGAGTGAAGAGGTGGTTTGGAGGGTGGCAAGTTGGTAGGATGCCCTCATCAGTATAAAAAAACTGTTTCAAAATTAACGAATCTATTAATGGACAAAGAATACGACGTTTGGGCTGGGGATCTATTAAAGGAAAATTTCAAATTATAGGGACTAAATGTTTGCAATTGATATGTTATGAACCAAAATGAACTTGCCTAATACATAGGGGACCGAAATAGTAAATAAGGCAATGAACTAGATAGTAACGTGAAATACATTGTAATATTAATGTGATGATTAAATAAATGACAGACAACATGATGAAGAGAAAAGTATATCAAAAGATGGAAAAAGAAAAAATACAGACTCCAATACACTTTAACGACAACCTAGTAGACTGTTTTTAGCATTTTTTTTAATTCAAAAAAATCAACTACGCTCAAATACTCAAAAACTTCGCCATTCAAGCACCAGCACACCAAAACCATGACTCTCCTTTCATTTTTCTTTGATGACTCCCCTTGCATCGATTCTCCATCTCTTGTTCTTGTTTCATCAGTTACTCCTTAGTCTTTAATTTTCAGCATTTCCCCGGTGAAACTCTTTTATAATTTGTTTGGCCTGCTGCTGCATAGGGGTTTCATTCACACCCATTTTAACACTCATTTTGAAACCCAATCTCAGCCATTCATTTTAATGGCTGAGATCAAAACACACTTTCTCCTCCCCCTTCCCTCCTCACCCTATCACATCCCTTTCTCTGTAAACAATATCGACCTCCCTAAAGTTAAGCATCTCCAACCCATGGCTTCATATTGGAGGTGTCAAACGTTTTTTGAAGGCTGACGTGGCATTTTGACATCTCCAATTTGACATCAAAGCTTTCCTTTCCAACCCTTGATATCAAATTCTATTTATTTGACATTAAATTATCCCTCTCCAACCCTTAAGTCAATATACAAATTGTCATTTTTTGAAATTTGGCATGGAGGAGGGAGGTTGTCAACTTTGACAACTTTGTCATTCCCTTCAAATCCACGTAGGATTAGCATCAAAGAAGGCTGCTGGGTTGGATTGAATTTTGGTGTCAAATGTTACCGTTAACATGTCCACGTAGGATTTGACATCTCCTATTGGAGATGCTCGTATCCCTCTCTCCCTGTAAACACTGACGCCCTCTCCCTTCGCCCATCCATCTCAGCCACCTCCATCTCTGGCGAGTCTCCTCTCCGGTGCACCCATCACCAGCGAGGATCCACTTCTCCGGCGAATGTCTCTCTCTCTCTCTGTCTCTTAGAAAAATTAGGGCTTTTTGTTTCAAATTTTCTTGAACTTGCCGATTGTCATATGGTGTAATTTATTGGAATATGGTATACTTTATTGGGATTAGATGTAGTTTATTGCCATATGGAGTATTTTACTGAATTTATATTAAAAAATTGGGTTGCTAGAATTTAGTGGTCTAGTAACTTGTCGAAAATTGCGTTACTTTCTTCTTCTTCTTCCTTTTTTTTTTTCCCGTTCAATGTCATTCACAATACAAAAATTGGTATAATTTTCTTTGCCCTGGATGCTTGTATATTGAGCAATTTGATTTGGGCTAATATTCACCATAATAAGTGTTCACGACTTGTGAAGGGTGAACAATGGAAGAAACTTTTGGAGTAGATGATGTTGAAGTAGATGGTTTTCAGATTTCAAATAACGATGTGCAAGGGTTAAAAGCACCGTCAAGTGAGATGTATTTTGAGACAATTGAAGAAGCAAGAAAATATTATGAGGACTATGGTGGACAAAATAGTTTTTGGATTCTCCGGAAAATGGGTCGCCAGCCGAAATGGGTTCTAGGAAGGTGGGGGTGTGTTGGGGGAAAGAGGGAGGGAGGGAGAAGAGATAGGGTGAGGAGGGAAGAGGGAGGAGAGTGTGTGTTTTGATCTCAGCCATTGAAATGAATGGCTGAGATTGGGTGTCAAAATGGGTGTTAAAATGGGTGTGAGTGGAACCCTTTCCCGTAAGGGAATTTAATAAAGCCATTCTATAATTCAAAGGTCTATGAAATTAAAACCATGGACGACAATTTGTGACAAATCCACACCTGCAATAACTTGTCATCTTATCTAACTTATTTAATAAACGGTCATTCAATTTGCCCAGCAACTGTTGTTGGTCCATAAGCTTAAGGGCCCGTTCCAATTTCTTAAAAAATGAATTTTTAGAAAATGAAAGTAATTTCAAGCTTAAAAATTATGCGTTTACATAAATAATTTTTCTATCAATATAAATCTTATTTGATAGATCTCATTGAGATCTTTTAAACTGGTGCAAAAAAAATTAAAAAAATATTTTTTATTTACATTATATTTAAGTTTGAAATTACCTTATCTTTGAAAAAGAAAATTTAAAAAGAGAGTAGAAAGGCACCTAATATTATTCCTTTGTCTTTGCGAGCCTTTTCCGGAGATACACTTTCTGGCCGGGTTCTTGCATTTTATTCTGACATGGACATGCTGGTAAACATCGCAATAACACGTTGATCTCTCTCTCTCTCTCCCAATTGGAAAGGCCAAACATATATCCAACTGGGGTTCGTAAAGAACTGAAAATAACGGCGCACACATCAACAATCGCACAACACGCTACCCTCGTAAGCCTTCTTCGTTAAGCATCCCTTCCTTTTTTCTGAGCGCGACTGTCCTTGCAGAATCATTTGCGATATTGACGATGTTTTACTTTTCTTCTTTTCATGTTTTTGAGGAATGATTTGAGGAAAGGAAAGATAGGTTTATATATAGAGAATAAATTCTTTACACCGTCGGTGTAAACATTTGTTTCTTTCAAATCAATTGTATTACGACACGTGTCAAAACAGTGGTCCCAATTAATAAAACATGGCAACGTAACGTAATGCAATTGATTTGAAGAAAACAAATCTTTACACCGGCGGAATAGTATTATTTTTGGTCTCAAAGCCTTTATTTGAGATTTGAGAACAAAACTTCTCGGCAATTCTATTGAGAACCGCACGAGCTACAGTTTGCCATTTGTTGGCCCTTTGCCAACCCAATTTAGTAATCCGTTTCGTTCACATGTTATAAATCTTGTCGAAACACATTGACAGATGTCCAATCCACATGACGTTAGATCCAAATTATGCATTTCAACGAGATCTAAAATATGTGCAGAATCGGTTATTGAATTAGGTCTAATAAGGGACCAGAAAATGGCAAAGTGCAGCCGCAGTTTTCCAATGGATTTGCTGAGAAGCTCTATCGACAAATAAAGGCTATTGGGATAGGAAATAGTACCGTGAGTACCGTGTTATAAACGGGAGCGGGGGCGCTGCTGTCCCCTTAGGGCAGCAGCTTGTTGCTGTGCCCGAATTCTGGGCCCACTTCGGTTTTGCTCCGATGATCGGAAGCGTTCACTTCGTAGAACTCGTCGAATAGAACAACTATGCAAAAAATCAGCTTAATTGAATATCATCAAATGCTTGATTAGAACCTTTTTATCTTGAAAAGAATGAATCCGAAACACTGGATCAAATCCACCGTAACCCATGGACCGAGAGTTATATGGAATAATCTACCGAATGTTAGATAGATTATGATGTTGGTTTTTCTTTTGCCGCAGCAGTCTTTATACATAGGGATACCTGATACAACCTATATTGTCAGCGATGACGATTATCTAGACAAATTAATTGTATTCTGGCAATTTCGGTAGGGTACGTTAACCCAAATAGTCCAATGCTTAGCCTCGGCTATTCCCTTTCAGTACGTGCAACCGCCTGTTTCCCCAAGACTCACAACTCTGATGTTATGTGAAAATTTTATGTCTATCTCAAAATCAATTGATTTTTAGGTAGATGTTTTAACATAGTATCAGAAGTTGGGTTTCGATGAATTTGTTTCCCTTTGTTTGTGTCATAAGTACACCATTTTTTGTTGTGATACATGTGTTATGGATCGTTTATTTATCTCTCTACATGCAAGTCGGGGGTCGCACATACGAGTGAATGTTATTTGTCCCACATCAGTTAATTACCTAATAAGAAATTGAGATCCGGGAATGAAATTTCAAAATTTACTTACCCTATGTTATTTGTCCCACATCGATTAATTACCAAATAAGAAATTAAGATCAGGGAATGAAATTTCAAATTTGACCTACCCTTTGAGATTTGAACCTTAGAAAACTCTCTCTCTCTCTCTCTCTCTCTCTCTGGCGGCCAGTGCTACTTTTTCTCTGATTTATCCCTTTCTTCTAAAGTGACCATTTGGTCTCTCTCTCTCTCTCTCTCTCTGGCGGCCATTGCTATTTTTTCTCCGATTTATCCCTTTCTTCTAAAGTGACCATTTGGTTCTCTCTCTCTCTCTCTCTCTGGCGGCCATTGCTACTTTTTCTCTGATTTATCCCTTTCTTCTAAAATGACCATTTGGCTCTCTCTCTCTCTCTCTCTCTCTCTCTCTCTCTATGGCGAAATATCCCTTTCTTCCAAAGTGACCATTTGGTTCAACCTCGTTACCCTTTCTATTTATGACGATAATTGGAAGTTCCAGTTAACAAAAACAGATTATTGGTGGCCATTTTTCTAGCCATTCGATGGTGCATTATGCATAATTCCTATGTTGCATCTATTTATTCTAATTGGATCAATGCTGCAATGTAGATAGGAGGGAAGAATGAACCCCACTTTGCTGACAAGCTATTAATACGGAAATATTCAAGCTTGCCTTTTCGTAGAATCTCTACCATTCATCTGTTGTATAACCTCAAAGGTTGATCGAGGTAGTCCAACCACCACATCTTCTAGCTAAGCACACGGTGGACGATTAAAACCCTTGTTTAGTAGCAATATATCTTTCTTGGCATAGTGCATCGAAAATACTTCGCTTTTCAGTGCGAATAATTGTATTTCTTTTTGTATCTTTATATTTGGATCAACGTTCACACAACTCAACTCCTTCCAAAATCTTGAAGTCAACAACAATGTAAGCCTCCAGAAGCCCCAAGAGTTTCTACGTTGGGTGCTAGGAATGATAGTCTTCATCGCATACTTTTTTGGTATGGGTATGATACAATATACCTCAACGATTGTACTGTGGCCGGGGAACTGTGGCCGGGGAACGAAGACATACAAGGAATTAACCAGATACTCTAAAAGAGGCCCAGATACATTGCAGGCGAACGTAAATAAACACTTGCAAGTCCTTTGTACCAGTTGGTTTATTAATACTCTATGTTTCTAATTCCTTTAAAAAAAAAAAAATCCAATTCTTGTTCATAGTGATAATTCCAAAATAACTATGAACCAGCACGACAATTATAAATCTACATATACTTCAATATACACGCTAGTATTACCTCTATTCACAATGTCTAATGGGTGACAATCAATCAACCCATGAGGTTTTTCGTTTTTTACTTTATACTTTCTTTTTATGTTTTTTTTTTTTTTTTGGAACATTTTTGTTTTCTGAATAAGTGAGCCATCTTACAAGATTTACATGTTGCTCCATCCTGTTGTCCAGTCTTCCAATAGTCTGTCATCTTCCCCAAACCTATGAATGAAAAAAAGAAGTCCCCATCATTAGTCGGCACAAAATATTGGTGTGATCCCACTTCTTGGAAATACAATACTAACGATAACAAAAGCATTCCCCGAATGAATATACATTTGACCATATCGAAAATGAGAGAAAAACTTAATTATATCAATCTGTGAGTTATTATCATACACTGTAGATCTCAAGGTTCAATATGCATTACAGCCAAGAAAATGGATGAGTTAAAAAGTAGAAACTGGAGTAAAAGATTTGGCGATTCGCCGCCTCTCAGCAGCAGCAAACACGATGGACAATACTTGGAACAACCAGAAAATATATTCCAACATCTATATAGCATCAGGAATTCGAGTTCTAAAAATCAGCAACTATTCAGAAATTAAGCACATCCAAAGGTGATTCCTGCATTCAAAATTTTCTGTAGTTTGGTTTGAGATTTTGGATTCAGGTTGACTAATGCCATATTGTGTGGCCCTGATTGAGATGAATAAGATTCAGAAACTCCAGGTCTAGTTTTGTATTTAGATCAGATAACAGATTTGAACTGCCCCCAGTTAACAGGATGGCAAAACTCGACATACAGCAGCAGGGACAAGCAAAAAAGCTGTGCCAGTGTAAGCAGCACGTCACATAGATAGTTTTCTAAACCCACAAATAAAACATGACGATGATAGAATGTTTAGGGGCACTGATTCAGTGGCTAAAACTCGGGCAATTAACGCTGAAGTCATCGGTTCGAATTGGGGGTTGACACTTGGTGCATAAATAGGACTAAACAATGTACCTTAGAATCCCATTAATAGGGACTAAACTGGGCGTGGATTTCATTCACAAGCTGCCATTTAATGTCAAAATACACAAACCGGAAGCAACACAAATAGCAGAAGCACAAAGAAACTTGAGGGGCCATCCACACATGGCGCAAAGCAAGTCAAAGTGAAGTTTGCCTTAACAAAAACTCCCTCGTCCCATCCAGGTTTGCTGAGAAAAATAGACTTTAGAGCTTTTGAATCGTACCTATGCATCTCAATGTTTGTCTGTCAGATAACCACTAGATCTCCGTTTGTTTCAAACTAAAATATTTTCCGATGTAAAAGTTTTTCCATGTAAAATAACAAAAAAAACTGAAGTTTTGTTTCTATTTTCCGATGCTTGGTTGATAGTTGTAAAATAATGTATGTACGCGTGTGTGTGTATATATATATATATATAGATATGTATGTACGCAAGTATTTCATACAAAATTTCATCGTATTTGATGAGAAAGCACATGATTAGGTCTTAGGTGGATAAGATTGGGGTTGTGGGGGGCTCAGTAAAGTAACATAATTATTTGTCGAGCAGTGAAACCAAGTTCGGAAAATGACTTACCACCTTTTCAAGAAAAAAACATTTTCAACCATATGAAGTAAAATGTTTTACGTAGTAAAATATTTTCCTGTTTTTTGCACAACCAAACACCAAAAAATAAGTAAAACATTTTCCAAGAAAATATTTTACGTCCAAACAAATGGAGCAGTAGTTCCACTTTATATTTGTTCAAGCAGACAAAGGCATAATTTTCTGTACCCAAACTGGTGTTGGGAACAATGCCCAGTTCAGTATGTGGTTGCATTCCTAGCAATGAAAAAGTTGGAGCATTAAGTTTGTACAAGAACATCTCAGTACTGAATTGCTTTAAAAACTCGAAGGAAACAGTAATAAAAACGATTCCCCAAGAAGGAAAAAACAACTTACAAAAGTAGCAGGGTGTTCAAGCACCTGGTCATTTCTTCGTTGCATCAATAATCATGGCTCGTACCCAATGCTCAACATCCTCAGTTTGTGATGGAGGAGGAGGAAAAGTGGGATGTTCCACAAGGTCCCAGCCTTCCATAAGGTTTTCATTCTTTCCAATATCAGATGGTTCAGTAGCATAAAGAAAACTGGCAGCAGAACTTGGAAGGTTACTGTCTCTCTGCATGGATAAAATAAATTTGCCATAAACAACAAAATTGAAATCTTGTCAAAGAGCAGGCAGATAAAAAAAACTGCATCAAAAACCAATCTCAGATTATGCAAAGGTCAAGTTTTTATACTAAACAACGGGTCAACTTATATTACGTCCCTAGAAAGCAGTACACTTCCAACACAGAACACAACATACGTAGAGCGCACTTTGTATGACACCATGAACTACTTTCTAATAGTTTTTTCTACAAAATTTGGAACATCTATTTCTTTCTTCTGGTAATGAATCCTTCAAAAGCCACCAGCATGTACTCTTAAGCTACTGAGGTAAACTTTTCCACATAGGAATTTCCTTTATGTACCAAAAACGTTTAGAGCACAAATGTGTCATGGACTTGAGAGGTCATAACCCCAAGGAGTTGGCTTGGTGGTCAAGGCTTGGGACTTAGAGATTTTCTCCCTCCTAAGGTCTCAGGTTTGAAACCTCCCACGTGCTATCAACTCTTATGGTGTCCATACAATGCTTTGCCCCGGCTTAATTGGACCCCCTGCTAGTAGACAGTGGGATTGGGTCCCCAGGGATTCGTCGAGTTGCGCCGAAGCTAGCCCCACCTAGCCGTTAGGCCCCAAGACTGGATCCACCCAACTGAGGATCCGACAGGAGAAACGATGATACAACTGGAGAAGGGGCTCGGAAGGAAAACACAGCGCCGGCGAAGAAAACAGAGGAAGAAAGTAGATCGGATGAAAAGGGAGAGGGTAAAGGGAAATGGGAGGAGAGAGCCCGGGGGGGAGGAGAAGGAAGCGCCGCCCCCCCCCCCCCCCCCCCCCCCAAGCAGAGGGGTTTTAGAGAGAGAGGGGGGAGAGAGCTAGCAATTTTCAATTTTTGTGGCTCGTTAGGAAACACAATGTTTAATGGGTTCTCAACTATAATAGAACCAAATAAATCAGATTCATTAGTCACGACACAAAATAGTTCTTTAAATGCAAAGTCAAAGGCTGGCATACATACCGTCACAGGAAGTGTATGTGCACTCTCCAGTAAAGTGCTTGACGAAATGGTTGAATTCATGTTCCATGCAGATTTGTTCAAGTGCGGAACTTGCTTCGATGACCTGCACAATAAGATCAACCAATGCCCACTACAATGAGAAGAAAGCACCACACAAAGCAAGCATAACCACAATTTACATGACATTCGGAACAAGTTATTACACGCAGAAAATAAATTTTATGCCAATATTGAAATGTTCTGCAATGATAATAGAAAATGAACAATTTAACCTTCCTAGATTTCCTTCAGAGTCTATATGGAGGTACTTGATACAAAAGCAGCCCGAAAAAACACTCATGTTTTTCTATTGTTTGATAGACAACCTACTAAGAATAGATATATTTATGTTGCACTTTATGCTTCATATAATAATTCTAATTATACCGCAGCTGAAATGTTGGGAGACAGCAAAGACTGGAACAAAAAGAAGATTTTATCAATATCTCAAGGCAAAGTTTCAAAACATGCCATTTAAAGGAGACATCACGCGTACATAAAATAGATTAGGAAAGCAAAGGTTTATACAGCTACTTGTCCATCAAACAACTCAACAAAATCAAAAATTCTGTCAAACAGATGCTTGCTGAAGTACTCGAAACTCACAAGGAAGGAACCACTGCACCATCAAAAAATCAACTATTCTGCTCCCACAAATAATTAACAGAAAGCGTAAAGGAATCTAACGCTATCATTTCTTTTTCATCTACCCTGTATCCCCACCTAGGAAGAAGGTCAACAGCTCCATTGGGAAAATCAGCTCCACCCCAAATCAAGGTTAAGTTGAAGCCCACTCCCCAACTGACAATTGTTAAGGAGATGATCCATTGATTCACCATTGTCTTTGCACATCAATACCCATAAACAATCACTCAATTCCTTCTTATCGAAGTGTCAAGAGTTCGTGAGAAAAAAATTGTGGAGTTGGATGTATCATAAGGTGTGCGCCATAGGAAGAAAGCAACAATGGAATGAGCCTTAGCACCCCAAATTGCTTTCCAAGGGAAAAAGCATGTGCCAACCAATCGAAGCCTCAGGTCAAGTATAAGTATTTCGAATCCCTTAAATTAAATGTGAGAACAAGGTTATTCAAGGTCAAAGACTGAGAGGCACCAAAGAGGCTTAACTTGAGGTTAGAAAAGAGAAAATTGAGATTCCTCTCAATGCCATCCAAATTAGTGAAACCGAATAACTTAAGATGAGAAATCTAATGTTAAAGATCAGTAATCCAACTTGACAATCTCAATGGCCCTTTAGCATTTCTAAAGCTTCAAACACCTTAGTAGCTTTCTATTGAAACACTTCCTTGGCCTATCTCCAAATGTCTTCCAGCCCCTAGCTTTTTGAAGGTCACCTGTTTAAAGATCCCTTAGTGTCCAAGGTCCAAAGCGATTATAGAGTACCACTTATGGCAGTATAGCCAGATCAAAACAGTGATTTTCTAGAGAAGTTGATAGATAGAGGATGGATTTGTATGTTTTGAGACTCAATCCCTCTATTGTTGTTTTGAATGTAACCACATTTTGCAATGATGTTGGATAGGCTTCTGGATGACATTTATCCTTTTGTCTTTTGAGATAGGCGAGTAACCTATCGTCAGCCATCTTAAGTTATGTTACAATTCCAGGAAGCACAGGGAGCTACTCACCACGTGATATATGTATCAGTGTAACTGTTGGACATAGAGAGCTAACACGAACAAATGCAGTGTGACTGTGATTTCACTAGTCACAGGTTCCGCACAGAAAATTACGTGTAACCAAGTTTTGCAATGATGTTGGATAGGCTTCTGGATGACATTTATCCTTTTGTACTTTGAGATAGGCTAGTAAGCTATAAGATAGGCTAGTAAGCTATAGTCAACCATCTTAAGTTATGTTACAATTCCTGGAAGCACAGGGAGCTACTCGGCACGTTATATATGTATCAGCGTAATCTGTTGGACATAGAGAGATAACACAAACAAATGCAGCATGATCTGAGATTTCACTACTCACAGGTTCCGCATAAAAAAATTTATAAACTGATCATGACAAGAGAAATATTCAAATTAGGGAAGAGAGAGTGCACTCTGAGCATCACTACTCTCATCAAAGTCCCTTGTGACACTACACTCTTCCCATGTGTATTAATTAGTCTTCCAATTATGCCCTATTGTATGGTTCAATCTGTAGCCCACCTACCAAGAATTTAGGAAGTTTGAATTTATCTTTTGCCAATATTACTTTTTCAACTTAACATTTAGTTCATGAGACCATATACATCCAGGGATTATAAAAATTTCTGTTTTTCTCAAACGCTGAGGAAATGGTGAGCCCAATGAAGATGCCCAGTTCAAGTATCGCACAAGGGAAAATGCAATAAATACCTTGAACAAGCCACTTTCAAGGAAAAAACAGATCGAACTTCCTTGGAAGAAGAAAGCGTGGCCAGCAGCTTTGCAAATGCTTCAAAAGTAGATACCTCAGAAGGAACATCTAAGCATAATGAGTTATAACAGTAAGCTGTCACGCATGCCACACTTTTCTTGAGAAGTGAAATCCCTTTCTGCAAATCCTGATGAGTTTGAACAGAATGCGGTGATGCTGAAGAATAATTGAAGCTGCTACTACGAGAAGAATCTAGACGGGCTTTCCTCTCGGATTCCATTGAAGCGACGCCAAAATTACTTGAGCTTCTATCAGACCATGAAGTATCCCCGCCACTGGAGCAACTATTTTGGCGTGGTATAAATAGTGGATATTCATTGCTGCATGAAATAAATTATGTATCAATGCAATAGTTGATAACTGTAAGTAACCACTATTTCAGGTAACAAATACCTTCTCGAAGATGGACGGGCATCCCAATAGGAGTCTCGTTGCCATATTCGGGAGCATGAACCCTGATAAGAAAAACTACGCATGAATATGAAAGATTTATTACATCAAGATAAGCACATGAAAGCACCAAGCGTTGGTTTCTTGTCATAGCTTTAAATCTCGTTTTGTACACAGCAAACACAATTTCAAGATGGTATATTTATAAGGAAATTTAACTAGAACTAACCAACGATAAATTATCAAACAATAGAAAAACAATTAGATATCTAAATCTAGATTCTTAGAAAAGAAAATCCGATCCAGGCCACAATAGAGTCCATATCATATGACAAGGAGGAAATTCGGCATAGCGGAAAAGAATTGTTGAAACATATATGCAATGGTTTCCACAAGTTGATTATCCCTAACACTAGAGAAAAAGTACCAAGAAATATAACCTTTTCTCTGCAAAAGCAACATAACTTACACTACACTGGAGGGTACCATACATCTACATAAAGCGACGTATACAACAATCCCAACCAAAACCCAAAACTTTACCAATTCAAATCAATTAACATGTAGGCTACATCTTTGCTCAATACTTGTGATATTTCTTTTGCTATCTGGCTTTTAAGATTTCATACCTACTAACATATTTTCCACTCAAGGATATTTTATTATAGCAGAGTGAACCTGGAACACCTAGGAAGAACTCAACACAGTCAAAAACAATTAAGATAAGATGCACAAGTAACGTTTTGGCATATATACATTAAGGTACACGAAAGCTTACCGCAAAGCCAGAGTTATGAAGTGCAGGAGCAGCAACATTGTGCACAACAAGATTTAAAAGTTGCACCATGTACCTGAGTCCCAACAATGATAACCAGTGGTCACCGAAGAACACAATAAAAGTTAAGTTGAACCAAGATAACAGAAGAAAGCTTCTATAAAAATGATATTGCCTAAGAATATAAAGGATGATGAAACTCTGCAAAAAAAATTCCGGAATGCATCACCATAAGATGCTACATGAAATGCATGTTTGAATATCTACAGTGGAACTTCTTCTTTGAAGCGAGTGTTCAAATCTGTCCAAAAACAGTGGAAGAGCACGAAAATAACAAAATCCTTCTGGTAACAATGAGATCAACAAGCTCTAGAATAAGATGAATGCACAAATACTCGCCACATGGCCACAAGGCTAAAAAAAGCAAGCTAGCTCTTTTGAAAAAGCAAACACCAGAAGATTACACATCCATACTCTGCGATACTAAGACTTCATTACTCCTACATCATCGAGTTATAGTGAACCGTCTTCAAATAGGTGACTACAGCATATGCGAAGTTTTCAATAAATGCCGCTCAAAGGAGCCAGACATGAAAATGCCAGATCGTTTTCCTTCTTTGATGATTCTGCAACGGTTGTGTCCCCCTTGCGCTATGTACAATACCTTTCCCCTTTGTTTCCAGGGAGAAAAAGGGAATCAAATGGGGGGAGTGACTAGATGCTGGAGTTGGTTCTCAAAGGGAGGAAGAATACCAACTTCATTATCATAAATTGGCCAGTAACAACAATAGAAGTGTATAAGGTGGAATTAGATTGAGAAAAAAATACCCCAACGAGGCAGCAAGTTCTTCTGAGGAAATTGAATGGGGGTCGAGTCCTCTTGGTAACCGTGCATTGCAAATCTGATCATATTGACCGCTGGACCCATCTTTCCTCTCCCCATCTAAATTCAACTGTAGCACGATTGCGATATAGCTCATTCAAATCCAAAGAACAATTATCCAAAAGAGTTATCTCCTAGGTTAATGTACATGCCCACAAATTGTTCTATGCATTGAATCAGAACACTGAAGTTGTAAACTTCGAATCTTAGATGAATATAACACGAGGCCAAATTGAATTCCAACCAATAAAATTATATTGAACCCTTTTTCGACATTTTCCAGCAATTTCTAGATGGATATTTTGCACAGACAATGTGCCATTTTAAGTCCGTACTGACCATCCATCTCATATGATGCAAATAATAAATGTAGAAACCTATTATAACTATGGGTGGCCATTGTGCTGTGTCGTGTTCAAGGTTGTGTCAAACAGCAGTCACCCTTTAACTTCAAGTTGGGTTTGAGTCCATGTGCAAAGCTTTCTTTAAAATGTTGATTTTTATTTGAAAGAAGTTACACTTCGTAGTCTTCAATACAACATTGAAGGGTCAAAAAACAAAAATTGGGAAGGACATCCATATAGTAAATAATACAGCTCTTCACAGAGTGGAGATTAGGAGTCGTAAAACAATTTGAGCAGCTAAGCCCAAATAGTTGAGAAAATGCACCGACACTAAGCATCAGCCCTGCGGTACACATGGGTAGGGTCCCAAATGAGGCCACAAAGGGCCAGGTTCCAAGTCATCTCCTCCTGGAGCAACTCAAAGAAATATCCAGGTATTAACAGTGCCACTGGAATAGGAGTCTACACATGTTCTAAAGGTCAATCATGTTCTCTTCGAAGCCAAATCACCTTGTTGCCAAGCAAAATAGTATAAACAAATAATGATAGAGGAAGTCCTTGAGCTCACATCTTCACAAGTACAACAAAGTTGAGTATTGAAACCAGGCAAGCAAACAATAATGGACGCAGAGGAACAACAAGAAGTTCTAAAAGGAAACCTGAGTATTTGTGGTTGTTTTCAAAATCAGTTTTCAAGACAATTCCAAAACAAAAACACTCAACCATTTCTATATCTTATTCATTTCTGCAACGAAAATGGCTTTTGAGAATTTTGAATCCTTTTGACGTTTTCCATACAATGAGCTCTTTTCAAAGTAATATTTCCCTTAAAACAAGTTCCGATAACAGTCAGGTAAGCAAGTATTCTGGGTTTTTTTTTTTCAGAAAACAAAAACAGAAAAAAATAAAAATAAGAAATCAACTCAGCAGCTCCCCAATTTCATATCCAAATAGGGGTCCATCTTCCCCCCACCCCCCCAAAAACACACATACATATACATATGTATATATATGAACAAAACCAGCGGTAGGAATAAGTAAATAGCCCATTTGTTAACCTACAAAGGACACCATGTGCCATAGAGAAATACACAACAAACAAAATCTTTGCAGGAGTACCAGTAGAACATTCTCTAAGGTGGGCTTACCCGACGTTGTGGGAACAGCTTGCATATCTGTTTGATAACAACCGACTGTTTGTGAAGACGCTCAGAGGTAATTGCCATCTGCAGTTTAAAATATCCCAAGTATAACAAAACTTCAAAGACCGAATGACCAGGTTATGTACCTTCCTATTTAACATATTTTGATCTGGTGAAAAATGCAATATCTTTATTAATAGCTATCTTCAAAGAATTTTTACTACAAAAGTCAAAGGTTGAAAGAAGGAACAAAAAAATGGACTACATAATGAACTAACACTCACATGCCCCAAACTCTGCGTACAGATAAGATTAGGGTACAACTTCTCCAGTTTTTCCACACGATTTCTTTCCAACTGCAATGAGAAGTACAAATCCAAAAAACATATCTTCATCTATGCTAACAAAGAAAATCCACTTATGACTTCAAGAACAGTACTTGTACAAAAGTTGAGAAAAAATTAAATTGAAAATGAATCGTACTGTCGTCATGGCTGATTCAAGCAACTCGTATTTGACTTTTAAGTCGTGTGACAACTTCTCAATCTTGGCCTTCCCTACAGAAAACAAGCTCATAAAGTAAAATACACATACTACTCTGCACAAAACAATGTAGGCCCTTGTAGGTTAACCAACCTTGTGAATACTGTTCTCTTCTAAGACGAAGTTTTTCCTTGAATCTTGCAAGCTTCTCGTTCTGAAGTACTCTCCAACTGAGCTGATCATCAGCCTTACCCTGATGATGGTTGAGAAAAAACTCTCATGAAATAAGATAATTTTGCCAGAAATGCATCAAACAAAAGCAAGAAAGAACATAAACTGTTTACACATCGCGACTATCAAGATGGCAATTGGAAAAAGCAGCAGCAATAGAGTTAACAAGGATTAAAAAAAAAAAAAAAAAGGAATACTCTAAGGTATCATGTAGAAAAGAAAACTCCAAATAACTACAGAGGCGCTATGATCTCATTTGGTTTAATACTAGTGTCATGATGACCAAAACATGCTCGCATTCAGCCAACACCCTCGTTGTCCACATTGAAGGTACTTTATGAAGTGGAATAGCAGAAAATATCAAGCAGCCACCAAAATATAGTTGGGGTAATGCTTTGTTGAGTTTAATTCACTACCAAATCCCCCTTTCTATATGGTGCAATCCCTTTTTACTACACCCAAGAAGAGCTTTATGTAGCATTCTACAATGAGTCAACAATCTCAATTCAGTGAGCCTTTATCTCAGGTCATTAAAGCAGCAGCAAATTCAGATTGAAGAATCAGTGAGAACCAATGTCTCCTTTTTTTTTTTTTTTTGATAAGTGCACAACCAATGTCTTGCATAAAACTTCAAAGGACTTGGAATGTGGAAGATAATCTCAAATTCCCATATTTTTCCTGGAGGTCACTACGCATGTTCATTTCACTTGCTGGACAAAAAGGAAGTTAGTCACAGCAAATACGAGAGCTAGAGGATGGAACCAAGAATAAGGATTCCCAGATGGAGAACCAAAATGACACCACCGCTATGGATCGACGAAAGAAATATGTCTGAAGGGCAAAGAAGTTTAATTAAATTTTATAGCTATATAAGGGACAGAATTGCATTGGATTCTGGATAGGCAAGGAAAACATGGGAATCAATTTCCCAAGGAAAAAACAAATGAATTTGAAAATAGCAGAACCACTTGTTTCAACTAACAACAAAGTTACCTAACTCTCCAAGGCAATCAAAAGATGGTACAAATATCATCCTCTGGGAATAGTAAGTTCTGTGAAGCGAAGTCCCACGTCACTTGGGTACCAAAGCAATATGCAGAATATAAGCGTGAGGACACCCTCACTTCAATAGCTAGCTTTTGGGGATAAAATACTACCCAAGAACGTGTAACATGGTATCAGAGCTGGGTAGGGTCCGTGTCCCTGGCCTGCACGCAGCAGGTGCTACCAAGTGAGCACGCTGGACATGAGGAAGGGTGTGAAGCGAAGTCCCACATCGCTTGGGTACCAAAGTAATATGCAAAGTATAAGCGTAAGGGCACCCTCACTTCAATAGCTAGCTTTTTGGGGTTGAATACCACCCAAGACCGTGTAAAAGTAGAATCAAGAACTTCAATATTTAAGCTCAGAAAACCGATAAACTAGACCACAAGTTGAATTTCCCCCTCAAGGAGAGTGGTCAATACATGTTGAGGATGTTAAAAGAAATAGAAGACGACCAAAGAGGACATGGTTGTTGCAGTAAGAAAACACATGGATGCAATAGCTTACAGACTTAACTCAAAACATTGCTATGAAAAATGGAGAAGAAGTGATCCATGTAGTCAACCGCAAAGTAACTAGGACAAAACCTTGATGAGTTGACAGTTGATGGAAGCTGTCCCATGATTCCCAAGAAACCAAACTATCACTAGTAACTTTTCCACCTAAGAACATGATTGCACTCACATGTATCTTCCAGGATGGAAACGCGGTTTATCATCTCCAGAAGCAATTTTTTTTGCTAATGACCTCGTTTTACATCCTGTACATGCTCTATATTCCAAATCACACCTAGAAAACCGATACGTACAAGTATGGCATATGAAACAGAACGATAAAACAGAAGCAATTCTTTTTTGCAAATGACCTCAGTTTTACATCCTTTACGTGCTCTATATTCCCAAACTATACCCAGAAAACTGATATGTACACGTATGGCATATGAAACAGAACAATAAAAGTTTTACAAAAATGACAGTTTAATGACTCATTGTCTGTACAAAAGCCTCAAAGGCAAGCCTACCCAAGGTGTTGTACTCATATTATTTAGTAAGATTCATAATCAAATGTCTATTTCTGCAGGAGACGTTACAGTTGTTATATTTAGACAAAAATACTGAGATAGAAGGCTACAAGTTCACAAGGGACAAAATCTGACCTTTGCAACGAGCACTTCACTCAATTTTGAATAAAGTAAATCCCGGCGAGTCTTCAAGGACTTCAAAGTAGTGTTATACTCATTCAACCTGCATTTAATTGAAATAATATATAAGATACCTTGTAATAACGTAAGCATTTGCAAATGATGTGTGAATCTGTGATTACTAACATTAGAAACTAACATTATAGAACGGAGCTGTTCAAAAAAAAAAACATAATAGAACAGCACCATTGTGTGCTAACAGATTTGTACACACACACTTACTGAAACCGAAGAGGTCAGTTTTTAATTTCAGATTTCTATTTACACATTTGGGTATCCCTTGTGTATATCTGTATGTATATGTGTATTCCATCTGGGGAATTGTTTTTCAATTCGGTTGGTTTTGGTTTTGGTTTTGGTTTTCGTTTTCGTTTATGTAATCTGCACTTGTCATGTGTCCTATTTCGCTTGTTCGTTTAGTTTTTCAACTAGATGTCCGGGCACACACGATTTGTGTGCAAATCATGTTATGCAAAAGAATGAAGAAATCTTAAATTCAGATTAATCTGAATTCTGGGCTGTGAAAGTAGGAAAAAGGGAGAAGGAAATTGAGTGGCACGTTTTTTTTTTTTTTTTTTCCAGCTTAGCCTACACTAGGATGGCAACGGTGCGGTTCGGTTATTGGCAAAACCAAAACCGGAGCATATCTCTAAAACCACAACCAAAACCGACAGTTTTCATTTTATCCAAACCATAACCACCACCACGGTTACCAGGTTCAGTTTTTCACCCAAACCAATGATCAACATCTTTAATAAAGTTAAAGACACTAAATATTCTACAACAAGATGTGCAAGACTTTGACAAACCCTAACTGAGTACTCCTGATGCTATAGGTACATATACATATATATAAGGATATTTGTGTAATTATCTTGCAATTCGGTTACGGTTACGGTTCAGTTTTCGGTGCAGTAATCACATGACACCAAAACCGGAACCGAATGGGCCAGTTTTACCAAAACCACGGTCAAAAAATCGGTTAAAATCCGCACCAATGTACGGTTAGGTAACCAACAGACCGGGCAAGATTGCCATCTCTGCTACTGAAATTATAAAATCGTGATACTAGAACGGACAGTAAATTCACCTGTAATTGACACAAACTGTGCAAATGGATGCAAGATTTGAGTTCTCGCATATAGCACAGCAGCTAGGTTTTCTCGTCGTCATCTGTCTACCTCTTCATCAGTCACAAACCCTAGCCGACAGCATATCCAAATTGAGCAGTGCCAACCCTGGGCAGAAGGCACCTCTTAAAAACTGCTAAAAAGAAGGAGCCCTAAATTTGAGAAATGTAATAAAACACTACTTCTGTTTAAGCATCTAAATTATCAATAAGAAACAACAGATCAGAGAGAGGGAGAGAGAGTAACTGTTCTTATCGTCGCCGGAGCTGCTCTTTGGAACTTCTGATTCTGATATTTGGAGAAGTAATTTACAGGTCCGACATAACATATATTCTTGGAGGCGTTGCACACGCATCTTAGTAATCGCGTGTCTTTTTGTCCCAATAAATAAAAAAAATACACAGGCTCTGTTTGGAATTTAAAAGGAAAAAATTTAAAAAAACAATTTCCATTCTATTGTTTGGTTGAAAGAAGAAAATAAAATTTTCAAATTTAGTGAGTAGTAAATTTTTTCTTCCATTTTCTTTTTTTTTCCTTCTTTTCTTTTTCTTAGGTTCCAAACAGAGCCTAAAGGTTTCAGCTAACGATTTTTTGGGTTTTATTTTGAATATTTTAAAAAATATTTGGATAAACGTTATAATTTTATACTTTTCCGATTCGCCTTGATGACACGAATCAATAATCCACAAAAATTATGCGCAAAACTATCAAACGTGAAAAAATTTGAATAACCCCAAAAATCTTTGCGAAACTTTAGCCTAAAAAGGTAAATGGTATTAACATTTTTTTTCCCATTGACACTCTTTTTGTGTCTTTATTCAGGTGAAATTACCAACTTGCCATTCATCTAGAAAAAATGACCTCAAAAAATAAGGGTAGTTTAATCTTACTTCGTTTTGGCTCACATGACAAATTCTGCCCAAAATCCCTCCAAAATCCTTACGTTTTGCTAACAGAAGGGATTTTTTTTCCCGTTAAAAAGGTATTGCATTAAAAACAGAGTATTATTTGAGTTCTAGGGTGTAGCATCCTTAGGCCCCGTTTCAGAACACTTTTTTTAAAAAATAAGTATTTATTTTACATTTTCAAACTCAAAAACAATATAAATGAAAAATAATTTTTCAATTTTTTTGTGCACCGTATAAAAGATCTCAATAAGATCTATCAAACAAGATTCATATAGATAGAAAAATTATTTGCGTAAGCACATGATTTTTAAGCTTGAAATTGCTTCCTTAAAAAATAAATACTTATTTCCCTTTCGAAAACGGAGCCTTATTGAGTTTGAATACAAACGCTGCCCAAGACAGTTAGGCATGGAATGAAAAACATCACTGAGGTAAAAGAAAGACTCGCAAGCGCATCAACACAAAAATTTGTTTTTCGAAACACATGTTTCATTTTATCCCTGAGCGATCGAAGCATTGATTCACGCAGGCCCCCGACCTTTCACACAAATCGCACATAAACATCTGACCTTTCTTAAATTTCATATAAACACCTGACCTTTCTAAAATCTCATCAATTCAACACCTGACCTTTATTAAATTTCATATAAACACCTGAGCTTTCTAAAAATTCATCAATTCAACACCTGACGTCACCACTTCATCTAAAACCAAACGGAAAAAAAGTTAAGTGCTCCAATTTTTTATTTGTTTGAACCAGTGCGAAGATCTTATTTTTCTGATCATTTTATCCTAAAGAATCATAATTACTTTTTGACTCTAAAACTCTCGTTAATTAGTCCTAAAAAAATCGTAGAATCAAATATCTCTTAGGGCTAACTAATGAGAGCCTTAAAGTCAAAAATTAATTATGATTCTTTAGGATAAAATGATTAGAGAAATAAAATTTTCGCACCGGTTTAAACGGATTAAAAATTGGAGCACTTAATTTTTTTAACCATATTTTTTACTATATAAACGATTTATACATGGTTGAAAAATTAAATGCTCCAATTTTCAATCCATTTAAACCAATGCGAAGATCTTATTTTTTTGATCATTTTATCCTAAAGAATCATAATTAATTTTTGATTCTAAGGCTCTCGTTAGTTAGCCCTAAGAGATATTTGATTATACGACTTTCTTAGGGCTAACTAATGAGAGTTTTATGGTCAAAAATTAATTATGATTCTTTAGGATAACATAATCAGAGAAATAATATCATCGCACCGGTTTAAACAGATTGAAAATTGGAGCACTTAATTTTTTAATCATATTTTTTAATATATAAACAATTTATACATTGTTGAAAAATTCATTGCTCCAATTTTCAATCCATTTAAACCAATACTAATATCTTATTTTTCTGATCATTTTATTTATCTTAAAGAATCATAATTAATTTTTGATTCTAAAGCTCTCGTTAGTTAGCCCTAAGAGATATTTGATTATACGACTTTCTTAGGGCTGATTAAGAAGAGCTTTAGAGTCAAAAATTAATCATGATTCTTTAAGATAAAATAAAATGATTAGAAAAATAAGATCTTAGCACTATTTCAAACAAGTAAAAAATCGGAGCACTTAACTTTTTTTCCATTTGGTTTTAGACGGAAGGGTAACGGTAGGTGTCGAATTGATGAATTTTTGGAAAGGTCAGGTGTTTATATGAAATTTAATAAAGGTCAGGTGTTGAATTGATGAGTTTTTAAAAAGCTCAGGTGTTTATATGAAATTTAAGAAAGGTCAGGTGTTTATGTGTGATTTGTGTGAAAGATCGGGTGCCTACGTGAAATTTTCCCCAAAAATAATGTTGTTAAGTTTTTTTTTTTTGAACCGCAATGTTGTTAAGTTCATGATTCCCAAGTTTGTCGTCTTGGAGAAGCTGGACGGTTGCCAAAAGAAGCAGTCTCCACAGGGATTCCTTTCAAATCAGTCTCCATAACCGAAGGAGTCCATCGTCCCTTTAGGCCCCGTTTGATACAAGTATTAGAGGGGTGAGATTTTTAAAGAGATGAGATTAAAATCATGATTGAGATTGGTAATAAGAAGAGATTCACAAGGAGATGAGATTAATAATGAGTACGTTTGTTTGAGATGGGATTAAATGATGAGATTATTAATATCATGTTTGTTTCACATGGAATATAATTGGATTGGTAGTATACATTACATTTTTGCCCTTATGCAAAATTGATTTAATTTATGGAAGAATATTTTCTTGATCAAACTTATTTTCCAAAATACAATCAAAAAAATACTTTTGAAAAAAATTTATTATCCAGAGGATTTCAAGAAAAGTTATCACCAAATTGCGCCAAAAAATCACTGAGAATGGGTCTCAAGTGCCTTTCGAGAAGAAGACGAACTATGGCATTTTGGTCAATGCAAAAGAATGGGTTGGGAATAGATTGTCAATACCACCTCCCATGGGGGATTCCTACTCCCATCGGCTTATCGGTCCTCCCCCAACATTGTGAAACCAAACATAGAATTAGAAATCCCAACGCCTTCGTAATCCAATCTCATCTCCCATACCTCTTAACAAACAGGGCCTTAAAGGGGTAATGGTTAATTTTTAAACATGAAGAAAGTTAAGTGAACATCATTCATAGCTGAGGGGGTTTAGTGTAATTCATTTCCGCCCTAAATTACTAATCGCAATCAGAACCACACCAAAGTCCAAACCATCAGCATTTCCGGCGACGACAGCGCGTTAAGGCGGCTCCGGTAAGATAACAACCGCTCTCTCTCTCTCTCGTTGTTGTTTCTTATGGGTAATTCAGATGATTATACCTAATACTCTTTAGGGTTTCCAGTAAATAAAAGTGTTAATCTTGATTTTAGCTTCTCTCTCTTTTTTTTTTCTTTTTTTTTTTTTTTTTTGGGGGGGGGGGGGGGGGGGGGGGGTGTGGTGGTGGTTCTGAAGCAGGGGCTTTGTGGGTTTCTGTCCGGTGCCGGCTCTGAAAAAATTTACCCATTCTCCATTGTTTGGTTGGACAAAAAATCAGAAACAAATTGATTGAAGTAGATTATGTTATCTTCACAAGGCATTGATTTAGTTTCGCGAACCCATAAGCCATTTGAAGAAACTTAAAGCACTCTATCATTCATACCTCGTGCGGAAAGGTGTGAGAGTGAAGGACGAGGAGGCTCGAATTGGTTGTTAAGATTTTGTTGTTTGCGGGTGAGGGTGCAACTGCAGCAACTTGGTCTCAGATTTGCGTCAGTCGCGATATAATCTCAGATTTGAGCAACACATCGGTGTCATTTGCGTGTGTGTTTGTATACTGTCATATTTGATTGGGATGTGGAAATGGTTAGTGACTTAAGAACTTGATTGATTGGGAACTGGAAAATGCATTAGCCTTGCAGAACTTTATTTTGTTAGATTAAGTGTCAAGTGTGCACTAGATGGAGGAAAACAAGGCTAGAGTTTTTTTCTGAACAATTTTTAGATTACATCTTGAGCCAATTAGCCAAACATAAAGTACTTTGTTTGGTTATTGTGTTTGAGGAAATAAGTACTTTTTTTTTTTTGGTAAAATGAGGAATTAAGTACTTCTGTTTAAGTACTTCTGTTTCGCTTTAAGAAGTAATTACTAGACTTTACATGTTATGATGTCAATGACCTGGAAATGACCATTTGCGGTGAAAAGGAAGTTATTCGTTTCTAGTTTTCAGAATGAACCCTGACTTGCATTTACCCATTTTCTGTTTCAGCAGACTCACGTCCGATTACATTTTAGATCTTGACTGGATGGCAGCAATTTTCCAAGAGCAAGGAGGTGGGTCACTCGATGTGGCTTCATAACTCCATCGTCATAACCAACAGTGTCTGTCGCCTTAGATATTTTAGTGCCATGAGTGAACTCAAAGTAGATGGTACTTCTAGTCTTTGTACTCTCGTATGTAATGGAGAATCTCGCCTTAAGGAATCTGAATCTTTGAGTCCAGACCAGGGATGTTCATCTTCAAATGTTCAGACCACCCCCGAAATTGAAAAGAAGTATGTTCATCGTGTTTATGATGCAATTGCTCCACATTTTAGTTCCACCCGGTTTGCTAAATGGCCAAAAGTTGCCAGCTTTTTGAATTCTTTGCCTTCAGGGTCTTTGGTATTAGATGCAGGATGTGGGAATGGGAAGTACTTGGGATTGAATTCCCGTTGTTACTTTATAGGGTGTGATATAAGTGCTCCTCTGATCAATATTTGTGCCGAGAGAGGGAATGAAGTTATAGTCGCTGATGCTGTGAATCTTCCTTATCGAAGCGGTTATGGTGATGCTGCAATTTCTATTGCCGTGTTACATCACCTAAGTACGGAGAGTAGAAGGAAAAAAGCAATAGATGAATTAATTCGAGTTGTTAAGAAGGGCGGTCTTGTTCTGATAACTGTTTGGGCTGTGGAACAAGAGGATAGGTTGTTGGTTAACAAATGGACCCCACTGACGGATAAGTATGTAGAGGAATGGATAGGACCAAGTGACCCTTGTATGCGCAACTCTCCATCCTTGACCTTGGAAAGCATCCCTGAAGCTGAGGAAAATAGTATGGGAAAAAATATCAAGGATACTTCTTTGATTACGAAGCTGCGAGAAACTATGTGTGCAACTTCTCGAAGCGAAGGTAACTTATTGGCAGCTAAAAATGGAACAAATGTTGAAAACCAGCAAGAGTTTTTTGTCCCTTGGCATTTACCTTATCACCGTGCTGAAGTTGGTGGAGCTTCTACTTCCGCTCTTGCAAATGGGTTGGCGAAAAAAGATGATAAAAAGGGTGCAGTAGTGTACAACAGATATTACCATGTGTTCAGTGAAGGTGAGCTTGAAAGGTAAGTGCATCGTTTGCTACGTTATTGTTGTCCTTGTAGAGCAACCATTTTTTACTACTTTGGTTTGCTATTTTTTTGCTTGCAAATAGTTGAAACTGATGTCTCCTCATGCTTTTACTGTGAGATGCGTAGGAACTTCATGTTACGTTTCATTACTTATTGTGACCAGTAACTTGCAGTAGAATCTCCTGCTTGCTTCTTCTTTCTTTGGCAAGGGGGCATGGTAATTTTATCTGTTTGTATCTACCCAAAAAGGAGTGTCAAAGATATGCTTATGCGCAAAATTTGGTGGAATTTTGGAGCAAAATTTGAAGTACTTTCCTATGTGGATCAATGTTTGTCAACTTATCCTGTTAATGGGATGTAAATGTCTAAATGATCATGTTTTTTCTGTGAGTAGAGTTGAGGCTAGAGTTGAAACATCCGTAGGGACTTCCTAATGGTTTAGACTCAACTGACCGATAAAGAGACTCAATTTGAATCTCCTCAACCTAGTGTTAAATTTTTTTTAGAAAGGGCTGAATGGCTTGACTTATAGACGGGCTAAGTTTTTCATTGTGTTAAACACTCCTCACAATGATTGCCCTGCTTCATGAGCTAAATATGATTACCAGAGGCTTCTCGATGAGTAAACAGTCATCAGGGCAAAGTTTGTCAGGTGACTTCATCACTTTAAGTGTAATGTTTCTTTTGACACTATATTACTAGTAAGGGAATAGGGAAAATTGTCATCCAGTGTAATGCTCCATTTGCTTTTATCTTATTATTTGCCGGTGTACACGAGCGTCATTGTGTGCTATTTTTTTCTACCATTTTATTGGCATGGGGGCAGATTTTCAGACCCGCATGTTTCCGCTCATGGTATATGCTCAACCTTTTTTGCGTTTGTCACTCTTGCAGGCTGGTATCGGACATGAGTAATGCAGTTGTTGTTGATCGATTTTATGACAAATCAAACTGGTGCATTGTTCTTGAGAAGACAATATGAAGTAATGGACCTGCTGAATCGGCCAATACAAGTGAAATCTTTGTGTGAGATGGTTCATTGTTTCAAGACTAGGCCTCTTGCTCTGTTAATGTTTTCAATTGAAGAAATGATAATGTGCAGACTACTACTGATCCCAGAAAGGCACATGCTAGGATGTTTTGTCACTGAAGGCATCCAAGTACACTGATATCAAGGGGCTCTTTGGGTGATAAATTAGGTACACTTCATCCCCGTCTAGATATAGAAAAGGAAGCTTCGGCTCTCTTGCTCTGTACCATGCACTTTTTGCAATGTGAATGTAGAGCACATCACAAGGAAAGATTGCTAAATTACTCGACAATTGGTACTCAAATCATTTATAGGTAGACAATGAGGAAATTCTATCAAATTGATATTGGAAGTTTGGAACCAATAATTTTGAATTTGCTATTCTGCCCTTTGTGTGTGCCTGAGGCCAACAGAAGACCAAGACCCCAAATGAAAAAGGAAAAAAGAAACAAAAGGAGTTTCTAAACATGAAAACTCTAGAAATTATGGAGCCAGTAATAACATAAGCTCTTGCAGTTGCAGAAGATTGCAAAATCAAATGAGGAGAATCAAATGGGGAGGTAATCTGCTTTATTGCTCTGCTTTGTTCCTTTTTCTTCTTGTGTGTCTTTGAATTATCCCCCTGTAAGTTTCGGTAAAGATTTTTGTGCTGATTTTTCTATCCTCATGAAAAGTGGAAGCACTAATATATAGTCTTAAAAATGTACGAGGAGTCAATGACAACGAATTTCTCTGATGGAGATAAATAGCTGAAGGGTAATCCTTTATAGATGTTCGAAACTCGGGAAACTTAATGGTGCTGATTATGCGTTGAAGCAAGTTCAGAAGTTTGCTCTGTTTCTTTCTTTCTTATCTTTGTGATATACATTTATCTAATGATTCGTTGTTGTTTATGTATTAAATATTTCATATCTCATGCCCCTTGAGGCTATTCCATCTACTCGGGCATTAGTCGGGCCGGTGCCATTAACACTTTTCTTTTAGCAAAAAAAGCTTACAGATCCTGTTGTTGCCATTCTAATACTTGTGTGATGGTATAGACAATTATTTTGAACAGCCCAGGACGGGAAACCTTCATGGGTGCTGTCGGATGCTAGTATTTCTCCATTTTATGTAGTATTTTATTCCCATGAATTATTTAGCATTTTGACCCCTTCAAATGCTTAATTATTCTACTTTAGGCCCTTTAAAATCAATATCGTATTACCACTGTCTCTTCACTATCAATATTTGTATAATTTTGTCTTGAGCCTTTTTAAAGTTATTGGATTCCAGTATAGGAGTATCGGAGTACTAAAAAAGCCATTCATTATTTGGAAAAGTCAACGGAAATTATTTTTTATTGAAATTAACACGTAACCCACTACGTAAAATGTCCTAAATGCCTACTTTTCCTTCCCTAAAACAATGCTCAAGTGCAAACCAAGTTGGGTTTGAGCTCAAATTAGCTACTTGTATGTATGGTCCCCCAACTTTGTTTCTTTTCACGTAACTCAAAATAGTACGGGATGAACTCCTCTCCATACCCCTATGTGTTTCTCTTGTTATCATTCTAGAGTCAACATGACTAAAATCTTTCACCTCGTAGAATCCGTATGGAAATTTATCTCTGCAAAAAATTTATATGTGCAAACCATGCCCTAGCTAGGAGGAAGGGGGGCTGTTGTCTCCTTGAGGGACGGCAAGCTGTTGTGCCGGCCAAAACATCGTACCGAGCCCGAAAACTTGATCCAAAACATTCACCTGAAAAATCTCATCGCATACTATGACCTTGCAAAAAATTAAGTCAATCGAAAATCGATAACCTAGTGACCAAATCACCTGTTTATAGTGTTATTATCAATGTCCAAAATATTAAGCCAAAAATTAAGTAAAAAGAGTGCATGGTTCACTAGATTATCGATGTTCGATCAACTTGATTTTTTGCAAAGTCATAGTAAGCGATGAGAAGTGAACGTTTCATATCAAGTTTTCAAGTTCGGACAATATTATTTTGACCGGCACAGCCGCCTGCTGTCCCTTGAGTGGCCAGCAACGGACAGCAGCCCCCCTTCCCCTTAGCTGATGCCTGATGTCATATCACCATCATAATTTCTTTTCTTTGTCTTCAAGGAAGAGTGTCCGACAGTGATGGACAATAAAGCACAAGTGGACAAGTCAAAGTTTACTTCTATATACTAGTCTAATGCACGTGCTTCGCACGTTTTCGCGTGCTCATTGAATCAATTGGTTTCGGGAAGTGTTTTTGGTTTTAGAATAAATTATTTACACTGGCAATATAAATATTTGTTTCACGTTGTCAAAACAGTAATCGCAATTAATAGAACACGGCGACGTGACACAATGTAATTAATTTGAAGAAAAAACAAATATTTACAACGGCTGTGTAAATAATTTAATCCCTTTTGGTTTTAGTAGTGATGATAGCAGATGAACATTCTATTAATCACTCAACTAAATATGAATTTAATTGAGGTACATTACGAAGGTTACATGCTCCCTCCGTCCCAATTTATTTGTCCTCTTTTTGACTACATGTTCCAAATTGGCTATCTAATTTTAAAATCAAAGAATTAGATTATGTAAATTTTGAAATCAATGGATCAGAAATGTTTCCTTGATAAATTGGAAACCCGAGATTGGACAAATAAGTCGGGACAACAGGAGTACTAATTTATCGAGATACAACAACTAATTTATTCTTTATTAAATTTCAATTTCAAACCACCGCAAATTAATTCTATGTCTTCACAGAGCATACATACGATTTCTCAGCTCATCAAAACATCAGTACATTCAGAAAAGCCAATTCCTTTTGAAAACACATTAAGCTCATCTAAATCTATCCCATTTTCTCTCCGTTTCCATTACAATCTTTCAGCAAACTACCAAGCTGAAAAATAGAGGAGCAAAATTTATTACCACCATTTCGCGTAAATGAGTTTTTTTAATGTTGTCAACATGGGCCTGCACAAAGGTAGAAGCCTCACATCAAAACCATATTCCATAGTTGTTTCTAAAATTCTCTCATTCCTTCAAATATACTCCAAGTCTTCAGTGTACCAGAGCGGCTGAGCCTGAGATAATGTCATAGCTAAGGCAAAGTCATTGAACAAGACATTAAAATTAAATAATTAAATGTAACCCAATTTGGATGCATTATCCTTGTGTATCAGTGAACAACAATCTAAATAATCAATATCTGCTTAAATAATAGGAAAAATGAGCCGCTGAAGTACAGAATTTGGCAAGCCAATCATCTACAACAAAGAGACCTAGGCTATGTACATTCAATGGTTATAAAATAGAAAAAAAAAATAGGAAAAAAGTATATGGGGTGATCTGTTCACTATTTTGGCATAGCAAGGTTGAACATAGTAAGTGGTAAAATACTCAGAACATAGATGGAGAAAAGGAGACTGCCTTTTAAAATTCCTATCTTGTTATGGATCCAGAGAGACATATTACCAGAGCCTCCACCTATATGACGTTTTCGGCATCAAAGCAGTAGCTTTAATTGAAGCGCTAGCCCCTCAACTGTAGACTTCAAACAAAAAATAAAACCAATTGTAAGACGAAGGCTACAAACTAAACTAAACAAAACAAAAATGAGGTTGCAACAACGACGACAAGAACGAATCAAATCATAAAATTAAAAGAGATGTTGAAATCCAATACACAAGACTAATAAAACTTATGATCTACTCTTTGATTACACTTAAGAAGTTACATGTTGTAAAATGGCTTGGCCAAGACGTGGAATTAACAAAACCATGTTACAATTATCCTTTCTTTTTGATGCATGCTTACAATTATAAAAATTTGAATAAAAAGAAAATAAAGATTTCGTATATGCTATTCGAAAAATCATCAACCGAAGCCCAAAATTTTAATCCATCAAACTCCAATTCCATTTTCAGATTTCCATACCAAACAAAAAAATTCCCATTTTTTAATTAAATTCTTCCTTCTCCATCAAATCCTACGACTTCAAACGCTATGCAATAAAAATGCAATAATGGTGTTCAAATCAAATTGTATTATCCATAAAAAACAAGAACACGCCACACAAGCAATCAATTATGATTGACCCTATAGGAATGAATACATCCTCCATTAATTTTGTACATTATGTTGTAATCAGTCAATATCTCAATAGAACCGCCACACAAGTAGGAAAATAAGTTCTTTCGAAAATGAAAATTTTATACCCTAAAACTGCTACATGAATGCAGCCGCTTTGATAGTTTCTTTTGATGATTGTTTTCATATGAAAGCGAAAGATAGCTCCTCTCTTTTACCAATAGTGTCAATTCTAAAAAAAAAAAAGTAAACAATGGAATGTTGCAATCAAGATTGAACTTCATTTTGATTCTAAGAATAGAAGAAAGAACAAATGATCAAACCCTTGAGCCTTGAAATCTTTCATGACATCAAGAAACACGTCTTATTTTGTCCTATTGTCCTGAAACATGTCTTTAACTGCTTTGAAATAGGCCAATGTGTCCAATGTAGCCATCATTTGAGGATGCTCAGAGCTTCATAACCCAAAAAACGTATGACAATAAAAAGTTTATAATTCAACTCCTTAAATAGATCAATTTAATTTGTTGACCCAATTTTAAGACATTAGATAAGCATATTAGCCATTTCCTAACAGCTTTAAATTTAAATACTTGATATCTCTTTCTTTTCCTTTTAGGCCTTTTCCAGTATCCACCATTCCAATTATGACCTTTTCTTTCATTCAGATCTTGATCTTTTGAGATGAGAGTTATAATCTTTTGAGATGAGACTTATACTTTGGGAGACAAATTTTATGAAACATCAAGTTTGTTGTTAAATTATAAGGAGAGTTCCACAAAATCTGACTTCGTTGCCCTCAACGCATGATATAAAGACTAATAGAACCAGTAACAAAAACCCAAACTTAAAATCCAAAGCTTTAACAGGAAAATCCAAAATATATTCCTGATCAGGAAAATAATAACCATAACTGATTTACGAGAATTGATAACAAGTTCATGGTGAAGGAGATTAATCAAATTAGTTACATGATTAATTCTTATTAGTTGGATTAAACACCACATGAACAAGCACTCATAACTGCGGGTCAAAAATCTCACAATACAAGAATAGTGAGAGACAGAGAGAGGGGGGCTTACATCGGATCGGCGCGAGATTAGGCGACGAGCCGTTTAAGTTGAGAAGCCATGAACACATCATCTCTAGACCTCTTCATCTTCATAATTACCTCTTAATCTTCAACAAATTTTACTTATTATAATCACAATCCTGTATAAACCCAACCCATACACACTATGAAAAACGGCAAAAAGTACAACACCAAATCTGAGAACAAAAACAAAGCAACCAAAATGTTTGAAATTTTAACCCGGACCTATTGTGAACATATCACCACCAAAGCACAAATCCCCTGCAATTGTATTACAGATTACATATCAGAAACATGGCAACGGAACAGATTACTGATTAGATGTACTTAGCATTGTGCAATAAGCAAGAGAAAGTCAAATGCTCTAGTAAGAAAAAAGAAATTATCTATAAATTAACCAAATCCCGGGTTTAATAAACTTATTCCCCCAGTATCAATGACAATTGCCATAGCTGTTGCTGCTTCCATGACCAATTAAAATGGATCCCACAAGAAACTGAGAAATTTAAATTTTGCTATCCTGCATGGAAAAGATAATGGAATGTCAAGATTTGCACAATGTAATTAGTCCTACAGAAGATATGGTTATCAGGCTAAGCTACTAATGAACAGAACCTGTAGCAGTCATAAAGAAAGTCAGCTTAAAAACTACGAGCCAAATATACTGCAATTGTTTTCCTTTCTATAAAACACACGCAAAAAAAATCTTTAAACCTCAAGACAAATAGGGCCTCAGTACCAATTAATTGCAACTATCAATGCAGCAGAAGCATTCAGGCAATGAATAAATACACTTTATTGCAAGAAATCCAGCACATACACACCATTAAGTAAAACCCACATAATAAAAGAACCGTAAGATTAATTTTACCTGACCATGGGCGAAATCGGCATTGATGTCTGATTTGGGGTTGGAGACTCGTGTCTATTTCGGCATAGTTTTCTACTTCAAGTATAACTGAAGGAAGAAGAGTTGTGTATACAAATTGTTAAATTTGAATCATCGCACGCAAAGAGAGACAGATCAATTTCTAACACCCTATTTCTCGACCAAAGAAATTGGACTTCAAGACCAAGGGCAATTGAATTAGTTTTGTGTTTGGAATTACAAACCTGAAAAAATCCCCACAGCTCGGGCTTGTCATCTTCAACTTGGGCTAGGGCTGTGTGAGGGAAGCAAATGTGGAGAGCAAGAAGAAAGAGAGAGACCGTGTGAGAGAAGCAAAGCGGGGAGAAGACTATATTCGGCAGGTGCCGCTGGTAGAGTCCGAATTTGTGGGATTTGATGCGAGAAGCAAAGCGGGGAGAAGACTATATTCGGCGCCGCTGGTAGAGTCCGGATTTGCGGGATTTGATGTGAGAGAGTCTCGTGAGTTATCTTTTTCCTCCGTACGTTTTTTCTTGTCGACAAAGAAGCGGAAAACAGGGGTAAACGCAGCCAGAAATTACGCAAGGCAGTCCTGTACTTGGAATTAAAAAGTCTAAAATACCCAAACATATAAGAACAAGCAGTAGGCAACTAAAACGGCAAATTTGACTTTTCACCATGTACGTCAAATACCAACCAAAACTACCCAAATAGCAGCACTTGCAAGGACAAAACGAAAAGGAAAGTTCGGAGGGCAATAATATAATTTTACACCATGCCTTGGCTTACCCACCCCAGGATCTTTTACTACAAGTGTATTGATTGGATTGTGTTTGGTTGTTGAAATTGGGCAAATTTCACTCAGACCCCAGAGGTATCTGACAATGACAGAAAGTGCCCCTCAATTTTCAAAAATTATAGAAACCTCCCCTATTTCACAGTTTGGGTTTCATTCCGTTAGTGAAATGGACGGAAAATGTACGGAAAATGAAATCTTCAATTTTATTTAGTTCTACAGCTATCTTAGGGCTCTCATTGAAAGTCCTAAAGCCAAAAATTAATTATGATCATTTAGGATAAAATGATTAAAAAAATAAATTCTTCACACCGATTCAAACGGATTAAAATTTGGAGCATTTAAAATTTTGCTCTTCATTTGGTTTTAAGGCTTTCAATGAAGAGCAAATACTTAAGTACTCCAATTTTCAATCGATTTGAATCAGTGCAAAGATCTTATTTTTCTGATTATTTTATCCTAAAGTGCAATAATTAATTTTTGGTTCTAAGATTTTCAATGAGAGCCCTAAGATAGCCATAAAACTAAACGAAGAGGAGATACTTAAGTGCTCAAATTTTCAATCCGTTTGAATCGGTGAGAAAATCTTATTTTTCTGATTATTTTATCCTAAAGGGTCATAATTAATTTTTCGCTCTAGGGCTTTCAATGAGAGCCCTAAGAAAACCATAAAACCAAATGAAGAGCAGATACTTAAGTGCTCTAATTTTTAATTCGTTTGAATTGGTGCGAAGATTTTTATTTTTTTATCATTTTATCCTAAATGATTATAGTTTATTTTTGGCCCCAAAGCTTTCAATGAGAGCCCTAAGAGAGCTATAGAACCAAATGAAGAAAGATACTTAAGTACTCCAATTTTTAATCCGTTTGAATCCGTGCGAAGATTTTATTTTTCTAATCATTTTATCCTAAAGAGTCATAATTAATTTTTTGCTCTAGGACTTTCAATAAGAGCTCTAAGATAGCTATAGAACTAAATAAAAATTGAAAATTTCATTTTCCGTCCATTTCACTTAACGGAACTTACGGAATGAAACCCAAATTGTGAAATATGGGAGGTTTTGTCATTTTTGAAAACTAAAGGGTATCTTCTGTCATTGTCAGATACCTCAGGGGGTCTGAGTAAAATTTGCCCTTGAAAATGGGATGAATTACAAATACAAATCCTCAAACCTCACCAACCACAATTAAGTAGATTGTATTTCTTGCCTTGTACGCAAATATACAACATAAGATGTGTTTCTTACAGCCTCACATCGAGGTACTCCAAAACCTTTTCCATATTTCATGAATTTGGGTTAGGCTCGAATTTTAAAAAATATATATCAATTTTCGAATTGGAAAATTGATGGTTTAATGGGAAAATCAAAGTCCTTTTGTGAAATTTATTTTCATGTTGTTGCTTTAGTGTGCAGGACACTTGCGGAATTTGAATTTAGTGGCAACAAAAATGTGTTAATTAAAAGAAAATTTGTATATAGAACACTATATAAAATAAAAATATTTATTCGGATTGAGAACTTATTGTGCCTAGTTTTTTATTTTATTTTTATGAGCTATATGATATACTCACTCACAAGTTTAATTGTATTTTCATCTACTCTTACATTTTACGAATGGCCCAGTGTAACTATAAAAAAACAAAAAAAAACAAAAAAAAACAAAAACATGTAAAAGATATAAAATTTTAAGGGGAATTTGCACTTATACCCCTTATACTATCACTGATTTGCACATACACCCTTTATACTCCAATTTTAGGCACTTACACCCCTGTACTTTGGACTGAAGTGCAACCGTTAAAAAATCCGTTAAAATGAATGGAAAAGCTACTGGCGGGAGATTTTCCTCCAAAATGAGGAAGAAAATGCCCAAAATAACCCTAATAGCCATTTATAACCCTTGTCAAACTCCTCTTCCCAAAAACAGAGCATCCAACCCCTCCATTCCCCTAATCCACTCTCTCTCTCTTCTCTCACAAGATGTCTTTTCAAACATCAAGAAACTCATCAATTTCAAGCCAAAAGATGCACCCAATTTGCCATTGCAGTTTGCTTGAAATTGATGGGTTTCTTGATGTTAGAGAAGAGAGAGATATTATTCTACTTACCTTTTTCTTAGAGCTATGGTTTTGTCCTTATTTGAATTTTTTTGGCGTTTGTTAGTTTTGTGCCAAACTTTTGTGACTTATTGATTCATCTCGACGAGACAAATCATAAAAGTAAAAATTTTTTTACCCAAATATTTTAGAAAATAACCACTTTTAAGTTAAAAAAGTGAGGCACAAAACAAACCACTTTTTTGGGTAAAAGTAAAAAAAAAATAAAAAAATTTCCAATTCGTCTTGACAAGACGAATCAAAAAATTAAAAAAGTGAGGCACAAAACTAACAAACGCAAAACAAATTCAAATAACAACCAAAAAAAGGAGAAAAAGTTGTTAGTAGAACATGGGATGCTCTGTTTTTTGGAAGGAGAGTTTGACGGAGCTTATAAATGGCTATCAGGGTTAGTTTGGATATTGTTTTCCTTATTTTGGAGGAAAATCTCCTGTGCAGCAGTTCTACCATCCATTTTAACGAATTTTTTAACAGTTGCATTTCAGTCCAAAGTATAGGGGGCGTAAGTGCCTACATTTGGAGTATAAGGAGAGTATGTGCCAATTGGTGATAATACAAGGAGTCTAAGTGCAAATTCCCCAAATTTTAATGCATTTTTTAACTCGAAGAATTCACTTGATCCACACTCAACAACAGGGCCGCCTCTACGGCTGCTAGTGTGCTTTTCTAAATCCCTGAGGCAGACAGCATGAATGATCGTTACAGAAATTTTTCGCGGATGCGTATATCCGTGTTCGCTCGGCACATTCGGCCAGTTTAATACATTTTTGGATGGTCCAGATTGAAACTTTCTTTCTTCTCTCACTCCAACTCTCTCTCTCATCTCACCCCACCACTCTCTCTCTCCAAAACCGAGTTGTCCAAAACCGCATTGGACTGTTCAAATGTGCCAAGCGGGCACCACGTGATACCCACCCGACATTGAAAAAACTGGAAAAAAAAAATCTACGTAAGGAGTGATGCTACAAACAGTATCTTTACTTTCCTTTTGCAAGCTTTAACGAAATTCTCGTAGACTTTTTGTAAGCACCAAGCCATTTCCCAGCCACCTTCTTCCACGTGTAAATTTCTTGTTCCCCAGGCCTAAAATCTCCTATAAATAACCCCACCACAAAAGCCTCTCCCCATCCATATATCAGCACAAAATCCAACCACAACCCTTCATTTCTAGCAACAAAATTTCTCTAAAACTCAGGGTGTTCAGGCTAATTTAGCGTATCACTATTTCTGCCGGTAAATTTGCATCCAGTTAATTGTTAGGCCATGGCATCAGCTAGTGCTTGTCTTGCTGAAGCTTACGTGATGGGGAAACTCCACAAGGAGAAATTGCAGAAAGACATAGCAGCTCCGAAGATTAAAGCAACTGGTGATGGCCAGAGAGAAGCGATGAATAATCCTCGTGATCAGACGAGAACTACCAATTCGGATCATAATCATGGCTGCTTCTTTGGAATGTTCAAGAAGATCCACCCGAATTCCGACCCTTCGTCGCCAGATTCTATCAGATGAAGATGTAATCACAATGGGGTGAACCAGCTAGGAGCTTGTGATCTGTTTTCATTAGTCAAAAAAAAAAATGAGAAGCCCCTGTCATTAGTTGAAATCAGAATTAATTTCTCCTTATGGGTAGTGATTTCACGCTCTCTTTATTTATACATTGTATATTCTGAAGTTTGTAAGAATTTATGTTTTGTTTGGATGAGTTTTTGAAAAATTTTGAGTTTGATTTTTGGGATAATGAGTGAAAAAAGAAATTAGGGTAATAATTGAAGATAGAGGTAATGAGTGGAGAGAGATTGAGAGAAATGAGAATGATGATTGAAGATATGAGTAATGAATGAAGAGAGAAATTAGAGTAATAATTTGAAGTAGGGGTAATGAATATTTTTTGAGTTGAAATTTTTTTTCCAAAACTTGATCCAAACACACTATTTGGAGCCCTACATACAATATATAATAATGGTGTATTTGATTTGAGGTAGTCATTTTGTATTTTTACTTCTGAGCTACGGCACAGATAATGAATCTTGTCTCCATAATAAAATAATTTTCTCCTATGTACCATTAATGCATTTATCTTACCAATATTCAGCAGCAGAGCCATAGATTTCCATCAAAAATTTGCACTCAAAACTTGCACTAATGCTTTTCCAATTAGTCCTTCGGCTTCTGTTTATAGGAATCGTTATAACCATGTTTGTTTTGGTGTTGGAGTGAGAGGGAATTATAATGTGATAACGCATCGCATATACATTGATTCATACCAATCCGGACAGACTGAACTATGAAACTCAACTCCATTCCCTTTGCCAACCCCCATTCCCAACCTCCCCCGGGGAGATTTATGTTGGAAATTTTGAATGGATTGGGGGTCATTACTTCCCCAGATTCATTGTGGAGGTTACCCACATTCATTATGGGGGTTATTCCTCCATTATTCTGCCATTTACTCCACGAATTGAAGGCTGGCAGCATTACTAAGGTCCTTGCTGCCTATAAAAGGACCAGCTTTCAGCACAATTCTGCACCAATTCACAAAACAAATCTACTAGCATTCTGATATAGTGTGAGAGAGAGAGACCGACGCTGAGTTAGTTCGCCAATACGTTCTTCGGTGGTGTTCCGACGTTCGTGGTCCGAGCCGGATCAATCTTGGGAGACAGACGCCGAGTAACCTCAACACCCTCCAGTAGGCGATGAATCTGTTTTAAGGACACCGTGTGAAACACGGATTTCGGTTCACAAACCCATTCTGTATTTCGGTTTGCATTTCGGTTATGTAATTTCATTATGTTGTAATTCTGTTCATATGTAAATGTAATAGAATTCATTCTCTGGATTCCCGATTGAAACATTTTGGATAACAATTTATAGTCCGGACTACAAGTCCGGCCTTCCAAAAATACAATCAAACGCCAGATTAATGGGTCCGCGGGATTCGTAGTCCAATCCCCCACCTGGACTTGTTCTCAAACATGGCCAAGGCCAACCTCGAGCTCGAGGTCTGTAAGTAGCCAAATCCAAATTTATTTTTAGTGCACTCATGTTCGGCTCGGAGTCCCTGAAAAATTAAGATGGAATTCATTATTTGTGGATTTTGTCTTAAGATTGTTTTTGGGATGTCTTCATAAGCACTTGATGTGAATTTGTCGGACCGCTTTCACCATCTCTCCTAAAACCAATTGGTTTTAGGAGAGATGGTGAAAAAGCGGTCCAACAAGTGGTATCAGAGCTATGAAGTCATGGGTTCGAGTAGAGGGAGCGTCATCGTGAGGGAGGGATTATTGGGCCCGGAGTGCCCCCATGGATTTGGTTACACAATGGCACTCCCTGCGACCGCTCTAAAAACAGACTTGCGGGTGCGATATCGAATGCCATAAAAGACTTAATTGAAACTCTTCCTACCACCAATTGGTTTTAGAAGAGATGGTGAAAAAGTGGTCCAACAGAATTCAAATAGATTAGTAACAAAATGAAACCAACACTTTGAAAAGAAAGAGAATACCAATTCGGGGCTGTTTTTATAGGTTTAGAAAGAACGTATCCATCCTATGCATGTTTTGGCTAAATAATTGAGCTTAGATTATTTTATTTTGTCTTTATTCAAAAAAAACTTTACATTTACTAAAGCGTCGATTTTTTGTGAATTATTTGTACGTCTCGACGAGAGAATCTAAAGAGTAAAAAAATTAGATCAAATTCTTTAGTGCATCTTTTAACCCGAAAAGTTGGCGTGAACCACTCAAAACCTAACAAAGCCGCCGCTACGGACTACTGCTGCTAGTGGATGTGTTTGTCTTATGCTTTGTTTAGTTTATAATTTGAGCAGTGTTTTTAAAAAATAAGTGGAGAGAAAAATAAAAGTAATAATTAAAAAGATAGATAAAAAGTGAAGAGAGATAGAGTGAGAAAAGAGACTAATAATTGAAAAGTTAGAGAGAAAAATAAAAATAATAATTGAATTGAGAAATATTTTTTTAAATAAAATTACGAAGTGAGCAAGACATTAGTTGCCCATATCCCAGAGGCTGACAGCAGCATGAATGAGTGTGAGGGTTACAAAAATATCCTTACTTTCCTTTCTCCACCTTTGATTAAATTCTCGTAGACTTTTTGTACTAAGGCTCCGTTCCAGAAACCTTCTTAAAAAATAAGCAGCTTATTTCATATTTTCAAACTCAAAAATAAAGTACATGAAAAATATTTTTTAATTTTTTTTGCATCGTATTAAAAATCTCGATGAGATCTTTCAAACAAGATCCATATTGCATATTTTTAGATTTCAATAACCCCATCATTTTTGAGCTTGAAATTGCCTTCTTAAAAAATAAGGACTTATTTCGCGTTCCGGAACGGATCCTAAGTTCCTTCCCCCTAATAAACAGCCAAAAACTAGCCACGTTTTTCAACTAGTACATTTCTTGTTCCCCAAGCCTATACAATCTCCTATAAATAACCCCACCAAAGGCCTCTCCCCATCCATATATCACCACAAAATCCAACCATGATCATGACCCTTCATTTCTAGCAACAAAATTTCTCAACAACTCAGGGTGTTTAGGTTAATTTACGCATCACTATTTCTGCCGATAGAGTTGCATCCAGTTAATTGTTAGGCCATGGCATCAGGGAGTGCTAGTCTTGCTGAAGCTTATGTGATGGGGAAACTCCACAAGGAGAAATTACAGAAGGACATAGCAACTCAGAAGATTACGACAACTGATGAGGGTCAGAGAAAAGTGATGAATAATCCTCGTGATCAAATGAGAACTACCGATTCGGATCATAATCATGGCTGCTTCTTCGGAATGTTCAAGAAGATCCACCCGAAATCCAAAGCTTCATCGCCACATTCTATCAGATGAAGATGTGCAATCACAATGGGGTGAACCAGCTAGGGCAAAAAATAAAACAAGAAGCCCGTATCATTAGTTGAAATCAGAATTAATTTCTTCTGATGGGTACGCTCTCTTGGAGCCCTCTATATATAAATTACTTTGTACGGAGTATATTCTAAAGTTTGTCGGAATTTACTGTTTGGTGCCCTATATTGGAATTTTCACGTGAGTGATCCCTCATTTTGTTAAAATGAGAGACTTTCATTTCCCAATCAAATTTTGAAAATCTGAGCGGCTCAATGTGTGCAGAACGTGATTTTAAAGGTACACGCGAGAAATCAGCAAAAAAAAATGACCGGGAAGGGCTTCATCCGAGCAGTTTTTTTTGAACCATTCAATGAAAATTGCTCGGATGAAGCCCTTCCCGGTCATTTTTTTTGCTGATTTCTCGCGGGGACCCTTAAAATCACGTTCTGATCACTTTGAATGGTTCGGATCATCGAAATTCAATCAGGAATGAAAGTCCCGCATTTTAATAAAATAAGGGATCCCTCACCAAAACCTAACTCATATATATATATATATATATATATATATATATATATATAATAATGGTGTTATTTGATTTGAGGTACTCTTTTTGAATTTTTACATCTGAGCACAGATAATGAATCTTGTCTCCATAATAAATAATTTTCTCCTATGTACCAATGCATTGATCATACCAATATTCAGCGGCAGAGCCATAGATTTCCGTCAAAAATTTGCACTCAAAACTTGCACTGTTTATAGGAATCGTTATAACCATGTTTGTTTTGGTGTTGGAGCGAGAGGAAATTATAATGTGATAACACGCGCATATGCATTGATTCGTACTAATCCGAACAGACTGAACTATGAAACTCAACTCCATTCCCTTTGCTAACCCCCATTCCCGACCTCCCCCGAGGAGATTCATAATCTGGACTACAAGCCCAGCCTTCCAAAAATACAATCAAACGCTAGATTAATGGGTCCACGGGATTCGTGGTCCAATCCCCCACACCTGGACTTGTTATCAAACATGGCCAAGGCCAACCTCGAGCTCAGCGGTCTATAAGTAGCCAAATCCAAATTTATTTTTATTGCACTCATGTTAGGCTCGGATTCCCTGAAAAATTAAGATGGAACTCATTACTTGTAACTCATTTCGGTACAATTGCTTCTGGGGCACTATGAAGAGCTTACAAAAACCATAAAATTAAGAAGACAAACTGTTAGGATTGTCACACATACACGCATAATTTATGAGTATAAAATAGTAAAGAAATCAACACGGAGATACACGTGGTTCCCCAAAATAGGATACGTCCACGGGAGTGAGAGCGGCTGTTGTTCTTATTATCACATACAGGCATAATTTACGAGTATAATTAAAATAGTAAAAAAAATCAACACGGAGATACACGTGATTCCCCAAAATCGGATACGTCCACGGGAGTGAGAGCCGTTGCTGTTCTTATTATCACAATACGAACTAGGGTTTGCAACATAGAGTATTTATACCTATTCTATTCTAACCCTAACCTGGTATTTGGTCCAAATTCCAAAAATACTCTTGTACGATACTGTACCATACCGCAGAGGGCATAGCCCCCCCACACCCCCCAAATGACGGAACGTCTACTTTTACTAGATCACCGGTGATGGGCTAGATGCTATCGCTCCACTCCCACATCTGGCATTCTTTCTAAAACTCTTTAGTATCTCTTTATACTTAATATATAAGCCACAGTTCTAACACAAAACAACTTGTGGATTATTGATTTTGGGATGTCTTCGTAAGCACTTGATGTGAATTCATAACCACTTTTTTCAACTCAACTTGCCACATCAGATAAGTGCAAGATTTGTACTCAATACTACGTACTCATAGCATTTTGGGAACACTACTACAATAATCGTAAAAGATGACAGTTTAAAAGTGTCATTAAACGTGAAAGATGACAGTTTTGAAACTGTCATCTATGGAGCTGTCATTAAAAGTCTAGATTTGTTATGACAATAAAAAACTGTCATTAAACATATAAGATGACAGTTTAAACCTGTCATCTTTGTGATAAAAGATGATAGTCTTAATCTGTCATCTTTAATCGCAAAGATGACGGATTTAAACTGTCATCTTATCTGTTCTTCATTCAAGAAAAAAAAAATCAATTCTCTTTCGAATGCGTGGTTGCCCACGTGGCACCCACGTGCCTCTCGCATGGCTGCCCAGTGGCACTTGTGTGTCGCCTACTTAGCACTTGTGTGGCCAGCAAATATTTGCTTGCCCCAGGACTTGAACTCAAGAACTTCAGTTCCTTGCGCGCGTGTTACCATCTGAGCTAGCACGCTTATTGTTAACAAAAGACAAACAAAAACATTTATAGTATATTTTCGAAAATTTTACGATGAGCACTTTTAATGTCAGTTTTGGATGAAACTGTCATCGTAGACATTGAAAGTATGAGATGACAGTTTTAAACTATCATCTTATATGTTTTTATGACACTTTTTGACTGTCATCTTTTATGATCATTTGCAATGTCAGTTCTAATTAAAACTGTCGTTAAAAGGGCTTAGTTTCAATGTCGCTTTTAAGGAAAACTGTCATTAAAAGGTTTCCCATATGGGCTTCCGGAAGCGCATGTTTTAATGTCAGTTTTAAGCATAAACTGACATTAAAGAAAAAGATAATAATGTCACTTTTATTCTAAACCGTCATCTTATATCGCAAAGATGACAGTTTGTAAGATGAACTGTCATCAAAAGTCTACCATCATATTTTCGATGACAGTTTTACAAAAACTGTCATTGTTTCAATTTTTTGAGTGTCATCTTTTAAGGTTTTTGTAGTAGTGGAAATTTAGCAGGTATTTTTCAACAAGCAAAACCTGGAAGGTGGGAACCTTTGAAAGGGAGTTGGCACGTTTTAACCACCGCTCACCTGGATCACATGTAGGCGTTTTCATAAAACGTCATGTCAATATATAGTCTGCCAAGACAATGGCATATGATGCATAGTACTGGAAAATTCAATAGTCTGCCAATATTGGGACGAAATTGATAAAATTCAATTTGTGATTTTTTCCTAGTCTTTTTGCACATTGAGGGAGGCGCGCAAAACACTTTTTCCACCTAATGTTATACATGTTGGCTCTACGTCACCTCCACATAAGCAAACTTCATCCACGTTAGCATATTCCATCAGTTGCCCGTAAGGGTGACATTGAACAGTGACGCATAGTTTATGGCGGAGATTGATATCTACGGAAAAAAAATGCAAGTACGATTTTGAAACTGACTATACTTTGCAAGTAACAAAAAGTAGATAAATCATGTAGTTTCAATATTGTGTAAAAATTACCTTAATAGATGTAAGACTGTATAGAAAGTGAAAAAAGTAATGAAAATGTAACTTTTAGGTGCTTTTTACGCCGAAGGAGACCACTAGCGAAACAAACGGGAAAATTCTCACAGGATCACTTTGGATCACAAAATTACTGTTCTGAAAAGAGAAGGTAACATTGTGCACAAGACAATCAGCAATCCAAGAACAGTATAAACAAATATAACAGTATAAGCCCATACAACGGAGAAACAATAGTGTACCTACCTTGGAGTACACAGGATTACGGCTCAGGCGCGCTAAACAGGACGGTTGCCTGACGAAATCCCTATTACTTATTTAGTGAAGTTACATCCTATCGAAGAGTTGCATTTGTTTCTAAACTGTGTTTCCGGGTGCCTATGAACAGTGTTACAATCCACGATATAATCCAACAGCTGCCAAAACCCGGACATATAGTAGGATGTGGAGCATTTTTTTATAAATTACTAAATACTCAATTCTGTTATGGGATTCAGACTCTTTTGTGGATTTATGACCACATCTACTGTAGGTCTCGAATATTTCTTCGTTGTATCTAGCTTCTTCAAAAAATACATCCAAAAACGAGTAGCAGCAATGACTGATGCCCTATAGCTTCAATTTTTTCTAGGGAAAGAAAAGAAAAAGAAACAAGCTTTAGTTCTTAATTTGAATGGTTCTCCACTCTAATTATAGGTTAAAAATAGATTAGTGTCTGTTGCAGGAAAGACTTTTCTCATGTTTCAGTTCCTATCAATATATATGATACAAGTCGAATGCTAGATGTAGGAATATAAGAAGGTGGACCTTCTTCCCATCAAAAGAAATGCAATTATCGTGTGTATTATAACCACATTATGTATGTACGACACAAAATAAAAATTAACCCTTTTTTATTGAAAATTGTATTCAATTTCATGAAAAAATAGAAAATTCTATCTTTTTCGAACAGATAAAAACAAATAGAAAAATATTCGAAGTAGCTCTGGCACCCATTGATTTTGCACATTCTAACATCTCGAGTGTTGAATTATTGTCACCCTTTTTCATTCACTCATTTTTGTTGTAGACTCCACGTCAATTCTTTCCCTCCTCCCGGACTTATCTTATCGATATGAGACGAGAAGGAGTTGGGGGGCTGTTGTGCCTTGAGAGAAAAACGATATCGTCCCGAGCCCTGAAACTTGATCCGAAATGTTCACTTGAAAGATCTCAACGCTTACTATGGCCCTGTTAGAAATCAAGTCAGCCGAACATTGATAACTTAGTGAACGAATCATCTGTTTTAAGTTCTGTTAGCAACAAGGTTCTGAATACAGATTCGAACATGGTACCGGATTTGTCACTGGAACAGTACGTACCGGTATGATACCAAATACCGTTTCAAATTTGTCGTTAAAATAAAAATATATATAAACATTATGTCATAACCTTGTTTTTCCCTTAAATAAAAGTCCTACTATTAGACTATTACAATTTTAAAAAATTCTGTTTAACTTTTATTTTTAATAATCAATATAGCTTTCCAAACGGTGGGCTCAAAGCCGAAACCACGGGTTTTCCTGGTCACTTTTCCTTTTCCAATCCACTGGTTTTCAAACACACTCCCTTCTCTCTCAAGAAGAGTAAATTCATGTTCCAAATTTTCACTGCAACTATTCCACTTTTTTTTTAATTCCACTTTCAAAGGGGTGATCTTTATCTTTCCAAAACTGAGAAAAACGTACCGGGCACAATAGAGGACTGTTAGAGAAAATGACCCACGGTGGTGTGAAAACTGGAAACTTCACCGGTTCACCCACAATGAAGATAGATCAGCTACAAGATTACGTTGGACTGCTAGAGAAAACCAAAAGGAGTCAACGTCAAATGTTGCTCCAATTGTCTTCTTTTTCTCTCTTTCCCCTCTATTTCTCTATTTTCTTCTTTTTCTCTATTTTGCAAAATACCGGACAAAATTCCTGGTTACGACATCTCGGCCGAGATTCGCAAAATTTTCCAATACTGACCGGTAAGCACCGGTATTGGTGCTGGAACGGTATCAGATGGTCAACTTACCGGTTTCTCACAAATCCGGTACGTACCGGCCGGTACGGAACGGGATTCACCACCTTAGTTAGCAATGTCTAAAATATTTAGCTAAAAATTCAGTCAAAAAGGTGATTTGTTCACAAGGTTATCGATGTTTGATCGACTTGATTTTTTGTAAGGCCATAGTACGTGATGAGATCTTTTAAGCGAACGTTTCGGATCAAGTTTCTAGGCTCGGGACAATATTGTTTTGCCTGGAGACAGCAGCCCCCCTAAGTCCGAGAACAAGGTTGTCAAGTCAGAAATGAGCTCTTATCCAACATAGACCGGCTAGAGCACCTGGGTGTTGTTTTGATGATGGGTCCATGTTCGTTTTGGGTTTTAAGGAAGTTTTTTGGAGTAATGAATGGAGAGATAGATATAAAAATGAGAGTAATAAATAGAGAGAATTTACTAGAGAACGTGCGCCAGGGACGGATTCAGAAATATACCCTAGTGGGGCACCTGTTAATCATAATGGCAAAAGTTTATTTTTTTAATCAACCATAGTGAGATCGTACAAAATTAAAGCATGCATTACTAATTATAAAAGTTTATAACGCATACTTTAAGTTAAATTAGATAAAAATAAGCAAAAAAAAAACTCAGACAAAATTTTTAAAGTATGTTTTAAATAAACACCAACAAATTTTAAAATGATCAAACTAGTTTTGTTATGCCTTTATTTTAAAATATTTCTCCCAGACGGTTAAAAACAAAGAGAATCAAGAAAGAATAGCTCCAAATTTTGAACAACTCGTAAAGTAACAAGTATAAATGCACCATATGTTGAAATTCAGGCATAAAACTAATTTTATATGTGTATTTTCGGGATATATATAAATGTGTATGTTTATATATTAGCACACTTTTATAATTATGCTAATTTATACATAAATATTTTTTTAAAATATTTTAATTTCGAGTGGGGGTATGTGCCCCGTGTGAATCCATTCCTGCCGCGCGCAGGAAAAAAAAAAAAAAAAAGGGACTAGAGACCCAGAACGAAAGTGGGTCTTCCATCGAGAAAAGCGGGCTTTACTGGCCCAAGTCTTCATTTGTAGGACTCTATCTCTCATGGTTCATGTAAGCTTAGGTCTTTTAAATGGAGGCTTGATAAGTGACGTCTTCACTTCATCGAATTCAAATCAAAGAAATTTAGTACCAGCACGTATGACTTGGATGCTGCAAACAGGGGCTTTTTGCAATTGATGCCGAAATGGGCCAACTTCAAAATGAAATTCAAGGAGCAAAGTCGAGTGCTAAAATTCCATTTGAGAAGTGTTAGAACTATGAATTCTGGCAAGGAGAGAAGCACGCATTTGCACTATTAGAGTGCACATGCGCACTTCTTTCCTTGCAGGATCTATTGTTCTAACACTTTTCAAAAGGAATTTAGCACTCTACGGTACTCCTTGAATTTCATTTTGCAATTGCCCCAAAATTAGGTACACTTCATCCCTGTATAAATATAAGAAATGATGCTTCGGCTTTTCTTGCTCTGTACCATGCACTTCTTGTAACGTGAATGTAGAGCACATCACAAGAAAAGATTATTTGAAAAGGTCAACGGAAATTATTTGTTTATTGAAATTAACACAAAACCCACTATCTAAAATGTCCTAAATCCCATACTTTTCCTTCCCTAGAGCAATTGCTCAAGTGCACTCCACGTTGAGTTTGAGCTCAAATTGACTACTTGTATGTATTGTATGGCCACCCAACTTTGCTTATTTTCTCATAACTCAAAAACAGTACTGGATGAACTCCTCTCCATACCTCTCAATCTGTGCTTCTCTTGTGGTCTTTATTTTGGAGTCAACATTCATGATTTAAATCTTTCATCTCGTAGAACCCGCATAAAAATTTTTGTGTGCAAAAAATTAGTGTCTTGGACATGTAGGAATGAAGAAATTAATTGCATTTTATTTCCAAAAAATAAAGGGCATATATCATTGAAACTTTAAACTGTTTGTTTTCAAAACAAAGTTCGATTCATTTATGCGTTTTACCAGTACATGTTCACAACCAAAATTCCTCCCATGTAAAAAAGTCAACAGGCTAAAACAAAGACTTCAAAACCATGCCTTAGTTGAGGAAAATTTTTCAGTGCGGAGTGGGTACCACGTGGTGTCAGCTCGCACATCCAAGCCGTCCATTTCGTTTTTGAACGGCTCAAATTTGGAGAGAGAAAGTGTTGAAGTGAGAGAAAGAAACGGTTTCATTTCAAACCGTCCAAAATGTATCGAACGGCTTGGATGCACCGAGTGGGTATCACGTGGAATATACCTGCTCGGCACTGAAAAATCTCTCCTTAGCTGATGCCTGATGTCATATGATCACCATCATAATTTCATTTGCTTGCTCTTCAAGGAAGAGTGTCGAGAGTGATTGGACTAATTAAGGCACAAGTGGACAAGTCAAGGTTTACTTCTGTATTGGATTGTGTTCGGTTGTTGAATGTGACGAAATACAAATACAAATCCACAACAGCAATATTACATACACGGAAAAGTTACCCAAAAATACCTCGAAAAGAGAAATCAATAGTTTAGAATCACTTGAATGTGAATCTGAACCATTGATTTTTAGTTTCAAGATATTTTTTTGGGTACTTAAAATTATTGAACCCTCAAACCTTATCAACCACAATAAAGAAAAATTTATCCGCACAGTCTAAAATACTTTTGTATGGTGAGATTGAGCACTGCACGATACAGCGCTTTCGAGGCGCTCCACCATCCCGCCCTATCCCTGAGGCTGACAGCATGAAATTATGAATGATGGTTACAAAACAACATCTTACGTAAGGGGTGATGCTACAAACAATGTCTTTACTTTTCATCTCGTAGACTTTTTGTAAGTTCCAAAAGCCTCCCCCTATTGAACCGCCAAAAACTAGCCATGTTTTTCAACTAGTACATTTCTTGTTCCCCAAGCCTATACAATCTCCTATAAATAACCCCTCCAAAGGCCTCTCCCCATCCATTTACAAAATCCAACCACAACCCTTCATTTCTTGCAACAAAATTTCTCTCTATAACTCAGGGTGCTCGGGTTCGTTTACGTGCACCACTATTTCTACTGGTAAAGTCGCATCCAATTAGTTTTTAAGCCATGGCATCAGGTAGTGCTTGTCTTGCTGAAGCTTACGTGATGGGGAAACTCTACAAGGAAAAATTGCAGAAGGACATAACAGCTCAGAAGATTACAACCACTGGTGATGGTCAGAGGGAAGTGATGAATAATCCTTGTGATCAAATGAGAACTACCGATTCGGATCATAATCATGGCTGCTTCTTTGGAATGTTCAAGAAGATCCACCCGAATCCCGACGCTTCGTCGCCGGATTCTGTTAGATGAAGATGTGCAATCACAATGGGGTGAACCAGCTAGAAGCTTGTGATCTGTTTTGTGATTAGCCAAAAAAAAATGAGAAGCCCCTATAACTTTGTATATTCTTAAGTTTGTAGGAATTTACTGTTTGGAGCCCTCTATAATAAGGGTGTATTTGATTTGAGGTAGTCTTTTTGTATTTTTACTTCTGAGCTGCGGCACAGGTAATGAATCTTGTCTCCATAATAAAATAATTTTCTCCTATGTACCAATGCATTTATCATACCAATATTCAGCGGCAGAGCCATAGATTTCCATCAAAAATTTGCACTCAAAACTTGCACTAATGCTTTTCCAGTTTTGGCCTCTGTTTATAGGAATCGTTATAACCATGTTTGTTTTGGTGTTGGAGTGAGAGGGAATTACTAAATTTATAATGTGATAACCCCATTCCGCACCTCCCCAAGGAGATTCATAGTCCGGACTACAAGTCCGGCCTTCCAAAAATACGATCAAACGCCAGATTAATGGGTCCATGGGATTCGTAGTCCCATCCCTCACCTGGACTTGTTATCAAACATGGCCAAGACCAACCTCGAGCTCCAGGTATATAAAATTAAGTAGCCAAATTAATCCAAATTTATTTAAGTGCACTCAATGTTAGGCTCGGAGTCCCTGAAAAATTAAGATGGAATTCATTGCTGTACAACTGCTTCTACAGCACTATGAAGTAACCAAGAGCTCAACTAATTTCCTCATCGGTCCAATCAAAATCAAGTCATCCACACCGAGACAAGGGAGTCAAAAGAAACTTACATTCTTCCGACCTGATCCCAAAGATCGAAACGTAATTAATTGCGTGACAAAAAACTCTTCGGCCTCGTAACACGCTCATCCTGTGATACAAACTTGTTCACCAAGTCAAACACGCAAGACATCTTTACGTCATTAGTGATGATACAACAACAAAAAGTCTCATTGGCCGTGTTTGTTAGGAGTACTATTTATTAGTTAGATTATCCTTATTTATACTCCTATTTACTTAAAAACTTAAAATAAGTTGAAGAAGTGTTTGGCGCAACTTTTTATAAACTAAAATAGTACTCCCTCAGTCCCAAATTCTTTGTCCGGTCCGCAAAACAGAGTGTTAAAAATAATACAATTTTTGCAAGAAAAAATCAAAAGTTTTTCAACAACTTACTAGATATCAATGAGTATTTTTAATTTGTGAAAAAAGTTTGAATTTTTTCTTAAAAAAATTGCATTATTTTTAATACTCCGTTTTGCGGACAGAACAAAGAATTTGGAACAGAGGGAGTAGTAAAAGTTTAGACCGTTAAATAAGTCGTAAAATAGCTTATTATCAAAAAAACGTTGAGAATAGCAAACGAGGCCCATTAATCTCTCCACTTGACGTTTTCAGTCAGAGTTTGAAACGTGTCCGGATGAGGCGGAAACCCCAAGGCCCATTGTGGGTCCTACCGAGCATTTTTTGTAATAATCTGAAACGTTCATCTCGTAGGGCCTGCAAATTAATATGTTTATGCAAAAAATTAGTTTGATCGGACATCAATATCTATGTTAAAAATTGAATTTTTGTTTATAAAATGGATGGCCTGATTCTGTTACTAGTATTTTAAAGTTAAACTGTTCGTGACCGTCGATTTTATAAACCAAAATTTAAATTTTGATATATTTCTTGATGTCCGATCAAGTTAATTTTTTACGTAGAAATATAACTTTTTGGGCCCTACAATATGAACAATTCAGATTACCGCAGTGACTTCTCAATAGGACCCACAATAAGTGACGGAAACTACGAGATTTCCATCTCATGCGGAAAGAATTTATCTCCGTTCGGCTAAATAAGTCAATTGGCCTTTTTTTGTCCTTATTCAAATTTTTTTCGTATTTGTTAGTTTGTCGTTAATTTTTAGGGAATTATTGCATCGTCATTGACGAAAGAAATCTAAAAAGTAAAAAATTATGATCAAAATCAAAAACATTTTGAATAAAAACAAAAAAATTAGCTTATTAACTTATATACTAGCCAATAAGGTTTTGTAAAAGCCTGCTTCCTCGAAAACAGCCAAAACCAAAAAGTCTTCCATCCTTGCTCCCCAAGCTTATATACAAGCCTATAAATATCCCTCCCCAGCCATATATAGTATATCATATCATATCATTACAAAACCAAACAAACCCGGCCCCACAGTTCTATCAATAATTTCGCAATGGCATCACCTAGTTCTAGTCTTGTGGAGTTCTACATGTTTAGAAAAATCCACGAGGAGAAAATGGAGAAGATTGAGGCAACTAACGATCAGACGGAAGTGATGAGTAATCCTCGCGATCAAACAGAATCGACCCCTTCAGATCGTCATCAGGGGGGCTGCTTCTTTGGACTGTTCAAGAAGATCCATCCGACGACGTCTGACGCTTCACCCCAGGATTCTGGCAGATGAAAAGGATCTGTCGCAACCGTCGGTTTGATCAGTTTTGATTTTTGTTAAACGGAGTGGGAAGCCTAAGCTGAAGCATTAACTTCAACATCGATCATACCTATACATGTGCATACGCAGAATTTGTATTTTTCACAAGGAATTGGACCCCCTCCGGTTTTTAATTTGGACCGGTGGCCGGGGACAGTCCAAATCTGTAATGTCTGGATTGTCAATTGGTGTAATAGATTGTTGAAATAGACTATTATGTTGTTCGGTGCTCTTTCTCATGACGTAGTTGCAATGAGTTGCTGGTACTATTCATGTACTGTACGTTTGGTTGAATTGCAATTGTTTGTTTTGTGCTAGTAATAATAACGAAAATGAGATAGGTACCGACCGCCCCGTAGGGGCCGCGCCGGCCGTCTCCAGCCACCGGACGGTCGATCCGAGCCGTCCAAAAATTCTATATAAAAAAAAAAAAACCAAGGACGCCTACGCGGAAATCAATGGCATCCGATGTGTTTAGGGTACTTGATCTAAATACCATATTTTTCGTGTATATATATACAATTTCCCTACGGCGGCAGTCGGAACTCATAGCAGTACTCTAATAATAATATATGGTGAGATTGCCAAATTTTCCTTTCTCCTTACCAAATTTGCCATCTTTCTCCTGAATTGTGGGTTTTCCCTGCTATTCACAACACAAAAGCAAGGCTACCACACTGGGCACAGCCGCCATTGACACCCTCAGGCACCTGAATCATCACCAGATCGCAAGGAGGATTAGATGGGTTATCACCTGAAACTAAAAGGAATGTTGCCCAATTTTCCTTTCTCCTTACCAAATTTGCCATCTTTCTCCTGAATTGTGGGTTTTCCCTGCTATTCACTACACAAATGCATGGCTACCACACTGGGCACAGCCGCCATTGACACTTTCAGGCACCTGAATCATCACCAGATCGCAAGGAGGATTAGATGGGTAATCACCTGAAACTAAAAGGAATGTATGATTAAATGATGAAATATAGTCCACGTAATCATGCCACCCTTCACTACAAGTCACACAAAAAAAGTTCACACTCCAACAGGAAAAATTCAGCGAACACAAGTGAAAAAAACGGGCAGAAGCATCTCCAACTAATTGATTTGATAGAACTTAGCACACCTTAAATAGGTATAAAATTCATTGCAGAATTATGGCCCTAGACAGCAGTCTAAAGGTCTGCCTTCATACCTAGCATAACATTCATCAGAAAAGTTCTGCATGAATTTATTCCAAACATCGTTATAATAATTATACGTAAAAGGACACAATCTCTTCCACACACCTATATGAAGGTTCCCCAGCATATACACAACTTCTTCTTTAGCGTCCCGATCCAAAGGTGATACGAAAAGCACGAGCAAGCTTTCCAAGAACATTAGGAGTAACCTATGCTACATGGACTCTTCTACAAGTATAGAGTCCATGTTTAACATATTTATTTAGATATAAACACCTAGAAAGGATATTTGTCGATCAAATTTACCCTGAACTACTCAAATAACTCCTACATTATGCATGGAAAGAACTCAGAATAGTCATACGAAGGAATATGAATATTCCGATGGATCCCCATTCCAAGATGTACGTGTCCCCGAATGTGCCAAGACAAAGAGGTAGGACTTTTGAGTGCCCACGGCTCAATTCCTTTGACAACAGACTTGGGGAGGTATTTAGGGGTTCCTTTACTTCCCTCTAGAGTAACTAAGGAGACTTATTCTTATTTATACTATGGACAGAGTTCGCAAATAAACTCTCAGGACAGAAGCCACTCACTTATCTATGGCGGGGCGCGCAACGCTCATTCAATCCATCATAGCTACAAACCCATCTTATGCAATGCAAACTACTCGAATCCCCATTTCTGTGTGTGATACTTGGACAGATGTAATAGGAGGTTAGTAAGTATGATGAACTCCATACACTTGCACAAAAACATACCTAAACAAGACACCCCATATCTGGGTCCATGTAACTTTGGGATAACCAACTAAAAATAGGATGGATTATGTTCCAGATTCAGGTGCATACCTTAATTAGGAACTTTTGAAACTTGTGGAGCAGCAGCAGCGGAGCAGCTGAAAGAAGCGCAAGAGCTCGCACATCTGGTGCAGGATTTTGCCGCACATTCCTGCACCTGATCGGGAACAGTTATTGGTTGCAATTCAGAGTCTTCATGAACTTCTCCATCAAAAAAGTCATCGAAAGCTCGAACATTGAGCTGGTAACAAAGGATTCCTCCAATCCCACCAAAACCTCTGCAGAACTGAGACCCCTCTTGCGATTTGTTGGTGACAAACTCCAAGGTGCAACCAAATTTCCTGTACTCATTAGCAAACCACTATAAAAGTGACATCTTTTCCTGAACTTCCAACTCAGCAGAGGTCTCTGGATCTCGGAAGTTACTTTGAACGGAGTCTTGTTCCTTGTTCAAGAGCTTTAGAACTATTTCACCCGAAGTGGTATTTTCCAGCACACCCCTATTAATGTCCAGATTTTCCCACACAATAAGCGTCTCAACCGCACCCATCTCCAAAGTTTTCAGCATGTCCAAATTACTTCCCCATCAAGCTCTTCTCGTGAATAAACTTCACATTCAAAAGGATTTCAGAGGACAACTCAATTGCCTGGTTGAAACCGTTTTCCCCTCCATAAGAAACATCGACTACATTCAGAATTTTCGCCTGAAGTCTGGGGTCAAACATATCAGACTAACTCATCTCTGTCTTGAAATCTGCTGATGATTTAGCATAGTATGGGGCAAACATTAGAGATATCCACACAAGCAATGACTAATAACAACTAGATGAATGAAACAGTAGATCATATAAAAGGTTGAACTATTGAATGTAAAAACAAAATAAAACTTGCACAAACAAGGATATCATGTATGAGACAACTATTGCAACAACTTTGAAGGACTGAGATAATGTAAAGATACAGAATAAGGCATCATGCGGATTGGAGAAAAGAAAACACCTAAGACGTTGGGGTCACAAATTTAAAGTTATCATACAGAATACAATAAATCCAATAAACTGATTGGACTTCATATTGCAATGAACAATAAATTAATTCTTAACACTAATTTGAAATCCATCAGCCCAAAAAAAAAAACATAACTTCACGGTACCTCCAGAGAGATGGAAATCGGGGCTAATCACATCGGGGACATGGGCATCTTGGTACAGTGTAACTCTACAGCCCTTCCTCTGCATAAAGGAGGTACAAGGTACTTCGACGAACAGATTCTTGATTCCCTGAGACCAATTTCTGTCTCGAGTGACATTAAGAAATTGGAGCAACACATGAATTCTAGAACCTCCGAGGACTGGAACATGATCTTCATCCAGTATCTGAATCCATCTGTCCACAGCACATCCACTGATGATGTCCGTCACAGGCAAATAAGCTCCTCCGATCAGTGTTGCACCGATAGGATTATCGTCCTTGACCGTGAATAAAACTTCAGAGACCGTATGAGCACAGTATATTAGAAAGGATTCATTCCAACAAGGGTTCAAGGGCATGTTTTCTATCACACTAGTCCTCCCAACCCTGGCCTTGTCTAGATCGATAGTTGCATAGAGCTTGGTGGCCTGTTCAATTTGTATAACATTAAGAGATGTGTTTCATAAACTCTTCTGAACGTATAAAGTGTAACTGGATCAAACACTCAACACTTGGATACGATAAAGAAAACTCGACACTTGGATACGATAAAAAAAAATAACTCAACACTTCAAGAAAATGTATGAGATACGTGTTTGACATTTAAGATAGAAATCTACCAAGGAAGCATATTTAGTAATTACGATAGAACTATACATGAAACTATCATTGCACACATAGAATGCTCAATCACACTAGAAAGCACCATTACTCCATAAGCAAATTAAATGAGCTAATAAATCTAAAAAAAACAAGATCCATGTATCTTTCACCTGGGACTTAGATGAATCAGATAATAAGATAACAAACCACACCCGACACTCGGGCCTGATTCATGTAATATGGAGCCAATAGTGTATCTAGAAATAATATTGTCAAGCTAACAATTGAAGAAGACGCTGACGTTATGTATAGCACAATGAATTTTACTTCACGCCGGCAGAGCACTAATCTCTTGAGTTGGTGTATAAATCTTCTGCCTATATCTTTCGGAGCAATGGTCTCCATATTCCCAGAGTAAGTACAATAAGGATTAGAGATGCAAAGATATTAGTAATTATCAAATGAAATAACAGAACAAATCTGCGTACATGTTTACCATGGATAAGTATATGAACATGTATTTTAGAGCTCATAAAAAAGTGCCTATGGCAACAGGACTGGACTTGAAAAAATATGAGGAATGCTAGGTACACAGATGCAGTCGGAACCGTTCGATGCACGTCAATTTGATAGTTTCGGATAGTAGGAAGGTTAGTTTACTATGAAGCAAGGATTTTTTTTTATTTTTTATTTTTTGGATGAAGCAAGGATTTGAATAACAACTTTGTTCCGCCCAAACAATATTAGAACAAAATATGCCAGCACTGTTATTCTTTTAGACATTTCATCGACCAACTGGTATGCACATTTCACCTTACTGCGAACCTGCATGGGTTTTGTTCCTAAAATACTAGCAGGTGATGAGAACTTGAATACAATTCATAGGATAGAAACTACATGGGCATATCAAGGAGATCAATCAAACTAGAAGTATTGTGACATATATATATATATATATATATATATATAGAGAGAGAGAGAGAGAGAGAGAGAGAGAGAGAGAGAGAGCATTGTTATTTGGTGGAATAAAATAGCTAGAGAACATAGCACACAAATTACAAGCAATAGAAATAGGAGCAATGCTATGCTATGCCATGCACACACCACCGTTTGGAGCGTTCGACGAACATGCATCCGGTTCCACACCCAGTTGTGTTCAAAATTATGTTTTAAAGTTGTGTGCGTTACGTGTGTAGACTCTCCGTAGAAATATAGCATCACTTAAAAACAATATCGAAAACATGGAGAAGCCAACTATTAAGCAAAAATTTAAGTTTTCAGTGAATGAAATGGTGGCAGTGGAACCAGAATTCAAAATGGCGGGTTCAATAACAATAGAATACAGACAGCTGCAGGTCTTCTGAATTAACCACCTAATTACATGGAAAATAACCACACCCGGAGCACTACATAGCGATGTCATCTAAACTCTTCTGTACAACATATTTGTATCAGCACCACACATAAATGTGTGGTGTAAAAAGAATTTGGGGTGTCACATAACGGTGTCTTGGAGCATTAAATAATTTTCCATCTTTCAGACTTTCACTCTTTCTACCAGAAGTGAGAGAATTTTAATTGAAACCAACGGGTGACACACCTAAATGTAAAAAGCAAGGAACCTGGGCATTCAAAGTCCGTCTATTTTTTATTATGTCATTGTTGGATACCTTAACCCCTCACAAGCTAGCCTAAGAGACACCTTGCATTACAAAATAGTAAAAATAAATGAGAATCACATTTTAAGAATATCATGATATCAATGAAAGATTAGATTTTATATTACAAATGGAGTAGTAGGAAAAAGGTACGAACATCATAATTAAAAAAATAAAAAATCTACTCCTTCAATACCTGCTTTTAGGCTGTATCCATCATCAGTTATGATCAATCAATCTCTGCCGTCAATTAAGCCTAACTTTAATAAAAAAATCCTATGGAATCCAAACTTTACTCTCTCTTCTTTCTCTCAATCGCTTTTTTTTTTTTTTTGGGTAAATCTCTCAATCGCTTTCTTCTCCTCTCTCTCTATCTCTCTCTCTCTCTACAGTTGAATGAATTGGATGAAACAAAACCATGCTGCTGCTCTCCCCATCCCCAATATCCCTCCTCGGTGCTCTTCTCCTCTGCTTACCCCTCGCCCTCATCTTCACCATCACCACAACACCCACCACCACCACAAACGGCGGCGCCACCTCCTCCCCCTGTATTATCACTACCACCGGCGGTGCCAGCCCTTTCCAAACTACCCTCACCATCACCACCACCACCACCAACACTTCTGTCAAAAAAAACACCTCCAACCCAGTACTCACCGCGATCAAATCCACTATTAAAACCCGACGACCAACAAACAATAACACAACCACCGCTCCCCCGCCGTCCACGGCGGAAATCTTTGTCGACGACGAGGACGACAACGCACTGTTCCGACTCGCCGCCCGGGCCAACCCGAACCCAACAAGGCCGAGGAAAATAGCCTTCCTCTTTCTAACCACCACACCACTCCCCTTCGCTCCAATTTGGGAAATCTACTTCAGGAAAGCCCCCAAAACCCTGTACAACGTATACGTACACGCCGACCCGAGTTCCCGGTACGACCCGCCCTTCTCCGGCGTGTTCGAGAACCGGGTCATACCCGGCTCCAAGCCCACCCGGCGCCACTCCCCCACCCTCATCTCTGCCGCGCGCCGGCTGCTCTCCCACGCGCTGACGCACGACCAGTCGAATTCCAAGTTCGCCCTCCTCTCGCCCTCCTGCATCCCGCTCCACTCCTTTCGGTTCACCTACAAGACCCTGACCCGGTCCCGGAAGAGCTTCGTCGAGATCCTGAAGAACGAGAGCGGCGCGTGGGAGAGGTGGGCGGCGCGTGGGGAGGAAGCCATGCTGCCCGAGGTGCCGTTCGACGAGTTCCGGATAGGGTCCCAGTTCTTCGTGCTGACGCGCAGGCACGCGAGGGTGGTGGTGGCCGACAGGAGGCTGTGGGCCAAGTTCAACGCGCCGTGCGTGGAGCCGTACACGTGTTACCCAGAGGAGCAGTACTTCGCCACGCTGCTTAACAGGAAGGACCCGCGTGGGTGCGTGCCGGCCACGCTCACGCACGTGGACTGGGCGGGGAGGGACGACGGTCACCCGAGGACTTACAACGCGACGGAGGTGGGGCCCGATCTGATCGTGCGGCTCAGGAGGGGGAGGCCCAGGTACGGCGATGAGGAGGAGGAGGAGGAGGAGGAGGACGCGATCAACGGCACGGATGCGTCTGTGAGGAAACGGCGTCACCCGTTCTTGTTCGCTAGAAAGTTCTCCCCGGACTCGGTCGAGCCGTTGTTGAGTATGGCGAATGGCGTCATCTTTAGAGATTAGGATGGGGTTAATTTTGTAAATTACTACTCACTACTTTTTTTACTAAAAAATAATGGTTTTGTGTTTTTCGATATATGTATATAAGTAATAAAGTGTGAGGAAAAGACGGGATAAACCCGTGCTTTTTGGCTTTACTTTTTTGTGTGTTTTCTTCTCCACTCCACGAGACAGGGTGTTCCCTTCAAGCGACTCATTGTGCCTGCATCGGGTGCTTCAAAAGATGGGCAAGGGTTGCCCGGGTGTGATGATAAGTGTGCAAAGGTTGTCACACGTCCCTGGACAAGCGCGGATAAAAAAGCTAACCCAAGACTATAATGATTATCCATTTAACTTGGTATAAAATCTTTTTTTATGGGTCCTTGTAAAAGTTCGGCTTAATCGAATATCAATAAAGATTTAATTGACTCGTCAATTTTTTGGTCTCTAAATCCACGGGGCTCTTAAAAACACGTGTGAAAACAAATTAAATGACTCCGAACATTTGTGTGGGAGTACGAGTTGGGTTCAACATAATCCAATGTAAGCCTTTCGAACGATTGGGCGCAAGTGAAATGCATTACCAAATCTCAAGGGTTTAAAAATCATTTCTCAAACCTTAAGTGGGAATCTGTAATCAAGGGAAACCTTGGGGGTTGTCAGTGATATTCACCCTTTACTTTTTTGTATGTTTTCTTCTTCACTCTAAGTGCTCGTTTTGATGCATGATAATGATAAGGATTGAGGTATTATTTATAAATAGAGATAAAATAGTATTGGTTAATAAGTGATAGTCCATATTGATACGATATTTATAGTGGGAGATTAAATAGTAGTTGGTCTGGATGAAGTATTAAAAATGTGGGGATAATATAATACTTTGTTTGGATGGTGGATAAAATAGGGAAATAAAGTTGTTTTGTAGTTGAAAGAGAGGAGGATGGGGTATTATTTCAACCTTTTCCGGGGGTATTTAACTAATAACACCCCAAAACCCACCCATAAATAATTCCCCCGTAGGGGGTACTAGCCGGTACAAGAGACGAGGGAGAAAACCTAATACCTCTGCGTTTTTGAGTTGCCAAACTAGGTGATAAACATGGATCCACGGTCTTAAGAGGGGTAAAACTAATACTCCATCCAAACGAGCCCTAAAGGTAGTCCGTGTCAAATTCTAATTCACTACTTAACTTTTAAAATACTTTATAGTAGTTATTTAGAGAGTCTATGTAAAAAGAGCTGTTAGAAATAACTTATTTTGATTATGTTTTATGACAAAATTGATTTCTTAAAATGCACGGTTAAAATCCTCTTATAAAACCTCTATTGGAAAGGGTAACAGTCTTAATACACATTCACCCATAAAAAAAGAAAGAAATCCTTGTTTGTGTGTGGCCAAAATAATATACTAGTATGTGTACACCTCATGTACAAATTCATTTTGAAAGAAAAGTCTCCTGGCCCCAATTTTTTTTTTTTTAATATTGCTCATAATAAGAGAACTCTTTTTAAAATCAGTTTTTGGCCTATGTGCATACATGTAGTCAAAACCCATTTGGCCCAAACGTAAACTTTCACAGTGGATGTCTTTAATATGGTCAACCAATTTCTTCATTTTAGCCTGAAGTGTTTTCTTCCATTGTTGACTTTGAAGCTTTACATTTAATTCACTGAACGTTGCAAATCAGTTCACAGAAGATTTTGGACTCAAAGTCTATATTTGCAAGCAATAAAGAACACGTTTTCTTCTAGAAGATTTTTGCTCAACGGAAGAGAAGACAACGAAAAAGGAAGTTTCAACGGAAGAGAAGACAACGAAGCTACATCAGAGAAATTACACAGAGCATTACAATAGCAATTTTCATTCTTTTCTACACTTCATTTTTCATACAATTACTTTGAGAGATTTGTGAGCAAAATTGTTGTATCTACTCTCTGAGGAGTGCATGTTGTAATTGTGAGTTACAAATTCTATTATCTTTAAGTGTTTGAGAAATCAAACATTGGTTTTGTAATTCCAAAAACAGGGGTTTTGTTTTTGAAAGGGGTTTTTGAAGATTTTGTATTTTAAATCATTGCGGTTGTTTACCTCCTCCGGAAAGTCAGGAGCGACGGTAATTATAAGCACCCGCAAGGCTTACTGATGTAATTCTATTTTTATTAGTGAAACCTTCAAGCGATTGCCTTAAAGAGAAGTGGAGTAAGCTAAATCGTGGACAAATTCAGACCGAACCACTATAAACTGGTTTTGTGCTTCTTAACTCTCTCTCTATATATTTGCTAATTGGTTATTAGCCTTTGTAGCTTTTAATTGGTACTCCCTCCGTCCCCTTTTCAAAATTCAGTATTTCATTTTAAGTTGTCCCTTAATAAATGTACATTTTGTAAAGTTAGTGGATAAAAGTTGGTACATTTTTCATTTTGCTCCTAAAAGTAAATTCCATTTTGAAAAGTTAGTGAGTAAAAATATAATAATGATGTCTCTGTATAGGGTAAGTAGGGAAAGTGGAGATAAAAGTTGATGTAAAATATGTAATGATAATGTTTTCTTAATAAATTGAAATTACAAAGCGGGACACTTAAAAATGGACGGAGGAAATAATTTTTAATTAGAAACCCTATTCACCCCTCTAGGTTGCTATCTGGGTAACAGGAGTAATTGATACCACTACTTAACTTTTAAAAAGGAAAAGTAGTGGTAATTGATACTACTACTTTTTTTAAAATTAATTTGCATTTTGCCTTATGAATTGTCTTTCATAAATTATTCTCTTCAATCACTCTAATACAGTTTATATATCTATTCATTATCATTCTCTATCTCAAATATTTTAATGATTCTACCATTTAAGCGAAACGAGATATCTACTGCGAAAATAGCCAAAATTCAAAAGTGTTTAAAACATATGCTATATGCATTATACTTTAGGGAGTTATTCAAAATTTGACAATTGTCTTATTTCTTTCTCTGTCTTTAGAACTCATTAATTACAAAAGTTGAAATTGGAGACTTCGGGATAAAATATTAAAATTTGAAAAAAAGAAAAAGATATTCTTCCATTAGAGCAAGATTGCTAAATCTTGAAATTTGTAGTAAAATTGCATTTAGATTTGATCAACTAGGACAATTCAACCGATTTACTTATTTATATTAATAAGAGTTTGAAATAGGACAGTGATTTTCGCGCTCCAAAATTTACTGCAGGCGCTCCACCTTTTTGTTTTTACACTGTGGTGTTGCCAACAACATCACAGTGTAAAAAACAAAAAGGTGGAGCGCCTGCAGTAAATCAAGGAGCGCGAAAATCATTTTCAAATACGTTGTTTACATAATTATTGATATTTTATTAACTTTTTATTTTTCAAATATGATTAATTTTTCGAAACTTACAAGATAAGTGGAATTATTCATATTTTTGGCTGAGGCAAACTTTTGAAAATGAAAGAGTACAAAGGTATTAAGGGGAGTTGAGAGCATCTCCAACAAAAATTTAAGTAACAAGCTAACAAAGATTAAGAAATTTTTTGGTTTTTTTCAATCTTTAGAGGGCACTTTTATTGATACAAAAACCAAACATGGAAACGGCTAGCCACCCTCAATGAAAGAGAAAAGCAATCACAAAGAAAACCTAAACTCACGAAAGATCATTCAGAGTCAAACGCAGACTAAACTCGTCTCCGAGAGAAGGGGCTGCCAGGGTACCCGTTGTAGCTCCTACAAATTGAAGAGTGAATTGTTGAGACTGCTGGGTTTTCATTTTAGGGGTTTTGCTAGCCATTTTGCCTAAATTTCTATTTGCTTAGGATGTTGAAGATGCTCTTGTTGTGCTAATAATATATCGTGAGATTGCCAAGTTTTCCTTTCCCCTTACCAAATTTGCCATCTTCCTCCTGAATTGCGGGTTTTCCCTGCTATTCACTACTCAAAGCATGCCTACCACATCGGGCACAACCGCCATTGACACCCTCAGGCCCCACCACGCCACAGAAACATCGCCAACAGAATCGCCACAGATCCATCGCCACCAGAATCATCACTAGATCGCAAGAATTAGATGGGTAATCACCCAAAACTAAAAGGAATGTATGATTAAATGACGATATAATTATAGTCTGCGTAATTGTGGCTCCCTTCACTACAAATCACACAAGAAGTTCACACTCCAGCATGAAAAATTCAGCAGACGCAAGTGAAAAACGGGCGGAAGGATCTCCAACTAGCCAGGAGGTTCACCTATTGCAAGATAACATCCGAGAAGAAAAGCCAAGCCTAAAAAATCAACAGAGGACATCTCCGGTCTACCCTCCGCCTAAAAGAGTAATAGTGGCCTAGATTGCAGGAATTCTGTGACGCGAAAAAAATTTAACTCAGAACGAAACAAAAAAAGCCCAAAAATCCCTTAGCGGAAGGGTCAGGAGGACAGCGGCAACTATAGCCCTTTGCTCCTCCTGGAATTTACCTGATAGAACATTTTACAGTTCTTAGATTGTTGCCTTCTTTAGCTCTGTTTCCTATTCTGACGCTTCAAGATCCAATCCCAACTTCTTGTGAATGGTTCTTGGTCTGTTTTGACTCTTGTTTATCTGGGGTATGCCCCTGTGCTTTTGTCGCTTGGGATCCTCTAATAAAATTTTACCTAACCCAAAAAAAAACAGATCCATAGCACACATAAATTGATTTGATAGAAGCACACCTTAAATAGGTATAAAATTTATTACAGAATTATGGCTCTAGACAGTCTAAATGTCTGCCTTCAAACATAGCATAACATTCATCAGAAAAGTTCTGCATGAATTTATTCCAAACATCGTCATAATAATACTTAAAAAGTTGTGCATGATAAAAAGGTTTTCCACACACCACAACAAATATATGAAGTTTCCCCCGCGTACACATGACGACTTCTTCAGCGTCTTGATCCAAAGGTGATATGAAAAGCACGAGCAAGCTTTCCATTAGCGTTGTCTGAGACTCTGAGCAATAGAAAAGGGGTTACACCCTTAATCCACCTGCTCCAGATCACCACATTTAAGTGTAGCTCAATCACAGTTATCCCATTTCAATAACAATCTCATTGCAACTACATACATAGATAGATAGATAGATAGATAAAGAGATCAAGAACATTAGGAGTAACCGATGTTTTTTTTTTTTTAATTGGCAGGAGTAACCTATGTTACATGGACTCTTCTACAAGTATAGAGTCCACGTTCGACATATTTATTTAGATATAAACACCAAGAAATGATATTTGTCAATTTACCCTATACTACTCAAATAACTTCAACATTATGCATGGAAAGAACTTGGATGTAAATGCTATTGCTCTGTGACAAAATAGTCATACGAAGGGAATATGAATATTCTGATGGATCCCCATTCCTTGAGATTGCAAGTATGATAACTCCATACACTTGCACAAAAACATACCTGCACCATACACCCCATATCTGGGTCCATGTAACTTAGGGATAAGCAACTAACAATAGGATGGCTTATGTTCCAAAGTTCAGGTGCATACCTTCATTAGGAACTTTTGAAACTCGTGGAGCAGCAGCAGCGGAGCAGCAGCAAGAAGCGCGAGAGCTCGCGCATCTGGTGCAGGATTTTGCCCCACATTCCTGCTCCAGATCGGGTAGCAGTTATTGATTGCTATTCAGAATCCTCATAAACTTCTCCATCAGAAAGCTCGTCGAAAGCTCGAACATCGAGCTGGTAACGAAGGATTCCTCCGATCCCACCAAAACCTCTGCAGAACTGAGACCCCTCTTGCGATTTATTGGTGACAAACTCCAAGTTGCAACCAAATTGCTTGTACTCATTGGCAAACCACTCTAAAAGTGATATCTTTTCCTGAACTTCCAACTCAGCAGAGGTCTCTGGATCTCGGAAGTTACTTTGAACAGAGTTTTGTTCCTTGTTCAAGTGCTTTATAACTATCTCACCCGAAGTGGTATTTTTCAGCTTATACCTATTAATGTCCAGATTTTCCCACACAATAAGCGTCTCAACCGCACCCATCTCCAAAGTTTTCAGCGTGTCCTCTACGCCAAATACATATTTCCCAGTATCCTGACTGATCTCCTCAAAGTACTTCCCTATCAAGCGCTTCTCCTGAATAAACTTTACATTTGAAAGGATTTCAGAGGACAACTCAATTGCCTGATTGAAACCGTTTTCCCCTCCATAAGAAACATCGACTACATTCAGAATTTTTGCCTGAAGTCTGGGGTCAAACATATCAGACTGACTCAGCTCTGTCTTGAAATCTGCTGATCCAGCAAGAATTAGACCAGAAACATTGGGCTGGCTAGTGGCAGGGTTGATGTAAAATTGTGTGGCAAGCTCAGCTGTCTTTCTCACATAGTTGTGCCGCTTCTCCATACGAAGACGAGCAAATCGAAGAGCTGACTGCCCTCCTCTCCCATGTTTCTTAGGGAGGTCAACAGAAAACTTGTGAAGTACCTCCCTGGTGTTTCCACTTAATGTCCCAAAAAGAGTTCCATTTCCGTCCATGACAATAAAACCAAATTTGTCATCTGATTCTAAAAGCTCATTAAGAGCTTCTGTATGGAACTTGTTATCACAGAGATAAAGGGACACGTTTATGGGTCTGAAAGGTTCAAAGTCAATCGTGACCTTCTTCTCCTTTCCGTCATCGGTTACTATAGTCCCAGTGTACAGAACAAGACCATTGGGAGGAACTTTATTGTGGAGCTTAAGCCTCTGCTGAGCAGATGTGATTGCCCCGAGCACAGATTGGCGATTCACCCTGCTTTTAATGTTTGAAGCAGTTCCAAATTCATCCCCAAGCATCTTCGTAACCCGAGATATTTGATCACGTGGAGGCATGATAAGAGAAATCATGCTGGTTCCATTTCCCCTAGCAGCTTCTAGTGCCTTAATCAACTTCTTGATCTTCCATATCTCGATGTTCTTATCAGTTTCCTGAGCATCCGCCATTGTGAGGTACAACAACTTCCCAGCAGTACACAAGTACCTGAGTATAACATGAAAATAAACACTAGCTCAAAAGAAGCAAGGCCTATAATACGATGAAGATGACAACAATACAGACAAGCACATAAATAGAAATTTCCATCCCAGTAAGTTACAATAGGACAGAGTATAAGTTTCATCTAACACGTTTGGGAGCTTAAATAAGATATTCAATCAAAGAGCACTCTGTTTGTTCAGGTAAATATTCTTTCCACTATGGTCTATTGAAGTATCATAAACATGTGATAGCATAACCTCTACATATTTCAGTGACTGCGTCAATAGAAGACATTTACGGGTAAGATAAAAAAAGATCTAGAGCAATAATTAAACCAAAATAACAGAAACAACAAGAAACTTTGGATTTACCCCAAAAATAAAAAAAAACAAGAAACTTTGGAATTTCACCGATGATTTAGCGTAGTATGGGGCAACCATTAGAGATATCCACACAAGCAAATTACTTAAGACAACTAGATGAATGAAACAGTAGATCAGATAAAAGTTTGAACGATTGAATGCAAAAACAAAATAAGATTTGCACAAACAAGGATATCATGTATGAGACAACTATTGCAACAACTTTGAAGGACTGAGAAAACATAAAGATACCGAATAAGGCATCACGTGCATTGGAGAAAAGAAAACACATTAGACGTTGGGGTCACAAATTTAAAGTTATCATAGATTCATACAAAAGACAATAAATCAAATAAACTGATTGGACTTCATAATGCAATGAACAAAAAATCAGTTCTAACACTCACAGGAAATCCATTATGAAACAAGAAGTCTTTTGCAAGTCGAACCAAAACTCTAATTTGAAATCCATCAGCCCAAAAAAAAAAAAGAAACATAACTTCACGGAACCAACTAAATTTAAGGGGGAAAAGTACAAAAACCAACTTCCTTGCATACATCCACCTAATATTTCCCACTAATATATTATAAAAGAATTCACAAGCAACGATCAATCAATTATCTCCACGACGACGTATGTATAAACCAATATGTATGTAGTATCTCAACCAATCATTCAAATCAGTCACCCCATATGGTATGACCCTGATTTTGAAGCCCACTCACATTTTCTCGGTGCCAAAAATCCCCTACAAAATATAGTTTGTCTCACCAAAACAACTGTATATTTGTCAGGAAAAAGCAAAAAGAAAAAAATACACGAATACCCAACTCACCAAACTTTTTTGATAAGTCGTTGAAAAATACGAATGTGGGGAAGATGATTGTTGAATTTCCACCAATTTTTCCAAAGCACCTTCCCCAGTTCCCCGTCTTCAGATTAAATTTTGCAGGGAACTCTCTCGATCCCAACTTTCAATCAATCCACAACCTCATGGCAGTTCAATTTTCTGCTCACCAACCTTATATTCCTTGAGTTTTGTGGAAGCTGTAAGGGCTGCTAGCTGCAACCGCAACCAACCACAGCCGTACAAATCTTCCTACAGAGTGTTTTGATGTTTTAATTCTTTCTGTAATATCAGTTGTCCCATTCGTAATCTTTTGCTCTTTTTCTGAAGTTAATACCACTCAAAGCAAATCGAATCGCACACGCATCGCCTATGCCCAGCCGCTTCACATACAAATATAGACTCAAGCCACTCTTGATTAAGTCCGGTCGTCTTCTTCTGAATCGAGACGGGCCTTAAAGGGAAGCAGCAGCGCCAGCAGTGGTGGACATCGTCAAAATCAAAGAGAAAGTAATGAAAGTAAGGGAGCAATGCACTCTTGATAGATATGGTCCTTGGGTTCCCTTCATTGGAACTACGTTTATATCTACTTTTGTCTCGAATTGGTCAATCACCAAAAAAAATGATTTGGCGAATATTAAAAGGAAGATACATGTTCAATTAACATAAATCTGTAAACTATATGCTCATATAAGACTTTCCACTAAAAAAAATATAAAAACACCAAATTCAGACACAAAACCAGTAGCTCCCCATTCAGTCATGGTAACAAAACAAGCAGAAAACAATTACTCAAGAAAAAGAAAGAAAAAAAAGGAACAGAAAACAGAAGCACAATAACGATTACACAGCAAATCAAAAACTAATGCATACCCATAATTCAGAGAGAACCAATGAACGAATCTACTATAGTTAGACGTGAAATAAGGAAGGAAGGAAGAATCGTAGCTAACCTGATGAGAAGGAAGCCGAGGGAGGGTTTTTACGTGTGGATTAACGAAGGAAGAATCGTAGTAGTTATGTATGTATTTAAGGGGTTAAGGGTGTGGAAACCCTAGGATTCTAACCTGACAACGCGCTTGGACTAACCATGGTTAGGTACGCAGTTATACAGTGATGAATGAGTCAAAAACGTACCTTTACACGAATTGCTTCTTATCTTCTCTCTTTCAGTAGATCTAGCGGTGGTGAGGGGAAGATCGAGGAGGATCAACTCAACGGTGGAGGAGAGAGAGAGAGAGAGAGAGAGGCGTATGGGACAACGCCGTGGTCTTTTATACTATTACTCCACACTACTCACAGGGTCCCACGCGTCATTTTACGTACCAAAATTACAAACGAATGTGTCCATGTGTCTTGAATTTAACGATCTTGTCGAATTAATTTACTACATAAATTCCACTCGCACGTGTGATGAATTTCATTAATTTTATCGAATTATTGGGCTGCACTGTACAATATTGATAGCACCACGTGGCCCCATATTACTTCAATAAATTTCCCACCCACGCTTCGACTTCGCAATCTCGTTTCTTTCTTTTATCATTATTATATATATATATACGGTAAGACCAGTGGTGTTGCCCCATGAGAAATTTTTAGTTGCAAATAGGGTACCACTGTGCCATGCTGACGTGATACCTTAAGCCAATAAGGAGCTGACAACTGGTACAAACGGTGTCAGATGCGGACCCATCAGCTAATAACGAACGGAAGAAGAGTTCTGCTACACACAGCAATCTGTGCACAGATTGTGCACAGTTTTGTTGTGGGGCCCACCATGGGTCCCACACAAATAATCCGAACCGTTCATTAAATGTAAAACATTTTTTCAAGAGTCCTTGTAAAAAATAAGCTCAATCCAATCCCTACAGGTACTTCATCCAACCATCTAACTTTTCATTTAGATTTCTGGATAATGAAAAGTTATGTGGTTGGATCAAGCACCTATAAGTATCAGATTGACCATATTTTTTATGGAGTCTCTTGAAAAAATGTTTTACATTTAATGAACGGCTCGGATGATTTGTGTGAGACCCGTGGTGAGCCCCATGATAAAATCTGTATACAATCTGTGCGCAACTTGTATGTGTGTAGACTTTCTGCTGTGTTATCTCACACCAGTTCTTTCGCCGAAGTCCCATCTCTCTCTCTCTCTACCACAAAGAATCAACAAAATACTCCCTCCGTTCCAATTTGAGGGTCCATTATTCCTTTTTGGATTGTTCCAAAATGATAGTCCTTTTCCAAAAATGGAAGGAAAATTTTGGTGATTTTCCAAAAGTGTCCCTCACAATTGAATATAAGTGTTATAAGTAAGTAAAATATAGAGGTAATGGTGGAAATAATAGGTAATATAGGTGTAATCATTGCTGTCCCCTAAAATAGTTGGAATCCCCAAGAGGGACTCTCAATTTGGAACGGAGGGAGTATCTACAATGTCAATGTTCTGAAGATCAGTTTGCCCTGTTCTTTTAAAATCCCCAAATCCTGATTAGGGCTTTTCTAAATTTTAGACTCCTTAGGATAAAATAATTTAAAAAATAAAATTTTTGCACCAGTTTAAACAGATTGAAAATTAAAGCACTGAACTTTTTAATCCTATTTTTTACTCCCTCCGTCCAGATTTAATAGTCCTTTTTGGGAGTTCGTGTCATTTTGCAATCGATTATATCTTCCAATCTATAATGCTTTACATGATTTCGAATATACTGTATTATAGAACAAATCGAGATCTATCAAATAAGATCCATATTCGATATGAAATACATTACGGATTCTAAGATATAACCCGTTTTTTAGCCGGTTAGAATAGAACTAGGGACAATTAAATCCGGACGGACGGAGTAATATATAAATGGTCTAAAGATTGTAGAAAAATTAAATGCTCTACTTTTCAATCCGTTCGAACCGGTGTGAAGATCTTATTTTTCTGATCATTTTATCCTAAAGGGTCATAAATAATTTTTGACTTAGGGGCTCTCATTAGTTAGTCCTAAGAGATATTTGGTTCTACGATTTTCTTAGGGCTAACTAATAAGAGCCCTAGAGTCAAAAATTAATTATGACCCCTAAGGATAAAATGATTAGAAAAATAAGATTTTCGCATCGATTCAAACGAATTGAAAATTGGAGCACTTAACTTTTTAACTATAATTTTTATTTTTACTATATAAATGGTCTAAAGATGGTTGAAAAATTAAATGTTCTAATTTTCAATCAGTTTGAACCGGTGCAAAAATATTATTTTTATGATTATTTTATTCTAAGGGTTCATAAATAATTTTTGACTCTAGGGCTCTCTGTAGACACCCCAATCTAGGCTCTCGAATTGCTTTTTCTTTCTTTTTTGATTTTTGATTCTCCAATGGTGAAATGGATCAAGAACGTCCCAGGAATGATAAGTGGTTGAACTTTGAGCGTTTTGAAATCCCAATAAACTTTTCAGAACCCTACTGGCACAAGTTGGTTGAGAACTAGGGTGCGAGTCAAAGTGACAGTTGTTGGTCAATGGTCGAAGTTTGACCATTGACCAGCGCGTGATCATTTGTACTTGTAAGTTGGTTAAAGTTGCAGCCGACCTGTTACTTTTCATTTCTGGAAGGTTTCCATTTATGGAGGATTTCCATTATTGCAAGGTTTCTAGAAGGTTCTATTAATGGAATAGTTTCCATTAATGGAATGTTTTCTATTAATGGAAGGTGTTTGTCCTATAAATACCCCACTCATTCTTTCTTCCAAAGGGTTATAAAAATAAAAAAGAGGTTACAAACATACAACCATCCAACACACAACCATCTTTCAATCCTCAAGCTCAAAACTCAATCACACTTTCAAACCTAAAATCAAATGTATAACACCTTTGTATTGCTTTGTACTGATCCCTAAGTGGGGCTAGCAGGGACAAGTTTGGAAATTAATACTAGTTCTGGCCCTAAGGCTAGCAAGGTTCAAAAATCGTGTGAACAAGGAAATTGCATGCGACGGTTCTTAGCTCGCGCGCGCTACTCGGTAGCTACACGTGCATATCTGCGTGGGGACATGGACTTCGTTCTTTTATGTTATTTTCTTTTTAGATCATCACTGTGAGCATGTAAAACCAATTTATTGCTTTCTTATGTTAAAATGCTAGTTTGTATTTCAATATTTATTTCTGTTCTGTTGAAACACCAACTAGAATATATCTGGACATGTCCCAGAGCCCCAATCATGTTAGAACAAGTACTAGAAATTAGCCTGGATGGGCGCGCGCAAGTCTTCTTGTTCCAATGGTTTTTGAGTGCGTTGCTCTTGCATGGGTGACTTGGCATTGGGCCACTATTTTGTCTCCACACTGTTTATGGAGTGCTCTATTCATTCGTTAGGTTTTTCAGCCTTTAAACTGTGTAATGTAATTACTTTAAACTATTTGGTTTGAACCTGTGTGGGATAAAAATAGAGGTTGCGAGCAAAGTAAACACACGCGCGCCTGTGTGGGATTCGCTCATGCATGTTCGAATCACATGCAGTGATCTGCGTGAACTGGATCAGTACACGTAGATTCTTTCTTGTGCACGTTAATTTGAAACAGTGCATTAGGTTTGCTCTGCTAAACAGAACATGGTCTTTATCCCATGTACTGCTTTCTTATCCATGTTATCAATCACATCTTGCAAACGTGTTACAGCTTTAATCCCAATTAAACTGTTTTCCGCCCCTAAATGGCTAAAAAATTGACTAATCAAACAGAATCCGAAATGCTCGACCAACTAAAGACCGATCTCCGGATTGAGCGAGAGGATGCCTTAAAACCCTTCCCCTCTCATAACCTGACTCCCAAACCCAGATATGGTTACGACGGATTGGTACCTTCGCCTTTTCAAATTAAACAACGTGGCAAGCATTTCAAGTTCGGTTCCTTAGGTGTTAAACCTTCAAACCCAAGTGGCGATTCTGAATTGAGCGTTCTGTCTGTAATGCGCTCGTTGATCCGCCCAAAATAGTCCTGAGTCCGCGCTCGGGGAATTTCTGGGGCAGCCTCCCCACACTCTCGTTAGTTAGCTCTATAAAAATCGTAAAACCAAATATCTTTTAGGACTAACTAACGAAAATTCTAGAATAAAAAATTAATTATGACCTTTTAGGATAAAATGATAAGAAAAATAAAATTTTTGCACTGATTCAAATGAATTGAAAAATTAGAACACTTAATTTTTTTTCTCTGCTTTCCTCCAAACAGGGCCTTCTCTGCTTTCCTCCAAACAGGGCCTTGCGGCCCATTTTTCCCTAGTTCTTCCAGCCTCAAAATGTGACAGTTTTAAGGCACTACAACCCTGTGGTGACCCAAGTCACCACAGGCCCCCCGAGTCCTAAGAGAAGAGCCCAGGGAAGATTGAAAAGAAAAGGGATCTAGAGAGAAGTAATTAGTGGGTGTTTCTTGGATAGGGAGGGAGGGGATTCAAGAGAGAAGAGAGAGAAAGAATAGGAGAAGAACAAAAAAGAAAGGGATTTTTGGAGAGAGGTCAAGTGGGTGTTTCTAGAGATGGGAGGGAGAGAAGATTTAGAGAGATAGGAGAGAGAAAGTGATAGTATTAGGCACATCACATTAGAGAGAAATTGCTCGTGGAAGCAGAGAAAACGTTCACAGAAGGGTTATCTCCGTCAATCTTTAATGGGTCAATTGCTGAGGTGGAAAACTGCTGACACAACCTGATATTCTGTACAATTGTCGGCCCCTAATTGGCTTAAGGGTACCACCTCAGCATGCCACAGTGGTACCCTATTTGTAACACAAAATTTCTCATGGTTGTTCAGGTCTGGTATCCCGAATTTTGGTTAAAATTCGGACTTCTTCCAAAGCCGTTGGATTGTATTTTCAATAGTACAGATCTACGGCCAATTTATGACCGGTCATAAATTGGCCGCAAATCTGGATCATTGAAAACACAATCCAACGGCTGTTGGATATGTCCGGATTTTACTCCTTATGCGGGATACCGGGCCTGAAAAGGACTATATAAAAGACTACCGACTAATGTTTTGTGGTATTGCAATTGAGGACACTTCTACTGTATTGTTATTGTAGACAATTTCGATTGTCCAAACCACTATTTATAGGTATATATAGGACAAAATTTTGTGGAAAAAAACTAGTACTACTAGTTTAATTGAATGCACCGTCCATATTTTGTTAAAATAAATCGTTTTGATAATGCAGCAAATGAGAACCAATCAGACTACTAGTAATACTTTTGCTTAGAGTTTAGATGATCTCTGTAACAAATTCGAGACAATTTTTTTGACAAAGATACCACACTTGGTGACTACATGAGCTATGTATAGTATATGGATATTTTTTAAAGAACAAGATTTGTGCTATGTTGTACTTCTATTATTGGGCAATACTCGGGTCCTGCTATTTGGTAGTATTTTTTTCGTCTCCTCGTGTAGGTGACCGATTTATGTAAGTTTTGGATTGAAGCCAAATGCGGTGCATAGTGCGTGATCCAAAATAGCTTCCCGCGCACGTGGGCGGGATCCATTTGATGAAGATCGCAGGGGGCACAGTGCGGTGCTTTTTTGGGGGTGGAAGAGCAAGAAGTGCCAAGGAAGTATGGAGAATATTACAATCCACTGTGTCTCTAATCTAATACAACTAAAAAAATCTTATTGTACACGAATTAGATAAATAACCTCGAATTCCCTACTTATTCCCGCTTTACGAGACAATCAGACATGTCATTCTCTCACAATATATCACATCTCTAATTTAAAAAATAAGTACTTATTTTGAATTAGTGGAATCTTATTCAATAAGTATTTATTTTGCAACTTTGGAATGGGAAATAAAAACTCTTGTTCCACTAAGAGTTCTTAAGAAATATAGTAAGTACGTATTCGGGTGTGCCGTTTTTTGATTGCTTAAATTTTTCAATATCAATCTTATTGCGCAAAAATGAGACAAAATAATACATCCAAATCAAACAAAGGTTAAACCAACGATAAATTGATCAGATGATTAGTGTCAGAGAAACGTATGCAAATAGACGAGCAGCTGTGACAGTATTCCAACTAGTGTGGTGTTTTGAAAGCATCGAATAAGTTTGATACAAGTAAAGGTGCAATGGATTACTTTGTATTTTTAACCTACCGATGAAGCATACCTGTTTGGAATACAACTTTTCTATTTTTTTTTTTTGGGTAAATAGTACTTTTCTATTGGTCTCTGGTTGGAATGGAATAAAGATGCATGAATTAAAAAAGTACTCACAAAGGTGATTTTTTTTCATTAAGTTTATAGATTAGAACCTTTTTTTTTTTAATGTATCCAATTATGAATTGAATTCCTTATTTGACCCAGAAAAAAAGTTTTGAAGACCTATTGCGGAACTCACCACCTCATGATTACTACCTTGACGCTCACCAATGTCACAACTACCAACACCCTATCACCTCCACCATCACCCTACCACCTCCACCATCACCACCTTACGCCACTACTACCACCACCCAGAGGCGGCTCTACAGCCATGGTAGCATGGTCACTTGAACACCCTTAGGAATTTTTTTTTGTTAGAATACATGTACTGTAGTAATTTTGGTTTAATTATGTTTTGAACACCCAATCCTAATAGTCTTGAACACCTAGACCCAAAATAATTGAACACCCAGCACAAAAATAATTGAACACTGAGCCACAATCCAATTACAGCCCAATAATCTAGGAAATTCGTATTTGAACACCTAACGCATTATCTCAAATAAAACTCACAATCATAGTAAAAAATTGAAAAAAGAAAGAGAAAAGGAAGAATTCATTGGTGTAACTATCATACTTTTTCGTTCTCTCTCCATGTCTATATATTGCAGATAGTCAAAATGTGTAATTTCTTGTTCATGACATTAACTACTTTTTTCTGTTTGGTTAGCTTATAAAATTAAGGACAAAACTTTAAAAAAAAATCAAATGCACTTCAAAACCCAGTTAACTTGAACAATTTTCCTTTAAATTCAGGACTATGATAGAAAATCACATCATATCATCCTAACAATAGCATACTTTTTAAAGAGGTCGGCCCTAACCTATTATCCACAATTTCTTTCAAAGGGGTATTAATGGATTAAGATATTGGTTTAACGTTTGCACAATTATGATAACTCATCTAGGACAGAATTAAAATCTTACTCCCTTCATTCTCATAACACTATCCACTATGCAATACAAGAACTTTAGAAAAAAATAAATTTCCTTTTTACAAATACATATCATTTTGCGTAGTAGTCTAGTAGACAATTTTTTAAGAATAGAGTTTATGTTTTTTTGACCGCACTATTCATACTAATATATGAAATTTGTGCATATATTGTTGGTTATAGATCAACTAATAGAGTTAAAGTAATTTTCTGAACACCCTATTAAAAATTTCTGGAGCCGCCATTGCCACCACCTCATGATTACTACCTTGACGCTTACCAATGTCACAACTACCAACACCCTACCACCTCCACCATCACCACCACCTTCAACATCATCACTTTACGCCACTACTACCACCACAACCACATCTCTTCAAGAACACCGTCATTATTGACTTATTGAGGATTTGATTTTTTAAAAAATGGAAGAGACGTTGAGGGGAGGTTGATAACATTGGTGACGTCAAGAAGACACAGAGAGAGAGAGAAAGAGAGAAGGGGGGGGGGGGGGGGGGGGGGGGGAAAGGAGGTATCGCGGATTGTACTGCTCAACTGGCACTGTGGTGGTGGGCGGTGGTGGCATTGGTAGTGAAGGAATAGGTGTGGCAGCGAAGTTTGAGTTGTGGTGGCTGCATGGTAGGGCCAGGGGTGGAGTGGTGCTGGTGGCAACTGGCAAGTTTAAGCGTTCGGATGGCAGCATGAAACTTCATTGCCCCTTTAGCAGTAAAGAATTGAATTGGGGCCAGAATTCGTGGGGAATAATTTCTGAATTTTCCGGAACTGTTAAAGCGATTATTCAACTTCACGTTTTACATTTATCAACACAATTTTTATTCTCTCCATAACTTGTTCTCTCTGACCCAAAAAAAATGACTACAGAAACGATGATTTCAGGAAAACACTGCTTTCCAGGGATACAATGAGCACCTGAATCTGCAACAATTTGTTCCGTAGCAGCTGAAATGCGAGGCTACAAGAAAGCATTCTAGGAGAAAATAATGAGCAAATTAGAGAAAAATATTGTGGACCACAAACTCTCAAACTCAACTGCTGGTTGAACTATATCGTATTGCCTCAAGGCTCAAGCTCAACTTTGCACAGAACACATCCACAACTACATATAATTGGGTCTTCCACATGCCTCATAAAACTAAACCAAATATTTTCGCAACCACCACGAAAAAGACAACGAAATGGCACCACCAGAACCCTAAAAAAAAACAGATATATTTGCTTGAAGACTGGCCAGTCAATGCAGCCCCTCACTGATCTCCTGGCAGGGTCTTGATGATATCCGAATCACCTGAGGCAATAACAGATGGTACAGCCAGCTTCTTAGACTCAATAGTTTGTAACAGAAAGAGAAGCTTATTACTGGTAGAGAGAACAGAGAAATTACTTGGAGAGAGAGAGAGAGAGAGAGAGAGAGAGAGAAGCTTAAACAGACAAAAACAAATGCCACACCTGGATCAATAATGCTAAGGCATGAGACACGGAAATACTTTCCACACGCTGTTCCCAGATCAACATTATCTAGTGCAAAGCAAAAAGGCACAAACAAAAGAATAGATATAAGCAATTGCCAAATCAAAACAGGAGAGGGGGGAAAAAAGAAATAATGCCGCAGTCGGCAGTCCAGCCAACTATATATTGTCGTATCTGTAAAGCTCAATGTTCCAAGTGAAACCTGAAATTCGAATTATGGCAAAAAGTGTGGGCTTTTTTATGAATCTACTTCAGTCTTTGATAGACAAAGTTTCTAACTCACCAAAACTAGTGCTAGTGCCACAATTTTATTGATCTACTTTAGTCTTTTGTATAAAAAGTTTCTCACTCTCTAACCTATGCTACTTGGAACTTTAATCGGTATGCCTTGTTGAATGGGAACAAGAATATCATATGGCACGTGCTCTAAAATATGGTACCATTGGAGTATACACGACACTGCGAGAATGTTCAGTACTGGAGCAATTTCCTTCCACCAGTTAAATAATCTAATAACAAATAATCTTCTTTATCAACTCCCAATTAATCCGTCCATATATGATTCACAAGTACCTGGCCAGACATCAAGTCTATGAATGTGTATTATACTTCTTTACCGTACTCGAGTTTGTGGGTAAAATACAAGCAATGAATGTCTTGTTTTCATATAAAGCTGGTCTGACCTCCTTAGAACCTCAGTTAATCAAACCAGGATTGAGGAATCTTCTATGTGAGTTCCACACAAGCTTTATTTATGCCGCTATGAAAATTAATACGTGGATTTCGAAACCCAGTTTAGCAGAGGAAAAAAGGGGGAAACTCTGACCATTAGCATCAGAAAGATGGAGAAAACTTTCAGACCTAAAAGCAATTAACATATAGACGTGTTTCTGAGCAAGGGTCATTAATATTTCCAACCCAACGGTGAAAGATGTTACTAAGGCTCCGTTCCGGAACTCATTTTAAGTACTTATTTTTTAAGAAGGCAATTTCAAGTTCAAAAATAATGTGTTTACGCAAATAATTTTCCTAGCAATATAGATCTTATTTGATAGATCTTATCGAAATCTTTTATACAGTGCAAAAAAAATAAAAATAATAATTTTTTATTTACATTATTTTTGAGTTTAAAAATGTGAAATAAGTACTTATTTTTTTAGAAGGTGTTATGGAACGGCGCCTAAAAACATGTCAACTGTAAGCACATTCAACCTCAGGGTGGAACTCACGGTGATGAAGAAAGATAAATAAAAAACTTAAACACAATATGCGGACTATAATCTCCATTTTTTTAAAGTTGTACATGTATAGGTGTGAACCTCTCTCTCTCTCTCTCTCTCTCTCTCTCTCTCTCTCTCTCTCTCTCTCTCTCTCTCTCCAAGATGATTAAATAAGGATGCAACACTCCTACTCACATTGGGTTGCCATAATGGACACAAGATGAACAGGAAATCCTAGCTCATCAACAAGCTGCAGAATAGAGGTATATTCAATACCATTTGGGTTGGGAAATTGGAGAGAATAAATGGCATTCTCTTTACCCCTACCCCTTGTTCAGTTAATTAAGGATGAGAGAAATGAAAAGAGATTGAAAGAAATGGAGAGGAGATTTGACTTCCGCACAAAATCCACTTTACAGAACACTCAAGTTTCTTTCAGGCTCATCCCAACAAGGACAGAAAAAGAAATATTTTCTTTTCTTTCTTGATGTAAAGAGAGAAAATACAATCCTTTCTTCACTTTTCTCTCTCCTAAATCGCCAAGCGGACAGGCAAATTGCAGCAAGGCATACCACAGCACCATGTTTTTTTGCTGAAAGCGCGTTCCACAGCTAGTTTTAACAAGCAAATGCGCAACTCTATGATAGTCTTTTCGTGTCCGGACCGCGATTCCCGGTTACATCAATTAAACAGTCTAACAAAGTTCATTCGAACTACCTCAGTAAATAGTAAAATGAAACTAATAACATCCATAAAACAAGACAAAATCGAAGTGTGCTCATACCAACAATGTAAAGAGAGAAATAACAATCCTTCTCTTTTCCCTCCTAAATAGCCACATGGACAGGCAAATTGCAGCAAGGCACGCCACAGCACCATGTTTTAAGCTAGAAGGACGCTCCAACAACTAGTTTTAACAAGCAAATGCGCACTCTAAGATGGTATTTTCGTCTCCCAACCGCAATGCCCCATTACATCTATTAGAAAATCTAACAAAGTCGAAACTACTTTATTAAATAGTAACACAATCATTTCTTCTATTCTCTCCCAAATTACCCAACGGACAGGCAAATTGCAGCAAGGCACGCCACAGCACCATGTTTTAAGCTAGAAGGACGCTCCAACAACTAGTTTTAACAAGCAAATGCGCAACTCTAAGATGGTATTTTCGTCTCCCAACCGCAATGCCCCATTACATCTATTAGAAAATCTAACAAAGTCGAACTACTTTATTAAATAGTAACACAATCATTTCTTCTATTCTCTCCCAAATTACCCAACGGACAGGCAAATTGCACCAAGGCACACCAGAGCACCGTGTTTCTTGCTGAAAGCGCATTCCAACAACTAGTTTTAAACAAGCAAGTGCGCAATTCTACAATAGTCTTTTTGTCTCCCAACCGCAATTCCCAGTTACATTGATTAAACAGCCTAACAAAGTTAAACTACACTAGTAAGTAGTAAATGCAACTAATAACAACGAAATTAAGGACTCACTTCCGTTGTAATGGTGAACCCCGACCTTGGAAAGCATTGCGTAGTACTCGATCTCGGATTTCCGCAGAGGCGGGCAATTGTTTGATATTATTATCAGCTTCCCTGTAATTACCACACGCCAAGATTCAATCACACAAAACGAAAACAAAAAAAAAAAGGAAATAACTTAATAAAAACAAAAGGCACAAGTGCCGGAAACCGAAAATGAACGACCTTTGGAGTTTCGGAGGGTCTTGAGCACGGTTTTGTACCCCAAGGTGAATTTCCCGCTCTTCATCACGAGAGCGAGCCTGTTGTTGATGCTCTCATGAGTCTTCTTCTGCAAAAATTTAGAGCAAAATCGAGTGTAAGCATATGTATAGGCGTGTGTGTATACATGAATCTGTACGTACAGAGAGAGGTAGTGTGATGAGGTGATGTGTACCGTTTTCTTTCCGGCCACCATTGTAGTTGCAGCTTCTGAAGCCCTTCGGTCGAATCGGAAACCCTAAACGAAACCAACCACTTGCGGCGGCAAAGGCGAAGAGATGGGTATTGGAGAGGATTGGGGGAGTCATAAAAAATGAGCTTTGCGTGGTAGGGTTTACTGTACCGTCTTCGGGTAGCACGTGGAGAACGCGTGACGTTTTGAACGGGTTACGGATCGGGTGGGCTTTGTTCCAGGGTTACAGGGCGGGTGGGCTTTGCGTTTTTTTTTGCCCCTTTTGGGCTTTACATGATTGTATGGGTTCTAACTGTTTGCAGGTTCTCAGCGGGCGATGGTGAAGGCGCGTTGATGGCAGGTCGGGACAATCATGCAACGGGAGTATGGTCCTTCGGCGATCATCTATATTCCACCCACTTCAAATTCGAAGGCCTAGGTCCAACATCATAGTTGTTGATTTGCGCAGATTGTGGAGCGTATGCTTTATTTTCGTTTTTTTTTTGGCCTATGGACCGCACAATTTGTGTCTATTTTTCTTAACTGTATGAATTGCATTTTTTTTTTGGAAAAAAAAAACTTCGTACTCTAACTCCGCTAAGTGTCAAAAAAGGGATGAAAGTTAGCAATTTTGACATTGTTACTATATCCAACACTGTTTGACGTTTCCTTATCTGATAGGGTTAGGGAGATGATCTCCAAGATGCTACTTCTGGACCTCTGAATTTGCGAACAAATAGGATCATGGCTTTTCAGTGCAACTGAGTAGAGGATTGCGGACCTACTTTTGGTAAGCAGCCCGGTAATAGTAAATGGAAGAGACTTAACAAAGTCAATGTTGATTTTGGTCGTGGCAAAGTTGTTTGACATCCGAGCCAGAGAAAGCAGGATCGGATTATTGAAGCTGACCCTCGTGCATATTGCATCCCTCAACATCGTGCATTCCTTTGATTTATCTATTTTGCTTGCTCCTAATCTTTGTTTTACAGGTTTTATTGATTGTGTGTTTGATGTTGAGGTTATAGTTTTGATGCATGTTGGGGTCGTGTTTGCATGTCTAGTTTGAGGCTTTGTTTCGGTTTTCTGCTTTGTGTTGTGCTTTTCATTAGGTTCTTTTGTATGGGTTGTATGTGCTAACTGATAAATTTATATGGGATGGTTTTGTTTGTTGGGAAAGAAGAAAAAAAAAACCCCAACACTATAACAACAAAACAAGTTATTAGCAATACTTTATCCTAGTCCGAAGCAAATCAAACAAGGGGGTTAGTAACATCTTCACTACTAATGCCACTCTTAATGGAGGGGATCCAAGTACCCAAAACCCATTCCATATAGACAAGCTCGTCGAGTCATTTATACTAATGTTTTTTTCTAAAAGGTACACAATGAACCCTCACCAAATAAGAGTGAACGTGAACATTATTCGCATTTTTATTAGTTCTTCCTAACTTGTGGGGGCCATCAAATTTAATCATAGGGCACAATTTCAATTAAATTAACGTTAATCGGTTAATTTATTGAATTAAAAGAAAATATATTTTGAGGAAAAAACAATACTTGAAAAAATAAGATTATCGAGACGGAGCCTAAATTCATTGATTGAGGAATGACTCCCAAAATTTATCTTTTCGTTTTCCTCATTTGTATTTTCAGACTTCTCTGGTCCATCTCAGAAATGTGCCATTTGTGTGTTAGGATCTGTTTTTGGGATCTTGTCTCTTTTCTCAAGGAAGGAATAAACTTGCCCAAATTTACAAGCCGGCTTTACAAATTCTGCACAAACTTCTTCTTGTAATTTTCCTTTCAGAAACAGCAGTGGCAAGAAAGTATTAACAATTAGTTTCAGCATGTTTTATTTTATTTTATTTTATATTCTACTAGGTGAGCTGCGCGTGCTAGCACGCAAAGTCTCAGGCCTGTGAATTTTGTGTCTGTGATGTGTCGTGCCTGTGAATTTCGTGCATGTGGATCCACATGCATCAAACAATTCCAAACACCTTTTCTGTTTTAGAGATGAGACTCGCAAATATATGGTGCGTGTATTTAGTAACTCCCAAACTTCAAACACAAATATTCACAAACGACTTTAGGTTTTAAAAAGAAAAAAGTAACAGAAAAGTAAAGAAGAAGCCATTTTCACTCTTAAAATTGGAAAATTAGCATCCACCAGAAAAGGAAAAAGAGAGCCGGGGATTTCACGGGCCTCAAGTGTACAAATTGCTGGGTTGAGAGCGCGCTCTATCTCCTCTAATGATTGACCCTTTGTTTCCACAACATTACCAGCTACGTACGGGAGAGCTAGAACACAGACCATCGAGATTAATAGTAAATTTGGACCACTGGTGTACGTGAAACATACCTACAGGGGCAGTCACTAATTTGACCTTCTCTTTGGTTTAGCAGTAAGAGGCATATCACCTTCTACGATTCCAACATAAGTAAAGTGCAGTCAAACTTACAGGTGTGGTGACTAAGCCACTAAGGTATCAATAAAGACAAGCTTAACATGGGAGCTAGCCATTTTTACTAAGCCATTAAAATAACTATCCAGGGCATATCTCATTGCACGTCTAATATCATTATAGATATTATCGACATTGAACTATAAATTCTCAAATTCACATTCTGTATATGCATCCAACTTCTGGTCCCGAGGACCCTTGACTTGCCGCATTGAAGTCATTCATTACCTCAGCTACTCTTTCCCTTCCAAATAGTCTTTTTATTGGCATTTCTACTTCAGAAAATTTTCCTTGCTGCAACAAAATTTGTATAGCTTAGCTAGCTTCCCTTACACATACCAAAATTTGCGACCAAATGTGACTAACAAAAAAAAAAACTGATAAAGCCACCAAGGGCTTTCTGGAGAAAATGCCATTTCTAGTGTCAATAGAACAGAGGGCATAATTGCAGTGCCAAACATTGTGCTCCAACTGATAAAAGAGGGAAGAGAATACAAAAGAACAAGTGGTGGTTAGAAAAAAATTCTCCCAACTTGCTCAAAAGTTACTTAAAATGGGATGATCCAAAAACAAGGGGTACGATATATAGGATTTCATTAATATCCAAGGGGTTGTGTTCTGAAACTGGTCCTCATTCCTTATGCCTTTTTGTTTAACAAGAGATGCAACAATAATTAAGGACAAACTTATCCAATCATTTGATCAGGCAGAATTTCTAAATATAACCACACTTTTGGTAGATTGGTTGGTAGAGGAAAATGCACTAAATATGTAGGTATCAGTCTTAGCACCTTGAACGGTGTCTATGAACTTCTTTGGTACATTCATATCTCCCTAAACATCAAAACTGCGTTCTCATCACGTAGGTATCATGCAAGAAATTCATACCATAAAGGATTTCCTGATACATCCAAGCGTGCCGCGAATTTTAGTTGGAGAAAAAAATTAAAGTGCTCTAATTTTCAATCCGTTTGAACCAGTGCGAAGATCTTATTTTTCTGATCATTTTATCCTAAAGGGCTCTCGTTAATTAATCCTAAAAAAAAAATTAAGTACTCCAATTTTCAATCCCTTTGAACCGGTACAAAGATCTTATTTCTATTATCATTTTATCCTAAAGGGTCATAATTAATTTTTGACTCTAGGACTCTTGTTAATTAGTCCTAAGAAAGTAATAGAACCAAATATCTCTTTGGACTAACTAACGAGAGCCCTAAATCTAAAAGTTAAATACGATCCTTTAGGATAAAATGACCAGGGAAATAAGATCTTCGCACTGATTCAAACGGATTGAAAATTAGAGCACTTTAACTTTTTTCTTTTCTACAGATCATGTGACATGCACATGCCCCTTTGACGATTTTTTGGATCCTAGACTAACGGCAGGCCTTATGTGTTAGGAATTGAAAGATAAAGGGGGTAGATTGTAGCATTCTATAGTAGGAGGGGGTAAAGTCAAAAACGTGTATAGATAAAGGGGGCAACAAGTAATTTAACCCTATAAGCAACTTAAAATCAAAATTAGATCCAACCTAATTACATTTTGGCACAACGTTACACATATATTGCAGTGGAAAATGATACCAAATAATTTGCACCACACTTGCGTACTTCGGAAACATGCTATCCATCTCCAGGATTTGTTTTTTTGAAAACATGCATAATAGTAACAATTAGACCTGGGAAGGATTTGTAGCTTGGATAACATCTTCTGCATATTAACTTGAACCTAAGAAAGGCCTGGGGAGAAACATTTTTTTGTAGCAAGTGTTCTGGCTGTTTCCAATAGAATGGGTGATATATTAGTAAGCTTATCCATTCTGATAGAATTGCCACTAAAGGGAAGCCTAGAGTGAGAGCACATCTTAGTTTTTTTGTTTTTTTAGTGTCAGTACATATTTTGTAGAGGATATACGGCAAAAGTAATAAAAAAAGCTTCACTGCTACTCTAGATTTAAAAATTCAGACATGGCATCTACAAAAATGAACCAAAAAAATTAAACTACTAAATCATACATATCCACATAACATAAAAAAAGAAATCATACATACACACATCTAGAAATACAAGTATACGTATTTTTGAGACGTACCTAAACATATTTATTGGGAGAACCAAGGGCACAACATCCATAGGCTTCATGGACAGTGGAATGAAACCGAAGCTTGTTAGTCTGATCTTTAGATGCTGCAAAATACATAACAACATGATGAACCAACTGGCATAAAAATAGGACCAGAAAGAGGCAAGTGCTAAATTTAGTTGCATGTCTAGAAATATAGAAGAATAAAAAGCATGGGTTGCAGCCTAAATAGTATACCATTATATCCTAATATTGTTTACACACATAGGTTGTCAAAATTTTGGCCCGTCAAAATTGAGATAGCCTAAAAGTCTTCATGGTAAGCTAAAATGAAGATGAACTTCTCAAAAGTTACAATTCAATTTCACATCCCAGTATCAGAATTATCACAAGAAGTCAGATTCGAAACTCACCATGTGGAAATATAGCTTTCATACTGTTAACACACATAGGTTGCTGAAATTTCTCGTTCAACTTAGCACTACCTGCCAAGACCCAAGGGAAGCAAATAAATTACAGTAATACAAAAGCAACACTTGCTTGTGCTTTTTCAATACACATTATAGTTTACTCATTCACAGATACCAAACTACTTTGTATTTAATTTCTCCATCTTCATTTGACTCCACAGAAGTTCAATTTCATGTTGTATTCCATAATTATTTGAGAACAGAACCAAATGAAAATAAAATACACAACTATCAACTATCAACTATACATTCTATTACAAGGTTACCATAAGATCAACTGAAGATCCTTCAAGTGAGACACCATCATGCAAGTCTGAAATCCATCAAGTCACACACAATCATACAAGTCTGAAATGACCTTTTTTCAATACATTCAATACACTGGTTATTAAAAAGAGTAGAAGAAGAAGTACCAGCCAATCCCTGCCTAAAACAAAAAAACAAAGCAAGGTATAAACGGAAACAATGGGACACGAATATCCAAGCTAGATGTGCATGAAACCAAATGAACAAATTCATATGAGCACTTCTAAGACAATATATATATAAACAAAGCACGACATCCCATCAAAGCCATTAAGATAATAAACCTAATATAAAACACATTGCAATGCACAAATAAACACAGACAAGAGAAACTATCTATTTTAACCAAAACCTAGCAATATAAGTGAATGAATAAAAAAATATCAAATTACACTACAAAAATGAGCCAAAGTGTCAGTGTTTCTTGAAACCAATAATTTTGGCAGAGGTAAAGATGACCCCAAAGCTTGGAAGAAGTTCAATGGAAGCTACTTGTGCTGCTCAGCAAGAAAGTTCAACTATCTACATACCCTATTCATAAAAATAAGAAGAAAGAAAAACAATACTAAAGCAAATACTGCGAAAGACTATCCAAAAAATGGACAAATTAGACAACCTGACCTTACGATCGAATAGGTGGACAGTGGATACCATCTTGGTCTTTGAAACAGTAAAAATTTAGTTCATCCTGCAGCAAAACGGGAAAAATTTCTTGCTTTAGTTAAGCACATGACATAATATAATAAATACAAATAAAATTAGTTGAGTCGATAAAACAAGAAAATCAAGATGCATGAGGAAAACTATCAACAAGAAGAAAATACATTAGGTGACCATAACTAATAAATTGGGTAAATACAAGAGATTGTGAGTAAAATTTCTACAAACTAAGGGGGGAACTCAAAACACACGCAACAGTTTTCAACCCAGCAACTTCTTTTCTTATGAGAAGGCGCAGAAACATTGTTATGTCCAGCAACCGGATGGGATAGAGATCCGAAGATGCAATATGCAAACGTAAGAATACAAGATGGATGTTGGCCTGAGACAAATTAGGCTAAACAGAAACAATGACATAATATATCCATAACCTTAAAATTCACCAAAATCCCCAAAAAGAACAAACAAACAAAAACAACACCCATCAGCATATTTAACAATCCACCGAGAACTTCTTAAATAGAAAGAATCATGAACGCCATGCAAAATAAAGCACAAATCAAAAGCCACAAATTATACACCTTTTGCCACAAAACAACAACACAGAAAAAAGAAAACCACTTGTTACCATGAAAAGAAAGCAGAGGAAGGAGGAGATGGGAGATTTGAAATACCAAGAACAACGTAGGTCAACCATAAACCTGCAAGAAGAAATCATTTGTTAAGCAACCGAAGTGGTAAAACGGCAGCCATAACAGCAGGGATTGCCAAAGAAAATATTAATAATAGTAAAAAACTCCATGCTCTCGACCAAATCCGAGACTGGCCTTAAAGCCCACAATACTTGCTTCTGAAAAAGGGGAAAATAATAACTGGTTTTTTTTCAAGAGCGAAGAACCAAACCCTAAATTTTCGATTTACCAAGGAGAAAAAAAAGAACAAAACCCTAACCTAGAACCGCTGGATACAGAGAGAGAAAAATTGCAGACCAGGAGAACGAGAGAGTCATAGGTTACTTATCTGTATGAGGCCCTCTGAATCGCCGGAGGAATGGCCCGTGGAAATTATTTGGACTGTGGAGATAAAGAGAGTGAGAGAGAGAGAGCTGCAGTACAAGAGGGGAAGATGAGCTTTTACAAAAGTCATACGTGGCTCTTTTGTGTCCAAGACAGAAAGTGTGGCTGGGAGCATCCAATCCAATATTGCGAAAAGACGAAATCACCCTTGACATCATAGCCTGCAGCTGCCCAATAGGGGGGCTCAATTGGAAAAATCGGGAAAAAATTGGCAGACGGTGCAATTGGCTTCAGTTCTCTTTTATTTACAGCTTAAGAAAAAAAAACACAGCCGTATTGGTGGATTTGCTTCCCGATTCAAGACTCAATTCTTGGAGTCCAATGGCTGAAAAAAAAAAAAAAAAGTAATTTCTTATAAATTTTCTAGCACCAGCAGCAACGTTAGTGATCTGGCTTTAATCGAATCAGAAACGGATTGGTTGAGGGCACGATCGTCTGACAAAAAAGAAAACACAGAAAACGAACAAAGAAAACCATTCACCACAGTCACCGCTGGATTTGAAGATTCAAAGCACGACCACCATTTCAACATACAAATTACAGATCGAAGAGCTATGTGTATGCTTACATATATGTAACAATCATAAACGGAACCAATAGCAGAAGGTCCACCAAATATGGAAGAAAATCGGATCCTTAGATCCAATCGTCAAACCCCAGAAACGAAAGCAAAAAACAAGAAACATGATTATTAACAATCAAAGGAGAAGCCCAGATCCAAATCGGAAAATGCTTCGAACTTCAATTTCGATTTCCCCTTTCAAGCACAGGCACAAGGATTGTCAACAACGACCACGTCCCGATCGTTGCTCCTGAACGCCAAGTACCCAGCAGACAGCCCCACCACAACGGCGACAAACACGCCGCCGTTGAACGACATGACGGCGAGCATCAGCATGTACCCGATCGCCGAGTTGACTCCAAACATCAAGGCCCCCAAAAGCTTAACGGGACTCCTCGCGCCTCCTCCTCCGCCGCCGAGCTTGGATTCGAGGAGAGGCGTTGTGGTCGTGGGCGCGGTTGAGGAGGAGGAAGAAAGTTGTGGTTGTTTGAGGCGGAGGCGGCGGTCTTCGAGGTACTGGTAGAAGGCGGAGAAGAGGAAGCAGGTCAAGAGGGTGAGGGAGTATTCCACCCACGTTTTGGTCTTCCATGAGTCGAACAGCAGGGTCACGTCCCGGCCCCAGTAGAAGGTCATGTGCATCATTTTTGGTCGGATTGGTTTCTGGGGCGGAAACGGGGTGGGGGAGATGGAAAGAGGATTGGGGAGAGAGAGAGAGATGAGAGAGACAGAGAGAGAGGAATTCTTACTCCGCCAGTGCCCGTTTCTCAGCTGACTTCCTCCTTTGTCCTTGTCGAATGTCGATACCATATGCGGATCAAAAAAACATAAAAAATGTCGATACAATGTCAATTCCCTCTGCAACCCTCGGTTGAACGAGTAATTACAGAGGTGGCACATGCTCGTATATGAGTACTGCTGTAGTACTGGGAAAATTTTGCAGTACAAAATAATGGGAACCGGGAAGTACGTTTTGGATAGTACTCCAATTCAGAGTTCTTGAACTACGTGGTATTCCTAATCATTTACGTAGTTATGAATTAGCGTCTTGACCGTCTAACGTAGCCATAAACTAGGGGGGCGGGGCGGATTAAAAATAAAACAAAAAACTAGGGAGGCGGAGGAGCAACAGTGTGCCGTCCTGGCCGAGCGAGGCCTGCTCCGGTTTCGTTTCGATGATCGAAAACGTTCACTTCATAGATCTCGTCGAGTAGAACAAGTGTACCAAAAATTAGTTTGATCAGATATCATTAAGTGCCTGAATAGAACATTTTTATCTTGAAAAGAATGGATCCGAAATACTGGATCGAATCCACTGTAATCCATTATTGACAAGTTATATGTGTTCCAATCAAACACTTACCAATATTCAATCGAGCTGATTTTTTGTACATTTAATCTACTCGACGAGATCTACAAAGTAAACTTTTTCAATTCATTGAAGCGAGACCAGAGCGGGCTCCGCTCGGCCAGGACAATACCCTGCTACCCCTTAAAGGGACAGCAGCTCCCTCGCCTCCCATAAACTAGCGCCTTGATAGTTCGATGAACAGAGAAGGGAAAAATATTGGCTTTGTTCGTTTAAGAGTTTTGGGTATTTTAGTTTTGGTAGTAGGTGGAGAGAGAATAGGATAATGATTAGAGAGAAGGGTAATGAGTGGAAAGAAATAGAGAGATAAATGAAATTAATAATTGAAGAAATATGGTAATGAATGGAGAAAAATATAGGGCAATAATTGAAAAACAAAATTAAAACAAAGTAAAGATGGGAAACGAACAAAGATATCATTGAGAACTTTTTCCCTAACAACCTATTCATCAATTGATCGACATGCATGACTCTTGAAATTTATTCTCTTTTATCACAAAAAGCTAAGAAAACAAACGTGGGGAAAGAAAAAAAGATAGTTTCAAGCCAAATAAAGTATTTATTGTTATGTCATTGATTGAAGTTAGTTTTTTTTTTCAAGCAAATTAAAGTATATATGATATTTTATTTTTTGTAAAAAGTGTAGAAAATGAATAAAAAGATTAAAGAGAGAGAGGGAGAGAGAGAAAATTACATGTAGAATGGAGAGTTAATAAGATAACTTCTTTTTCCATTCTTATAGTATATAGCAATATATAATAATAACTAGATTTTTGCTTGTTCGATGCACGGAGAGTCGGAAACGGGAAAAAAACATTATTGATAACTTTTTCCTATTATTTTGTGTAACAATGGGTCGGCATGTATGGTTCTTAAAATTTTCTCCTCGATCTTCCAGCTACAAAATTTGAAAAATTCCACAACTATAAAAAAGCAAATAAAGAAAGCAAGAAGACAGGTTTCAAACATTATTAATTAAACTTAGTTTTTATTTTCAAGCAAGATAAAGTGTGTGTGTGTATATATATATATATATATATATATATATATATATATATATAACGGAGTATACATTTTGTAAAAAGTGTAAAATAATAAATAAAAATGAGAAAATTTCACGTACGACAGATAGTTAACATATAAAAAGTGTGTGTGTATATGTATATTTATAGTATGTGTGTGTTATTTATTGAACTTAGTTTTTTTTCCAGCAAAATAAAATATATATTATAAATTTTGTAAAAAGTTTAGAATAATAAATAAAAATGGTAAAATTTAACGTATAAGAGAAAGTTAAGGAGGGAGCTTTTTTTTATTTGGAGTGTGATTTTGTCACTCCCTTTTTCTCTAACGGCACTTCCGTTTGTTCTATGTTAGGTGATGGAGATATATAGAAAAGGAAAGTGATTATCCAATAAGAATATCATCATTCACTTTTGCTGAGTGTCAATCAATTTCATTTCGTTTTTTTTTTTTTTTTTTTTGACAAAAGTGAAAAGTTGTATTGATGAAAGCCTAACGGCGCTTACAATACAGAATTCATTACAAATAGGCTTAAATACTTAAATGATCCTTGCAAAATAGAGTCGGTTTCATTTTCGTCCTTATAAAATTTTTTGTATCAATTTCGTCCTTTCAATTTGTGACTTAGTTCAATGTCACCCTTGCCGTCAACTAGTGGATGGAATTCACTTACGTGGATAACGGACTTGCCAGTTGTGTACTAGTTTTGGTTAATAGTAATGCTAATGAAATTTTAAGCCTAGGATTGCAAAATTGTAATTATTCAACTGTGGAATTATGCGATGGGTCATTATGGGTTCGATCCTAAAAGGCCCAAGGTCAATACACATGTGCTGTGTATTTTTTAGCCGTTTAAGGAAATATTTGACTTGTTAATAATTTGGGTAAGGAAAATCCGAATTAAGTTGTTCTTTTGAGAGAAGTCTTAGAATTTTCTCTATTTTATAGTTTGCTATTATTCCAAATTTTTCCATTTTTTATAATTTCCATTATTAATTGATTTGGTATCCGTTTTGAGATGAATCAATTAGAGTTAGGATTTTTCTACCTATTTAACAAGTTGTAAGGCTTCGGGGCAAGATAGTGATTGATTATTATTGAATGAAAAGAGTCTAGAGAGCATTTTCTCTAAACCTATATCATTTGTGATTTTTTTGTCGTACATTCGTAATGTAATTGAATGGCAGATTGATCTTGTGCACATTTTTTTTGGTAGAAAGCGATGTGGGTAATATTGGGGGGAAGCGACATGGGCCAGGTAAGTACCAAAGAAGGCTTCCGTTATCCAAGTAGGCAAATTCCGTCTACTGGTTGACGGCAGGTTGACGGTAAGGGTGACATTGAACTGATTCACAAACCGGAAGGACGAAATTGACACAAAAAATTTTACAAGGACGAAAATGAAATCGACTCTATTTTGTAAGAACCATTTAAGTACTTAAGCCTTACAAATATATTGGAGGACAAAGCTAAACTAATACTCTAACAAAAATGAGGAAATTCAGAGTAATTGATGTCTTTCACCCCAACCCAAGCATCACCTCACGCACATTATGCTAAAATTTCATATTTTCTAACAATCTTAAAAAGAGATAAAGTGCTAGTCAAGAAAAAAGACAGCAAATACCCTTGCGTAGCTATAAACTAGTGTCATGCCCATTCCACGCACGAGACAACATAAAAAATGGTTCATGTTGGCATTTTTTCGTTATCATGAGTCAAATAGGTACAACACTAGTAATGATACAAAAAGAAAATAAAAATTGATTAATATTTTATATTATTGTAATAATGACTTTTATGTAATCTCACAATAAAACAAAATCAATGCTCTCATTAACAAAATATGGCTTGAAGAAAATGGGGAGAGAAATAGAAAAACACTCAAATTCTCATCCCTTCCCTCATGTTCTCTCTCTTTCCAAACCTCCACGTTTTTTTCCTCACACCCCCCCCCCCCCCCCCCCCCCCCCCCCCCCCCAACTCTCAAATTTATTTTTAAAAAAATTGAAATCTTAAGAATTTATGAAGGGGGTGCGAAGTATTTTGAACCCAGCTACATTTGCTTAAGTAAAGTAAGCATTGGTTCCTGTTTGATGCATGAGGACAAAATAAAAATCAGTGAATTTTTTTCTATTGTCCCCATACATCAAATAGGCACAATACTAATAATAATAACTCCAATTCAAACTGTGAAAAATGTAAGATACTCAAAGAAAAAAACTAAAATTTGAAACGTGTGTTTTTCAAAATCACAGTATAACAATCCCCAGACGACTTCCCAAAAACCTCTCTACGCTCTCTCTCTCTCTCTCTCTCTCTCTCTCTCTCTCAATTCCATCCACCCCAGGTTCTCTTCCTCTCTCAATTTCTAAAAATAACAAAATCAAAATTGTGAGAATTTAGGATTGAGGGTTTTGAGGCTTGGGAGATACAAAAGCATTTGTACATAGTAATAAATATAAATTAATAGATAAATTATCCGGTAGGGACAAGGGTGGATGCAATGTAAAACTAGGAGTTCACGTGCCCCCAAATTTCTAGCTCCTCCACTTGTACCCCTATGATGCAGTGACAATGGGTTACTGTGTTAGTCTCCCTTGAGGATTTAGTCGAAGTGTGCGTAAGCTAATCCAGATACCTTAGTTACCAAAAAAAAATATATACTTCCCTTGTTTCCCTCAAGTACTGCACTTGTGTTCTTGAGATCTAAAACAGTGATTCCTATTTCAATTGTTAGTGTTTTATTTTATGCTTGACATCTTCAACAAGTATTGAGACATCTTCGAATGTAAATATTGATTTAAAGCCTATAAAACTTGGACATGAAGTAATATTGTGCGCTTGACAGGGAAAAACATTCTAAACTTGTGATTATTAAGTTCTGTCATATGTAAAAACATCATCATTTAGTTTAGTTTTTTTTTGTTGACATGAATCATTTATTTTTGTTAGGTGTTCGGGAGATAAGAAATGAGTTATATTGCTTGGTGGCTAATCTTTTATTTGCAAAAACTACGACACGGTAGTGTCACATGATATTCCGGAAATACTCAGGTCATTTATCGATCAAAAACTTATGGGAAGATGACATAAGAAACCTAGAATTTCAGTCCTAAGTCTTAAATTGAACCTTGATTTTCTTATTTGATCATCTTAAACCACATACTTTGAGTATTTACAAGAAAAATGAATAATCAAAAGCTAATGTGGCAACTTTTGGTTATTAATTTTTGATTATAGGATTGTGGATACCCTTATGTCATGTGTATATCAATGTCAGCCCTCTGTCAATCTTTTTGTTAAAGGCATGTTTGGTTTGAGTCTTGAGAGTGATTTTTAAGGATAATGAGCATTGAGTGGTGAAAGATAAATAGAGGAAATTTATTGGAGACTGTGTCCTAAATTTTTGAGACTCTTGAAATAGAGCAACTACTAGGGGTGTTAGCCGAGACTGTGTCCTAAATTTTTTAAACCGGTCGAATTATTTCGACCTGGTTCCGGTTTTAAATTTTTTACAAACCAGTTTTCCGGTTTATAGGTTTTAAACCGGTCGAAACCGGACCGGTTATATATATATATATATATTATAAACCCCTTTACCAAATTATGCCCTAACTAGTGTTTACCCGTGCCTATGGCACTACCTACCTCGTTCCGTGCCTATGACACTACTCACCCCGATTAGAATTGAAATTACCATTTGAATCTTGACAGTGGCTTAAAACATTATTTCAATTTTTAGGTAGCTATAAAATTTTTAGAAGAGATAAAAGAAATTAGAGAAAAGGATAACCAAAACCAAAAAAGTACTATGTATCAGAAAGAGTGAGAGAGTATGTTACCGAGGACTGTGGATTTCGGGTTCCTAATAACTCACCGGCAAAGACGATAACTGTTTGTGGTCGGACGATCAGAGGGGAGACTTTGATGCGAGAGATGGGGCGGTGAGTGCCTACTGGGTTTTTTTTTTTTAAATTTTTTTATGCATAAAATAGAAGTTGATGGGTAGGGAAGAAAAACAAATTGATACAGTAGCATTTTTGTAATATCTATACTACTTCTTTTAAATGTACGAAGGCGTTTCCTACTCTTTTTTTCCAAAAATGCCCCTGGCACTTGCAGGTAATTTCAGCCCTACCCCACAACTCTTCCGAACCGTTACAATGCAGAAACGCCTCTCCTCGCCCTTGCAAATAACCTCTGCCTGCAAAATTCCAACGCTTTTGCCTTTTGCCACACCTCTTCCCAACCGTTACTGTGCAAAATTGCAACGCTTTTGCCATACAAAACCACAACTGCCTCTCCTAGCCCCTCCCCCAAAAAACATTACACCCTCCCTCCACCAGCCCGTGTTCTCCACAATCGCTGCCGCCAACGGCCGACCAAGGCTCCAACTACAGCAACATATCGGAAGTCCAATACAGGTAAGGCATGCATTCAACTTTCTCCCTGCTTTCCTCCCTGCCTCACTTATGTCGATAACTCCGTAGACCATTATTTCGCCCACAAACTGTTTGACAAAATATACCTTTGTGAGTTATTTGCAAACACTCTCCCCTCTCCCCCTTCCAACGACACCGTCCACCAATATCAACAACTCTGTAGACCATAACTCCGCACACCAACTGTTTGCCAAAATGTGGCTTTGAACTCTTTTGGTTAACAGATGGTTTTGTGAGGGCCAATTGAAAGTGCCGAACATGAAGCATCGCAATTTAAAAAAAAAAAAAAAACATTCCCGCAAAGCCCAGCCTTATTCAGCCTGTAAAAAAAAGCCATGGAAGACAAAAGCACAGTTACGCACACTATAAATTATAGGGATATAAATTACAATTGCTAGACGTTGATATTCTCTTCAATTTGATTGTCATTGACATCTTAAACGAAATGGAACTGAAAATCTTCCGTGTTTTATCCTGCAATTTTCTGATAGAAATTGTGTGCCCTTTACAGCTTATTGGATTCATGTCCAAGTTTGTGGTTGTTTGACTTTTACTTCGGTTATCTTTACTTTTTGGAATTATGTACAGATGAAACCATGACCCATTAACAGATGTATAGGAGGGGTTAGGAGGGATCGGTACACTTGATTGATTGCTAAAGAAAAAAGAAAATACATTCAAAATGTCTTCCATAAAAGAAGATTGAAAACCACCAGCACAAACAGTAAAAGGTGCATCGATGGTAATGGACAATGTCCAGAGCTTGGTAAATATTGATGAAACCAAAGCAAAGCAAAGCAAAGCAAACCGGGCCTTATGTGCCAATCAATTGGGGTCGGCTACATGAATCATTTTTCATCATTGAGCTCTGTCAAGGGCTACTTCTTCACTCAAACCCATTAGGGTCATATCTTTTTTCACAATAACATCCAAATATTTATGATTTATCAATATTTATAACTTCGTTGTTGGATTTTGTTTTCACCTATAGATTTCTATCGCTCTGAATTTCATGTATGATTTAGTACACCTTGCTCTTTCTGGGGTGCAAAGAAATTCCTATATGAAACTCCAAATTTCCGTTGCTATGGTGGTAAAGTAGTATTCGCAAGTCGTTGCCTTCCAGAGTCTTTACGCAAATTATATGTCCTAATGCGAACAAGGGAAAGAATTTTGTAGAAACACCCGAGCATATAATTGTGTCTTCTCTTTTACATCATTTGGGGTGAGATTGGATAAGGGCCTGTGATTACCATATTTTACTGCTATTTGGTGATTGTGGAGGATAGCTTGGATTTCATAACTCGAAATCCTTTAGCGGTCTTGGAATATTAAGAGCCTAGTATTTATAAAAATATTAGTGTTTTCTTAAGATAGTTAAAAAACCCACATAACCCCTAAGATCAAATGAATCCTAATTATTCCAACAGCTTGCCCTGCATCAAATTTGCATCAAATTTTTCGTTCCACTCTTGTATCTCAAACACAAACACAGCGACGCACTCGGTGCTCACTGCTCCCACTCCAGTACACAATTTGAATCTCTCTCTCTCATCTCTTGTCAACGGCGAGAAACGACCGGCGATGCGGCACAGTCGCACAGGTTCTCTTCGACGTTCGACCCACCACTCACACTCTCACACATAGGTTTCTCTCTCTCTGTTTGTTTGCTCTTTTTTTTTTTTCCCTAATCAGAACTCTTGCAAGTGACTCACATGCGAATATGTGATGGTGGAGCACGGCTGAAAATTTTTTCGTGTATAAGATGACTCTGACATCTGCCAGAGTTTAAATTATTTTTTATTTTTTTATAATTTCTTGATAAATGGGGCAATAGACGGCGTTATGTTGGCGAGCACAAACTTGACGCCGTTTTTGTCTAACATCATGAGTTGGGACTTCTCAATAAACCCTGCCAAAGGGTTTTTGAGAGTTGTAGAGAACTTCTCTCCCTCTCCAATTTGTCTCCACAACTGTTTTTCCCCATCGCACTACGCCATACATCATACCGACCGGACTCCTCGTCTCTACGGTAGCTCTCTTTCTCTCTCTCTCCCTCTTTAGAAATTAGGGTTTTATAATGTAAGGAATGAGACGTAAAAGCTCTATACATCTGCTTTGTGATTTTTCTATGGTGAGTTGTCAATTATGCTACCGTGATTTAAGCATAATTACGTTCTTTTTTGTTTAGTTTTAGTTAGTTATAGTTGCTGTTATATCGCACATTGAATACCGAAGCTCATATGTAAAAGGGGAGAAAAAGGGGAAAACGGGTCAGGTCGGGTTTGGTTATGACTCGATCCATATTTGGATCGACCCGCTTCAACGCGTACACCATTGTCTGACCCATCCATATTCAACCCACGACCTGTTTGGTTATGACTCTATCCATATTTGGATCGACCTGCTTCAACGCGTACACCATTGTCTGACCTGTCCATATTCAACCCACGACCTGTTTCAACCCCCAAAACCTGCCCATTTGCCACCTCTAGTCCTGCTAGAAGACAGAATATTGATAACGCTCCCCGTTTTTTCCAGCTCCTTTCATGTGTTTGTGAGAAATTTCCACGGAAGGTATTCATCATTTTGAAGGGTCGGGGTTTTATGACATGGCTTCATGAAAAATTTACTTCTTTATTGAATTGGACAAATTATTTTTTGAAATCTTGGTATACGATTCCTCATACTCATGAGGGCAGTTGTGTTTCAGTTCCATGAAAGGAATGGTTTCTTTGTTATGGGGGCATTTTTTTTATTGTCTTCATGTCTGAGTCTTTATTACTGGCTGTTTAGTGTTTATGATGCTTGGTCAACTCTCCTTTGTTTGACTTCAAATCAGAGGGATCGCGACCAAAAGTAGATGTAGAATCTGTATTTTGAATTTGGTTCTAATTTCTAAAGTTGATAGTGATTTTATCCCCGAGGTTAAGTTTTGTTTTTTAATAGCAGCATAGATAACGGTTTTATGCACCCAAACACGAGAACTTCAATTGATGTTGATTTTGACTTTATTCGTGCATGTAACACAACAAGGAACGAGATAGCAGGTGAACATCCTTTGCCCCAAAGAGAGATTGAGTCGAACGGAGTCCCTCTCTTACCACTGTAATTTTTGTTGACAAAATAAACATGATTTCCACATTCCTATGAAAGCCAAAGTGAATATTGAACTGTAGAAAATCACTAGTTTCAGTAATGTAAATACTGTTGAATGGAGCAAATATATACATTAATACATGTTTTATTTTTCAACTTCACATTCAGTCTGAGTCTGTCGCTGTGTGCTTGTTATATCTCTTAATTGCTCCATATTTAACTACTTGAAACTGGAAATTGAAGCTACTGTTTGCGTGTAATGTTTTCCAAGATAAGAATGAGTTTCGTCTTTGTGTACTTGTTATAGCTTTGTAAAGTTCCATTTTAACTACTTATTATTGAAGAATAGAATCCACTTACCTGCTCGAAGTTTCCTTGTTATTGTGGCGCTCCTTGTTTTGGAAATGGATAAGGATCTCCCTTGTTGCTACTAGTTTCTGGGCTAATACATGATGGGGTGAATTCGTGAACAACATTTTGATTGAATAAGAAATAAATAAATTAATTGAGTATGGTTTTGTTCTTGCTCGGTTTATATTGGAAGGCAGTTCCTTGATTTTGTTTTACACTTCCACCATAATTGGTGACACATTGGTCCGTCCGTTTCAATTGTCATTAGTTAATTATTCTTAGCTATTGTTTCCTTTTGCAGAGTTCTCACCTCTTTATCTGTTACAGGAGAGGAAGGTTGGGGGGAGAGATGCCTTCGAAATCGAAGAAGACTTCAAAAGCGGCGTTGAAGCACTCGTATGTTGACCAGTCTGTATCTCCTCAGAGTTCATCGTCTTTGACACCACTTCCAGAACCGAAAGTTAGTGAAGAAGATTTTTTGTGTTCTCTTGAAGAAGCAAGTGACAAATACCCTTCTCTGATTGGCATATCCTCCTTTATTGGCCGCGTTACTGATGTTGAGACCGAGTCCAAAGGCTGTAAGATATGGCTTTCAGAATCTTCTATGGTTGCTTTCTCCCTTGCTCCTGGTTGCACTGTATCGGTAATTTTCTAGAGCACATGTTCATGTCTTGACTGTAATTTGTTGCATTTTCTCTAATTCATTTTTGAATTTTGCTTGATGTAAACTTTTTTGCATGTTGGAGTTTGGAGACCCTACTTATGTAGCATTTCTGGACATCTTTGTTGAAATTGTCATGTTGTAGCCTTTTTTGCACTTTGGAGTGTGGAGACCCTATTTATAGAGTTGAGTTTTGTTCACCCTCCTCTTAAAGGGTGAACATTACCTTCTTTCCTATTGGTTGAAATGGTGTGGATCTCACCACAAAGTAATGTCATGCTTACCAAAAAGTGTATTCATGGTAACCATGACATCACTTTATGGCGGGATCCACACCATTTCAACCAATAGGAAGGAGGGTAATGTTCACCCTCTTTTAAGAAAGGTGAACAAAATTGCACTCCTATTTATGTCCAATTGAGGTTGATGCTATTATTTGCTAATAATTTATATGTGAATTTGACCTTTAATTTTGAGAGTGGTTTGTTAGTTAATACCTAATTGTATCTATATCTACTTCAATAGCCTATTTTGGCATGTTCCTGGCTACTGATATCAGCGAGAAACAATCTAGAGACACATTAAACTTTTTGTGATCAGGATTACTGAAACTTCTTTGCAAATCTGGCTCGCCTTCGAAAAAGGTTAGATTCATTCAAGATTTGAGCATGTCCTATCATCAACCCTTGGGTGGCTTCACATTAGATGATCAGGTGGATGCATTAGATGATTCAGAAGGTTTTCCGAGCCCTCCATTACCTTTTCTAATCATCCAAGGGATTGGAACTATCCTTTGTCCTTGGGAACAGCCTTTTGATTGTCACCGCTCCCCATTGTGTATCTGGATGTTAATATTGGATCCCATTACACAAAAAGGTAGAACTGGCAACAAAGTGACGCTGACATTTATGTCCTATTATTGGCAATCAATAATATAATGTGTACTTGAGATGGAAGCAGCTTCAGTTACGATTTTTTAATGCCTTGTGTAAAATTTCTGCATTCCATCGGGAAGGAAAAGTATTCTCTTTAATTTAAATAAATTGCTTCCCTAAGGATTGATTTGTCAAGATAATTCCATGTATTGACAACTAGTGTAGAACATGGGTGTGCGTTGATGCAAGTAACTTTTGAGGTTAGATTTGTAATTGTACCTAGTCCAGGTTGTCCAGCGCCCAATACCCCCCACATTGGCTGGACCAAGACTAGTAGCATCCTTAATACTCCTAATGAGGTTATTTAGGGGGTGTTTTCGCTAACCAAAAAGTTATGGACTACTTCTTGACTTCTTGTATTCCAAAAGTTGTTTCCACTAACCCATAGTTGTCAAAGGTACACCCCTAGGCGCAAGGCGAGGCCACTTGAAAAAGGTGAGCAAAAAGCGCAAAAAAGAAACAAGGCGAGAAAAACGCGCTTCTTTCAAATCGATCAAACAATCGCACTTTCTTTCAAAAAAGTGCACAAAAAAGCGAGTTATTTTTTTCAAAAAAGCGCACATAACACAATTATTTTCAGAAATAAGCATTTTTTTGCATAGGTGTGCCTCTCTTCAAAAAGGCGCGCTCCTTGCCTTGCGCCTCTCACCTCAGGTCCAATCGAACTTTGCGCCTCTGTGCGCCTTTCGCCCTTGACAACTATGCACTAACCCAGAAGCTGTAGATGATAAATGGGCGTGTCAAAGGGAAAATTAGAGGGGAAAATGGAGAGAAAGAAGTTGTGGGTTAATATGAACAACTTGACAAAAGAACCTAAGTTGTAGTGCAAAATTGTTAATGGAAACAGGGCCTAGATTGAATTCCACTACGTACGGAGATCTATTTTAATCTTCAATTAAGTTTTTGTATGTACAAACTATGACATGAACTCATCTACTCCCTCCATACCCTTTTGATAGTCCCATATTCCATTGGGGGACGTCCCAAAATATACGCCCACTTTCCAAAATCAACCATGGAAACTTGGTAAAATTCCATTATTACCCTTGTGTTCAAATTGAAGTACTACTTCCTACATCAATCTATTCACTCTTTGATAGGACATAATTAGAATGTTAAATACTTTTTGATGTAATCATTATGCTCCCTTAAAAAGTTGGAATCCCCAAATGGGACTATCAAAATGGAACGGATGGGGTATTTGATAGCATGTTGTAGTGTCTTCTTTCTTGTCGTTTTTCTTTTTCTTTGACATTCATATTGCCTACTAGCATATGATTATGCTACTTTTCTAAGTTCCTTTAACTTTCTCTCTTTATTCTTATTCATTTTTTTGCATGATTTTTATGTTTGATTTTTCTGATTGACATTGGTTTTACACTTTAATGATTCTTGACAGGTGTCCCTTGCATCTTCCAGGAAGAGATTTTCAAAGAGCTTCCCCCTCTGCTCATTAACCGATGAATGTGCAAATCATTTTGGTATGGGTTGCAGTGATAAGATGGTTAAAGATGTGGGGAACTACTTTGCTCTAGCTACAGTTTTTCCTTCTTCTAAGGTATGAACAGATACTATTTAAATGTCTTACCATTGTTATGGTGCCATTTGTCATTAGCTGAATTGACGAAGCAGCAAATGACGTTTAGGGCCTTTAAGCACCCCTTCCACTGCTATAAGGTTTTTTCTTATAAAGACTATTCTCTCTTTGCAAGACTAATAATCTCTTAGGTTAAATCAGTGAGGTAATCGTTTGGACGACATGATTAACTGGATTTTATTCTTCAACTTGGGTTATAGCACCATGCCACCATTCATGGAGCACTGTGGTTGTGTTGGCAGCATTTATGCGTGATTTGCTAGACTACAAATGCTTTATCTAGCCACCACTGCCACGTCTATCTGATTGTTGATAAAGGTTATCTGACTGTTGATAAGGGTTGTATGGACATCCAGGGTTGCTTAAGAAAGAAAGGACGTTTGGAGTTAAAAAAGTTCAAGTAATCTGGTCGAGGAGGTAAATAGCACTCAACACTGGGATTGGGTGTATTTTCCCGTAGCCACAATCCTGGTTGATGATATACAGTCTGTCAGTGTGCGCATAAAGGCGGATCCTTGCTGCAATGAAAGTTAACATTGGCTTGAAGATTTGTTGAACTGTGTCATTGAGAGAGAAATTTTTGTAGGGCTCCTATATGTTTTGACCATGCTGGGTAATGTTCAGTTTTTAAGGTGTGAGTATTGAGGGGTGTATAAATAGGCGAGATATATCCCCCTTTTTTGTTTGCGGAAGGTCATCTCGAATTTTTGAAAATGCATATTATGTTATGCATAATCGAGGTTTGAGAGCTTTTCATTTTCTCCACCTTAATTGGATCACGGCCGAAGAGCTTTTTGCCTCTCATTGGTTGGTTTCGTGGGCTTGACAACTCCACCCTGTCATTTGATTTGGTTTGGCAGGCTGTTATTTGTTCTTGTTTGCACTTGTGTACTTGTCATGGTTTCATTCGTCAGAGAGAAGGCATGGAACTAGTTTTTCCCATGCTTGAATATGTTTGTGCATAAATGCTTCAAATAGTCATTCTGATCCTCAAGGAGATGCATCTTTGCATCTCCAAAATGCCGTTTGATTTGATGTTGCAGTTGAAGTTGATATTAGGGCCTTAGGGGTATGTTCATAAAGATCTTTATGCATCAATGGTTTCTGTTTTTGTGTGATACATGTTGGGACACACCATGCTGCTTGTCCAAATTTTCCAATATTAGTTCTTAACTCAGATCTGTGGCCAACACATCGGCATGTCTGCTACCCAGACATGCTGTAAGACAAATTTGGGTTTGTTTTCTTTGTTGAAAACCTTCTTAAATATTCCTGCTGCCAAACTACAAAATTGCCGCACAATTTTTGAGGCTTTTGAACAGAAAAGATTTGCTTCTTTTGGTTTTGTGTTTTGTATTTTCTGAAATTAACTATCTATTGCTTAGGAGTTTGTTTTTCGAAAGGCTTAGGAGTTTAAAGAAATTAGTTATCTTGCTTTTAGTTGCATAATCAAGTTGTAGACTCTTGGCAAGTACTATCTTGGATAATGTGATTTTTTTTATAGGAGACTTGTGAGATTTGTCCATTTGTGAAGGTTGTATGATTTAGGTCTTGAATTAAATGTTAATGTGGAATGTTTTTCCCCCCTTTTATTTTGCAGGTTTTGAATAATGGGGTGCGGTTGTCTTCAAACCTGTCTTGCACATTGGGTTACCCTGCTTCCGACAGGATCATTTTTGTATATCCGATTCAAGGACAATCAACTATGGGGATTAATGGAAATGTCAAATTGAATGGCCCCTCAACGAAATGTTTATCGTTATCCAATTGCAATGAATTATATCTGGGATTCATTTCCGCAAAGAGGGGGTTTGCAGATAATGGTAGTACGTTGTCTGGCAGAGATTTTTCTGAACAACGAACACGTATTCGATCGGAAAACAAAGGAGATTCATCCCCTATGACACCAGTTTGTTCTCAGTCAAAACTTAGTTCTCTTGTAACTAGTCAGTCGAGCTTGCCAAGATATGAAGAGTCAATATCAAGTTCACCCAACTTCCACGAGACATCTTTTGATGCATTTAAGATAACAGAAGTATTAGGAGACGACAGTGCCAAAAAACTTCTCCAGTCCTGTGCTGCTATGTGGTTATGTTCCCGTATTTTACTGTACGGAAATTTTGTGAATATTCCAATACTTTCAAAGATCTGCATTTTTCAGGTCATCGGTGCTCGTGGAATGTCAGTAAATTGTACTAATCAGGATTTGACTGATAAATCCAATTGGGACTTGAGCTGTGATACTCCTGATAATAGGCAGCATGTGCAGGATGCTTTTGTTGTAAACCATAAAACAAAGGTACATTTATTTTCAACTTCAGATTCTTCAGTGGAAACTCCACAGAGAAGAGTTTTACCTTGTCTAGAACTCGAATCTGAAGGTAACATAGCTGATGTAGTGGATGATTCTTTGAAATTGGGTGGTCTGGCCAAAGAATATGCAGTATTGAAGGAAATAATAGATTCATTGGTGAACGACACTTTGTCAAGGTATGTATATAACACCTTTCTACATATATATATGTTCTCATTGAAGTTTTCATTTCTTCTATTCGAATTGACATTAGTGAAATCCCCAGCCTTCATAGAAGTGACCTTTACATTGCAAGCCTTAGGGTGGTCCCTCAGAAGGTTCTGCTTAGTGGTGCTTTTTTGTTATTCTTTTTTTGCGGGTGGGGATGGGAAGGAGGGGGAGACTTACTGATGCAGCCTCTTGGTGATAATCTATGCCTTCATGTTTTGACAAAAACTAATTAAAGGGTTGTCAACAAGACTGGCCAACTCAAGTTTGTGAGACAAAGATGTTGAACAAGGTGGATTGGTGAGACAAGAGTAGATTCACTTTCTTAATTTCATGGATTTGTTATCTGTGCTTTCCCTTTGGCAAGTAGTATCAAATATCCTGCACTTACTTTCTTGTCGCCTAGCGGCTAGCACATAAATTTAAACAGGACAAAGCTTTATATAGTTGTTGGTGTCACTGTTTTAGACTGGGTTTACGACCTACAAAAGGAGTGCTTCTTTATGGCCCACCTGGCACAGGAAAGACTTCTTTGGCTAAGAAATGTGCTTATGATTCTGGCGTCAACCTCTTCACTGTGAATGGACCTGAACTTGTTAGTCAATATTACGGAGAAAGTGAGAAAGCACTGCATGAAGTCTTTGCTTCAGCTAGCCAAGCTACACCTGCAGTGGTTAGATTTCTATACCTTTCTCTTTCTACAAAAAAGAAACGAACATTATAAAGTACAAAATAGTCCAATTCATAGCACTTGCCACATTCACTTTTATTGTGATTTTCGCGAAGGTCTTTAATGTTTACAATACTATTGAACTTAGGATGTAATGCTAAGGAAAGGGGTGTATCCTTATTGGTTAAATACATTAACTACCCATATGTTGGTGCATAAAGGTTCTAGACTGAACCCCCCAAAAGATAAGTTAAATTGAATTCTGTAAAAAGTGGCTGCAGGGGCATATGTCATGTACACTAAATTCATAGAAAACTGGATAAGCACCCTATACAGTTTAACCTCTCTCTCTCTCTCTCTCCACACACACGCACTCACACACACACCCCAATATGATATAATACGTGAAGGGAAGGTGTGACCTAATTTATTCAACCATAAAAATTGCAACTTGGTCCCTGACTTCATTCTCCCCAAACTTGACCATGCAAAGCACTTGCTTTTCTTTTCCTTTACAATTTGATTGCGGATTTTCCAGTTAGTTTTTCACTTTCGCTCATGGAGCTAGGTACAAAAAAAATATCGTATTTGCTAGTTGTGATAGTAGATATATGTAAGTAATTTTCTTTTCAATGCATGTGAAGCTTGTGTTTTTGTGGCTGATTTTGTCAAATCCAGATTCCAGAATTTCAAGGTTCTGTTAAGAGTTAATTAATGATTTCTGTACACGTTATAAATCTGCCATTTGGCTTTGAAAGATTAACAGGTTTCTGCTGGCAGATATTCATCGATGAGTTGGATGCCATTGTGCCTGCACGAAGGGATGGAGGTGAGGAGCTATCTCAGAGAATGGTTGCAACTTTGTTAAATTTGATGGATGGAATTTGTAGGACTGATGGCCTACTTATCATTGCTGCAACCAACAGGCCTGACAGTGTTGAGCCTGCACTCAGACGGCCGGGTAGACTCGACAGGGAGATTGAAATAGGTGAAACAAAATCCTTCCTTTTTTATGCTCTCAGTTCACGTGATAGTCCACTATCTATGGTGTGTCTGAGCCTCTGAGGTTCCTATTATAGTCCTAGCTCCTGCCACGTGTAAAGTTTTTTCGCAGTGCTCACGAGAGTTTTTCTGAGCTAGATAAACTACAATGCATCCATCCACGCTATAGTTTTTGGAGTTATTTTTCTGCCAATCATTAATGGTTGGGGTTCCTATGAAAACAACCCTTGGAGTTCTAAAAGATACTATATTACTTATAATTGCTGTTGGGTATTATATAAAGATTTACCTCAACAATACTTATAATTTGCTGTTGCGTATTATGTAAAGATTTACCTTAGAGGTGGCAATTCTAACCCATATTTCTTAACCCGCCCAAATCCGCCCACTTGTAACCCTACCCAACCCAACCCGCCCATATTGTGTAATGGGTTGAGAGTGGGTTTAATATGGGTTAAAATTAAAAATGGTCCAACCCCCCTTTTTCTCTATTGCCCGCACTGTCTCTCGACTTCTTTGATTTGACAACAATCAATCCAATTCACCCATCTCTCTCTCTCTCTCTGTCTCTCTCTCTCTCTCCAATTCACCCATCTCTCTCTCTAACTAAAAGTAAAGTCAGGACATGCACTTCTCTCTATTCTTTCTCTCTCATTTCTTTCCCTTTCCCCGTACTTTCCCTTTCCTCAATCTTGATCAGTAGTTCAAATTGTCCAAAAGCTGAGCCCATCCCGAGTCACCAGTTTAATTTAAAACAAATCCCCTGATGTTCTCCAAGAGAAGGCAACAAATTTAATAAATTAAGTTTTCCAGTGAAGAGGTCTCTCAACTTTATTCTTCTGATCAAAGCACCCATAGAGTTTTTCTCTCTCCATCAGGATCTCACAGAGTTTTTCTACGAGTTTTTAGTGACTTTCCTTAGGGTAAAAGTTAAAAAAAAAAATTACTTTTTCTATTCTTTCATTGAGATGAACTAATAGAGATAAAAAGTTTATCGCAAAACAAATAAATACGAAAAAATTTGAATAGAAACAAAAAAAAAGTCACTTGACTTTTTAATCCAAACCTAAGCAGTGACTTCGGCGAACGTAACGAAGACCGAAACTATACAATCGGTGCAATCATCGCCCTCCAGACAATTCTCTAATGTGGCCTCTAACTCCTCGTTGAAATTACGTTATTGTTTGGAAATGGGGAAAAAAAAACCTAAATTTTTAAAGCTTTTTCAGCCTCTAATTGCTTCATTTTTATTCAAAAAAAATTAAATTTTAATCATAAAATTTTACTTTTTTGAATCCTCGACAAATCAGAGAAGGGAGGGGAGAAGAGAGAGGAAGGGGGAAAAAGAAAAAAAAAAAAAAGAAGAAGAAGAAGAAGAAGAAGAAGAGGAAAAACGGGTCGGGCGGGTTTGGGTTAGGCTTGACCCATATGCGACCCGACCCGTTTCAACCCGTTTACTTTTTGACCCATATTTGACCTGTCCATATTTGACCCACGACCTGTTTCAACCCACCGAAACCTGCCCAGACCTGCCCGTTTGCCACCTCTAATTTACCTCAACAGTCTTAACTCCACTAAATAATGAGGTAGAAGCTATGAAGCACATATACTTTGTTCCCGATTTGTTGTTTTTTTATTTTTGATTATTTATAAAGAACTTATGCTTAATTAAGCGAGTTTCATATCGATATCGGATACCAGTACTTCTCAGATGCTTGGGAATATTTATCTTTCATTTGGAATGCAAAAAGGGTAGGAAGGGGCTAGACCATGTTGTAATTGTACCATGGCAGACCATAGTAACTGCTTGGGACCTAGATAGGGTGGGCCTTGTATGGGCCTACAACGATGGATTCCCAGGTGCTCACTCAAGATGGGTAGAGTCATAGCTTAACCCCAATTCCACAATGGGCATAGTGGAAGGAACCAGTGGTTCCAGGGTCAATGTGTTGAGCATTTGCGCCCCTTGAGGTTACGAATTCGATAGTTGTATTGTCAACATTTGCTGGACTGTTATAGGTTTCGTGTGTGATGTATTCAGGCTGCTACTTGTCAATGAGAAAATTTGCTCCTTCACCTTTTATCTATTTCTTGATCTAGGACGGTTAAGTTGTTTTATTCGAATCTTAAGAGAGATGAACCCTTGGAAGCTGATGCTAAAATAACCACTTCGTCTTCTTATTATGATTTGGTTTGGCTATCAAACAATTTACTGGGGGAAGGAGGGAAAGCAAAAGTAGGTGGGGAAGGTTGCTTCCTTTGTGGACAATTGATAATGCTTCTTACTTGTTCTGCCAACAGGAGGATGAAAAAGCATTGAACGCTTGTTCTCCAAGTGTGGCAATTTTTCACTTGGAAATGCTGTCTTTCTATGCCTACCCCTGCCTTGGTTGGATGAAGTAAATTGGCTTGTGGTAGTAGCTTGGATAAACTATTCCACATTATTGTTACAAATTTCGCATGGGCACCTATGGTTTATTATCATTGGAGGAAAGAAACGACAGGATTTCCTGAGGGCTGCATACATCCCCTTACTTTGCATCTGACAATGATGTCAGTACAAAATCTTTTTATGTTCATATCTGTAAAATTCTCTAGGCTCAATCTTTGCTCCGTAGAAATTGGACTATCCTCCATCTCATTTTTGAGAAGCACTAGCCCCATTGGTTTCCCTTTTAGGATGTGCTTGTTTTGATTTCTTCATGTATAGGAGTGTATTCCCTTTCGGTGACTTTGTTCTATAATGCATCACATTGAGCCACGTACCAGAAAAAGAAAAAGATAGAGAGGCAACCCGGAGGTACTTTAACAGATATACCCTTTTTTGGTAAATGCCTGGCACTAGTTAAATTTGGTTTTGTAGCTCAAAAAAAATTTGTTTAGCCTTTTTGGTTACTTTTGCATAAGTGAGCTTTCGACATGCTATATGGTATATTTGTTCCACTGAGAAGTACAAAGTTTCATTGTGTAGGTGTGCCATCTCCAAAACAACGACATGACATATTGCTTGCCCATCTTAGTGAGATGGAACACTCTCTTTCAGAGGTGCAAGTTCAACACCTTGCTACAGCTACGCATGGCTTCGTGGGTGCTGATCTAGCTGCTCTCTGCAATGAAGCAGCCTTGATCTGTCTTAGAACCCATATTGCATTCATCAAATCCTGTGATGATTCAGATGCCAGCAGAACATCCATTGTGGGAGATGGGTTCTATAATGCTACAACAGAAAGCTCTTATTGTTCTAAAGATACGCTTGATTCTGCATCTTCTTCTATCACACACTTTGTTGGTTTGGCAAAGATACAGAATGCTGTTGAAGGTTTGGAAAATGGAGTTTGTGGTGCAGCAGAGCAGATTCTTAAAGTGACTTTTGAAGATTTTGAAAAGGCTAAAATGAAAGTTAGACCGAGTGCCATGCGGGAGGTATGTTTGACACATCCATACTGTTTAGGAATATGTTTGTATATTAGAGAATCAAGCTTCTATTACATGGAACCGCTGTTAAGTATTCTGGCTTCAAAAGGAATGCAAATATTTTTAGACTTGATTTCAGATATTTTTTGGTGTTGAACTTAGCTTGTCAAAATTGGTTGTTCTCTGCCTTAAAACTGTAAGTTCATTTTCCACAAAGCATCTGGCCCTCAAAAATTGCTGAGTTCTGCTTATTTTTTCTAATCCAAGCCACACCAACTTCACATCCTTTAGTAATTGGAATGATTGTGCTCGATCAGAGCTCCCCATATGGGTTTTTCACTCCACAGTTTGCAGCCTTTAGTGTTTTATTCCATCAATGTGCAGTGAGTAATAGAGTGGTGGGTATTGGTAATATTTGGTATGAAATTGTGAATACAGAAAATAAAGTTTTAATAAGTAATCTCTTGGCCTCTTCACTACCAGGTGGTACTGGAGGTCCCTAAGATTAACTGGGAAGATGTTGGTGGCCAGAAGGAGGTTAAGACACAGTTAATGGAAGCTGTAGAATGGCCCCAAAAGCACCAGGATGCTTTCAAGCGTATTGGGACCCGTCCACCGACTGGTGTTTTGCTGTTTGGTCCTCCGGGCTGCAGCAAAACCCTTTTGGCACGTGCAGTGGCTTCTGAAGCTGGGCTGAATTTCCTTGCAGTAAAGGGCCCAGAGCTATTCAGCAAATGGGTTGGTGAGTCTGAAAAGGCTGTTAGGTCCCTGTTTGCAAAGGCAAGGGCAAATGCTCCGTCAATCATATTTTTCGATGAAATAGATGGTCTTGCTGTCATCCGTGGCAAGGAAAGTGATGGGGTTTCAGTTGCAGATAGGGTTATGAGTCAACTTCTTGTTGAATTGGATGGTAAGTAGTCCATTTCAAATGTTAAGTGTCTTTACATTGACACGAGGTTTCATCCTTCAGCATCACTAGAAAATTGGAAGTTCGAAGTTTGTCCTTAATTTTTGTTAGCTTTCATATTGGCCGGTGTCATCAGAAAAACTTGATGAAAACAGATTTGAAAACAAAAATCCTAGGTTTTCTTTTTCCTTGATGTTGGTTTTAGAAAGAATTCTTTTTTCACGCTGAAGTAACCAAACCAAGCCTTGAGTCCCAATCAATTGGGTTTGGCTACATGAATCCTATATTATATTGCCCTTTGTCTAGGGCTACCTGTTCACTTAGATTTAGTAAGCCCGAGTACTTCCGTAGCATGGTGTCCAAAGTTAGTTTAGGCCTTCCTCTTCTCCTAGCCCTACTTTCCGCTGCTAGTTTTTTTTATTTATTTTTTTATAATCTTTGTGATTCTCAGAAATGGTAGGGCAGAAGGAAAGGAAAAGGTGAAACATGATATGTTCTCCCTACTTCAAATTTTTACTGGAAATGTCAAGTGTCCGGAACATGGAACAACTCTAAAATAAGAATTTCTCCCCCTGCTCTTCATGAATGCACATCCTCCCCATGGGCTTCTGATAGTAATTGAAATTTAGGACGATGGATGAAAAGTATTTTCTTCGCTTATTTGTTCCATGTCTTGTACCAAGTCAGCAAGCCCTACATCCGTTGGTTGGTATCTATGAAACTCTCCTCATTTTTACTTTCTATTTTGTTTGAAAAATAAACACTCTTTCTGGTAAAAAATTTAGGTTTGCAACAAAGAGCTAATGTTACTGTTATTGCTGCTACAAATCGGCCGGATAAGATTGACCCTGCCCTTCTAAGACCAGGTACCACCTGTCTCTCTTTCATTTATTTAAAATCCAGTGCTAAATTTTGAATGACTCTACATTTATTTGTTTCACAAAGTTGACAAGCCTCCTGATAATTCGGTTGAAAATTTGGTAGGACGCTTTGACAGGGTACTCTATGTGGGGCCACCTAGTGCAAGTGATCGAGAAGACATATTCCGCATCCATTTGCGCAAAATGCCGTGTGCTCCTGATGTCTGCGTTGAGGAACTTGCTACTCTCACTGAAGGCAGTACTGGGGCTGATATCTCTTTGATTTGCCGTGAAGCAGCACTCGCAGCTATTGAAGTCTGTCTACTTAATATTGTTATTATGGACTACCTGTTTCTTCTTCTAGATTATTATTTTTTTAATGATAATTGATCGTTATTTGTATGACATCAGGAGAGCCTTGATGCCGCTAGTATAAGAATGGAACACCTGAAAATGGCAATTAAGCAAGTACAACCATCTGAAATCCAGTCGTATGAGGAATTATCAGTAAAGTTCCAAAGGCTTGTCCACTCTAGTGCTAAAACTGATGGTTTAGAACATCAACCAAGCTCAAGAAGATCAAATTGGAAGTCTCTCTGGTAAGTATTTTGTTTAAATATTGCACCACTACTCATGCTGTTGATCCCACACTATGGAAAAATTATTGGGTGGTCTTGGTCCTGGGGCGGTGCCAAACTTCTCTAAGGACACTCTAGTGTTATGCAATTAGTTTTTAATTAATGCTGTTCTTGCGAGATGGTGTCGTGGTCTGGTGAAAGGATGGCTTATTAGTGCTGGTAAAGATGGCATAGTTTTGCTCTAGAACAGCTTCGTCTGTTAAAATTTCAGTGCATGTGGTGCAGGGAGCAGGCGATGGTCTTTGCCAAATGAAAGTTCTTTAATAGTTGCTGACAAACGGTTTGAAGATATCAGAGGAATCAAGATCTCATGCGACAAACCCTCATGTGATGGAAATGAGACCTTACCATGATGGAAATGAGACCTTACCAAACTAGGGGACGGTTGATGGGACCTACCAAGTTTTCATTTGGCGATCCTCCGACTTCATTTTGTTAGTCTCGATATGTTCATCGCCCATGCATAAGAGTAAGTCAATCTCAGAATTAGAACGACCCCCCTTTGTCATAAGAGAATTAAACGGTTAAACTCTAATTGTCCATTTCTCTTAAGACAAATGTGAGTCGATCAAAGCCTTTAACAATGTCAGATCAATCTGATTTTCGCTGCTGAGCAAAGAAAATCTGATTTTCGCTGATTTATTTACACATGGTCTACAAAAAAACATATCGGATTGTCAAATGAAAACATAAACTTGGTTGGTCCCATTTTGCGTCACATAAGCGGTTACAAGAGGTTTACCTAAAATTGCTTCGTGTTGACAAGTTGCTTAGATGTAGCATATGTTAATATGTTCTGCAGGGTGAGAGGATTGGTGTCAAATGATCAGTCTCAGGAAACAGGTTATTGGAAGATCTTATCAGAGATTTGTGGAGGTCTTTTGTAGTTTCTTTGCTGATGATGATAGAATGGAGGAGATTTGGAACCCTTCCCTATATCTGCCTTTCAGTTGCCCTAAACTTTGAGAATCCTGGCATAGGCTGAACCTTTTCATTAAGTGATAGGAAAGTTTCGGAAATAAGAAACGTTAAATATCAGTGATCGAAAGGTACTTAGTACTCCGTCCTTTACGTGTCCCATAATGGTCATCCACTTTGAAAGTTTTAGGCATATATTACCCTTTACCTTTGTGCATCTCTCTCTTTCTGGCATACTTTCATTATGCAGTTTTTCCAGGACATTTACCTTTCTACTAATCCAAGTGGAAATATTCTCTCTATCGGCAATGCAGGCGATGGTGAATTCTGGTGTGCAGTTTTCATGTGGTTCATCACATTTCTGCTGCCAAAATTGGCGCCCAGGCTCCTAATCAACAATCTGCTACGTACAAATAACATAAACCGAGAAGAAGAAAGATCGCATATTTGTGCTTCGAATGTTGTGGTTATCGTTGTACTGTTGGCCAGACGGTGGTAGAGAGCTCAGTTTACCAGAAAAGAAATACGGATTCTAGTATGATCGAAATTTCTTCAGAGCTTATCCTCTTTTTGTATATTATGCTGTTTATGTTTCTCACTTGCTTCCCTAATTTAAAAAAGCGTGTACCCTAATTTTGAATTATTTTAATTATGTGGTTACGGATGCCCTAGTAACTTGGGTTTTAAGGGCAGGATTTTGCATTTTCCGACTCTAGAGCCATTTATAGAGCTTGACGGGCGCATCAGCTACCCCAGCTTTGTGAAAAGGGGCATGAGTCAATAATGAAATTAACATGAAAGAAATGCTCACGGGCCCAATCGAGAGCAACCAAAACAACTGTTATGGTCGAATCTCTGTTGGGAAACTTAAATCGAGTACAAAATTCTAGCACAGAAAATGTTACAGACTTGATGTCACTGTCTGTTTTCGCAACAACGTTCAGAGCTCTCGACAAACCAAAGAGAGTATTACTCAGAGGATGGTTGGGAGTTAGTATGACCGGGGTCACCAGAGAATTGGGAGGTTTTTCCAGAAAAGAGAACTGGAGATGTATTAACAACAAAACCTAACACGAAGGACCAAAATGACCTAGTAGAAACAAAATACAGAAATAAAAGCCTGCGAATTAAAAAAATATTCGTTCTAGTCTTAGAACCCATCGATCCGTTCGTGGAGGTGGGATGAGAAACTGTCATCTTCATCACATTGGAGCCAATTTTCCGATGCAGTCATCGTTGCAAAGATACGTTCGCCTTTGCTGCTGAAAACCCTAAAAATTGTCGCCACGGCTAATCTAATTCAAGAGTCGAATGGAAAGTGCAAAAAAGTTAAAAAAAAAAAAAAAAAAAGGAAGAAAGAACGAAAGAAAGAAAAGGAAAGTGCATAAATCATTTTCAAAGACTAATCAGTGGTCCTATAGCATCGGCCTAATATTCCCACGACTCACTTTCACAAGTTACAAGTGGACTACAAATGGATGGAGGAGAGTGTGTTTGGGCAGTGAGGTCAATGGACCAACATTAATTAAAAAGATCTGTGACAAGTAGGTCTTTACTTTTTACTGATATTTCACAGATCAAACTTCACGTGTTTGAATAATGAGAAGAATGTCCATTTTGTTGAGCTTGTTGAGATATAAATTTCTATGTCAAAAGTAATGTTGATAGGGTACCAATTAATATGGTTGCGGAACACATTTGTTTAGAAATAATAAAAACACATTAGTACACTAGATTAATTAGAACACAAGCGTCTTACCTGTGCTATGCATGGGAGCAAGTAGAGAATTATTTTATGTTTATGTAAAAATGTTATTTATAGGTATGGGCAAAGTCTTGTTATGTTATTTATCCCTCATTTATAGGTACGGGCAAAATCTTGTAAGATATAAAATTTTTAATGAGAAAATGTTTGAACATGAAAGGAATTGTTTGAAAGCTTTTCTTTTTTTTTTTTTTAAACTTGTGGTATTTTGAAAAGTCTAGGGAAAAAAAGAAAAAAAATGAAATTTATTAAGAAAATGCCACATTGGAGAGAGAATTAAGGAGATACCTTGATTTTAATTATTTTTGGAAACTACATTTGCTCCGTGTATAGTATAGATAGGACTCATTCATCTGACGATAAATGTATTGTGATCACGTATCTATTGACATTCGATTAACGTAATTTTTGGCACAATTGATGTTGCTAGAATCCAAAAGAACTCTAAAAGTAACCATATCAGATTATCAAAATGAGTTGGAAAAGAAACAATAGTGTCGCAATGTGCAACAACCAAGTACTTCTAGTTCCTCACTCAATGCATGGGGTTCAAGTCACCATAGTCACTTGATGTGACAAAACATACTTTTTTCATGACCGTAAAATATGGTCACAGACTCAGTTCAGTTTAGGCCTCGACATAGCTGCAGTAGGGTTCCTATGTAAAGTTGACATATTCCCAAAAAAAATCTCACAACGGGGCCATATCAGATGGTTCAGTGCACTGCAAATGTTGCTCTTTAATCGTTTTCTCTGTGCATGGCCCTTAATAAATTTCCTCTCCAATTATAATTCTCATTTCTCTATTTATAAATCTCTCTCTGCACTCATTACCTCAGAAAACTTCCTCAAGTCCCAAACCGAATATGGCCGAGGTGTTCAACTTCAACGCACGAAAAATCACGTGGAGATTACTGTAATTTGTTGTGACCCATCCGTTATTTCCTCCTCACTTACTGGTAGATAAAAAGGAGAGGTTAAAAACGATTCTCCCCCGAACCAAACTTGAACGAAGGCTACGAAGACGTCCACATGCATTTTTGGCTAACTTCGATAAGCAACTACGTCATACATACATACATTTGACTAAACGAAAACCACGGAAGCGGCTTCCGGTCGCAGGGTGGGACCCGTAAACGCGTCCAGATTCAAGCTATTTGACGTAAAAAGTAGACTTTGATGGTAGTATATAATACAGTGAGCCACCCAAAAGAGGTGACTGGCCACCGCACGCGTGTGGGGCTCACTCCGGGCCCCACACGGATAATCTAAGATGTTTAATAATTTAAAAAAAAAAACCAAGTGGACCTCAAGAGAAATCACCCCTGTACGATATGTGTAGATATTCGATTCAATCTTTTACTTTTGAACGGCTTGGATCATCTCATTTTTGGAAGTTTGGATCGAGCACTTACAGATATTGGACAGGAGTAATTTCTCACTGGTTTCACTCGGTTTTTTTTAAAAAAAAATTATTGAACGGCTCGGATTATTCGTGCAGGCCCGGAGTGACCCCACATGTGTGCGGTGGCCGGTCACCGCTTTTGGATTCGGTGGCTGTAGTGTTTTTTTTTTTTTGGGTCAAACGGAAATTATGGCTGTAGTGTTTTTGATAAAGGTGTCCATGTATTTCACAATCTTTGACTAATCATAAGCACGAGAGCAATAAATAAAGAATACAAATTTTTAAAAATAGTAGTGGTAATTGCAAAAGCAGAACAGAATATGACATGGCATGCTTAGAAAAAATTATTCAGTGCTTTTTGAGCATCACAAGAGTGACAGGTAGATGAGTTGATATTTTCAATAAATTCCAACTAAGGCCCCTTTCCGTTGAGGTTTTTAGTTTTTTTAAGTATTTATTTTTTGTTTTACGATATAGATCATTCTGTCGTAATGCATAACTTTTAATTAAAAAAATAAGTTTTTATTTTTCTTAACGGAACGTGACCAAAATTTAAATTGTTTATTTCGCAATCACATTCAAATCTACGCGCTTGGAAGTGACGCGTCCACAGTCAATAGCTTCTCTTTTTTATTGGGTTCATATGACAAAATTAGTAAAGGCCTCTTTGGTTTCGCATCTCATTGACTTATTTGCTTAAAATCGTACTGAATTCGAACACAATTGTGTCCAAATTCGTCTAGAATTTGGACAAATAAGCAATTTTAATTTCGTACCAAACATGTCCTTATAAGATAGAGAGATTATTCTGCTCATCATTGGCATTGCTCCAAATTTTGAGCGTTGCGTTAGGACCTTCTCCAATACACATTTGTGTGGATTCCGCGAATCTTGAAACAAACTCCACATTAAATTGTAGTGCTCTTGGAGCACTAAATAATTTTCCCCATAAAATACTCCTTTTTGACTACCACCGTAGATTTCTCTATTTTTTTTCCTGTTTTTTTTTTTTTTTTATAGATCCAAAACAAGTGCAAAAATTCTTCCTTGTGTCTCTGCTTCCTCTATCCCCCTCTCACTCTGTTTGGATACCAAGAAAAGCTCTCCCAAAATTTTCTCTCCCAGCAATCATAACACCACAACTAAGACACATTCTGAGAAACCCAATTCGAATTTCTCCCCATTAATCCCCGAGGAAACTTGGATGGCTCCAAATTTTATGAAACGTTGAACGTGGATTGATTTGGTTCCCTCCTTTTTCCTCGTCTTGTTCAACAATTGGTTCTCATCTTTATTCTATTCTCAGATTATCCAAGGCCCAACAGGTGTGTTAATTCGCTGGTTTTTCCTGTTTCAGATTATATATTTGCATGAGTGCTTTTTACAGTATGCATAAACATTTTTTCATTTATAGATAGAATCATGAAAAAGGAGACCTTTTTATTGTAGGGTAAGTGTCAATCCACTATCAACGGCATTCGTTCAGTCTTTGAAAGAGAAACGAAACGTAGGCCTTCGGTTTTGGCCTTTATTCTCCAACAAAAGGGACTTGGAAACCAAGGGATGTCGAGCCCGGGACTTAGGGGTTTGCTCCCTCGGTCCCAGGTTCGAAATCTCTCAGGTTCTGTCTAACTCTTTTGGAGCCTGTCCATATGGCGGGTTTATATATGGTCCTCAAGATTAGTTGAGGTGGGCATAAATTTGCCTGGATACCTGGTTATAGAAAAATAAAAGGTACTTGGAAAGTTGGAAGTACCCACTTACAGAAAAGTTGATTGGGTTTTTTTTTGCGGTAGAGATTTCAGTGAAGTGTTTTCTAATATATATATAGATAAAGCTCTTAGTGATTACTTTTCTATTTTCTATGCTCTGTTTCACTTCTTTTGTAGAGTTAGTATTATTTTAGGAGAACAATGTTGGTGGAAGAAGCATAGGATAGGAGATAATAATGTGGTTTGGCTGTTGATGGGAATAACTTAGAACCAAATTTTGTGTTTTATTTGATTCATAGAGTCAACTTGGCTTTTAGGGTTATTGAAAGGAACCTGAGGCAGGGCAGCCCCTGGTTTGCCTGTCGTAAGGCCTCGTCCCGGACCTAAAAAAGTTATTTGAACATTCTTTTTGTTCGGTGTGAACAAAAAATCACACCGAACAAAATACACTTTTAAAATACGTGAGAAAGTGGCGCTGAGTAACTTACTGACGCAGAGGACGATATGATATTATATGGATACAGTCATACAGAGATAGGTGAAAATTGCAAAAAATGTTATACATTTACGACTAGGGTATTCAAATTTCAAACTACTATAAAGAAACTGATATTGATACGGGATACAAATATGATGCGACGGGATACAAAGATACAAGAAAATTAATAAATACTAAGAAATGGATACGACTGGATACCTTAGATCACTGGTGCAAACAATATGTATACAAGTTTACTCACTTGATTACTTGTTTAATTAAGACTTTAGTGTTGAAAAATATCTTTAGAAAAACACATATCACCAAATAAGGTTATATTCAAAAGACTATAAAAATAATGATATTTAATTATGTTTCTCTCATAAGTCATATCTTTCTTCTAGGTTAGCAGAAATCTATACATTTTTATTTGTTCCTAATAGTTTTACTTCGATATGCACTAGAAAGTGTTGTAATCTTAAGGTCAGATACGTGACCAAAAGTATATGAAAAGCATTTGATACTTTAACAATAAAAGACATATTTGATATCGTAGACACATATCCCGCAAATATCGAATGAGTAGCGGTATGACGGGATCCAATAATAAGGATACGATTGGTACGACTCCCATCTAAAAGTATCCGTTTTCATAGACGGCTAATATGATCTTGAGAATTAACTTCAAGTCAAACTTCTTATTCGCGAGTAATGAAACTATCACGCAACTTGCATTTTGGTTCTACATATCGAGTTGGGAAGTTCCAGCATTCTGAGGATTCCATATATTGCTGGCATAGCAGGGACTAAAGAAACTGTAGTTGCACCGAAATTGCCTGTTACGTCTCGGCCATCTGGCCACCGATGTGCGCTTAGTGTGTTTGTTCGCATACACGACAAACTTGACGAGCCAATAAAAATGAATGTTTCGGATCACTTTTGGGTAATGCCATTAGGCTCCCAAACCGCAACTGCTTCCGGGAACATTGGGTTTTAGTTCTGGGACTATTGAAAATTTCAGTATGTGTTAGGTAATTGGTTTATGAATTTTCTATTATCTTCGTCAACTGCTGAGTTGTTGGCTTTTCATTAGTTTATTATGCTAAAGATTAGTGCCCATTTGAATACCTACTTTAAAAAGACTAGAACCCAAATAGGGTTGGTAGAGGGGCCTCCTGTTTAACTTGCACTTCCGTGGGTTCTGGTGATGGGTCCCGCAACGTGGTGATGAACAAATATTTACTTTTCGGCCTGGTGAGTTATGGCTCAAACCCGAACATTCCTGAGCATGTGAGTTTCCCTATGGTCACGCCTTGGGATGGTCGTCCCCGCCCATCCTTTTACGAATAAAAGGAAAAAAAAATATGACCTAATGCATCACATAAGCCATCATTTGAGTACAGAAAAAAATGCTCTTTCTGCAAAGGCCTTTTTGTGATTCACGGAAGTTGCTGCCCACTTTTTTGACTTTATTCAGTACCCACAATTGCAAAAGGATACTTCGATTAGTATTTCACAATTTTAAAACTGTATGTGTGCCAAGGAAATATCCACATTCATGCCTTTGAGTAGTTTGACCATTAAACCAAGCCACATAATTTGCGTGCGAGAGCAGGAGTGGGAGCGGAAGTGCGAGCGTAAAAGGGTCTTTGAAGCACATCCCAATCTATTAAAATTCACAAGAGCGAGTATTGAGAGCATGAGCGCAATGCGTGAATTGAGAGCTAAAGTGCAAGGCATTTTGAGTGATTACGTGACTAAGCTTGTAACTCGCTAGAAAACTATATATAAAGAGCTTCCCCAATCAATTCTTGTTTTCAGTAAGACATCACGCTCCTTAAGCATTAGTTATCTTCTCTCCGTTTATTTTGCTCCAATTTACTTTGCTAAGGTTAGCTTTATTTTTTTCCTACTTCCGTAATCCAAGTATAATCGACATTTTTCCCCGAACCATTATGATTTTTCGCTCAAGAAACATCGAGAACAATGAAGCTAATATGATGGTTATAGGAACTTGAACATCTCAAAATATAGTTTAGGAGGTTTTTAGCCATGTAGAAACAAAACTGTCAACCTCTATAATCCATTCATCTGTTACACAAAATCAGCATTGAGTTTTTTTTATCTTCTTTCCCTTTTCTGATCTAAACCATTTTGTTTTTTTGGCGTTTCAGGTCAATCTAATAGTCCTTTTCAATGGCTAATCGCACGGATGAGGAGCTGGAAACGAAAGAGATGGACATAAAAAGCTTTTCGTCCTCACAACGACACGCGACAAGTTTGCCTTACATTCACAAGGTGGGAGTTCCCCCAAAGCAAAACCTTTTCAAGGAGTTCAAAATGGCTGCGAAAGAGACATTCTTGTCAGACGATCCTCTACGTCACTTCAAGGGTCAATCTGGGCCACGAAAATTCATCCTTGGCTTGCAAGCTATCTTCCCCATTCTTGAATGGGCGCAAAGTTACAACTTGACGAAATTTAGAGGTGATCTTATCGCTGGATTAACCATTGCAAGTCTCTGCATACCTCAGGTAAACTAGATGCTACAACAAACATGAATGTAATAGAAAAACCCAATATTTTCACATGCGGATGTACTTGGATCATGTACTTATAAGCTATGAAGATGTAAGGAGAAAATACTTGTAAGCAACAACCCCAAAAAAATTTAAGTTTCCCAGTCGTTTTCACCGATGATCCAAAAAATCCATCGGGCATTTCTCGAAATTGTTTTCTTTCACTTATTGGCATCTAACAAATTCTTTCTTGGACATATCAGGATATTGGCTATGCAAAACTTGCAAATTTGCAACCCCAATATGGGTTATGTAAGTTCTATAACTGCTTATCGACAACCTGCTTGTTTGACAATATAATGTTTGGTATTTTGTGAGGTTTTTAAATGCTTGTTTCTCATTTGCCGCTAAATTGCTGCAGACTCCAGCTTTGTTCCGCCACTAATATATGCCTTTATGGGTAGTTCACGGGATATAGCTATAGGACCGGTGGCAGTGGTCTCTCTCCTGCTGGGTACTTTGCTTCATAATGAGATTGATCCTACTAAAAATGCAGCCGAATATCTACGGCTTGCTTTTACAGCTACCTTTTTCGCTGGGATCACCCAAGTAACCCTTGGATTTCTCAGGTGAAAACTACATTCATCTCAAGTCTCAGACAGAACTAAGGTAGTGTTTGGTTCACTAGAATGATCTAGGCAAGGAGTTGAATTGCCATTCACTTAACTTGGTGAATGATGATTTTAATTGTAATCTACTTTTTGTCATATTTTTGCGAACGGAATGTTCCAGTGAACCGAACACTTCCTTAGGTCATACATGTTTTTTCTTTTTTCCGTTTTACATTGTTCATGTTCTTGTGTACCCATTTCACGATTTCTTGTTTCCTTTTACTCCCTCTAAATATTTACATGTTGGTTTGGATTTCGTATCAGATTGGGTTTCTTGATTGATTTTCTTTCCCATGCTGCTGTGGTCGGTTTTATGGCCGGAGCTGCCATTACAATTGCTCTGCAACAACTTAAAGGTTTTCTTGGCATCGCAAACGCAAACTTCACAAAGAAAACTGATATTGTTTCTGTAATGCACTCAGTTTTCGGTTCAGCTCATCATGGAGTAAGTTCCTCTCTCTCTCTCTCTATCCCTTCACATGACGAGGAGATGCAACCCTTATTTGCATCTTAGATGTTTGGATGGAAAATGAAACGGAAAAAATTTGGTTGTGTTCGAATATCTTTTGCCAATACTTTTCCATCCACATATCCGTCCTCAAAAAAAAAAAAAAAAAAAGGTTGTCTTCTGATATCTTTTGTCTTTGGATCCGTAGATGTCCTTACTAAATTACACTCTTTTCACCAAGTTACTGATCCTTATTTCGCCATATTTGCAGTGGAACTGGCAGACTATAGTCATTGGAGCATCATTTTTGTGTTTCCTTCTATTTGCCAAGTACATTGTAAGAGTCCCTAATTCGTTCTTAATTTTACATTTTTCAATGATTTCACGACAAAATTTGTAGGATTCAAGAAGTATTTCTAGAATCTCACACGAGATTTGGTCGACAGGGGAAGAAAAACAGGAAGCTTTTCTGGGTACCTGCGATAGCTCCACTTATCTCCGTTGTCTTGTCCACCGTTTTCGTGTATATAACTCGCGCAGATAAGCAAGGTGTTCAAATTGTAAGTTTATCATTTCTTGTTGCATTCCTTTTCCTCTTATATGAACTTTTTGCACAACTAGTATGTCGTAAAACACAAATTAATCTCACTTATATGTTCAGGTGAAGCATATAGAAAAGGGAATCAATCCTGTGTCATTGAATCAAATATATTTCACTGGTGAAAATCTCCTGAAAGGTTTTAGGATCGGTGTTGTGGCTGGTATGATAGCTTTGACGGTACGCCAGTTTTGAATCCGTCTTGTGGTATAAGAAGGCACTTGATTTTCTTTGTAAATCTTATTGTCTTTGTTATTGGAATCAGGAAGCTGTAGCAATTGGAAGAACATTTGCTTCTATGAAGGACTACCAACTGGATGGAAACAAAGAAATGGTTGCACTAGGGGCAATGAATGTTGTTGGCTCAATGACCTCGTGCTATGTTGCGACAGGTGAGAACTGAGAAGAAAGAACAAAAAAAAAAAAAATGCTTCACAAAACTGGTATACGATATATATGGGAAAGCATTATCAATCAAATGAGTATTTCACTAGAAATGTTAATGAATCTATATATGTTATTCAACATAAAAGAGTCCTAATAGTGCTAATCCAAAAAGTTATACCAACTCTATTCGAAAGTTCGTATTGCTGATGAACTCATATGTGTCACAAAAATCCCATATGAGAAAAATTGAGATTTGCTTAAAAACGATATTAGTTGTTAGGAAAATGCAATTCTTTGAGAATTTTTGGACAGAATCTTTCGCCAGAATGTTGCGATCGTGAATACTGGTGATATTGTTGTAGTTAAAAGGAATCTTGACCGTTCTTCTTTTCAAAGTGATTGGCCCACAACGAGTGACGTAATTATGTGTAGATTTCCTGTAGTTTATTTTTTCTAATTGTTTAGTTAATTGTTTAGTTGATTGTGAATTTTCTCAGGTTCCTTCTCCCGCTCGGCTGTAAACTACATGTCTGGCTGCCAAACTGCAGTTTCCAACATCATAATGTCTTGTGTTGTCTTCCTCACCTTGGAATTCCTAACACCCCTTTTTAAGTACACCCCAAATGCCATCCTTTCCGCCATCATCATATCCGCAGTCCTAGGCCTAATCGACTTCGAGGCAGTAGTCTTGATATGGAAGATCGATAAGTTTGACTTCATTGCTTGCATGGGAGCCTTTTTTGGCGTCGTTTTTGCTTCCGTAGAGATGGGCCTCTTGATCGCAGTAAGATTTCGAATATTACAGTTACAACTTATGTGACATTCTTCTTTAGAATCGGGAGGCGATTTGCTAATTGTTTTGACTGTTTGTACTGATAGGTATCGATATCTTTCGCTAAAATCTTACTACAAGTCACAAGGCCAAGAACGGCGATGCTTGGGAGAATCCCCAGGACTAATGTTTACAGGAACATACAGCAGTATCCCGAAGCAACTAAGGTTCCCGGTGTTTTGATTGTGAGAGTTGATTCTGCAATCTACTTTTCGAACTCCAACTATATCAAGGAAAGGTAAGGGTGGTTCTTTACCATTTGTTTTTTTCCTTTTTCCTAACTTGTTTGAGGAAAAAACGAAAAAGCATATTGCACATTGCATATACCAAGTTGAACTGTTCGATTTACTATGCGTCATACTTGATAATCAAGTCGAATTATTGACATATGTCCCTGCAGGATATTGAGATGGTTGACCGATGAAGAAGAGTTACTGAAAGCAGCATATCTTCCAAAAATCCAATTTTTGATTGTTGAAATGTCGCGTAAGTACTTATGCCTACTAGAGCCTCAAAAAGCAGTGTGTCTATCGAAAATTGTCTTTTCACGTACTTGATTTTGTTGTAATTCACTCTCATGATCGTCTTTTGTTCGTTTCAGCTGTTACCGACATCGACACCAGTGGCATCCATGCCTTGGAAGAGTTACTTACGAGTCTCCAGAAGAGAGATGTTCAGGTAATCAAATTAAATTCATTCCATACTCCATGCGTCAATCAAGTTTGTCAGTTCATGCACGCTCTCACCAGAAGTACAATACGTAGATCCGCATATGACAAAATGATTTATGGGCGATGTTAACAAACAGACACATGGAAAATTTAGAATTAATGATCTAGTTACATGATTACATCGTAATCCTCTCACTCGAAAGCTTGATTATAATACATCAACGACCTGTAGGCGGTGTAGCAGAAGATTCTGCTTAAAAACTTCGAAACAATAGCATTTTCTATGACTTACAGTAAACTGTGTTCTACTAGAGTTACCCAAAACAAGTCATTGTTGCTGTTTTTTCAGCTTGTCCTAGCGAACCCGGGGCAAACGGTGATTGACAAGCTATTTGCATCCGATTTTGCAAATTCGATTGGCGAAAACAAGATCTTCCTCACAGTAGCAGATGCTGTCGTAACCTGTGCACCGAAATCAGTAGAAGAGGTTTGAGCACCTAAAATGCAAAGGCCAAATGGGAAACATGGTGAGGAAAAAAACAACAACAGAGATGTACAGATATATACTCCTATATGACAGTTTTCCAAAAAGAAGAGGATCCAGTTGAGTAGTGGCTAGTGGGTAAAGGGATCCTAATTTCTCAAGAAAAAAAGGGACTTCACTAATGCATTGTCCTGAGGTTTTTTCCCCCCATTCCCTCTCTAGTTGTCACTTCATGTATTTTCCCAGTTCTCTGAGCCATGAGGCTATGAGAGATAAAGATCATAGCTATGTAAAGCATGAGGTTCTTTGTGCTTCATTTCCTGTTATGTGATTCATTCAAAAAAATCAGAAACAATCTGAGTTTGCAATTGGCATTTCTGCCACTGCTTCCTGTCAAGATACTCTTTCTGTCTTGGGGGCTGAGCGGCATATGATTGACGTGGGAGTTTCGTGCCAACCTAGTTGGGATACTTCTTCCCGTTGTGATGTCTTTTTTCTTGTATTCCCTTTAAGCATTGAAGCCTTTTCTTTGATTTAAAAAAAATCCCTTTTCACAGTTCAAAATAAAAAATAAAAAATCGCTCTTTTAAGGGAATGTGGCATCTTATCCAAAAACGCTTAATCATGTTAGTTAATTTTGGCTACTACTAATACCGTTGAACTGATAGTTTAGGACATAGCTTCTCAACAAAAAATTATTCATTGCCCCTGGGGCACCGCCACGTGGTGCTCCATAGTTCTCTTCAACCACAAAATTTTTGTGAGACCCGAGACTAAGTGTGGACTCCAGCGTAATCTTAAACCGAGAAACTTTTGTGTATCCCAGGTATAGGAAAGGTCTTGGTATCCCCCTCCGTTCCGTTTTTAATTTTTCAGCCATTTTCTGAGCACACTTTGATGATCGGCTCCATTCATTTTGTACAACCTAGCGAGAACATTAATCTTGACAAAAATTATGTTCATTGGACGTTAATAGATACATGATCCAACACAAGTGAAAATTGAAGAAAAACAAAAGTTGGATCCAAAGACACACTGAATCAGAACCCAAATTTTGTTTTCTTGCATTTTTCACATGTGCCAATCATGTATCTATAGTCTCATGATAATAATTTTTGGCAAGATTAATGTTCTCGCCGAGCTCTACAAAATGAACGAAGCTGATCATCAAAGTGTGCTCGGAAAGTGAGCGAAAAATTAAAAACAGACTGTAAAATTAACCTCTGAATTTGTTCACTGTTTATATACCTGGTATTGACCATTACAAGAACATTAGGTCTGTAGGAGGGGAATACCAAGATCCCTCCTATACCTGAATATATAAGAGTTTCTCAAACTAAACCAACTCATGCTAACCCATATTTACACATAAATATTATAGTTTGACAGTTTACTAGAATTATCAGTTTAAAAGCAAATTTTCTATGTAGCATATTATATTGAAAGTTCGGACATGCTCCATGTTCGAATGCATAATTTTTAAGGTTTTACACAACAAACTTATCAGGCCTTTTCAATTAAATTTTTAGTGCATTTTCTTTGTGTTTTGTGGCCCCATTTTATAATATTTACCCGAAATATCAGCGATTGCCGTTTTACACAAAAGATAATTAGTGAGTAGTCCTGCTATAGGGATCGACCATACCCCCACCAAAATCGTACTGATTGCCGTGCCGGGCGGTCATCGGCCACCGAACGGTATAATACACGAAAAATAGGGTGTTTGGATCAAGCACTCTACACACATCGGATGCCGTTGATTCCCGCGGGTTCCCCTCGTTTTTTTTTTTATAGAATTTTTGGACGGCTCGGATTGGCCGTCCGGTGACCGGAGACGGCCCGGCGTGACCGTCGGTATGATTTCTGATAATTAAGGGAGTAATATTTTGTATGTACCCGTAGTAGGTAACTGAGTCTTCATAAATGAAAATTGCAAGATCTAAACAACTACAACCTACCTACAATGTTGTCTCCACCTACAATGTTGTCTCCATTGCTGGTAATGCAAGATCTTTCAACCTCGACGTTAAAGTGTAACGCGTTGATTTGTTCGAAAAATTATTTTTCCGCTGCGGCATATCTTGATGCAATGAGGCAAATCATTTTGTTTATTGGTGAAAATCGGCCGATAGAATTTGTTATGTGTCTGTCTTAATATTAAGCAATTAAGAAAACAATTACCATAAAGTATAGCTCAATCAATAGACTTATTCAAGCAGGAGATGTATAGACTTTGGACGGCAAGGAATTATAAGCACCATTTTCTGGCTTTATTGCTCAAAATAAGACGACAAAGCAAAAGAGAAACACTATCTCTACGCAAAGTGATTCTGAGATTTGCAAAACTATGTCCATGATGTGCTGCGATATCGACACAAAGGAAGAAGTGAAGGAGATGAAGAAGAAAAGAAAACAGAAGGAGAAGAAGGAAACAGAGGAGAAAAGGAAAAGAGAAGAAGCCGAGGGAAAGGAAGGGAAAGAGAAAAGGAGGAAAGAAGAGAGGGAGAAGGAGAAACACGAAGAACAAAAGAAAAAGGAGAGAGAAAAGAAAAGGAAAGAGGAAGAAAGAGAAAAGGCCACTACTAGAATTAGTACTTTTAGCTTTGGTATTTGGCCGGCGAAGAAGGAAGTTGAGAGAAAGATGAAAGAGAAGGAGAAAAGGGAAAGAGAAGAAACCGAGAAGAAGGGAGAGGAAGAGAAGAGGAGAAAAGAAGAGAAGGAGAAGAAGGAAGTGGAGCGAAAAGCGAAAGAGAAGGAGAAAATGAAAATAGAAGAAACTAAGAAGAAGGAAGAGGAAGAGAAGAGGAGGAAAGAAGAGAAGGAGAAGAAGGAAGTGGAGCGAAAGGCGAAAGAGAAGGAGAAAATGAAAATAGAAGAAACTAAGAAGAAGGAAGAGGAAGAGAAGAGGCGAAAAGGAGAGAATGAGAAGAAGGAAGTGGAGCGAAAGGTGAAAGAGAAAATGAAAATAGAAGAAACTAAGAAGAAGGAAGAGGAAGAAAAGAGGAGAAAAGAAGAGAAGGAGAAGGAGAAGGAGAAGGAGAAGAAGGAAGTGAAGCGAAAGGCAAAAGAGAAGGAGAAAATGAAAATAGAAGAAACTAAGAAGGAAGAGGAAGAGAAGAGGAGAAAAGAAGAGAAGGAGAAGAAGGAAGCTGAGGAGAAGGCGAAAAAGAAAAGAGAGGAAATCGCAAGGAAGGAAGAGGAAGAGAAAAGAAGGAAAGAAGAGAAAGAGAAGATGAAACACGAAGAACAAAAGAAAAAGGAGAGAGAAAAGAAAAGAAAAGAGGAAGAAAGAGAAAAGGCGAAGAAGGAAGTGAAGCGAAAGGCGAAAGAGGAGGAGAAAGTGAGAATAGAAGAAACTAAGAAGAAGGAAGAGCAAGAAAAGAGGAGAAAAGAAGAGAAGGAGAAGGACAAGAAGAAAGGCGAAGAAAAAAAGCAAAAGGAGATAGAAAGGAAAAGAACAGAGGAGGAAAGAGAGAATGAACAGAAAGAACAGGAGCAGAAGGCGAAAGAGAAGGAGAAAGAGAAAAGGAAAATAGAAGAAACTAAGAAAAAGGAAGAGGAAGAAAAGAGGAGAAAAGAAGAGAAGGAGAAGAAGAAACACGAAGAGCAAAAGCAAAAGGAGATAGAAAGAAAAAGAAAAGAGGAGGAAAGAGAGAATGAAAAGAAAGAAGAGGAGCAGAAGGCGAAAGAGAAGGAGAAAAAGAAAATAGAAGAAATTGAGAAGAAGAAGAAAGAGGAAGAGAAGAGGAGAAAAGAAGAGAAGGAGAAGAAGAAACACGAAAAACAAAAGCAAAAGGAGATAGAAAGGAATAGAAAAGAGGAGGAAAGAGAGAATGAAAAGAAAGAAGAGGAGCAAAAGGCGAAAGAGAAGGAGAAAATGAAAAGAGAAGAAATAGAGAGGAAGGAAGAGGAGGAGAGGAAGATGAAAGAAGAGAAAGAGCAGGAGAAACGCAAAGACACGAGGTCCCTAGCTCCTCCTCTCGGGGTACTTGGAGTTCGCGAGTATGAGCGAGAGGTTGGGAGCCCTGCCCCTTTGAGACAAAGGATGGGCGCTCCTGCTGAACTCCCGGTTCTTGGCGCTCCCTCTGAACTCCCGGTTCTTGATTGGGCAGTGGTTGGCACTTCGCCTGAGGGAGCTCTACGCACAGTGGACGTGCCTACCCCTTCCAATCCTTCTTACATGCTACCCCCGGGCGTGCAACAGGTTTGTATCCCTTTCATTTGGCTTCCTTTTCGTTCTTTCTCTTTCGATTTCTCATCAACATCCATCTTGTGATTTCAGGTTCCTCGCGAGTACGTGGAGGAGTGTTTTGAACTTATTGGTGGCTTGCAAATGCTGGTGAGGAAAGGGCTCGTGAATAGGGAGACCCACATGGAGTCCGGGTATATATGAGTTGAGTTCAGGTGACTCAGGGTCGCGATCGGTGACCGGTTGGTTGGTTTTCAGGAGGTTTTCTATATGTTTTTATTTCGCCCGTATACTCTTCTTTGTTTGACTGGCACTATACCCGAATTAATTTCCAGTCTGATCTAAAATTGTTGTTTCGAAGATATTGTAAACACACAGAAATTTAGTATACTGTAGTAGAACGTGAAGCCTGCGTCTACATTGTAAGGTTGAGGTTTGCCACCCTTGTTTTCAGGGTATTATCTTGTGGTTTTGATTGGCTTCTGCCAATGTATCTTGTTGAAATCCTTTGTAAAAGCTATTTGACTATTGAAATGAAATTTCCATGTTTTTTTTTTGTCATTCGTTAATCTTAATCTACTCCATCCTAGGGGACTTGGGGAGGGAAATAGGTGCTTATGGGAATCAAACTCTGCCCATGTGCATGAAAGTATAAGAGAAACACCAACTGCACTCCACTCCACTTGTGAAATTTCCATGTTCAAAAAGGGAAAAAGTTGGCGCATTTCAGATATAAAAGTCACTTCCAGGTCCAGAACTAGGCAAACCAGAAGGGGTGGGAAGCAAAACTTGCCAACTTAATACAATCATGCTTCATGTATGTTTTATTCAAAGATAGAACATGAAGTAGTTTTTCCAGAAGACACTTCAAAAAGAACTCTAGTATAACCAATGAATCAATCTACCGTTCAGAAAATCCATGAAAAGCCTAACGAGTTGGTCGATTTCCTCTGAAACAATTGAAGACTATAGTCCTAAACCAACTCATGCTAATCCATATTTACACTTTGCGAAGACGATGAAACTCATCGCAAAGCTCCCTCCATTCCCTCACTTACTAGCGAAATTTTACCTCACCGAAATAGGTCAAAATGCTGGATTTTAAAATCTGAAAGAGAGAAGAGAGCAGATAATTAGCACATCTGGTAATCAAACGGGAAACTATAACCAAAGCAGCAAAACAAGGTATAAAAGATACTTGCCAGTGAGTTATAAGCAGTTCAATCAACTGAGCACCTTCCGCAGTTCATCAACCAATTGTGCTCGACTGGATGGTTCCACCTACATTGGAAATCCAAAAATTGCCTTCAATTCATAGAATTACCAAAAATATGCTTCAAATCAAGAACTTGTACAACAATGATTTACCTTGTTTAAAAGGGCAGCAAGACTCTGGGGTAGAGCTAGTAAATCCAATGGCGAATCGGCAATACTCGACAGTTGAAGCTTTACTTTCTCTGCACGCAATTCCTGTAACTTCTCTCCATAGTTATTTGGATCATCCTTCCATGTGAAGAAAACTTCATCATCTTCCCAAGCATCTTTTTCCCTACCTTCTGCAACCTCGGAATCCAAAAACCACTTCTTGATCATGTCAATTGCGGATTGGAAAGATAACTGGTCTCCGGAAGCTTCGATAACGGTCTTGATCAATAACCCTTCAACCACCCTCCTATGCAATCTTTTGTAGAAGAAACACCGTGAATTACCCCAATCCACAACCTCCCTTATTACCCCTTTTGCTGCCATTCTCAGGGACGTATCATGCAGTTCCGCAAATTTCGTAGCTATTTGCGTATAAATTGGTAAAAGCTGTTTCTCCCGGGCTCTGATCTGCTGCCGCAGCAATTCAAAAGTCACATGGTCCCCATTAGTCCGGGCTAACTGATATTTCGCCTTCAAATCGATCAAACGACGATCCAGCCTACCCATGCACTCCAGAAGCTCCTTTATTCGGAACTTGATCTCAATCATCCCTTCTGGTTCAAGCACGTTCCCCTTAGCCGTACGTTCAGCGTACATTTCGATATGGTCTGAATTAATCCGACTGTCCACAACCACCCACGCCCCGCCACGGAGCTCACCTGCCATGGGGATATATACAAAAACAGGCTGTTTGTACGTTCTTAGGTTTTCAACTATGGTCGATCCGGCCTGAAGGATCCCTTCAAAGAGGTCCCTCTGACCACCAGAAAAACCTCTCCAATTGGCAAGAATGAAAAGCGGGAGTTCTTCACGGTTAAAATCCATCAACGCTTGAGCCGTCTTACTTGCCGAATCAGGAAACCAAACTTGCCCCGCTTGAGGGACAACCCTTTCGTGGGAATCCAGCTGACCGGGGTCCGCCGGAATAACTTGCATCACTGTTTGCGTTTCAACGGCGACTATTCCTACTGGAATTCCTCCCAGTTTTGCCCTTCCCGTCACAACAGTCCTTGCCCATCCTTCTAGAGTCTCAACAAAACTATCTTTATCAAAGATACCCCCTAGCCATTTCCCAGTATGGTCAAGAACACCACAGATGGCCCCACGTGGATCGCAAGAATTTTCAGGAAAGTACTCAACGGATCTCTCCGGAGGGTCAGAGGGAGCCAAAATGGGAAGTGGTCCCCCTGAGTAGGGTGGGACGAAGCTTAGCCACTTCAAAATAGCGGATACGGCTTCAAGATCGTCAGAGACCGTTAGGTGTACCACCCCATTGGTAGCCATGATTTTGGGCCCACCGAGTTGCATATGGGAGCTGTACACCTCACGGCCCAAAAGTTTGTTTAGCGCTGAGAAACCGGTGAGGATAATTGGCTGATCAAGTCTCTGTATGCACCGCATTCCAAGACGAGCAAGATAAGCACCTATCCCAACAGTTCTTCCAGTGACATACGTTAAGGTGAAGGTTTCCTTGTATGCCCTGGAATATGCACTTGCAATGGCTCCACTCCCGGATAAGTTCTCAACCCCCAGCCCATCATCTTTTCCCACAATGCTGTCAATCACCCATCTAGTTTCTCCACTTGACAACTTTAACTCGTGGGCTATCACGGATGAACCAATTCGTGCGTAGTCTTCAGGAGTCAAATAGACATATTGGAATCCGCTTTCTGGGGTTGATTCATCGGACCAACCAACTTTAAAGCAAGATTTTACTTCCTCTGCTACTCCGATACGAGCACCTGAATTTGCCGCCAAGTAAATTAGAGGAAGTTTCTTAGCACAAGCAAGATCTGTCACTGCAAGGAAAAATGCATCCTCCCTTGGACCAAAAGATCCGGCTTTGAAGGTCACGTCATTTGACACTACTACAATTGTCCTTCCAGAAGGGAATTCGGGTGTAGACATTTCTATAGTCCAAGCTACCATACCAACGTCATTTAGTCCAGGTGGCCGCTCCACGGCAACAAGAGGAGTACCCCAGCTGCCTTTTTGGTCAGAAAATACTAGTTCAGTTACTTTAACTGTATCCTTGACTTTAGTTCTGCCCGGGAAAAGGGATACCCAAGATTTTTCCAAGGCCTTTTGAAATGCCTGCAACGAAGATTTCAATTTCAGAATAAAAGGAGAGAATATTCCCTAGAGGACCTCAGTAAGACCATACCTACAATACAGATGTTTCCAAAATGGATAGAGCTGATCTATATTTCTCGATATACGGATGTTGTCAAGGATTTTGATTTGGAGATGGAAAGTGAGGCTTATTGGCACAAGCCAAGTAAAAACAGGGAATTCTAGGGAGATAATTATCTTTCCCATTAATGTGCTTGAGTGGGAGATAAAAAAGTGGATGCAAGACATGGAGAAGAGAAAAATATACTGGAACACAAAGTCACTGATATGTTAAAGCTTTATAGCAACAATTCAGCATAATTAAGAGTCTGAAAATACTTACCAGAGGGAAATCATAGCAGTATGTGGTGCTGCTTTTCCGGGCCAAAAGCCGCTTCCGATCAAGAGTTGCCAAAGGCTGATACGGTGCATTCACAGGTACACCATGTAGATGGCTACTCACAGAGTTAGAATGGTATACTATCCTTTGTTTGCTGGTATCCTCCAATTCTCGGTATGTCTGGACAATAAATTAACCAACATTACTTTGGCCCATATTCACAATTTTTTTCCATTTGGAATTACGAATTATGAGAACTTCTGTGTTTCATCTAGGCTGGATCTCAGTCGCAACATGACCAGAATACTCAAACACTGAAATGACAGAATGGTTTAACTGCACCACCAAATGATATGGGCTTGGCGAACCCAAAATGTAGTTTTATTGAGAAAATACAAGCTCATTTTCAGAATTGACGCCACAATCAAAAGATCTCTATTCATATGAGGACTAGAACCCCTTAACTGAAAACTATAACTCGGTGTTGAAGTGTAACATATGGATGACGCACTTTTTTCCACTTGTCAATCTAGTTTAAGAACCAAACTTGTCACTCAATGCAAAGCATGGTTGGTTGGAATAACGCTTTGTTTAATAATAGAAGCTAAGAAGCTCAAATGTCTACAAGTCTCACATTCGGATGTCCATAACGTCTGGGACATGGGCATGGTCTACACACGAGTCTCGTGCTGACGTGCCCCCAAATATGTTTCCAGGCTTTTATTATAGCTCTTTACTTGGATATATTGGGAACACATAGCAATGTATTGGATGTCAGAATGCACACAGCTAAAAAGTTGGGCAGGGTTAAAATAGCAATGGATTGTAGTTCTTGAATATTTATCTAGTGACCTGCTGTTTTTGTACCTTCAGAATATTATTGTTATTTCCTAACTTGATAAAAATAACTCTCTATTTTCATAGGGTTCTACGACATATGCCTATGACAAATATCTTGATACTCAACGTGACCCCGATGTGTGACCGAATAATTGAAAGAAAATGTTGTGTATTGATGTATTCGTCCATGACGTGTCATGTTTATGTCCCATGTCCATACACATGTTCAGTATAAGCACTTACATGTACAATGCAGGTGTGACCAGTCACATTCTCAACCACTACCCTCCAAGCGCCATTGGCTGGTCCAGGAGATGCCATCCAGAGCTTCACTTCCCACTCACAAACACCTAATCGGTGCATTTTCACGCCAACTGATTCATGGATTTCGAGGACCAGCTCTTCCAAGATTGTTTCAACAGCAGCTTCTTCTTGCCCAGCATCTACTTCAACTTTCCTGGCAAAACCATCAAATTTAAGACATCAAAATCTTTCACCAAGTTTTAGATGACACAAAACAAGACTGCAAATAGATTACTTTGAATATGGTACGAGATCATCTAATTGTTGCTCCCGCAAGATATAGAGATACATATGGGCGTGGTCTGACTTGATAGAAGCATTATGAACATGAAGTTCCAACTCCTCCATTGCAGTCACTAAGGACCTCAAAATGCTCCTTGCAGTAAAAGACATGGCTAAGGGGGATCTATTTGTTCCCATGTCCAGCCCCATGAACCCTTCATTTGAGGTTGGCTGCCTTACAAGGGTTCTGAGAAACATCCTCTGGATTGGCAACGTCTTGTCCACAACGGTATATAGGTGCCATTGACGGTCCCTGGATGGCGTGTATTTTATGTTCTCGTAGCCCTTGAGCTTGTCCTGGATTAGAACAAAGGGTAAAGAACTTTATGTCAAATCAAGGTAAATAAAGAAATCTATTACTCCCTATGTCCCATATTCTTGGTCCCTTCCTTTGTGAGATAACACAAAGATAATGTCCATTTTGAAAAGTCAAAGCTTAGAGGGTTACAACTTTCAAAAGCTGTCCATTATAAATAACTACAAATGTAATGGAAGGGGGAAAGAGGGAGGAAATTTGAAAAGAATGCTATTAAATTTTAATCCAAATACATTAGTTGCATGTCTCCTTAAAAAGTTGGAATTCACAATATGGACCAAGAATAAAATTGTGTTCAAATTCAACAATTGCATGTCCCCTTAAAGGTAATCCAAAAAGTTAAATAAGAAAAGAAAGAAGTATAAGATTCAGGCTTGAGTTCAATAACTACGCACCAATTCAAGATATATCGATAGAGGAGGTTCCAGGTGGCGTAATAGGGGCTCTTCCTCATAGTGGAGCTTCTCTGTTGACCAATGAAAAGAGTGCCTCATAGGAGTCCGCCCTTCATCCCTCTGTATGATGCAGCTAATAACACCGACACCTGCAGTCCGAAGGCTGGATCCTACTTCTTTCTCTTTAAGTATTTTGGCTAACTTGTGTATTCTCTCTTGAGCCTGATCCTCATCACCACTGCACAGGGCCATAGCATGATACCGTTTATGGAGCAGCAAGGGTATAACTTGAAGTTTAATTCAAATGGAACTCAGAACATTTTTGGCACGCATGGTCGAAAGTTTAGCCATTTCTTCAAACGGAAGGGCATAACAGAAATTTTGTGCGGCTCATGTGTCAGTTAAGATCAAGAAGAATTAGAGTTCAGATTTTGTTTATCCTCTGAAATACAGTGTTTTGGATAAAAAAACACAACTCCATTACATATGTTACCCGTTTTACCAAATTTTGAATCATAGTAGAAGATTGAGTTTGAACCCTAAAATATATGCTTCTATACGTGTACCGACCTAACGAAAATGCACCTGCAAAGAGACTTTAAGGCGACAACTAGAGCCGGTTTCTACATCAAAAGATGGTTTGGGGAGCAAGCCAATTTCATTCCTTAGTGTTAACCCAAATAGGTTCCGTAGAGAGATTCCTAATACCATGTTCAGAATAGATTCTCACATAAGAAAAAGAGGGGGCCACCTTCCTACGTTTTACATTTAAAAGAGCAAATAGCATGTTGCATACCTGTCCTGAAGCAAACTCATCTGGTTGTTGATGCCTGCTAAAGCAATATGCATCATATTACCATGACTCACTGGGCTGATAGATCCACTCACATCAAGTGTATTGTGACATGTTTCCCTCAATGCAGCGTCTATCACCATTGACAAGAACTGAAGAGATTTGATGATGACCATGGCTCCCCATTTCCTCTCAGTACGTTTCTCAACTAGTGTTTCGTCTGAACCTTGATCTTCCGATCCATTTTTTCTTGCAATATGCTCTTCCAAAAACTCCCATGAAGCAATAAGACCATATCTGTGCCATTGCATCCGCACGCTGCCCTTTATAAGGTACGGCTGATGAAAGATACAGAGTGTTATTCCCACAAAGAGTCAGAGAAAATGTAGTAGTTTCTATGTTTTTCTGGTCAGGGAAAACTGATATATTTAGTCAGCGAAAATTGCACCATATTAAAATGCCTAGCGAGATAATAACCCCGTTGGAGTACTGAAAAGGTTGCATTGGATGGCTATCTTGGCCAACAGGCCTCATTTAAAGAGGTAATTGGAGATGCTCTTACTGGTATAGATTTATGGTGTTGTTGGACATGTGGATAGACATTGTTGAGCTTTCATACATCGTTCATTCTCCAGCTGATGTGATTCTCATGACACTTCTAGATAGTCTCAAACTGATTCACCAAGAGAAACAAACCTCAAGTGTTCCATTTACTCTTTAATCCATCTGACCAACTAAGGAAACATATGCTTTGGCATTTTAACATGGACGTGTATTTTCAGCAACTGAAACTAAATGACTCTGACATCAACTATTCCTTCTACATGATTATAAAAAATTAAGAAAGTGGCGATGCATTTAGGATTCAAACAACAGTACCTGGTACAGTCTACGAACATAAGTCTCTACAACCCGCCTTTGAAGAGTGTGATCACCGTGGTCAAAAAGACCCACAAGGGCATCTTCAACTGCTAAAGGAGTACTCACAAGATCCTCCATCCGTTCATTAATGGCACTTTTCCTCTTAGGAGTATCCATGGTTTCACCATCTTCAGTAAACATCTCTAATTCAGAAAGACTTCTAGCAATGCTGGACCGGAGTTCGCTTAATTTGGTCTGCTCTAGCAGTTGACTTGCCTTCAGTGCCAACTAAAAAATTAAACGGGGTTTAGACTTCGACTCAAAGAATTATATTGTATCTAGAAAATGGAAACTTCATGTCCAAAAAAAAAAAGAGAACGACAACTAAATATATCTCCAACCTCAGAATAACTTGTATGGTTGAGAGCAGAGAATCGGATTAGTTTATCCCTGTATGCAGCTGGATTAGGGTACACCAATTGCTCCATGAGTCGTAAAATCAGCTTATTTTTTCCCTTGACTCCCTGGGAACCGACAAGCACACAAGGAGCTAGTGAAAAAATACTTTACATTTACGTCATAAACAAGTGGCGTTCGATAAAGAATGAGCCAGCTAATCACATCTAGAAACTCAGATTGTGTGTATACCTGATGAGAAAGCACAATATCTACTACCTTCAAAAGATCTTTCTTATATTGAAGTCGAAGTCGTTCAATCACATCGGCCTGAGCACAGAAAAGCATTAGCATCGAAGAAACCCCCCAACTAATAAAACCGAAATCCACATTTAAAATGTTCAGCCACCACCAAATTCTTTGTGGATTTGACATCTAGAGAATACTCCTAAAATATCAGACTGAATTCAAGAGCTAACGTTTTTGGAGCAATCAGCAAACCCATTAGCATTGTTTTGGAAATCATTCCTTGATTAAATATTCTACTTCTAGTATTGTTCATGGGGATAGTAAAGTTTAGTCAGCTGTCAAGACATGACACACTCACAAGTTTAACCAACAAAAATCTTCCGTCAAACCATTTGAAAACAAGATAGAAACAACTAACGGGCATATATTGGAGAATGTAAGAGGGGCCAACTTTTGTTGTAAGAGTTGGTTCCAGAGAAAGTGATTTCGAGGTACAAAAATGAATTAATCAATTTGAACAAATCAAGTTTGAATGAAAATTGTAGCTTGCAGGCTCTACGGGAAATAGCTAAAAGCAGAATTCTAGAATAAAACTGGAACAATAATAATGATCAGTTTCCATTCAAAGCCCAAGTATTTTCTTTTCCCTTTTTGGCAAGGGGCACGCTCCATTCTGTCTTCCTAAACCTCCAGTGGAAATATATATGTTTATGCGGGACAGATAAAGAAAACAAAGATCATTTTGTTAATCAATAACGGTGTTATCGAGACAAACTAACCTGGATGTTGTCACTAAATAATTCCTCGACAGAAAAATACTCCTCAAAAAGGGCCTGAACAATAACACGAGCATGGCTCTCTCTACCCCCTTCATAAGACTTAACAAGACTCAACAGAGGTTCAACAAGTCTTTCTTGGGCTCCTTTTTCTTTGTCAGGGCAAGAGCTTAGATGGGCCTGGAGCAAAACAGTATCATCAGAGTCAATCACCTAGCAAACAAGAACATTAAGTACAGAATTAGTAATCTGATACAATAAACCAACCTCAAAAACACCCCGCAATACTTTGGCCGGGAAGTCATTTTGCAAGCTTGAGCTACCTTCGTAGACTTTGAATTTTGATTCCAGCTGAAATCATTAACACAAAATTTTTAAGAACCCGACAAGATTATGAATGCAAACCTACTATATGTGCATAAACCGACACAGTTAAGAGTCAAAGCACTTACCTGATATCTGAGATCTTTAGGAAGACGGGTTGCCAGAACAGACAAGCACTCTTGCCACTGAAGGAAAGGGAGCTCAGGATTGTCGAGACAACTGAGCAAGTTTCGCATAACCTGAGGCATGAAATTGTTCAATAAGCTAGACTAAATAGTAAATATCCAAAAGTTACTAGACAATAATTAGTTTTCCAACAGATATAACCAAAGATTGTTTCTTTCGTTTTCTTATAAAAAAGTAGGGATGGATTATATTTGACATATTGTTTTGGTTTGGTTTTACTTCGTTATTTTGACAGACATAGATGGTTGAGCTCTGTACAAGCAATGAAAGCAGTAGTTCACATTGACTTACAATTGGGGTGCTTAGAGGTAAAGTTGGAACGTGTCTGGAGTTTTTGATTGTTTATTATGTTTACTCAGCTACTATGCCCAACATGACCAAATGAGCACAAATCCTGTTTTATCTCCAAAATTCCGTACTTTGAGCTTCTAGAAGGTAATAGATACTTACATCATCAATGTTATGCTCATATCCTGCAAGAATCATCCGGGCTGCATTCAAACTCGCAGCACACCTCTGATGAACTTTTCCAGATATTGCGGTCGGGGGCCCCAAAATTGGAAAGCTCCCATGAAAAGGTTCTGCTTTTCTTACAGCTGACGGATCATCTAGATCAAGCCTCGCTATAAGCTCGCCGGCCTACAGAAGAATTGGTTCTTAAATCTTAATCACTGCCAGTAATAGAAATCTTAAAATTTCCAAACAGTGGTGGCTCTACAACTTCTCCTTAGCAGGGTCATTAAAAACTTAACACTATATTTAATGTTAACTTGATAAAGGAGAAATGAAGACACTAGAATCCTCTCGAGTTTGAATAACAAATTAGGTGAGCCAGAGATATCACTAATTATGATGTTAGTTATCACAAAACTTTGCTGCAAAAAAATCACTATGTACTTTTTATTTAAAATCCAAAGGAAGGAGATACAATTCACCCGTATCCCCATTTCACATTGTTTGCTTTCTTATCTTTCCAACCAAAAAAGTTAACAATAATTTCCTCTCCTATAACCCAGATAAGAGTCGCTCTTTTCTTTTCTAACCAAAATAAATTTTACCGAAAAATTACCCCATAGAAAGTGCTTCAACCTTTTTCATTTAATGGGGTCAATTATATAAGCAAACGTGTAAAACACAAAATTCTCAGAGGATTTATGTCATCCAGTGGGGTCAACGCATGTGAAGCAGCCCATGTTCCAATGTATTGATTTACCTGCATTGCTTGACCTTCAGACATTTTGATTCGAATAGTTCCGGAAGCAGGTGAAAGAAGTGGCATACACATCTTCATAACCTCGACCTCTGCATAGGGTGTGTCAGCCTCAACATGACTACCATCTGAGACCAAATACCTCAGTAGCTTGCATGGAGTCTCTGCCACTAACTTGGATGGATCATGATCATTCTGGGTACAACAAAAATAAGGAAATGAAATTTCTCGGCCAAATATATGTATAGCCATACAAGCAAGCATTAGGGAAGACACTAAATTAATAACTACCTGAAGCAAACAAGTCCTTCCATCAATCAGAAGCCGAGTTCCAGCAGCTTCTTCCTCTGCATATATCACATGACTGTTTCCGTCCAACTAAAACAAAAATAAGTGACCAGTCAAAATTCTGCCATGCACATTTAATACACCGATTTGAACAAAAATTCCAAACCTAAACGTCGATGTAACGATATGTGACCACAATGCAAGACCAGATCATTAACCTACAAAGTTTAGTACCATCTACTAAAAGAATACTTGCCTGCATCAATAAACCACCGTCACGTAGAGTATGTATCTCTGCCTCAACCTCTGAGTCATTCATTTTCAATCTATAGCTTCCTGGTCCTCCCCTCACCATGTCAATCTAAGCAAGAACCATCACAATATTAGGGACCTATTACACAGACTCATGGAGCTGAAATCCAACCAAACAAATAAAAGACAAACTGTGCACACAGAACATGTATCCAGCATTATCAAGTAGCATAGTATCTCTTTAGAAAACATACCGTATATTTGCTCCCTTCAATGTTCAAAGAAATTTTTGAGTTCACAAGTGATATATGCTGCAAATTGTGGGGCAATATCAATAATCGATCGATACGAAAATTTCAGAAGCAAGAGAAAAAGACAACCTAAAATCAGCTACTAAAACATGTATCTGGAGCACAGTACCTTAGGAGGGATTTGCCCTTTTTCAAGATAACCAACATACTCTGATACCATAGCTGCACTGCTAGTGGATGCTTTCTACAGTTGGAAAACAAGGGAAAGGAAAGTCAGTGGTATTAAGTAAGGTAGCTGAAACATAGTCCCAACTATAGAATCATCAGAAACCTAAAACTACTCTAGAAAGCAAACTTACATAAAGACCACCTCCAACCACAGAAAGATACCAAGGTGGCCTTTCTGCTCGAACTCGCATTGCTATTCTACTGTCTAACCAGCCTGTGTGTATTTTATTTTCCCTGTAATCTGAAGCCTGCAAAAACCAATACACTGTTGGCTTATATATGAAGAGAACTAAAATAGGAAGGTTGTCGAAGTCTAAAAAGCTTACGTGTAATAGGTCAATGGTGTAATCAACATTTGTACGGGTTTCTCCACGAATTTGAATTTCCTTCAGCCCAAGAACCATGTTGGCTATTGCTAGGGCTCTGGACTCCCCAAATGCAAAGACATGACCTGAGGCAAGCAAGTTTTAGTTTCTCATCGAGCTGCATCAATATCATCAGAGTTATTTAACCAGCTCAAAAAGTTTCTAAGCGACCTACCGAATTGAGAATCTGAGAATTCATGAATGCCTCCTCCGGACTGCAAAACAGCGATGTGTGGTTAGTCATCATTATTGACAAAGTTAGGGATTTTGAGATTTGTCCACTCTCCATAACTACAAAGCGGATATGAAAAGCACTTCAACCAAGCACCAGTTTTTGGGTCTCCGAAAAGGAGACCTCATTTTGACTCTCCATATATGACGAGTGAAGACACTCAAAAAATCAATTATACAAAATTCATTTTGTATAATTGAATTTTGAAGGAATGTGGCTAAATCTTGGAGGAAAAAGTAAGAAATGATAGTGGGTTTTTCTCCCCAAGTACCCTTAGAAAATAGATGAAAACTAATATTTCCCAAATGCATTTTTTTAAATAAAAATTAGATTTCAGGTCTCTATTTTGGAGCCATTGGTCGGATATGCTCTTATAACATCTACCTTAACAGAGAAGTACGCCCACACATTTGGCTTGCTTTTAAAATTCAGCTCCTGCAAAAAGACAATCATTTGGCAAGTGTTTAGCACTAGACCCAAAAGTATACCTAAATAAAAGCAATGAACAAAATTGAAATTGCCAACTATCCTAGAAACCTAACCTGTACTTTCCCACTAGTAGGCTTAAAACCATCATCTGGATCCTCACTTGTAACACGCACAGCAACACAATGACCTTTTGGCCTTATAGATTGTGCTTTGTCAAAGTCAAATGGCGTAGCAACGACAGATGTTCTCCTCCAAGCATCATACCCTCCACCGTGTTCCTTCCCGTAGAAACGCCTTATTTCTAGTTTACAGAGGAATTGTAATTAACAAGACTGAAGAATACAAGGCTTAACAAAAATGGGCTCAATCTGGTAATATCATACCAGGAATTTGCCAAAGAGGAATCCCCATTCCAACTGCAACCTGTGCTGCTGGCAAATTAACTTCAGCTATCCACTCTGTTACAGGATGTTCCACCTAAAATACCACCAGTTGTGAACTTTATATAGATTACAGGGCAAGTCATTTATATTGCACTAGAATCAAATAGAAATGGCTAAACCTTAGCCCTATCAAGCTTTCAATATGAATCTAATCCTAACTACAAATCCGCCATTAATTTCGTATGTGCTTGGGAAAATGTGTTTTATTACAGCTCATAATTGCAAGAGGAGAGGGTATACAAACTGATTGTTTTGCAAACCTAAAAAAAGGTGGTGTCCTACGGTACTACCAGCAGCCATTTCTATATCCATATCAGTTTAATGCACAAAAAGGTAGATGCTACTCTTGGATAGCATGATATACATTATTGGAATTGTTTCCTAACAGCTTAAACTTTTGACGCAATTGGTAACTTGAGATGGCAATGGGGGGGGGGGGGGGGGGGGGGGGGGGGGGGGGGGGGGGGAGGTCACTGTTCAGGTATTCCGTTTGCATTTGTTACCCATTTGAATTCTGCTTCTCCCCTTTGCTTTTGTTCCCCAATAGAATTCTGCTTTTCCCTTTGCGTTATGTTTCGTTATGTGTATGGATTTTATAGCATGGTATACGGTCTGTGCCTATTTCCAAACAACTCAAGCATTTGCAAGTTGCAACAATAAGCGTCTCAAGAAAGTAGCCAAGTAGCATGAACACCCAACTGGTATAAAGAGTTATCAAGCCAAAGGTGCTCAAATTGTCTCAAGGAAGTAAACAAACAGCAGAGACTCCCAACGGTGATTCCACTATTTGAAGTAGCAACGTATGGCAAGGCAAAAATCCAATAACAACCAACTTTTAATGTTAAACCAGAGTGACAAACCTGTAATCGGGGGTTGAGCTCTAAGAAATAGTACTCCCCAGTTTCCATACTGTACAGATACTCAACTGTAGCAGCTCCAACATAATTCACACATTTTGCTAACCTTCTAGCTGCCTGCTCCAACTTTTTCACCGTCTCCATAGGGGCTACTGTAATTGGACCTTCCTCAATTATCTGTTTGACAAATATAACTATCCTTAGTGACAACTTTTGTCAAATACTATTCAAGGTAGTTGCATATAAGTGATATCAAAGGAGAAACATTATCTATAGATAATCCAAAAAGCGCAATTCACTTGTTTGCATATGCCTTGGAGATGTAAAGAGGAAAACCCACCCATTCACAACTAGCAAAAGTTGCATAAATATAAAATTAGCATCACAAGGCTCAAATTACCTTTTGGTGTCGCCTTTGAACACTGCAGTCGCGACTATGCAAAGCTGCAACGTTGCCGTATTCATCACAGAGCAACTGGACTTCTAGATGTCGGCTCTACTTCCAGGAAATCAAAGGGTAAGTGAAAATGTGGTCCACACTCATGTACATCGTAGAAAAAGCAATTCAAAACTACTTCATTAGGTCAGAATTCAGTAGGCTATCAGTACCTGAGACGCGACCTTCATAATAAATATGGGTGAGCCTGGAACTTCACCCTGGACTTGCTTAAATAATGCCCTCACTTCGTCATCATTATGTACCTAGAAAGTTCAAATAGCAGTATGCTTAGTACAAGTTGAGTGACAATTGCCATAAGCAAAAATCAGTACAATTGAAAATTTTGTTACAACATTTGCTGGAAAGATAATTTATTGACAAGGGAAATATCGGCAGCAGTCTAGTTAGTGTGACCCATGAGGCAAACCTTTCTTATGCCTTTACCACCACCACCCCAAGATGCCTTTATCATTGCAGGGTAACCAACTACTTGACAGCTAGCAATCGCTTCTTCCGTACTGTAAACACAGGCTTTGGAATATATATCCTCCGGAATAGCAACCAAACAGCTATCTGGTGGCATTTTCACCTAAAATTGACAGTTACACATTAGATTTGAGATGACCTCTGCAAAAGTGGAATGAACACAATTTTTGGGGGCATGAAATTACATCAGAGCCACTCCAAGGAAGGGTGGGAACATCAGCTGCTTGAGCAATCAATGATGATCCAATTTTATCTCCTAGTGCGCCCATAGATATAGCTGGCGGCCCAAGAAATATGATTCCCTTTGCAGTTAATGCATCAGGCAGTTCAGGAATTTCGGAGGCATGCCCCCAACCAGGCCAAACTGCATCAACATGTGTTATCTCTGCCATCTGAGTTACAAAGAATTCAAATTCCATTAGTCTTCAATTTTTTGACTCAATCCATGTTAAATGGACTTGGGTACAGATGTTAGAGTGTGCATTTCTACAAGTGTCGGGTTTGTGTAATTCTTTGGATAATATTCAGTCCTAAATATATGTTTGTTATTTTCTCGGGAATGTTTACAAGGAACCACAGAGCATTATACACATTAAATTAAAGCTTCTACGCCTAATTCTATGGTAATCACGAAGTTCTGCATATGCTCCGAGGTGATTGTCTGACGGAACATATCATATGCATATCATATATACTTCCCTAAGTGGCATCCTACAAGTTTACTTTTTAAACCAATGTTACTCGGAACACAGATATCTCCAGAATGAGGAACGGCAACAGGAAAGACATGGCACATGGTCAAATTGGGGCACGGCGGGGTAACTTCTATAGGGTACAATTTCAGTATGTATTTTATCCTAAGAAATAGACATTCAGTAAATAAAGTACTATTTCGCTAACCATTCGTGTAAAAACCATACTTTGAGAAGCATGCTGACCCTAAAAGAGCTACAATTGACCTGTTAAAGCTCCAATTGGCATTGCTTTGGATCGATATATTCACTGTTTTGGAACCTATGTTACCATATTTTGGAACATGCATTAGAAAACGTGATCTGCTAGGATATAATTGTTTTCAGGTAACAAAGCTTTAAATTTTAAATGGGCCACAATAAAAGTGAAAACTTGGAAGTACATATAATGGAAACGAACATACATACCTCTACAATGAGCTGCACATTGGCGTAGTTATTATTGTTAGTTCCACCAGGAACTTCTACGAACTGGTCAGCGATTCTAATGTGCTCTGCATTGATTCTCATGTCCTCCGGAGTAGCCATAGCCACCAACAATATCGCTTTCTCCGTACCAAATGTCTCGTAAGCCCACGTCCTTATGCTACGTATAAACTTGACAGCTGCCATTCCGTTGTTTGCTATTAAAATGCTATGTATTGGCTTCTTTCCTCCAAGGGCATAACAGAACTCATCAACAACCAATGCTGCATTAGGTGACCTCAATGGAATTGATCCATTTATGTGGCCATTACTACCAGGGCCTAAACCCACCAATGGTGGCCTCCTTTGGGTTTCCAACATACTGTAACACCTGAAAACAGGGAAACCAAAGAGACCGAGGCCAAATGTCATAAATACACAATTATGCTCTCCCACAACCAAATTCATTGCTCAACACTCTTGAAGAAATGGAACAAGTGTAGAACATCTCGATGAAAACTTGGCCCTTCTTTAACATCTTGTATGTCAAAAAGAATGTATTTGTGAAGTGAAATATAGAATTTATTTATTTTTGATAACCCGGTGTCTGGTCCAGCTTTCACGCACCTCGACTAATCCCAGGAAAATTGCACAAAACACTTGAGAAAAAACACACAGACAGCAAAATCTGAACTCCAAATTCCAAAAGAATGAATTATGTGAATTGAAATAGGGAATTATGGTCCTGCTATGGAGATTAGCAGCTCAACACACCAAAGAAAGAGAACAAGACAAGAAAAGTTAGTCAAATTCTGAATTGGGTTTTTCTATAATCATATTGGAAGGAGTATTTGGAAAGTAAGGTAACTTTAAGGAGTGAAAAATCAGAATCTTGTTGCTACTATTCAATTCGTTGCTCTAACGGTCTTACAAAAGATAAAAGAAAAACACACACACACACACACTTCCTAAGATTTTTTTATAACTCAGGTATCCAGGCCAGGCTCCTCGACTAATCCAGAGACCAACTTATGCACACCTCAATTAATCCTCGACCAATGTCACTATCCACTTGCGGGTCCCAATTAAACTAGCCCAACACACTTGATAGCACCAACGAGGTTTCGAACACACTTTCAAAGTAGTGGTTCCAAAGTAACCACTACGGAATTGGGTTTTCTACAATTCTCATGTAACTCAAACGTAAATTTGCAAAGTCCAAGTAATTGAAATAACCAAGCGAATGAAAGCAAGAAAAAATAGCAATACCCAAGTCAAGCCAAGAGGAACTAACCACAGCTAAAGAAAGGAACCCAGAGAGAGAGAGAGAGAGAGAGAGAGAGAGAGAGAGAGAGAGAGAATTAGGAGGCTGACCGTGGAAGAGCAACAGAGGAAGCTTCAAATTTTGGGAACTGGGATGGAAACCTTTCAATTTAATTGGTTGTTACGAATTCAAGAAAACAATACCCAGAAATCAAGACTCGCCGAAATGTTGTTCAAATCTGAATTGCTGTGTAGGAAATTAGATAGGAGGAAGGGAGGGAGGTGGGGGTTTGGTTCTAGTCTGGTGTCATAAGTATTAACGGGCTTTTAATGTGTGTGTGTGTGTGTGAGAGAGAGAGACAGAGAGAGAGGGAGAGAGAGAGACCAAGCAAAGCACGTGGTAGCTTCCCTCTCTTGTAGTAGCAGTAGTAGTTCCCAGCTACCCCTTCCCTCTCTTTCTCTAACCCTCTTCTTCTCTCTCTCTAGAAGTATTCCAATCATTTCAACAAACACTTGAAATTCCTCTTTCCCTCCCCCAACTAACACAATACACGTTACGATTGCCAGCGAGCTGACCCGAGTTTTATCGTACTTGAGCTCGGCCGAGTTTTATAGTATTTGAGCTTGGCTCAGAGGGTATTCCACTTCTACTTAAAGTTCTTTTTTTTTTAAAAAAAAAGGTAATTTCAAACTTAAATATAATAAAAATAAAAAAGATTTTTTCAATTTTTTTTATCGTTTAAAAGATCTTAATGAGATCTATCAAAAGACATCCATATTGATAGAAAATTATTTGCGTTAACATATAATTTTACATAATTTTTCAGCTTGAAAAACCTTTTTTTTTTTTTTTATACTTTTTATTGTTGATTTGGAACACCCTATCATTAACTAAATGAGCCGAAAATTTGAACTCGAGTTGACTCGTTTGTATATAAGTAGAGTCCTTAACAAAGTCTGGCTAATTTCCTTAATAAGCCTCTCTACTAGCCAAGCCTATAAAACAAGCCGAGATTATGAGTTTTGAGCTCAGCTCGTTTAGTAAATGAGCTTAAAAATCAAATTCGACTCGATTATTAAACAAGTCGAACCGAGTCTTGTCTCACACGCTCAGTTTCTTTATAGCCCTAATTCACATGAATAAAAGCGTATATGCGAGTGTGAAAATATGTACTCCAATAAGAAACCTCACATACTATTAAAATCTAGCAGAGCAAATTAACTAATTATATTAATGTGACTAAAATCTCTACCTCTGTTTCTGTTTTGACCCTACGAGAGGCCCCAAACTAGAAACCCAGAAGAAGGAAAAAAAATGTTTTCCAAATTTGATTACGACGGAAACGCTACCAGTACTAATATTTTGGGGAATTTGTCGTTAGGGAAGTTGGCGTGTTGGGTGGTGTAGTCGACCAACCCTTCTTCCCCCAAAGACGATAAGATTTGAAGTAAGTAAATGGGTTTTCTCCCAATTCGTCCACCTGTTTTCTTTACTTCCATAATCTATTGAATTCGTTGATTCGATTCTCGTATGTGAGAGAGAGAGAGAGAGAGAGAGAGAGAGAGAATCAGTAGTGTAGGCTCGAGGCCTTTTGGGGATAGCCGCGAGGCTTAATCCGCTTGATTGGTGAATTTGTTTTATACAATTGATACGGATTCAATTTTTAGGATCGGAGTGCAAAAATAATAATTTTTGTTGCCCATTCCTCGTATGAGAGGAGTTTGTGTGTAGTTGTATTAGAGTTGTCAAAGATGATTGTCAAATGTGATGTATTATGAAAGAATGACTTGTCTTATAAAGCGAAAAATAAGTGCTTAAAAAAGTAAGAACTTAGCGGCACGGGACCTAGTTCCGGCACAAATAATCTGCCTTTGATCGGACCGAAGAGGTGATCAATCGAGGTGCATGTAAACTAAACACCCTAATGGTGGGAAAAAAATGAGAGGATTTTTTTTTTGGGGGGGAATAAAGAAGCGTAGGTGAACATAAAGTAAACGACAGGCTATAAATGCGCATGTGTGGGTGATTGGGTTACAGTTGAAAGTTAGGTCTATCCATGCTTTCCTTGCCTATCCTGTTATTCCATTAATTATTCTATCAACTCATTGATTTTCGTACTCGCCAAAAATTAATAATTTAGGGATATGGTTAACAATTTGGGAGTGCAAAAATTAATTATTTATTAATTTTCGCACTCCTCTTAGGTTTAACAATTTGGGGTGCGAAAGTTATTTCCTAAATTTGATGTCTATATTATGGTCTTAGTCAGAAATTTTGCAAGAAAATTGTATTCTCAGAAAAAAAGTGAATTTAAGGGGAAAAAAAAAACCCTTTGGTTGGGTTGAGACTATATTACCATCTCCGTTCCATTTTGCTTGTTTTAATATTTGTGTCAGTTTTCAATCGCTTATATTTTTCAATGTGAATCTCTAAAAATATGCAATATGAATTTTATTTGATAGATTTCAATTTGTTCTATAATACAAAATGGTTGAAATCTTAAAAAAATATTATAAATTGAAAGATATACGTAATAAACACAAAAGAGGCAAAAATAATAATTGATAATCAAAATGGGACAGATGCAATAATTCTTTGAAATTAACTTCTTTTTTAAAGACAATCCGTATTGTTTTACTTTATTGGGGAACTTATTTGGTGATGATAACATTTTTTTTTTTGATCCACTGGTGATGATAACATAGATGAGGACTTATTAAGTAGGGCTCAAAAGAAATGACTATTTAATTTTCTTTACCTTTTTGTTATTCTATTTCGAATGGAGTCCTTTGTTAGTTTGGATGTGATTTTTTTTTGAGTGCTTTGAATGGTTTGGCGCGTTTTAACTCAACGTGAAGTGATTCGAAACAGGAATCAAAACGCAGTCTAATAATTTAAAATTAACTTGATTCAACGACTTTCACAAATCGATTTGATTATTAGAATCTTTAATCCGTGTGAATTGATTTGGCTCTTAATTTATCCCAAAGCGGAGCCGACTTTGGTTCATGCTCACCCTTAAATTTGCTAGTGTTATTTATACATCAAGTTTGCCTTGTTTTGTTTTAGTTAGAGGAAATGGTTCTCTTTTATAGGAGCGTAACGACACTTACAAAGGACTCCATTCAAAATACAATGATAAAAATTTAGAAAATCAATTCAGCAATCACAAGATAAGCAATAAAACACCAAATAAGAAAACTATCTCCTACATCTAGATATGAGGCTCATGCTTTGTAACTCATATTGCATAGCAGGTCGAACACAAAGTTAGCAATAGTGTGTGGTGGTTGTGTTTTGCTTGGGTTAGGGCAAGTGTTAGGTTTGGGGTTTGGGCCACGTTTGGTTCTACTTGGGTCAGGTTTGGCCCATTGTTAATCGTTATTGTATGATTTTGGCATTTTAGACTTCTCTATACTTAATTTGTATTGATCTGGATTTTTAGACCCATATAGGGTGATTGGGCTTCGGCCTTTGTTCTATTTGGGTGTCCTCGATTGGTTTCTTGTCAATCGTAGGTTTGAGTATCGGATTAGATTGATTGTTCTTTTGAACATGACGTGATTTTCTTATTCCTATTAATCTTGTATCAATTTCAAGAATAATGGATTTTTTTGCTGTTCAAAAAAAGGAAGAAGCAATAGTGTGGGTCAAAGATAGAAAGACAATAAACCCCTTATTCATTGTCTATGATGAGTAAGATCAAAGAAACAGGAAGCAATCCATTCCCAAAGAAACAACCAAATGCAAAAGGAAAAAATAATCCCAAATTAGAGTTGCATCGGGCAATTAGTTTCCCATCTATGAAATGAGATCCGTCACGGCATGCATGCTCTGATCCGGATCTCAAAGCTCCGAACTCTGGAAACCAAAACTCAAGGCCTCTATTATTCACGATCGAAGAGATTCGGTACGTGATAGAAAATGCGATGCTTCGCGGGATGTGGTGAAGGAGAAGCAGCGGTAGAAGGCGAGGGAGAGAGAAGAATTTTCCCCTCTAAGTAGAAGATCGCGAATATTTTGTTGCTATAAGTACCAAGTAATCAAGTGTGAATATTGTTGACAAAAAGAAAATTGTGAATATTCACGGAAGTACGTAACCAGTGAGAAAAAACAAACAAACAAAGCCTTGCCGGCTTAAATGCTTTCCCTTTCGTAGAAGCAGTCATGAATTTGTACTAATGCACAGGACTTTTCTATATGGGAAATAAGCAATGAGTACTCTCCTCTTTTTTTATTTCCTTTTTATTTTCTATAATATTAAAATTTCATATTCATGTTATTAATCTAATCATTGGCCGGAGTCGAAGATGCCTTATTTCATCATGTGTACACGCTATAATTTGTCACTATTTTCCACGTTTTATTGTGCCTGGAATCAATGGAAGCATATTCGATTCAAAGGATTAGAGACTGGCTTGTTCGGTTTGGGTTTTAAGGGAGATTTTAGAGTGTAATGCGTGGAGAGAGCTAGATAGAGAAAATTTATTAGAAACTGCATAGGGGCTTTGAGTATATACCCCAAACAAACAAGCCCTATGTGTCCCGTTCTTTGAAGTCCGTCGACTAAAGGACTAAGGTCCAGATTGCACAAGTTTGAACTATTTGTGAATTTTAGTATATCATTTGAAGATTAGCTAATAACATAACGATGATAGTATTTTTAACCAGTCCCCTCTTCAGATTATCTAGCTCCCTACTCATGCAATGGTTATCAACGATACTCATCTGTTTACTCTACTTGCTTTTAGTCTACTCGAACACAGTATAACTAATTCCGATATTCATATGAAATCATCGCGGAACCCACCTCGTATAAAGAGAGTCAAATGACAGGATCAAATAGAATAACTATTCAACAATCCAAGATGAAAAGCTTACCCATTTGCCGCTCTTAAGCTTTGCTTGATTTTTTCGGTTGGAAGGAAGCAACATTGATCCGTTAGGAACTTTACGGCAGGACTGTTTGACACTAGTGCTACATCAGGTAAAAGTGGGGTTTTGCATATGGTCATGGTCAAAGGAAAAAAAACTCCGAATTCTAGCGAATAACGTGAAAAGAATAGCGAATGAACGGAGATGGAGAGGCGAACAACCGAAAGAGGAGAATATAACCGAAACAAACTGAAGAGGAGAAACGAAGATGGGTTGAGGATTAGAAAAGACATAACACTTGAATATGACCAGTAAAGCCCGACCACAAGAGTTTCCCTCATAAATCCCCTAACTATGGTGAAATTACATGTCTTTTGTTTTTGACGGGACTCGGAAAGATGAAGAGTCAATGTGTGCGTCAGTTAACTTAAAGACGCCTTACCACTAAAATGAAAAAGATAAGCAAATGACCCGTTTTAGTGTGACAGACTTGATCACATATGCTATATATTAGGCACAAAAAAAGAAGAAGAAGTACTAATTAACAAAGTCTAAGGGGAAAATTGGAAACGAAAAAGAAAAAAGAGAGAGAATAAGATGGCAATGGTGAAATGGAGGAAGAGCTCCTAGGAAGAGAGAAGGGGAAATGGGGTCTTTTATATGTGTCTCTGATCAGGGGGAGGATTTTAATGTCTCTCTCAAGACAAATATGGTTTGTTGAGATGTCTATTATAGTCTAATTTTCTTGATTTTTTTCTACATAAAATACAAACACACAGAAACGAGACCAAGCAATGAAATTCAAATCAAAAAAATCAAATTAGGCATCTAACTTCAAGAGGAATCACAATGGCAGATCCTCTCAGAATGAATACGTACAATTTGTTGAGACGTCTACTCCTGTCTGATTACCTAGATTTTTCATACAATCTATCATACTCATATGACCTATACCAAGTCATGAACCTGGTTGTTTTTAAGAAAACGAATTATTTGTTTAATCGCCTCAAGGACTTCACATATAAATAATACACGGAATGCAATGATGATTAATTCTCTTAAGACGCATGAGTAATAAACTACCCCACAGGGGGAAAAAAAATCGAACGATCAAAGAATTGCAAGAAGAAAGGCTTTTTTGTTTAAACACATGCAATTAGCTAAGCATTTAGTTCAAACAAGTCAGAGATATGATTTGTCGATATGCCTAGATCACATATAAATAATACACGCATTTAGACCTTTAAAATAGCTAAATCAATAACATCAGGAAAATGAGATCGTGACGGGTCTCATTCTCCTTACATGATAAAGAGAATCAGATGAGCAAATCGCATAGAAGATCTACACAATGACCAAACCATATATACCCTCGAAAGAACATCAGAATATTTGCATGATTATGACAATGAAAAGCTTACCTCATTGCCGCTCTTAAGCTCTGCTTGACTTTCTCGTTCGGAAGGAAGCAGCATCGATCGGTCTGGAATTTTAGGGAATTGCTTGACACCAAGGCTACATTACGCAAAATCGGGGTTTTGCACACGGGATTATTCATGGCTTAGAAAAAAAACCCGCGATTTTCTAACTTCGAGATGCGTAACTACGCAAACAATAGCGAACCATTGAAAAGAACTGAAAGAAGAGAACATGCAGAATGAACGGAGATGGAGATAGGGTAAGAAAAGATCACTTAACACTTGAATAAGACCGGTTAGGGTTGAACACGAGAGTTTTTCCACGTAAATCCCCTGATTCCGGCGGAGATGATCTAGCCTTTGACCGGATCGGAAAAACGCCTGAGTCGAGCATAGTGACTGATCTGAAGAACCTTAGTTCTAAACCAAAAAAGGAAGAGGAAGAAGATGAGACCTGGTTGAGTGTGACTCAATCACGTACGTGACGTTTTATACAAAGTGCAATCAAACAACACGACGACTAATTAGAAACTTAGTTCACACATATATATTTCTTTAACCAAAAAAATCAAAACGATAGTAATTAAAAAAAATGGTCTAAGGGGAAAAAAGGGAAATAAAACAAGAAAGAATGAGATTGGCAATGGTGAAATGGAGGAGGAGGAGGAGCTCCTAGGGTTAATCACAGAGACTCTTTGATAGAGATAGGTTTTAATGATTATATTCGATTTAGGAATTTAATTAGTTTCCATTCTGGTTGTTTTCTTTAATGGGATCCTAAACTGTATAATAAATCTTTTTTTTTTTTTTTTTAATTTTCAGTAAAATTGCTCAGTGATAAAGCTTTGTTTGGCATAACATAAGAAACCAAAATTTCCTCTTTAACCTTTTCGATTTGTCCAAAGTAAAGGGAGAGTGATCCCCAAGTAAAGCTTGCTAAACGTGGGGTGATTGTTGTACCCACCTGGACTTGTTCTCCTTATTTCTCTCCTAACAACTGCAGGAATACCTCTCAAACTATTCCATGTTTTCGTATACTATGTGGCGATGCCTAAGTCAGTGGCGCAGCCATGAATTTCATTCAGAGGGGCACTTTTTTCCGATAAACTAGAAAATAGTCACAGTAAAATATAGTAATAAAGAAATACCAGGCACAAAAGTTCAAACATTCTCCATTAGACACAAAAGCTTGTAAACATAAGCACTGAATTCTAAATATCCGTTGCTAAACTTTTTTATGATTGACCCTAACGAGTTTTCATCTTTTAAAAATTCTGCATATATGATTGTACAAAATTCTAAATATTTGTTGCTCAAGTTTAACATGTTTGCTTAAATAAGCTGTCAAATAGCTTTTTATAAACGAAATATCTAGATTGTCCTCAAAACTTGAGTAAGAATAACGTACCCACTTTATGATTCTTTTGTTCATTCATGTTCTTTTTTTTTTGGTCATAAGATATCCATCAATGAGGGTTAACAGGGTGTTAGAATGTTAGTCAACGGAAGGTTCAGAGGCTATCCATAACCCTGAATCCCAAACCTGCTCCCCGTGGGACTTGAACTTAGGTCACCATTGAGGAGAGGAATGAGACAACCAACTAGACAAACTTGGTTTCTCATTGTTCTTTCATGTTCTAACAACTTAAAATAAGCAAAAAAAATCCCATCAAATTGGAGCTTAAAATAATCTACCTTTTTGGGGTCAAATAAGCTAGAAAAGTCAAATATGCGATTGTTCATAATTGGTAACAAACACCCTTCATTAGCTCTTTTTAAGCAAATAAGCTAAATTGGTTTAGCTTATACTGTGCTAGCAAACAGGGCCATTGTCACACAAGTGACAAGCGAATAATATTTGAATCCAAGTGGATGTTAGAAAAATATGCTTACCTTTTGTGATTAAACCAATAATATGAGTGCAATAAAATTAGAACTCAAAACCTGGAAATCGATGCAACAAAATTAGTTATCAAGGCGAGTGTGACACTCTGTATTTAAGACAAATTTGTCTTCCCTACCGTGCTAACGGTTTGCATGAATGTCTATCTTCCAGCACTATTTGATTGAACTCCCCACAGAAGCTTGTAGCACTACAATCGACGTGTTGTGTTTGTACTTTCTCAAAATGAATGACTCTGACTCGATGGAAAAAAATGGACATAAACATCTTTTTGAATCTATGTAGGATGAATGGGGAATATCCTATATATAGACCAATTGGTGACTATTCAAAAAGGTTACCAATGCCCCGTTCAGTTGACAGGAAAGTACAAGAAATGATGGGAAAATCAATTTTCCTATAACTTTCCTAGTGTTCAATTGGCAGGAAAATTCTAGAACTTACCAATTTAAGTTTTCTTGCAGGAATTACTTTCCTGCAAAAGTGATCCTGCAAAAAACACAGGATTTTGCGTCGCGGGAAAAGAAAAATGAGTGAACACTCACAAAATTTTCCCGAAAGTTTCTTTTCCCTGACAAATGAACAACTAAACCTTAATTTTTCTTGCAAAATTCTTTTGTCAAATGAACACTTACAAGAAAATAATTTTCTTTTTCTATTACTTCACCTCACTTCACTTTTTCTGGGAATCAATTTCCCACACAACTTTCTCGACAACTGAATGGAGCTCAAAGGGAGGAGACACATCTATTCATATAAGATGCGTTCGTCCACAACGAATAAGGATATTTTGGGTCCCCACAGCGAGAAATTCTTGCTGCATCTTCCAGCGAGTCAAAACGTCATCGTATAGCTAACACTTTAACCCTATTGCTCCTCACCTTGTACGGTGCAATGGTTGTGTGAGCCCCACTTTTGGAATTTCGCATAAGTGATCCGAGTTGTTTGATAATTTTAGAATAATAATTTGAGTGATTACGAAAAAAATCAGCTCAATCCCATGATTGTAACTACTTAATCCAATCATCCAATTGTTAGTTCAAAATTCAACACCCTAAATACTTAACGAAGTTGGAAAAATAGTTATACAATTATATGTCCGATAAACTCTTGATCTGAACGGTAGATTTTGTAGGCCTTATAGAGAAAGTAACTCAAAAAAAAATTATCTTGATCGGATATCGCTACATATCAAAACAGTTCATATTCTTTTTGTTTTGATATCTATCGATGTACAACTATGATAATTTTTTTATTGAATGTTCTCCTCAATATAAAACCTACAATATCTAGAGTTCAGATCAAAGGTATATCGTGCACATCATTGCATAATTTTTTTTCAGAACTTCATTCAGTATCTAGGGTCCTGAATTCTAAATCAATCAGTGGATGATAGGATTAGCTAACTACAATTATCTGATTGAGCTGATTTTTTATATAATCAATCAAATTATTATTTTGAAATTATTAAACGACTTAAATCACTTATGTGGAACCCCAAAAGTGGGGTCACACAAACATTGCACGGTACAAGGTGAGGAGCAAAAGGGCTGAAGCGTTGAGGCAAGAGTTGGTGCCTCAGTTGGCCACCTATATGATGAAGTTTTGACTCGCTGGAAGCTGCAGTGAGAATTACTCGCTACAAGGACCTGGAATCCGACGAATAAGTGTCTCTGAAAAGATATGATACTAAATCAAGTCAATAATCACATTCAAACCAAATAATATCCAATAATATTTTTCAACAGTGGATTCAAGTTCTGCCCCGTTCTTTTGAACTTAATTTAAATCTGAGAGTTTTGTCTTTATTTGAATTTTTTTGTATTTGTTAGTTTAGTGCCAAACTTTTGTGGGTTATTGATTTGTCTCGACAAAAAGAATTGGAAAAGTAAATTTTTTTTTACTTTCACCTAAGTATTTTGAAAAATAACCACTTTTTAGAGAAAAATACTCATATCATAATGATCACGCAAACCCACCAATCATAGAAGAATACCCCGCAAACATTGTCTCATTCCTCGACTGATCACCATTTGCAAACCCATCCTCATCCTCATTCCCCTCCTCACCTCCACGGTGGGGGAGGGAGGGGGGGTGTTGTTGGTGGTTCCATAAGCCTCCCGGTGGCAGCAGCAGCATTGCTTTGGTTTAACTTGTTTTAGGGGCTTAACTCGATCACTTACTTTACATCTCTTTTTACTGAAGTGTCTGGTTTTATCTTATCTCTAGGGACAATAATTTCCTGTGATTTAACCTTGTGTTATGGGTTTTGGTGTGTCCTGGTATATAAAAGAAAGCGTGTCACTAATTACTCTAAGCGGGTATGGATGGTGTGTTGTTTTGAAAAATGTGGCACTGCAACGGCACAAAAAAAGCATGGCCACAGAACGACAACATGAGTAAATATAATGGTACACTTATTTTTCAATATTTTGTGTAAATTACTTTTAACGGTTGATAATTTATTTTGCCAAGCAAAGCAAAAGCCCCCTTGGTCACTAGTCTTTATTCGGGAAAATCTAATTCCGATTAGTAAGATGAATTTTCTGATAAAAATGAACCCTTAAGTTCTCCAATTTAATTTACAAGTATGCCATCGAGTATTTTTGAGTCTTGCTTTGATTGGAATCATGTTAGGGCCTTTATTTTATTATTAGATGAGCCCCTTTTTTTAGTATATATATATACTACATAGGACTATTACATATTTTGGGGGCTAAAAATTTGTCATGTTCTTGGGGCCTACAGCCATGGCCAAGCCCAAGGCCTGCCGTGATAGTACCCATCAAACATTGTCTCATTCCCCTCGTCCCCCATGCCCCTCCACACCTCCACGTGGTTTCCTTCTTGGTTTAACTATTGTCGCATTTTTTTGGACATTGCTGCGAATTTGGTTCCCAAAGAAATGGGTCAATAGTTTTGGCACAAACAAAAATAGTTGGAATTTAATATTCGCACTCCTTTTTTTTTTTGTATTGATGGCGCTCTGCTTTGTTCATAAAGTTACTAGTAACTTCATGTTAAAAGTGGAGCGCCATTAATAAAAAAAAGAAGTGCAAATATCAGTTTCCAAATAGTTTTGACATTTATCACTAATTTTGAATTTTGCTATTCTAGACGAATAATTATCTTAAAAAGTTTAACGTTAATCTACAAAAATTTCAGAAATGACGGTGATGAAAAAAGACACTTACAAATTTTTTGCCCAAACTGTCTCTAAATAACATAGCGATTATACTTTTAAAACTTATTTCCAGTGCTGCAAAGATAACTTAATATGGATTTTGAAAGTTCTCACATGCTTTCCAATTTCCATATGCGAAGGATTTTGAAAGTTCTCACATAATTTATTTATTTTTTTTTATCGGCAAAAGAAAATTTTATTAATCTGTAAATTTTTTTTTATTAATCTTTGTAAGATTACAAAGATTAAGAGAACAAAAGCAATTAAAATTAAAATTTCTTAATCTCCAAGGCTACCCAAGACCCAATCGTTGGAGCGAAACCAACAAACCCCAAATACCAAAAAAAAAAAAAACAGCCCCCCCCATGCCCAAATCGCCGTCCCACCAGAGGAAACCTCAGAAGCACCGCCAGAAAATCCGGGGACCTGCCCCTGTTGCTGCCCCAAAGAGACACCGATGCTCCTCCATTGATGAGTGCTTCTCACATAATTTATTACTTTGGCAATGTTGATTTTATGGAGAATTAATTTGGAAGTGTCGTGTAATCAAAGACTTTTTGATGGGCGTGTGGTTGAAGGCCAGAGTGCGGTGTTGATGGCAGTAAAGGACGCGTCGGAATTCATTCAGGCTATGGACAGCGGGGTGGCAGCGCATTCTGGGGGAGAAATTTTTTTTTGTAACGGAGGAACAATCCTACAGCTAGCTAGACCACTATATGGATTTGACTGTGTAATTCAAACCTCCAGGGGAGTTAGCGCGGCCATACCAGTCAAAGCCCCCCTACTTCAGGATACTTATCCGGTGAGGAATCGAACCCCAAACCTTGAGAAGTACTCCCAAAGCCTGAATATCCGTCTAAACCATTGGAGCAACCCCTGAGTGAGTGTGTATTCTGGGGGAGACTTGATCAGGTCTAGAGCCAGCCTTAAGTGGGAACCGCCTAATGGAGGAGTGTGAAAATTAATGTTGATGGGGCGTGGATCAATGAGAAAAACTGTTTAACACAACTTTCTGTGAATAGTGGTTAACGGAGATGAATCGTAGTTGTCCGTTTCGGCTTTGAGTGGTCTGATTTAAATGAAACTTCAATTACGGCCCCTCCGTAAATAAGTCAATCTCGTGGATCAATAGTTCTGAGGCTGACGCTAGAGCTGCTGGTGCAATGGGTAATCCGGGATGCAACGGGGCGGTTCTTGGCAGCGAGGTCTGTGCACCTGGGTTCAATGAGGTCGGCTCTTTGTGCGGCAGCAAGGGGGTGGCGTGCAGCGGTGGAGTTGGCGGAGTGCTTGGGGTTGAATGATATTATAGTGGAAGGGGATTCGCGGCAGGTAGCAAGTTTTGTGAACGAGGAGGCGCGCTGCCCAGTTGAGGTAGAAATTATTGTGGAAGATATCAAGCGTTTTGGCGCAATAGTTGGGCAGGTGTAGTTTCCAGTTTGTTTGCCGCGTTCGGCCAACACTGTGGCGGATAAGTTGGGCTAATCATGGTTTTCGAGGTTTTGGTTTAAAGACTTGGGAAGTTAGGCCTCTTGATTGGTTATTGAGCTACTTAGAGTGAGACGATCATCTTTTTTGATGTTTCTATATTCGTTGTTATCAATAAAAATTCCCAATCATTTTGGGAAAAAAAAAAAACCAAAAAACTAGAAACTACTTTGGCTTATTAATCTTGGAGGATTTGTTTTTGTGTTTATTCAAATTAGTTCATTCTTTGTTACTTCTGCGTCAATTTTTTTCCGGATTATTAGTTCGTCTCGACAGAAGAAATCAGAAAAATACAAATTTGAATAAAAAAAAATCCAAGACGTCTATCTATTTTAGATTATCTTTGTCTTTAGTGAACTTTTTTAGGGTTCTAAACATTATTTTTTCCTTTTTAGATTTCCATAGTATACATGACCAATAATCCACAAATTGATGCAAAACCAACAAAGACAAAACTTCTTAAATGAAGATTAAAAATTAATCTTCTAAGATTATTAATGGGTTGTTCGGCTAAATAAGCCACTTTGCTTTTTTTTTTTTGGTCATTGTTCAATTTTTTTTGCATTTGTTAGTTTTTTGTCAAATTTTTAGAGATTATTGCTTTTTCATGATTAGAGAAATCTAAAAAGTAAAAAATTAAAATCGAAATCCAATTTTTTTTGAATAAAGAAGAAAAAATTGGCTTATTAACTTATTTTTGTTTTTATTCAAAAAAAATTAGGTTTCGATCGTAATTTTTTACATTTAAATTTCTCTCGTCATAACGAAGTAATAATTCCCAAAAAAATAATAGAAAAGGAAAGGGGTTCTATACTGTCCCTCAAGTCCTCTTGAGGGACAACACCTGCTGTCCCGGTCAAGCAGGGTCTGTTCCAATCTTACCCCGATGATCTGAAACGTGCACTTCATAAAGCTCGATGAGTAGAACAACTCTGCATAAAAGTCAGCTCGATCAAATATCATTAAATACTTGATTGGAATACATATAACTTGCCAATTATGGGTTCCAATGGATTTGATTTAGTGTTTCGGACCATTCTTTTCAAGATAAAAATATTTCAATTAGGCACTTAATGATATCTGATCGAGATGATTTTTTCGAAAGGAGTTGATCTACTCGACGAGATCTACAAAGTAAACGTTTTCAACTATCAGAGCAAGACCGGAGAGGGCCCTGCTCGGTCGGGACAGCAGAGCCCCCAGTCCAATTGAGAACAAGTGAAACAATGCCAAGAGCACGTGAAAGCTAGGATGGCCAGAAATTGTAGCCGCTCACTCTTGCGTGTCATTTGTTTGCTTTCGTTTTCTCAAATAATACCAATTTGTGTGGCCTCAAAAGCTTCTTACTTGGGGCATATATGGCTAGCTGTCCCAAGGGTTGCCTCTTCCTCTACCCAACACCAACAATGCGGTCACCTACTTCATATTCCGTTAATTATTGGATTGGACCATGTACGAACGTTTGGCGTCAAAAACATCAATTAATCAGTAGTTTGGTAGTTTTATAGCAAAATAACTTCTTAATTTTTAACAATGACATTTAGGTGTGTTTCGACAAAGTTGCTCGCAATTATTGTTACTGACATTTTGGTTGTTTTTTGAGAGTTACTCAGATCTCTCCAATTTGAGACTATTATTAAAATGTCCCATCCTGATAACATCGGTTAGTCAACCTGACATATTAGGATTGTTGGTCATGACCACAACCCGAAACGACGCTAGGACAAGCGTGATCAAAGCACAACTTGGTCGGTCAAGTGGCCGGGAGCTGAGTGCTACACATCGTAGCCATTGAGAAAGGTTGTTGGGTTAGGTGTGGGTGGAGCGACGAGGATGTTCCATACTAAAGTGGGGCAGATTGAGCCTCAATCCCCACGATGTCGTGTTAAAATAGTGTAGTGGAGCGAAATATCCGAAGGTTCAAAAGGTTAGGAAGATCCAAGGATTGATGAATTATTCCTGATCAATTAGTTGTCTCAGTTCATCTGCCCCACGAGGGACCCTGATGTGTCAGTCAAACCAATTATCCGAAGGATAAAACGATCCAAGTGGCCTAGCCGAGCTTCGATCCCACTCCGAAGGAAGGCGTATTTGTTTGTTCGGATATACGAACCATAAAGCTCGGTTTGTTCGGTAAAGCATATCGCCTGTTACTTTTCGTTTCCTCGGACATGATGACTTCGCTCGGGGACAGCCACACCAGAACCTTCTGGAAGCTTCTAAAGAAACGTGGGAAGGTCTCTCTGATAAAGGATGGGACGTCTCTGATTGATGTGACCTCTCCTTTCTGACTGGGCGGCTCCCCTTTCCCCAACAGGCGGCATTCATTTAATGCTACTGATTCATGATGTCATCCGAGCGTCACCGAGCACGTGGGTGACAGAAGTGGCCCAATCTACACTCTTTCCCTCTCTGCCTATAAATAGACGATTTCCTCCCCCAAGTAAAGGGTTCAACTTTTCTAAACTCTTCTCCCTCCTAGCATATATTTCTTACCCAAAAACTTCTTCCCGGCTCACCTTTCTGACAAGATCGTCGGAGCTTCTTCCCGGAGGAACTTCCCCCTCCGGTTCTGCAGGTACATGACGTACGGCGCCACGTCACTCGATTCAGAAGGACCAGAATAGAGAGGAAGAAATCAGCCCCCCACAATTGGCGACTCTGCTGGGGAAGGCATCTACCTAGCAATGTGGACCTGATTTCTATCACAAGCTCGATCTCACTTCTGTCCTTCTCTCTCCTCACCTCATGGCTCAACACATCCCTCCTCCTGGCCCGGAAAACTTCACCTTGGGGTTGTCCGGGTATGGATCCATCAATCAAGAACAAGGGAACGCTACACTCCCACACCAGTCAATCACTCGACGGCTCTCATTTCCCCCAACAGAGCTGGATATTGCCCTGGCGGAGCAAAAACGCCAAGCAGCGGTGATAGCCATGCTCCAGCAACGATTAGAGGAGCGCGACGAAACCCAGCTTGTCACTCCTATCAACGCCCATCCAGCTGGACCTAGCCAACCGACGAGACACCGAAAGAGGAGCAGACGGTCCAGTCGTAACCGCACCACAGGCCTGGCAGATCCCGAAAGACGAAACGTTTTCGAGCGTCTTGAACAGAACGCTCGGCCACAACAAACAGGTTCGCGTCCTCGGCTAGAGAGTCTTGTCCGAGCGGAAAGCACACGATCTTCGGCAACCCAATCCACCGCCGGAACACATCGAGAGGCGACATCGGGCAAAGAACGCCGCTCGTACAGACGTTACTCGGATCCGAGAAAGGAAAAACAGCCTGAGGATCTCAATGAACTTCGGCTAAGCTATCACGGCGAATATCCCGAACGATCAGTACCGCCGAATCCGGATTCCGAGTATCGCCAGGACGGACGGTATACCGAAGGATCACGAAGCCGAAGAGCTCCAAGCAAGGAAGGACGCTCGGAAAAGGATAACACCATCACCCTTTACGATCCGCTTACGGGACTCCCAACAGTGTACCAACCGGTGACTGATCCTAGGCAACAAGAGAAAGCTCGGCCAGAAAGATCCAAACAGGCCGAGGAGCTAACAGGGGAACGAAGAGAAAGACGGGGGTACCAAGCCGAGCGTCCTCGGCAACATCATCGCGAGCGTCGGCGCAGTCCCGAGCTTCGCTTGACAGTGCCGCCGGCAGCAGTTCAACCAAATCTCGTCCCAGAGGATAATTCGAAGCTCGGAAAGGCAAAAGCTTCCCCCTTCGTAGAGGCAATTCAGCAAGAGCGACCACCCGATCGGTTCGTCATGCCGAAGCTCAAGCGTTACGAAGCAAAGGAAGACGCAGTCGCGTTCGTTTGTCGCTTTCGCCAAATGATGAGCCTCCACAATTTTTCTGATGCACTTATGTGCAAAATCTTTCCCCTCTCCTTGAGTGAGCCAATCATGCTCTGGTACAATCAGTTGAAACCGAAGTCTATCACCTGTTTCAACGAGCTTGAGTTGGAATTCACGAAGAGGTTTGTGACCAGCAACGTTCAACCGAAGACCCTCTCAATGCTGGTGAATATGAGAAGGACCTCGGGTGAAACCCTCCGGCTGTACACCGAGCGATACTGGGAGGTATACAATCTTATTCCTGATTGCGATCAGGGAGTAGCTGCTGAATCATTTATGAACGGCCTGGACCCAAACTCGGCAATGTTTCGGGATCTCTCAAGGAATCCACCAAAAAGCATGGGGGAATTAATGACTATTATCGAGAAGGATTGTGTACATGAGGAAGCAATGGCCGAGCGTCATGTTCCGAAGGTCACTGAACCATCGAAGGCTCATCCTGTGGCTCGGAAGCAGGTGGCCAATGTCGGCCAGACTTCCAAAGTGAACCAGCCGAACAATAGGAATCGACCTCCGCAGCATCAAGCGCAACAAGTTATTCAACAAAAACGGGAACCAAGGCCGGACGAATATGTTGCCGAACAAACTACATTCACGGAGCCCATTTACAAGCTTCTATCCATCATCGGCACGCTCCCATTCTTCTCTTGGCCCACAGGATTTCTCGGCACAGCTGGCCAAGGACCTGGGATGTGTTCCTACCATAAGGAGCGGGGGCATTATACGACCAAGTGCCAGCCGTTCAAAAGGTACTTGGAGGAGCTTGCCGCGGCTGGACACCTCAATCCTTGGATCGACGCTCGGAAGAGTCCACTTCCGCCCCCACCTCCATTGCTCGGTGGCCATGTCAGTGTCATTCAGGGTGTCGCTTCGGAGGTACGAATATCCGAACTACAAACGGAAATCGATAAGGCCGTCGCTGCTTTGTTGGTTTGCAACGTCGGTACTTCGGTTAAAAGGAAATTTGAAGATCCGAATCATGACGGTCCAATAACTTTTACATCTGAAGACTTGAAAGGAGTTCAAGTGCCACATACCGACGCTCTCGTCGTTACAGTGATCATTGACAAATCCACTGTCCAACGGGTGTTGATTGACCAGGGAAGCTCGGCGGATGTGATGTTTTATTCTACTTTCAAGAGCCTTGGTCTATCCCCAAATCAACTTCAGCCAGCGACAACACCACTCGTTGGGTTTACAGGTACGCCGGTTTGGCCATTGGGTGCGATCAATCTCCTTGTGAGAGCCGGTTCCCGAGTGATTGACGTCGAATTCATAGTGGTTAGCTCTCCTAGCCCTTATAACGTCATCCTCGGTCGAGCCTGGCTACACGGGATGCAAGCCGTGGCCTCAACATACCATCAAGTCGTGAAGTTCGTCGGATGGAATGGAAGACAAGAAAGCCTCCGAGGGGATCAAGTACAGTCCAAGAAATGCTATATCAGCACCGTCACAACGAAACAAAGCTGCCTGGAGGTGCAGTGTGTGGAGAGTGGGGAAATTGATGTGCTTGAAGATGTGGGACTTCCAGCCGAGCAAAGGTCAGCCGAGGAACTTGTTCGCATGCCTATCTTGGAAGATGGCACTCGGTATTTTCTTATCGGAAGCTCTTTGACCGAGGAAGAGAGGAATGAGATGTTTGACTTCCTCATACGACACATTGAAGTATTTGCTTGGACTCCGCAGGAAATGCCGGGCGTAGATCCCTCGTTTGCAACCCATTATCTGAACGTTGATCCGAACAGAAAGCCAGTGGTGCAGAAGCTTCGGCGTTCTTCTGCCCTTCATGTTGAAGCTGTAATGACAGAGGTGGATCAATTGCTAGAGGCAGGGGCGATACGAGAAATACTTTACCCCACTTGGTTGGCTAACCCCGTGGTGGTTCCGAAGAAAAATGGAAAGTTGAGGGTTTGTGTGGACTACACGAATCTCAATGATGCTTGTCCAATGGACAGGTTCCCTCTCCCTCGGATAGAACAAATGGTGGACGCAACTGCAGGGTGTGAGCGGCTGAGTTTTATGGACGCATACCGAGGATACCACCAAATCGCCCTCGCCGAAGATGATCAAGAAAAGAGGGCTTTTATCTCTCCTCGGGGCGTCTATTGCTACAATGTTGTGCCTTTCGGACTGAAGAACGCTGGGGCTACTTTTCAACGAGCGATAACGTCCATGTTCCCTGGGATGCTCGGAAGAATTTTGGAAGCGTATATCGACGACTTAGTGTGCAAGAGCAAGTTCGCTCGGGATCATCTTCGGGATCTTGGAGAAGTTTTTGCCGTCCTGAAGAAACGAAAGCTACGACTGAATGCGGAGAAGTGTGCGTTTGGTGTCAGCTCCGGCAAATTCCTGGGATACATGATTAGCCACCGAGGCATAGAAGCGGATCCGACGCAACTGACTGCCGTGCAAAACCTCCGAGCCCCAACGACTGTTAGGGAAGTGCAGCGTCTTACAGGAATGGTTGCGGCATTGAATCGGTTTATACGACGTTCGGGAGACCTCTGTCGACCGTTCTTTCAAGCTATCAAGACAAGCCGCCGAAGATTTATATGGACCGAGGAATGTGAGCAGGCTCTGCAGTCACTGAAAGACTACTTGTCACATGCTCCCCTCCTGGTCAAACCACAACCAGATGAAGATTTGTATCTTTACCTCGCAGTCTCGGATCATGCCACCAGTTCAGTGCTTGTTCGGAAAGAAGGGATGGAGCACCAACCAATTTTTTACTCGAGCAAGACGATGACGGATTCTCAGACTAGGTATCTGCCTATGGAGAAGTTAGCATTGGCCCTCGTTTCGTCTAAAACGAGCCTTTTGCCTTACTTCCAATGCCATAGGATCGTGGTCCTTACTGAGTTTCCTCTCAAAGCGGTTCTTCGGAAGACGGATTCCTCTAGTCGGATCCTCAAGTTCTCTCAAGACTTGGCAAACTACGACATCCAGTTCGAACCTCGGACGGCTATCAAAGGCCAAGCGTTGGCCGACTTCTTCGCCGAGCTTACACCAGGCTTGAAGGATGAAGCTAACGCCTTGGCTCTTGCGGAGACCGAAGCTCGGATAGCTGCGACCGAGGCTCACATGGAATGGATCCAACGACCAGCCGATGCACGTCGCTCAAGATTTACGCTCGGCACAAAACGGCCTATTCATGAGTGGAACTTATTCTCTGGGGATGCTTGGAGGATGACTGTGGATGGGGCCTCGAACATCAATGGGGCTGGTGCTGGAATTGTTCTTGTGTCGCCCGAGGGAACGGTGCACGAAAGTGTTGTCTCCATCGGTTACCGAGCGACCAACAACGAAGCTGAATACGAAGCCTTAATTGCTGGGTTGCGACTTGCCCTTCGACTCGGTGCGGATTCCGTTCACGTGTTCTGTGACTCTCAGCTCATCGTGGGACACCTGAATGATGACTATCAAGCTAGGGATGAACGAATGAACGCTTACGTAAGCCATGTTTTGGAACTTCTTAAACAGTTTGGACGAGTGGAAATCGAGTGGATTGCTCGGGAGCATAATGCTCATGCTGACGCCCTGGCAGGCCTCGGATCGGCGTACCGAGCCTCGGGCAGTCGCACGATAGTGTTTGACGAAATCGACACTCCGAGCTTTGAACCCTCGGACCCTCCCATCGCAGCAATCTCGTTCGGCTCAAGCCAGCTTGATCCCATAGTGTTGTACCTTCGGGATCGAACGCTTCCTTTAGACAGGAAGGAAGCTCACAAGATACGTTGCCGTGCCGCCAATTACTTTTTGGATCCTAATGGACATCTTTACCGAAGAACGTTCACAGGCCCGGATTTGAAAGTGGTGTATGAGATTCAAGTAGAAGGCATCCTGGACGAGCTTCATTCGGGTAGTTGTGGGGCTCATTCAGGAGGACGAAGCATGGCGCAGCGGGCGTTAACTCAAGGGTACTGGTGGCCGAAGATGGTGAAACAATCCGAGGAGTATGTGAAACGCTGTGTTCGGTGCCAAAAGCACGCTTCCCTTATTCACCAACCAGCGTTTCCTCTCAAAATGATCACCAGTCCTTGGCCTTTTGCAGTATGGGGCTTTGACATTGTGGGAAAACTGCCCAAGGCACCTGGGGGTTTTGAGTATTTGATAACAGCCACGGACCTGTTCACTAAGTGGGTCGAAGCCAAGCCCATGGTGAAGACGACTGCAGGCGACGTAGAACGGTTCATTTGGAAGCATATCATCTCGAGGTTCGGTGTGCCGTATGCTATTCTTTCGGACAACGGATCTCAGTTCGTGGCCGCTGCCCTTAAAGCATTCTACAAACAACGGAAGATTACGATCCAGAATTCTTCGGTTGCGTATCCACAGGGCAATGGTCAAGCCGAGGCATCCAACAAGACCATCACTCGGGGGCTTAAGCGTCGTTTGGAGCGGAAGCTCGGATTGTGGGTTGATGAACTCCCTCATGTCTTGTGGGCCTACCGAACCACGCCTCGGCGTTCCACGGGTCGTACCCCGTTCTCAATGGCCTACGGCATGGAGGCCGTTCTCCCTCTCTCCTTATTGATCCCAACCGCTCGTACGGAGAATTTCAATCCAGTGGATAACAATGCATTGGTGGGTTCTGAATTGGACTTTGCCGAAGAACTCCGTGACAACGCTAACCTTCGGCATGCCGCGTACCAACAAGAAGTGGCTAGGGGCTACAACAAGAACGTTCGGTCTCGACCATTTAATGTGGGGGACCTCGTTCTTCGGATGGTCGTTGAAGCAAGCAAGTTGACGAAGCTTAAGGATCCATACGAAGGTCCTTACCGAGTGATCGAGAAAATTGGTCATGGGGTGTACAAGCTTGCCGAGATGGATGGAACTCCCATACCGAACCCTTGGAACGCTCAGAAGCTTCGGAAGTTCCATGGCTAGCTGATATTTCACACTTTCGCTTTTATCCAATTTTTATTCCTGTTAACTTTTGTAAGCCTTTGGGCCATTATAATAGAAAGTACCATTTCTTATCTTGTTTATTTTTTTTTTAAGTCTTGGGTATCTCACCTAGCCCAGTTTTAAGCCGTTGGGCTCACACTCATACTGATCTGGGCGAAATCCACTTAGCCCTCGGCAAATGCGTTCGGGCGAAATCCTCTAAGCCATTGCCATCATGTTCACTCAGAATCACACAGATGTTCTCCTCGGATAATCTTTCGTTTTTATTCCCTCGGATCTTTTTCTTTTACTATCTGCTTGGATTCCCGCCTCTACCCTTCGGCAATCCGAGCAGCTAGGGGGCTATTATATTATGAGAAGGATAGTGAGTCGAGTTACTAACATGACGGAACAGGAACAACGAAATTTGCAAGTCAGATTTGCATTTTGCAAGTCAGATTTGCATTTTTAATCCCAAACCTATCCGAACGACAAACTTGATTCACAAAAGACTTATGGAACGAGCAACAATACTTGAGCAAATTCTTCACATTTCAGATAATATAACAATCCGTTGCATTGCGTGCCAACTGGCAAAACATTGTTTATGTTCAACTTAACAGAGAGAAGCAAAATACAAAGCAAACTACAAAAACAAAACGCCGAGAACATCTCAAGGGATTTCACTCGGAAAAAGAGGCAGTGTAGGGTCATCTGTTGGAGCTGGAGTGGTGTCAACCTCGATGGCTGCACTTGCGGCCTCCACCACGGGGTCAGGCTGTTGCTCTGCCTCGGCATGCTGCTGTTGCTCCTCGGTATTCTGCGCTTCGGCCAGACTCCGAGGAGGGACCTCTACAAGCATCCTTCGTTCATCGTCGGCCTCCACGCCAGCATCATCGAAGCCCGTATTATAACCCAGCATAAAGCTTGCTTTATGCTGTTCTTCGAGCAACTCAGCCTGAGCCTCGACAAGCTCTTCAGCAGCAGCATCTTGGGCCTCGTAGTACCCCCGGTTGTACTCCTTCTCCAGCTCAACCTTCATCTCTTCCCGACCGAGAGCTCTTCCCTCGGCAAGACCCTCGTCCTTCCCCTCCGCCCTGGACTTCCCGGCAGCCTCTTGCAAGCCTTTGACTAGCTCGTTGAGGTTGAATACCTGAGCCTCCAAAGACTGGCGAGCTGCCTCGGATTCCTCCCAGCTCTTCTTGTATTCCTCGGCCGAGTCTTTGTTTACTTGCAGAGACTGCAACAGCAGCTTCTTCTTCTTTTCATGCTCGGAGAGGTGAAGATTCACACTCATAATAGACTGGGAGGCCTGAAAGGAACGAACAAAATATTATTACAAGTAAACAAGGAGTGAAACAATTGAACCAAGGAAACGTACCCTGGCCGCATGGTAGTAATACTCGGTGAGCGCGGCTTTGAGCGATGGGGGATGCTGAATGTCCCTCGGCAAGCCTACCCCAGACAAGAGAGTCAGGGCGAGGGACGGATCTTCCCGCAGGCTGTCGGATTTCAACACCTGCTTCTTGTCAGGGGTGACGAAGCTCGGCGACCAGGGGACGTTTTCTTCACTCGTCTCCTTCCCCTTCGCCGTCACCCTTGCCGTGCTCCCGGTCTCGGTCTGCACCGTTCTCTGCTTCTTGCTGGCCGGAGCTTCCTTCGGTGACAGAGGAGCAGGTGGAGTACGTTTCGGTGGAGGAATCTTTTTGCTCGGGCCAGAACCCGAGGCCTGTGAAGCTCCTGTTTTCTTCGAGGGGCCTTGGGCCTTGTCTCTTTGTTTTTCCTCGAGCTTCTTTTGAAGCACGTCCTTCATACTCCTGGGAGGCATGCTTTCTTCTTCTTCGGGAGTAGAACCTTCGGCTGGTTCGCGGATTAAACCTCGGAGGGGTCTGTCTTCGCTCGGTGAAAGACCGTCGTGAAGATCCTCTCTCTCCTCGGGACTTTGTTCTTTATCCGCGGCTTTCTTTCGAATCCTGCCTCCGTATGACGCCTTGTAGCCGAGGATCGTCGGAGCGTCTCTTTCTTCCGAGGGAATAGTGAGCAGGGAAGCAGCAAGCCTACACCCCCTCGCTAGTCTGAGTAACTCTTTGTTAATCGTAGTCGTAACTGCAGAACGGAGAAGAATATTCAGCACAATAAGAATGTGTCAAAATGAGACGAGCAAAACAAATTAGAACAATACAAACAACAGTTTCTTACGAGGTTCGCCCCTGCGTGTGGCAATTTGGAAGTGGCCATACTCATCGGGGGGATACTGATAATTCCCCCGAACTTCGACGTAGTCCGAAGCCCATTTTTCGGAGTCGTACATCCCCTCTGGGATAATCTTTGCCATGTTCCTTCGGGAACACAGATAGTATCTGGAGTATCTTACGTTTCGAGACATGGTGTAATTTTCGAATATGTGGTGGGCTTCGAGCGGGAACATCTTAAGCTCGGCGAGCTTTATGATTGAGTGAATGATGCGGAAAGAGTTGACGCTCAGTTGGCATGGCGTCAACGTGAATATGTACAGGATCTCCCTAAGGATCCTGTGCATAGGGAATCGAAGTCCCCCCTCGGTTATGGCCATGAGGGGAACTGTAATGTGTTCGTCGGAATACCTTATCCGAGGACCAGGGACAGGGGTAACGACCACGTCATTTGGGATTTTGTAAACCCGACGGAAGGACGTCATCCCCTCTTCGGTGTCGAACGACCTCCAGTAGGGACATGGGTCCCTTCCCGTGCGATCAGGAATTACATCGGGGTCTAGTGGGACAATTTTCCTCTTCTTTTTGGGTATAGAGGAAGCCCCGGCTGCTTTTTCTTCGCCCTCGGCCTGGCTTGACGAAGCCGTAGCTGTCCCTCTTGCGGCCGCGTCTCTGTCGGACTCCGTTTCTTCGGCTTCATCGTCGCCATCCGTCGGATTGTCTTGTTCCTTATCCGACGGGTCGTCCTCTAGATTGACTATGTCACTTTCTGGTGGCATTGTTCGGAGAGGAACAACGTTAGCAGGGATAGATCCTTCGGAATCTCCAGAATCCTCACCTTCGTCCGTAAGTCGGTAACTCCGACCAAGACGGGCTACGACGTCGGTAATTGCGAGGCTCGAGCCCCCAGCGCCTAGAGTTGCGCTGTCTACCGAACGGAACGACTCCCCAGACGAAGCTGAAGCAGAAGTCTCCATACCTAAAAACAAAAGTGCAAGGGGAAAGACCGTCAGCGAGTTGCATGGTCAAATCCTAGTGTGCCTACGTTCGGTGATGAGGCGTGCCCTAGCGAACAAACTCTTCCGAGAGACGACCAGTCGAAGGGAAAGTTCGAGTGAAATTCCAAGTGTGAAGACTACTCCTATTCGTGCTCGGAAGAACACGAGTTGAAGATGCATCTATGTTCGGAAGAACACATGAACACCTTCAACCCAATCTACAGTGCACAGGCAGAAAAACCAGGCGACAAGGAAAGAAAAACAGCCCAGAAAGCGTGTAACGGAACTTAAAATGCAAAAATGGTGCAGGGAAATAGAGATATACCTGGGAATCGAAGAAAAATCTGGGTCGAAAGCTTCAAAATCGTCAAGAACCTACAGATGGCTTGATTTTCTGGGGATGGGGACGGAACAAACTGTTCGAACGTTTGAGAGAGAGAGAAAAAGTGATTTTCTCTCTCTTCACGCCCTCTTTTATACCTAGGAGCGAAACCCGAAGCGTCGCCGAGCCCCCAACCGTAGGATTTGGGCGGGAGATTGACATGACCGTCGATGGGTGACACGTGGAAACACGGGGGGTGCGCCGTATCGATATCCAATGACAATAGGACGCGTGGCGTCATCTAAAGCTGGCGGTTGCAGAGGCATTAAATGGAAGATACCTGACGATTCAACACCTCTTTGACGTTTACCCTTGGATTGACGTTCGGAATAGCCTGACAATGATCCCGCTTCGGTGGTCAATTGTTCTTCGGCCACTACTGATTTATCAACTCCTCCTTCCTCTCCGAGGCTTTGCAGCCATGGAAACAGGAGTTGAGGGGCTATTGTAGTGGAGCGAAATATCCGAAGGTTCAAAAGGTTAGGAAGATCCAAGGATTGATGAATTATTCTTGATCAATTAGTTGTCTCAGTTCATCTGCCCCACGAGGGACCCTGATGTGTCAGTCAAACCAATTATCCGAAGGATAAAACGATCCAAGTGGCCTAGCCGAGCTTCGATCCCACTCCGAAGGAAGGCGTATTTGTTTGTTCGGATATAGAACCATAAAGCTCGGTTTGTTCGGTAAAGCATCGCCTGTTACTTTTCGTTTCCTCGGACATGATGACTTCGCTCGGGGACAGCCACCCAGAACCTTCTGGAAGCTTCTAAAGAAACGTGGGAAGGTCTCTCTGATAAAGGATGGGACGTCTCTGATTGATGTGACCTCTCCTTTCTGACTGGGCGGCTCCCCTTTCCCCAACAGGCGGCATTCATTTAATGCTACTGATTCATGATGTCATCCGAGCGTCACCGAGCACGTGGGTGACAGAAGTGGCCCAATCTACACTCTTTCCCTCTCTGCCTATAAATAGACGATTTCCTCCCCCAAGTAAAGGGTTCAACTTTTCTAAACTCTTCTCCCTCCTAGCATATATTTCTTACCCAAAAACTTCTTCCCGGCTCACCTTTCTGACAAGATCGTCGGAGCTTCTTCCCGGAGGAACTTCCCCCTCCGGTTCTGCAGGTACATGACGTACGGTGCCACGTCACTCGATTCAGAAGGACCAGAATAGAGAGGAAGAAATCAGCCCCCCACAAATAGGTTTGAAGGATATATAAATTAACCACTTATAATAAGCAAAGAATCTGTCTAGTTTGGATTGCTTTGTTCTTAGCGAATATGTTAATACTTCTTCAATTCTCTTGTTATGGCAAACCAATAAACCCATAAAAATTTGAGGCCAAACTAACTGTAGCAAACAATGTTTTGTGCAAATCTACATTAATAAATGAGAGTTCTATTTAGTAATGCATCAACTTGGTGCAAGCCAGCGAGGTTAAAAGTGCTACTTTGTTTTTTGGTCATACGGTATACATAAGCAGGGGTTAGCGGGATGTTAGTATGTTAGTCAATGGGGGTTCAGAGGCTATCCATAGCCCTGAACCTCAAACCTGCTTCCCGTGAGACTCGCACTGATCAGGTCACCACTAGAAAGAGAAATGAGACAACCAACTTGACAAACTTAGTTTCTCAGGGTAAAAGTGATGCCCTAAACAGGAGTATTTTTTCAGTAATTAATAAAGAAACGAAACCCAAAACACGTCTTCTCTTGTTCAATACGAGAAAGTCTACAAACACAAAAATGTGCAATATTTATTAATATCAATGAATTTCTTACTCTTCCTCGATAAGAAAACAACATACAGAATAATTTGCACAGCATTCTTATGTGGCATTCTCTCATTGGTAATTGAAAACTAACAATCTATCCAGCTGCCAAAGAAAAACGGTCACATAGGCATGTTGTTTTTCTCGTCATCAACAAGAGATGATGTGTTTTGGGTCTTGAGTTCACGCTAATATTTTCTATATTTTTTGTTTTTGGTCTTTTTGTCGTCTTTTCTGAAATTTTGTTGAAATTACATTTTATTTTTTTGGGTTATTCATCCAACTGATTGAGAGGAGTCTAAGAAATAAAAAATTACGATGGGAAGCAAAAAAAAAAAAGTTCACTAAGGATGAAAAAAGTACAAAACAGTATGTTTTTTTTGTCTACGGTGTCGTATCATATGAATTTTTTTCAATTTCGGTCTATATTTTTATACTTTTCTAATTTTTCTCGTTGAGAAGAAAGATTAGTCTCATAAATGAACAAACGAAAAAGTCATGTCTTCAAACTTTCATGAGGATGGTTTTATTTTCTTTTTTCCATGAGAAAATAGAAAATGAAAAACCTTGGTGAGTTTGGCCCGGAAGTGCTACATTGGGACTAAGGCCCAATATCTTGCGGGCTGAAGCCCGATACTACATACTTGGGCTGGAAATGCTAGGTTGGGTCTTAGGCCCAAAATTTACAGACTTACCATAACCAACCAATTGGTGCTACAGGGGGCTGAGTTTGAGCTCGAGTGGGCCGAGACTGTATAACTTTTTTCTATTTCTTTTTTTTTTTGGGCTTTTCGCACTTCAAATAATAGACCATATGCAGATAGGCTACTTCACATATCTGCCAAGAAGTATTTGTTCGACACCGCATAACCATCTCTCTAGGAGATCTACTACCATTATGTCGGGATCGAAGTTAAGTCTCACCTTGTGCTAAGAACGCTAAAGAGTATGTTTAGCTCCATCAAGTTGTTATGGATACCTGAAAGCATAGAGCTAGAAATATTTAAAGACTTACCCATAACCAACCACTGGGTGTCATAACCTTCTCTTTCATCTTCGTGTCTGGGAAACTTGATTAAGCTACTGACCCGATTAAAAGAAAAAAAAAAGGATTTGAATTATTGAAATACAATGTGTAGTTTGCCTGATTGATGGCTTGATCCGGGTCTGTTTTGATGATCCGAGTCATTCACTATATCTATTCGAAACACATTTCTCTTCACAAACTGGATACTTAATGAATATTATTGAGATGAAATCTCTTTGTAACCGCTACTAGGGCATTATGGATGAAATTTTTGATGCTAAAAAATTAGAAAGGCCGGATACAGGGAATATTAAACAAAAACAACGAGCGAGGAAACAGGGATTATTAAATAAAAACAGTTAGTGAGGAAACAGGGATTATGAAAATAATAAAATGAGTCTTTATGGTTTACGTCTTTTTATTTATCAATAAAGTCACAATATTTAATATTCATATACTCCTGGGGTGGACACAAGATGTAGGGCCTGTTTGGTAGGCCAAACGTTGACAGCTTCTACTAAACTAGGAAAAGGAAATTAAAATAAGCACTTTCAACCCGTCTCTCTCTCTCTCTCTCTCTATAAGCACTTTCAACCCATCTCTCTCTCTCTCTCTCTCTCTCTCTCTCTCTCTCTCTATATATATATATATATATATATATAACTTCAAGTAAGGGCGCCCTTACTGTATTAAGTTAAGAACGTCCCTTTCCCGACCAATTTGTGATGATCTGAGTCGCTCAATATGTTCAGAACGTGATTTTAAAGGTACTCGCGAGAAATCAGCAAAAAAAAAAGACCGGAAGGGTTTGATCCGAGCAGTTTTTGTTTATATTTTATCGAACGGTTCAAATAAAAACTGCTCAAATCAAGCCCTTTCCGGTCATTTGTTTTGCTGATCTCTCGCGAGTACCTTTAAAATCACGTTCTGAACACATTGAGCAGATCGGATCATCGAAATTTGATTGGGAAAGGGAAGAAAATGGGACGTCCGCATTTTATTTAAAATGAGAACGCCCTTACCTGAAGGGGACTCATATATATATATAATTGGAAAAAGAAACAAAATTAAAGAAGAAAACAAGAACAGTAAACGTTACCTCTTTATAATTGGAAAGGCCATAGATTCATAATAATGAAAAGGAGACAGCTACTTTGTTCTTTTTTTCCTTTTTTCCCAATAGGGGTTAGAGGGGGATTAATCAATCATCAGTGGGTTAATAACAACAACGGGGTCGACATCTCCCCATAGGCTCAAACTTCAGATCTCCCCGTGGCAACGTGCAAGTTTTTTTTTTTTTAACACTTACTTGATTCCCTCAATCATTCTTGCGATAAAATTTTAGGAGGTGATGATCAAGAGAATGGTTGAAGTTGATCGGGCGCTCTCAATATCCTGAATGAAACAATTTTGTTTAGGAAACACATCGACAATTTGGATGTCCGATCAATTTAAAATGTTGGGTGAACATTCTTGTCCACAAGCCATAAAAGATGATCGTATCAGAACATCGAAAGTACACATGTCAATGGACCGGATTGAATCCGAATTCTAAATTGCTCGAATCCGATCCGAATTCGAACTTCATAAATCTGGTAGTAATAATCTGAATATGTAAAATTGGATATCTAATCCGAAAATCCGAATCCCATCCGAATTTTTTTTACTTTCAGAATTTTAGCAGAAAATTTCAAAATTAAAAAAAAAAGGAATTTTTAAAATAAAGTTCAGATTATATTGATAACGGATTTAATGCAATACAATCCGAATTCGATCCAATCTGTATATGGATTACCGGATTCGAAATTATCGGATTCAGATCGGATTTTTCATATCGGATTTGGATTAGATCCGATCCAACGGCAGGCCTAATCGGAAGGATCTGGGAAGACTGCAAGTTCCAGTCCCAAATGAAACTGAAGAGAAGTATTTTTTTTCTTACATGCATCTCGACTAATTTCGAGATGTTTGAAGTTTACAGTTTACCCGGAGAGAAGGTGACCGCAAAGGGAAAGGGCCAAAAATAGGCGGGCCATGTCCGAACAAGTGGGAAACCCAGAATTACGCAGAAGCAACAAAAGCCCAGTGGCTTGACGTTGACTGGCAACTGGGCGGATTAGGTGTAAAGTCAGAAAAAATGTTTCAATTCTTTGTGACTTGTGGGGGCCCCTTGAGGCCCTACCATTTCTTGTCCGTTTACATCGGTTTCTCTCTGGTGAGTGTGAGACATGAATCGAATTGATTGATTTCGGCTGCCAAATTAGGGCATTGCATATGTTACTAGATGTGTGATCACTGACGAGATCTTATCGGCAAAAGAGTTAGATAAGTCGTAGCAAACGCGTTAGGCAACATTGCGATACTGCACACAACGGATTCACTCAAGCACTACCTCAAGACGGGGTTGGGTCCACCATTGATGGTATGGTATAATGGTGAGAAACCGATGGCAGAATAGTAGCCTCTCCAAACTTAGGCCGAATTAATTAAAGAGAATATGTCAAATTTTTTCTTTCTATTTTTTTTTTTGGTCAAAAGTTTAGAAGATTATATTGGTAATAGCGTTAGGCACTTACATAACAGAATTCATTACAAAAATTTTGGACAAAGCCAAACAAATCATCAAACTATTGTAAACGAGAAAAACACTAGGCAGTCGATGTCTTTCACCCCGACTCATGCTTGGAGCCTGACGCAAAAAGCGACTGTCGCAATCTGCTATATGTTCAATCAGCAGTCTCAAAAGAGATAAAGTGCTAGCCAAGAATAAGAGACAACAAATACTTAGACAATCAAATAGACTTCAACCAATTATGAATGCACTAATAAACTTCTAAAAAACTATAATAGAGAGAACAGAAATAAGGAGAACTAATGTATATTAGAACAAGCACCAATTTAAACCCAAAAAAGCTAAAGAAATTGATCGAGGAGACTGATGGTGCGAACTGACGGCCACGGGAACCCACTCTGGCCCCGCATGGATGATCCGAGCCGATGAATAATTTTTTAAAAAAAATCAAGTGGGCCTATGAAAAATCAATTCAATTCAATATGTGTAAGTGCTCAATCCAATCTTTCACGAGCCCCTACACATATCGAATTGACCTGATCTTTCACGAGCCCATTTGGTTTTATTTTAAAAAAAATTATTAAACAGTTCGAACCATCCGTACGGAGTCCGGAGTGGACCCCACATGGTTCTCGATACGCAACGTTGCTGCTTTCCGGTCAGTTTCCGTAGCAGAATTGAATCAAAACTAGCTCAAATTTAATTTTATTGTGATGGGGACCCCTTAGCTCACTTGGTGATGCCACTCTATAATAATATGCATAAAAGGGTATTTCGTGTTGGTGGCATTTGAACCCAATTTAGAACCACGACTACGATTTTGACGGCCATTACAGGAAAGAGTGTATTTGCTCTCATAAGTAGGACTAATAATTTAAAGGGTCCCCCTCCCCTTGCCCCTGAGGGCTCCCCATTGACCTTAGTGGAAAGATTTTTTATTTAAATTGATTTTTGTTTACGTCGTAACCATTGTGTCTCAACAAATGATAGTAATGGTGGCTTATGATTGGTCCACAAAAAAACATTGTGTATGATGGCGAATACTTGATTTTTTATTTTTATTTTTTAGTGAAAGCAAAAAGTTTTCTGCTGTGATATCACCGTTCGATGGTGCAATGGAGTTATGGAGAGAAACCGGCCGGTGACCTTTTTCACCGAGAGAGAGATAGAGAGAGGAGAAAAGGGTTCGATCTCCTCTGTCCCGAAAACCTAATTTATGCCTCTGCATTGAGAGGTTTTTCAGTCATTGGATTATGGGTTTTTTTGTGTGTTTTAAATTTAACGGCCGAAAAATCCCTCAGCACAGAGGCACAAGGTTTTCGGCACAGAAGATCCTGTCTCGAGGAGAAACTGGTGACTTGCTAGTAATGCACAGTAGCCTCTCCAAACTTTCCCAAAAGAACTGAGAGAACAAACATAAGACTTGCCCAAACACACAAAAAACAGATAAGGAGAAGTAACGAAAAGAGAATGGGTGGAGTCTTTAAGGGGCGGGGTGGCACGGGCCATCCCAGTATTAACGTCTCACTAAAAAATTATGATTTTGTTTTTACAATTTTCCACCATTTTGAATAGATATTGTTTAACTACCGTTGATGACGATTAACCTCTAAAAACATCATGTTGTTTTTTTTTTTGTGTTATGCATGCTTACTATCTGCATACGGGTATTTTTTGATATTAAATACTCTCTTCGTCCCAAAAAAGTGTCCAATTCGAAAAATGAAAACTTAAAAAAATACATTATAGTTCACAAACACTCACACTTTCATTCAAATTAATAGATATCAACGAGAGTTTTTTCAATATATCAAAAATAGTTTGGATTTGTTTGAATATACATATACTTTTTAAAATTCTCTGTTTTCAGATCAGACTGTTTTTGGGAATGGAGATATTAATCTTTTTAGAAGTCACCTGCAAGTTCAAACATTCCTGACTCCGCCACTTAGACTAAATCTATTTTCATTACTGTAACACCTCAAAAATGAGAAGTGATCGGTTATGAACCATGAGGCTAATCCGTAAAAGTAAAGCATATAAATTAACTAATTAATACATAAATATCACAGACCTTTGAAGTTAATTAGAAGAAGTATCATTAATTAGGAAAAGGCCCAAACCTAGAATATAATCCTACGGTGCTAAACCAACAATGGACATCAACACAACCACCACTCAAGCCTATTCCCAATTAGCTCACATGCATCACCAAATTGAAGCCTTTTTTGGGCTGTACAACACAGCACCAAAACTCATGCACGGCAAATCCAAGCAGCACAAAAAGAGACAAGTCCTGCTCTGGTAATTACCTCCATCATCAAATCCCCACTTGGGCTCCCTGTTATTCAATCTCACACACACGCACAACCCGAACGACATTCGGACCCTCCACTTTACACTAACCACAACAACACTAGCACACCCATCTGCTCTCTCTCTCTCTCTCTCTCTCTCTCTCTCTCTCTCACACACACACACACACACACACACACCAAAGTCACCATTCACATCACACAAACTCCTCCACTACTCCATATTTCATCAACATGCAATAAAACAAATCAATTGGTGGCAGTAAATTAACTTTTACAAAACCCATCTAACCTCTCAGCAAGGAAATAAAAGAGAAGCGAGAATAATGAAGGGAACGAGAGTCGCTTACCCCAATGGTCATTAATTTGCCGAAACCTTGACTACGGCTTCTCTCTCGTCCGCAATAAGTTCTCTCAGCCTCTTATCTCAATTGCTTTGCCCAAATAAAACCCTTACACCATGAAAATATATCCTAATTTTGTTAAACTACCCACTACTCCCTATATTATAACTAATTAGTTAATTAGAATTAGATAGTACGTAACACAATTTATAAAATTACCATCCGGTACCACTATTTTACCCAAAATCAATCTCATACCTCAAATATTACAATCGTGTCAACAATATCCATAGCGCGTACAAAAATAATTACTTGGGACCCAACCACAACTCCAATTAATAAACTGCCAATATAATTAATTAATTAAATAAAAATGCTAGGCCGTAACAATTACCTTTTTTATGGGACCCCTATCTCGCTTAGTCATGCCATTTAAATATGTATTTTTTAAAATTCTCTGTTTAAGCTTTAGGAATATTTGAATATACATATATTTTTTAAAATTCTCTGTTTTCATATCAGACTTTTTTTGGGAATGGAGATATTGATTTTTTAGAAGTCACCTGCAAGTTCAAATATTCCTGACTCCGCCACTTAGACAAAATCTATTTTCATTACCTTTTTTATGGCACCCCTAGCTCGCTTAGTCATGCCATTTAAATTAGACAAAAATCATACCAGTGCCACTAATTAAGGAACATAGAGAACAATACAAACCCATGTAATATTTAAACAAAACTCTCTAATATAAAATCCACACTTCATCAAAATATCTGGGTTTTTTTTTTTTTTTGATCCGCAAAATATCTGTGTTTTGTTGCTGAATTTTTGGGCTAATTACGCAATTTTTAAAAGATATTTGGAATAAGTCAGAGAGGAACAAGTCATAGTAGCTCAATGACAATTGATGTGGGTGACCTTAACTCAGAGCAAGTGGATCAAATTTGCAAAATGATTTTGCTAAAGTCATATGCGACACAGTCAAAATTTTATATAATATAGAAAAAAAACAGCCTTGTGTTGATGCCATTCGATTAAACTCGTTGTCTGGGCGTTGTCACTGCATGAGTAAGAAGTTATGGACCGAAACTTTTTGGTTTTGTCCTTATTTAAATTTTTTTCTGCATACGTTAGTTTTGCGCCATATTTTAAGCATTATGAGTTTGAATCGGAAAAGTAAAAAAATTAAGACTTTTATACAAGTATTTTTTGAAATATCCAAAAAAAAAAAGGCCGAAAAACTATTTACAGCAATTTTGATCATCAGTGAACAAAAGTATCATAAAAAAATCTGTTAAAATATTATTCCGACAACCAATATAGCAGAGGGTGTATGTATTTGCTCTCGTATATCCATTATCCACAAAGCAGGTCTAATAAAACAAAGGGACCCCATCCGTCAAGGGATCAGCTCACCTTCATGCCTTATTTACCAAAAACCCTCCGAACTCAGTTTTTCGGGTTCTATTATGGGCCAACGATAGTAATTCGAACCGTTCAATTGGTAGTCCTTTTTAGAAATAACGAATGTGTAAAAACTCAGCTTAATCGATCATCATTAAAAGACATGAAAATTTTATATTAAATGAAAAAGTTCACATAATTTTAAAACATGAACCATACATTTTATACAATTTATTTTATGTATTTGTCAATGCCCGATTAAGTTGGATATTTTTACAGATGATATCAGCAAGCAGAACTGATTGAATCACAGTTGTGCGCCTGTAACCCAAAGGGTTCGGCCAAGTGGTTGTAAGAAAACAATAAATGCTCCTCTATGAGGTCACTGGTTTCATTCTTACCGAGGCCAAACATTCCAAACCTTAGGGCCACTGGTGGTTATGTCCAATCGTTACTTTCAGCGCTTCAGAATTAATTGAAAAACATGCAAGCTGGCCCCGACATTCGGTTATAAAAAAAAAAAATACTTTTGGAGGGATTTAGTGGATGCTTACCATTTTCGTCCTTAGTGGAAAGATTTGTTATTTAATTAATTTATTGTACGTCTGTAACCATTATGTCTCAAAACAATAATACAGATTGATATAATAAGGAAAAGAAATGGGTTGTGATTGGTCCACAAACATTAGTGTATGATAGCCAATCATAGAAGTAGTTGATTCTGTTTTATTTTAATGAGAAAAGCAAAAAAAAAGTTTTCTCCTGTGATATCATCCATGGCGTGGGAGAGAGAAAGGGAACAGGGTGTGTGTGTGCGGGTGGTTGGCAGGTACAAAGATGGAGTAACATCCTCTTCCTTTACGCTTCATACAATATAAAACTATGGCGACACGGCCTTGTCCGGTTAGAATTTTGAGAATAATGAGTGGAGCAGGATAAGGAGAGAAAATTTATTAGAGATCGTGCCCAGAAATTTTGAGATTCCAAAATATTTTCAAACTTTTATTTTTCGGTATTTAGTTGGCACTTGAAAATATTTTCAGAAATTAACAAAATAGTGTAGGGGCTTAAACGGTGGACAGATATGAGAATTTTAGAATTGAACATGGAAACGATTGAGGAAACTGAGCAGTGGAAATTGCAGTAGAAGACAGCGAATTCATTTCGGAAAAATAACTTACGGAAGATTTAATGATAAGTCAATTTCATCCAATTCATGAAAAACGTTTTACATGTAAAATATTTTCTTAAGTTTTTACATAACCAAACATCGGAAAATAGGTAAAACATTTTACGTCCAAACAAACGGAGCCTAATAGGGGCCGTTCAGCTAAATAAGCCAAGTGGCTTATTTTTTTGTCCTTATTCAAATTTTTTTCGTATCACTTGGCTTATCATTAATGTTTTAGAGATTATTGCATCCTCACGACAATTTTTCGTCTTTATTCAAAAAAAATTGGATTTTGGTCAAAATTTTTTACTTTTTAGATTTCTCTTGTCGTGAGGATGCAATAATCCCCAAAAAATTGATGATAAGCCAAGTAATACGAAAAAAATTTAAATAAATACAAAAAATAAACCACTTTGCTTATTTAGCCGAACGACTCCTAAGTCTCACGTCTTTGACTATCAAGACAACTCCTTACGCTTTATTATTTTTAGTTACAAAATCTACAAATTGCGATTCACACTCCTTCTAGGTTACGTTTCTCTTTTTTCTATTTAAAGCTAAGGAATGCGACAAACGCGAGTTCAGATTGTGTTAAATTATCTTTTTCACAATTGACTCATTATTTTTGTTAGTGGTTTTTATCTTTAAGATCAAGTATTTGACTTTTTTCTCTCTGTCCCGACGAGAGAAATTAAAAATTTTAAAATCTACATCCACTGAAAATTCTGCACTATTTCTTTCTCCTAATTTTTATCTCCAATTCATTTTTACTTCTGTCATAATCTTTTACTTTTCATTGTATAATATTTATGATCCAAAACTAACAAAAGTTTAAAAAGACAAAAATAAGTTACTTGTAATTAAGTAAGGCCAAACCCTACACTAACAGCCCCCTTGGATGGGAGAAAGAGTGAGATAAGAAATGGGAATCTTTTCTCACCAAGTCTCACCATTTTTTGTGGGAGAGAGAGAGAGAGAGAGAGAGAGAGAGGAGCCAATCAAAACTTTTTATATTTGCACTTTTTTTTTTCTATTTCTCATCAAAATATTCAATCCAAATGTATGATTTGGTTAAAAATCACAATTCTTTATTTAATTTTTTCTCATGAAATCACTCTATCCAAAAGAGTGTATGCTGATAAAAAATAAAAAATAAAAAATAAAAAATAAAAAATAAAAAATAAAAAAAGAAGAAGGAGGGGTGTAAGGAGATTGCAGGGTCAGTTGATCCCAAGTCCAACAATCTAGGAGCCTACTTGTGATTATCCAAAGAATAAATTACTCTTACTAAGTTAATTGTATATGTTGTTTTTTATTTTATTTTTGGGTAATGTGGGGTGTTCTGGGCCAGCTTATGCGTACCTTGGACTAATTCCCACAGTTATTTCATACGCTTATGTGTGGGGGTGAGATAGCCTCCACGGGCTGTTGGCAAGAATTGTATATCCTTTTTTTATTTTAAAATGTCGGTCAAAATTAGGAAGGCGGGGGCTGCTGTCCCCGAATTCTGGGCCCGTTTCGGTCTCGCTCCGATGATCAGAAGCGTTCACTTTCGTAGAGCTTGTCGAGTAGAACAACTATGCAAAAAATCAGCTTAATTGGATATCATTAAGTGCCTGATCGAAACCCATATAACTCTCGTTCATGGGTTACAGTGGATTTGATCTAGTGTTTCGGATTTATTATTTTCAAGATAAAAAAGTTCCGATCAAGCACTTATTGATATCCAATTCAGCTAATTTTTTGCATAGTTGTTCTACTCGACGAGCTCTACAAAGTGAACACTTCCGATCATCGGAATGAGATCAAAGCGGGCCCAGAATTCGGGGACAACAGCCCCCCGCTTCCCAAAATTAGATCTCCCCAACATGATGCAAGACGCTGGATACTTAATTTCCCCACTAGCCAACTTCCATTCCATTTAATAGTTGGGTTTTAGGTTGTAGATGACCTTAATTATCTACCTTAAAATTTTCAGGTCTTACGGTTGTAGAGCCCTCCTCACGTGACAATATTGGTCCAAACAGAGAGGATCTAAACCTGTAGAAATTTAATTAAAGCTAGAGAGTTTTTTTTATTTATCTGATGACTTACATGAATATTGACAGAGCAATCAAATTATTCATCAATACATATTAAATACAAAATTATTTAGGTTTCTTGATGAGTTAGGTTCGAGAATTAATTGGTTGTACGTAGCTGGCCAAATTAATTGAACAAGATAAGAACTTTTGAATCCGCCCCACAAATTCTGGTGTTTCTTGAGTAATTTATTTACTGGTCTCAGGTACTACCACGTGGTGTCCAAGACCACCTAAAAAAAAATCGTGTTTCTTTCATTCCTATTTGCTTAAGAGACTAATGAGTGCCTCACAACCGAGCTCCTTTTCCACCACAGACGCACACACTTTGTCTTGGCCTCCACCGAAATGTGTGAAAAAAGAATTAAAGGGCATCACGTGGCGTCACTTTGCCACTAATAATTTTGGACTATTTAATTTGGAAGCAGTCATTTTTTTTTTCTCGATGCTATCCATGTGGGATACACATACCTTGCCTAAAGCGAGGAAATTAAAACACTAGCTTAGTAGCTTGTCCCCTCAAGCGCCGGCCAAGTAAAAGCATATAGGTTGCAACGCTGCTACTCATACAGCAACTGTGCACGAAAATTTATTTCGAAAGTATCCCGAAAAAAGTAATGAGAATTACTTTGATAATTGGGTCACATATATTAAAGTGAATTTCATCCACTAATTGCTCCTTTTGGAGTACTTTCGGGGTTAGTTTTCTTTGTTCTTAACATTTTTCAATTTAAAAGAATATGAAAGAATCCACATAATTTTGTGATAGAGAAGAGGATTGCTCTTGAAACACTTAGGCCCCATTCCAAAATATCTTCTTAAAAAATAAGTACTTATTTTACATTTTTAAACTCAAAAATAATGTAAATAAAAAATAATTTTTTTGCACCGCATAAAAGATCTCAATAAGATCTATCAAACAAGATCCATATTAATAGAAAAATTATTTGCGTAAGCACATAATTTTTAAACTTAAAATTGTCTTTTTAAAAAATAAGTACTTATTTCTCTTTTGAGAACGGGGCTTATTAATCTATTGTGGGGAAGGAAGGGTAGGGCCACTTTCCTTTTTAAGATTCGCACCCCTACTTACTAAAGCACAAATGGAATGGTCTACCTTTCATTAATTGTATTAAGCTTTTACTAAGCATCATTTTACAAACACTTTTAACACCCTGTTCGGTTTAGATCTTGAAGATCGCGCACAGGAATTTTGAGACCCAAAACGAACAAGACCTTAATACATTCAATGAAATACTCATCCACTCTGTCACTAACAAACTCGTAGCACATGACTCACTTGTAAATTTTAATAGCTTTTGACATATAATTAATTATTTTTAAGAGTCTAATGGAGTAGCAAGTCGTTCATACTCTTAACACACTCTCCACTCTCCAGCATACAAACCTTCCTCGTGGTTAGCAAATTTGCGAGCAGAAAGAGTGTTACCCCAACCTTCAAACAGTCTGTCACTACTTCGCCATTTGACTCGTTCTTTGTGCTTTAATCCATAAAAGCCTCGAAATCAAACCTTACGTGCCATACCGCGATCGATGGATCATGATGAAGGAAGTGTCGGGCGTGGTTCTAGACCAATTAAGGGCCAAGTAGCGATACACAAAAGGACTGCCGATCGACTGTTTATCTAGCGTTCGACATATGCAACATTCGATCGCCACAAGCAGAAGTGGTGATCGATTCTCTGAATGCAGGCAGATATACCGATTACCGAAGATGCTTCTCAAGCTTTGTAATACACTCGTAAGGATATTTCTCCTAGGCCGTCACCGTTCGATCAAACCTTTGTACTCTCCTAGTCCACACACTTATGTTGGATCCACGAACCTTGGGATAGGTTCCTCGCAAATGTGTGGTGTAGAAAGCTTTGGAAGCATTTCTCCAGGTGCAACAAATAATTTTTCTAGTGACTCCGCTGCGGGGTCAGAAAAAAACATTAATAGATCACTTTAATTTGAACCCCAAGGGATTTGGCTAAATGGTTGTGAAAAAGTAATAAGTGTTTCTCCATGATGTCACAGGTTTCTTTTCCAAAGAGGCCAAACATTCCAAACTTTGGAACCATTGGGAGTTATACTTGATCGTAATCTTCAGGGCCCCAAAATTAGTCAAGATGCGCGCAAACTGGTTCGAACGTCTAGTTATAAAAAATAAAAAAATAAAAATTCACTTTAGTTTGGTTCCTTCAAGATTCAGGGGGGTTTTACTTTACATGCCGAAGTTGTTGGATTGCAACTTGCAACGGACACTTGCTAGTGAACCCCAAGATCGCGAGGTTTGCCCTAATGGGTGTAAGAAAGCAATAAGTGCGTCTTTATAAGATCACAGATTTCATTTTTTACAAAAGTCAAATATTCTAAATCTTGCGGCTGGGCCGGGCCGAGCTACTAGAGGTTATGCCCAGTTGTTATCCTTCAAAGCCCCGAAATTACTCGAAATCTGCGCAAACTGACCCGGATATAAAAAAAAGAACACTTACTAGTGGAAGACTCACGATTAGTCGAATTTGTTGGATTGCAACTTGCAAAAGACACTCGCATGTGGGAGTGACTTTATAAAGAAAATACAATAAAAAGAAACCTAAAAAAATAAAATGCAGCCCCTTGTAATTTTCTTCTCGAAATAGTGAAAATATTTTTGGTTGATCTTCACTCTCGATAGTTTTTGAAGCAACTATCTTGCTCATATATTGTGTGTTGTTGTTTTTCACTTTCTTTAAATTTGTAACATATTTTGTTTATTGTTTCACCTTTGCATGGTATTGTTGTTTGGTGATTCATCTTCTTCGTCTCTCTCTTTTATTAGTTTTAAGGGTTTATATTTGGGTTTGAAGAAAATAGATCCTTCCAAATTCAATATGAAATAGCTAGCCCACTTTTTTTAAGAACCGTGAGATATGGATTAGGATTGGATTCATAGGAATCTGATCCAATCCAGACCATGGACGGCCCTACCCACACGCATGGGTAGCTAGAGGGATATTTGAACATCTGACTTTCTAGTGAGATTCAAGAGTCCTAGTCAACTAGCTAGCCTCAGCTGGTAAAATAGCAAGTCCACTTTTCATGTGAAAATTTGATACTTGGATTAAAAGATGCTAAGAGCATGAGTAGTGGAATAAGCAAATGTGAATAATTAAAACATACTACATCAGATTTTAATTATCCATTTAGATATTGCTAAAGTTAGTAATGTCAAATCCCATATTGGTTATCTTTTTGCCCATAATCAAAACTAATGAGCCCTCCAAACTTTTGCCCTTCATTTCATCCATATTTTTTGGAGAAAAAAATAGTTTATGTTAAAAATAGTTGTATTAAAAAAAAGTTTTCACAATCTCTTGCTGTCTTTTCCTGGTTTTTTCGAAAAAAAAAACAGTTTTTCAAAAAACACACTTTGTTCACTTAAAAACTGTAAATACAGTTTTGAGAAATTTTGAAAGAATTGTATTTACCCAAACAATTCTGAAATTTTAAAAACTATAAATACAATTTTTTAAAAACAAAATTTGTGAAGTGAAAAAAACAGTTTTGAAATTTCAAAAGGCGTTTACCAAATAAACAGTTTTGAAATTTCAAACACATATTTTTTAAAAACACACTTTATTTACTTACAGTTTTTAAAATTTATGAAACACAGTTTTTTGTTAAAAAAAAAAAGTTTCTGAAAAAAACAGTTTTTTGAAATTATTTTTTGAAAACATTGTTGAGAGAGAGAGAGAGAAAAAAAAAAGGAAAGGGAGAGAAGATTTTTGTGTAATAATGGTGTATTTGAGAGAGAGAGAGAGACACAGAGAGAGAGAGAGAGAGAGAGAGAGAGAGAGAATTTGATTAACTATTGGCAAAAGTTTGCCACTGTTAATTATTCAAATGCCAAAATTTGATAAGTTGCTAAGAGATTAATAAGTTTGGTTATTCTAATGTGAGTATTTTTTTAAGCAAACATCGTTAATCTTAACCTGCGGATGCTTTAAATATCTTCGTTCTCTTTGCAAATCTTATCTATTCTTGTCGCACATTTTGTTAAAAATTAATCAATTTCTTTTGGATATATTTTTTTAAAGGACTGCCAATCAGCCCAAATTGCTTGCTTCATCTTAAAGTAAAGCTTATTAATTTAGTTCTCCAGTAAATATGGAAGTAGAGGACTGTAGAGCCATGACCACTTGGACAAGTTGGTTAAAATAATGAGTTTCTACTATCCAACTGCTGAATCTGCATTTAATATAAAGAACGGAAAGTGTCTGTCCCCACGAAAGAGATTGGCTTATTCACTGAAGAGCTCTGAATAAACCATTTGCTGAAATGAACGATTGGGTGTTCGGACAAATAAGTCAAAGTGGTTTATTTTTTGTTCTTATTGAAATTTTTTTTTGTATCACTTGGCTAATTGTCAATTTTTTTGGGGATTATTGCATCCTCACGACAAGAGGAATCTAAAAAGTAAAAAATTATGACTGAAATCCAATTTTTTTTGAATAAAGACGAAAAAATTTCAATAAACCAATTTTTTCGTCTTTATTCAAAAAAAATTGGATTTCAGTTATAATTTTTTACTTTTTAGATTCCTCTCGTCGTAAGGATGCAATAATCCCCAAAAAATTGACAATAAACCAAGTGATACAAAAAAAGTTTGAATAAGGACAAAAAATAAGCCATTTTGGCTTATTTGTCCGAACACCCTAGACTCGTCTGTTTTGACATTGAACGGACGCGATTGACTTCGTAAACACTTTTTTACCGAAATCTCTGCGAAATTTTTTTCTCCATAAACACATTGATTCAAACTCAAATTTCTTTGGAATTTTCCGATACAATTGGGGTTGTACTACAAAATAGTGTAATGAAAAGTAAACATGGATTTGACTGCTCTGGATACATTTATCTTTAAATTTCTACACCCAAATATGTGTACCTGCTATTAAACTGAAGTCATATAAGACACATTAATTACTAGGGTGCGTAAGATGTTCCTAAATTGCTTTAAATTGATAACATTTGCATTCAAATTCACAATATATGCATAATGACTCGACATAATAGATTGTTAGGCCTCGTTCCGTTAAGATTCTTATTTTTTAAATACTAATTTCTCACTTTACAAGATTGATTATTTTCTCACAATACATCACACATTTATTTTAATTAGTAAAACACATGCATGAGTTACATTAACAACCCGATATTGCTCCATCAAATCGAACTCAAACATAACACATCTCTCACAAACACTAAGACCCCTTTATTATGGTGGCTTGTGATTTGCAATTGCCATTATCAAATCCCTTCTCATTTTGAATCTTCATATAAATTCTATATTTCATACGTATTCTTGCGAAATAAATCGCAAAAAATCATGAATTAACCACTCTTTTTTCCCCTACTATTGCAATTAGGATTAATATTTATCAAATTAAACCTCAAGAACATAGAGAATGCTTTTATACATAATAATAATAATACTACATGGCTACATGCTGGATCCAAATGAAGCAAACACTTCCAAAAACTTCCCCATCGCCAAACAAAGGACAACTTGACCCACCCCAAATATATACATATACCTCACCCCCTTCCCAAAAAAGATACTTTATAGACATTATATATGTACTATCATGGATGATATGTACTTCTACACGGTGGCGGCGACGGTTTCACCGCCGCCAGCGGACACCGCTTCGGATCCGGCGGCCGCCGCCGGCGCTTCTTTCTTTGATGTCATGGAACGCCTCTCTTTCCTCTCCTCCTCGTTCATCTGTTGTTGTCTGCACTCTAGGCTGCAAAATGCACTTTCGCCTCTGAAATAGAAAAGAAAAGAGTGTAAAGTGAGAAAATTAAGTACACAATTTAACCGGCACAGAAATTCCATTTGGCCTGGGGTTATGTTTTCACGGGTTTTATTTGCTAATCAATTGATGATTTGTTTACATTTATCATTAAACTACTGTCGACTTTTTCTGAACTTCCTTCAAAGCAGATAAACACAAGGAAAATGCTTTTAAGAATCATAGAATTAGGCCATGTTCCGTTAAGATTTTTATTTTTTAAATATTTATTTTTCACTTTACAAGACATGTCATTCTCTCATGATATATCATCTATAATCACCTTTATGAGACAGGTCAACCTCTTATTATGAGAGAGGTCATACTTTTGGGAGGTTATTACCGCTACTCCAATAAAAATCACCCAGTGTTACTTAAATTTGATTACAGATTTGGGTAATTGAGTATAAATTCGGTTAAAGACCGGAGCTTTCGCTAAAAAATTTAGCCAAATTTTGAGTGAAAGCTTCATTTGAAGAACAAATGTAAATTAAAGCATAAAGTTGGATAAATAACTCATTAATGACATAGTTATTGAGGTGAAGAAATGGCCACGTACAACGCGATTGGAGTCAAACTATATGATATGGGCTTGAGTTGAAGTGAGTTTTATCCAATTTTTTTTTTAAACAGCAAAAATAATTTAATTATGAGTATTATCCAAATCCTAATTATGAGTGAAAAAGAAAAGAAAAGAAAAGCAAGGACTGGAGATGCTTTTATAAAAACACCCTGTTTTGTTTTGGCAATAATTTTCTGCCTCCTCTGAATTCTTATCATTTTCACATCCAAATTTTTGGATTGGTCATTCGTCTCGACTGAGAGATATCTAAAAAGATAAAAAAAACTACGACCAAAATAAAGAAATAAAAAAAGAAGTAAAAACAGAAGAAAAAAAATATTAGAAAAACAACTGCCTTTTTTTTTTATCTTCATTGTCGCCTAACCAACTTTTTTCAATTCTGGACCACACTTGCACACTATTCTGATTCCTCTCGTCAAGAAAATTTATTAATCATAAAACAACGAAGAAAAACAAAACAAAGAATTACGAAAAGTATAACAACACCGAAATCAAAACGAGAGCAAAAATTCAAGAAGAACAGGCCTAAGACGTTCAAGACTTTAGTGATGAATAAATCAAACCCAGAAAAGAACCCAATTCAGAGAGAGAGAGAGAGAGAGAGAGTGGCGAAAAATATACTTGTAAATATAGATGTCACGGCCGGGCACCAAACGGCGGTTGCAGAGGAAGCAAGATTTCAAGAACTGAGCCGTCTCGACGAAATCGCAGGAATTACGACGGTTGACGCGCGGAGAGACGCCGGCGGCGGCGAAAAACCGGTGGTTTGATCCGGCGCCGCCGGCGGTGTTGAAAGGATCGGACGGCTGCTGACTTGTGTCCTGCTCCATGGCCAGATCTAAGGTGAACTCCGTCATGCTAGTAGTCCTCTTCACCGGTGGACGTGTTCTCTTACCCAACATCATACTTATTTTACTTTCTCTCCTCGATCTTTCTACAAATAGATACAGCTACTGACAATATCTATATAGAGAGAGAGAGGGAAAAGAAATGTTGATTTCAGATAGAGAGAGAGAGAGAGAGAGAGAGAGAGAGAGACTAGGAGTGAAGAGGGAGAGATTGGGGGAAGATAAAAGGAAGAGCCGGGAAGCAAGGAGAGAATCTGGGCCATTGATTTTTCAGCCATTTGCAATAATCGGTCGTTTATTGGAGTGATGTCCACGTTGGCTTTTTTTTTTCTTTTTTAATACTAGGTGTCTCAGGTCAGTTTGCGCGTATCTCAAACTATTTTCTAGAGTTCATTCTACGGTCATTTCACATGCTTACCCGTAGAATATGGGGTGTTGAACGTATAAATCATAAAGTTGTCACTCTCTCTAACATCTCAATTTTTTTAATGAGTTAGGCCCCATTTCTAAAAGGGAAATAAGCACTTATTTTTTAACAAGGCAATTTCAAACCCAAGAATTATTTGTTTATACAAATAATTTTTCTATTAATATGAATTTTGATTGATAGATCTCATTGAGATCTTTTATACGGTGCAAAAAAAATTAAAAAATTATTTTTTATTTACATTATTTTTGAGTTTAAAAATATGAATAAATACTTATTTTTTGAAAAAATGTTTTGAAACGGAACCTTAATAGTTAAATCTAAAAAAATGATCCGAAAAGTTACTGAGAAAAAGAATTAAATATTTTTTTTTTGTTAATCTTCAAGAAGAATCGAACTTTGCCCTTCTATTTTATGACCTGGGACCTTCTATTTTGTTAAAGTGACTTTTTGTACTAACAATCACGTGGGTTGAAGGGAGTTTTTTTTATTTGGTCTCCATCCGGGTGATATGGGGAATATGAGTGCATCTTTGTGTCAAATTTTAATGTGAAGAATAAAATATGGTATCAATACTAAGATATGGGGTTGTTCGGTAATGATTTCGAGTGAGGTTTTTCAGGTAATGAGTGGAAAGAGCGAGGTGTGAGTAATAAGTGAAGAATATGTTGTAAGAGATGGGTGGTTGTGGAAACTCCAAAAGTGAATAAAGACAAAAGGCTTATGCGTCAATTTCATGTCAAATTGCAAAATTTGCCACATGATCTTCAAAGTCGGGAAAATGTGGTCTCTTAGAAAGAAATATAAGTATATTAGAGCGACATTACACTGATGGAGTAAACACTACATTTTTTTTTATGAAAGACACTATTATGGGTCAAAAATGGCGTTGTGGTAATGTCATTTTTTGACACCAACAGATGGCCTTGATCTGAGCTGTTTACAATAAGGAAAAATATATGAGCTTGCTTCTTCACATACGCATGCACGCGCGGGTGGTACCCCTGGCTCAGGGGACCAGAAAAGTTCTTCCGTTTACCCCTTCGTCGGCCCTTGCTGAAGAAGGGCCTCCTCTGGAGAATGTGTAAGTTAGAAGTGGGGCGGCCCCTCCGTTGTGGGTAAACATGACCGACTCTATGGACCCGATGAAAGGTTGCACAACAATAGTAGAAGCGTTGAGACCAGAGCTTTTTGTAGTGCCAACAGGCTTTGAAACTTCCTAGGCACTCTTCCAAGTTTGATGAATTTGCTCGGACTTTAAATGAGACCTCCGCTGGTAGACGGTAAGATTGGTCCGTAAGGATTTGTCAAGGAATACATAAGTTGGCTCTCAAACACTGGGTTGATTGACAAAAGATAAAAAACCCTGAGTTTAAAAAAAAAATGCACAAAGTAGAGTTTAGATTCTAGCAGCAATATTTGATAAATTTATTTTTATCATAGTTCTAAAATTAGGACAGAGTTGTACCCCCAAAAAAAAAAAAAAATTAGTAGTGTTTCTTGCAAAGCATTAAAAAAATAAGGTTTCAAAATACTTGGAGTATAAAATCTTATCCGAAAGGTAGATTAAACTTATTACTTTCTCTTAATAATAATAAGTCAAATCTTAGATCATTTTGAGCTTAAAAATCCCACAATCCATTGGGAAAGACTTTTTTGACGAATACGGACACTTTGTGAAAGTTGAAATTCTAAAAAATATACTTGTAGAATTGTTTGAAACACGCATGCACACAGCTGATACGGATTCCTTTCCAATGGGGAAAAGGTTTTTACCTTGTTTTAACCGATGCTGTTCTAGACTTTGCTTCCTCATTCGTAGGTCAGAGTCGGTCTTCACTTTTTAAAGGCCTAAAACGAAAATTAAAAATGAGAAATTTTTGTTGAACTATAAGGGGTAAAAGAAAGTAGGAGAGGCTCCTAAAATTCAAAAAAAATAAAATTAAAGACCTAAAACGGCCGCAACACAAGCTTTAGTTTATGACCGACTCTGTCTCCAATCTATAACATAATATATATATATATATATATACACACACACACACACTTTGTTTTTGCTTGAAGCCTATCTTATTTCTTTCTTTCTTTCTTTTATTGTTGTGTAATTTTTCTAATTTTTTGCGAAAAAATGGAGCAAATTGTTAGAGCTAGTCATACACCCACTGATGCACAAGACAACGGGAGAAAAGTTGTCACTGATGTTTCTTTAATTCGTCCTCATTGAACGGATAAGACGCTAGTGTGTCCTTATAATGATGTAGAGTCTGAGGATTCCTGTGTTCCTCACGAGGTAATTCTCATTCATTTTATAATTTTTTTTATAGTATTAACATTAACATTAGTTAAACTGTTTGCTTTTTGGTTGAATTTGATAGATATGAAGATAGAGAACTGAAAGCTAGAGAATATGATAGATAGATATATATATGGTGTATTTAGTTTATTAGGAATTTTATATTATTTTGTTGTTGGATCATGAATATTTAGTGTCTTTGAACCTATGGTGTATTAGTTTGTTGATTTTTTTGTGAGTGAATATTTTGTTGTTTGACCAGTGCCTCTAACTCTATTACAAATGTATATATATATTGACCACCATTTTGGTGAAAAATCGAACCGAACTAATAACCGTGGTTTTGGTTATAGTTTAGATAAGATGAAAACCGCCTACTTTGGTATAGGTTTATGTTCCTGTTTTGATCTTGTCAATAACCGAACTACACCGTTGTCATCACTATTGTCAACTAGGCATTGAAGGATGTTGGATAGGCATATATCGCCAAAAATATGGACCTACTCTCTTATTTTAGGGGAAAAAAATTATTCTTGGTGGGGAAGAATCGAATTATGATAAAAATAATTTGAAAATTAACAAAAAGACTAGAAAATAATAAACAAAGAAAAAAAAATTAAAGTCAGGCCTGAGGAAATCAGAATTACTTGCTCAATTTGTTTACTTGTTTAGTAGTAGTTAAAATATAGAGCGAAAATATGATTAAAAATCATATTTTTAGGCTGGAGTTTTGTCGATGCTTTGTGTCTCCTGTTGAGTTTGCTAGCTGTTCTCTTGGTGGCTTGGTTCGGGTATTTGAGGTTGGTGTTTGTGTGCTACTTCCAGTGTTTTCTGCAGGGGCTAGTTTTGGTTGTTTTTTTTTTGAATTTGGTTTTCTTTCCTAGCTGTCTTCCTACTTATTGGTGGCGGTGTTCTCTTTTCCTAGTTTCCTTTTTGAGGGTTGGTTTGTCGGTTCTGTTTTTCTTTTAAGTGTTGACATTGTTTCTTTTCGTTAATTTGTTGGCTTCTTGTCAATGTCTATTTTGAATCTCGGGTAGCTCTTGTTCCTTCTAATCTTTGTTTCCTTTTCAGAGATTAATAAAATTTCTTTTGCCAAGCCAAAAAAAAGATGAAAATGTGATTAAAAATAGCATAATCCTCAAAATATCCTACAATCACTGTACTCCACTATTGGGTCAATTTTGGATCATCTTATGAAATGGTACAATTGTCAAGAGCGATGGTTGATATTTTTTTGCTTATATCTTGTCGATATAAATCAATAATTCATGAAAAATTAAGGCAAAATTGACAAAGGTAAAAAAGAAGAAAGTAAAACTAGAAAATAATCCAGCAGGATTATTATTCCAAAGAACCTTATTAAATGCTTCTAAAGATATTTCTCTTGACTTTTGACAACCTATAAAGTTTTATCAATAGTACTTATTCGAACGTGATTATTTATGAAGCTGTGATTATTTATTCCAATGTTACTGTTGAAAGGACTTTTGTACGTCTTAAGAAGTGACCGAGTAGGTGGAACTATGGAGGAAATAAAAATCATCTTTTATTTTATTTTATTTTAGGGACCCTTTATTTTGTTGTTTTGTTTTTCTAGAGCCTTGACTGCGACTTTTACAGCTGGAGCAATTAAGTATATAAAATTTAAATACAAAAAAATAATATTCTACTACACCATTCAAGCTTTATAAAACCCAAATTTATGCTGTTTGTGATAAAATAGAAAATTAAATATTCAAAATTTTACGTAATTAATTTTCAAGTTAAAAAATTGTTTGATAAAAAATTAAGATCAGAGTTGAATTAAAAATATATATCGATGCAGAGATCAGTGAATTTAGTTTTCTATTTTTAACTATTCTCATTAATGCTAGTTATGTTTTTGTGGTTGTGGTATATATGGTGGCAACCGAGGGGGATGGTGGAGAGATAATTATTCTCATTAATGCTAGTGTTATTTTCCCACATCAAAGAATTTAGTACAATATATATTTGTTAAAAAAATAAATTTAAAAGTAGTCCGGTATTGACCAATACTGAAAGAGAAAAATAAATTTAAAAGTAATCTAGTACTGTTTAGTATGACCGATATCAGTCAATGTTTCTGATATCGGTCAATATTTGAGCAAGAACGAAATCAGAGGTATAGGTACTAAATATGGTTAACACTTCTAAATATGTACCAATAGGTATGTTATGAAGTTCTAAGCTATTGATGGTGGGTGAATATGGTGGCGTCATGCAAAGACTCTGGTGATGGTACCTAGCGGGGGTAATAAAGAGGTGGTGGTGACTGCATGTCGTGTTCCAATGCTGAGATGGTGCTTATGGTGGTTGGTGGTGGAGGTGGAGAGGGTGATGACTTATATGTGGTGGTGAGGTAGAGAGAAGAAGGTCGTGATAGTGGGATCCAGGATGCGTGTCCTTCCTTAAGAAATGGACAGTCAAGCATAGATGGCCCGTATTGCATCTCAGCTGAATAGCAATGGACAGTTGAGTATAGACAGCTTGAATTGCGTCTCAGCTGAAACAACAATGGACGGTTGAGATCTGTTCGATCAACATGTAATCTGAACCGTCCATTGTCGAGTATGGACGGCCCCAATTGACTCAACACGCACATTGTCCCTAAGGGAACAGCCTGGGGACAGGAGGCATCCGCAATTCGTGATAGTGGCCGATGATAGTGTACATGATAGTTTTTCACACGAGAAACCTGAAAGTAAACTTTCTTTACGAAAATAAAAGATAAATAATTAATATCAAAGAAATATTAAAAGTTAAAGTTAGTCCAAATTAACTCAAAAAATATTGGTAACTAATTTATGTACTTCATTTCTTAAACGCAGGCTAAAATTTGTCTATTAATGTACTTTGAAAATTATATAATGTGTAATTTAAAGCACCGGAAAACAAATTTTTTGAAGTGCATTTATGAGAAAGTGAATTACCAAAATGATTTTTGCGAAAATATTTTTACATAAAACCACTAGAAGACCAAGAACAGAGGTAGCAGCCAAGGCAACCCCACAAGCCCTATGTTTCGGGAAAAGGTTTTGGAATATTGTGGAAATCATGAAGGTTCATATAAAGTTGTGGATTTCTTAAAAGTATATTTCAAGTTGTATAGTTTTTGTTTCCTAGTCGATTTGAATAATTTGAATTTTGAGAAATTTTAATACCAACTCTCGTAAAATATTCATTTCCGCCACAATAAAACCTTGCAACCGTCGCTATCTGAAAAAATATTTACTATCTCTCTCGGACGTTAGTGATCAAAGTCTTTTCTTGTGTCCTTCCACACTTATTAAAAGTGTTTTGAACGATACGGATAATGCCTTTCCACACTTATTCCTTATGAGAAAACCTTATTCACGGAGGAGTTGTGAATAAGTTTACGATGTTCAATCTCGTCCGTCCAAAAGTGTTTTGGACGATACGGATAATAATCTAATAACGGTAATAGTCTATTACCGTAATTTTTAATCTGGATCGTCCAAAACAATTTTAAATGACTGAGATTGCACGGAACAGTAAATATCTTATTCCGCCGCGAATAAGTTTCTCTCATTCCTTTATCCTTATACTGTGATCTTATAACGCAAATTCTTGAAAAGTAGAAGTTAATTGAAGACATATTTTGTGACAGCAGCAATTCCCCTGAGACTCAAAAAGTTGGAAATGAAGTAGGATGGAAATGATTTGTGCAGGAAAAGAGTGGACGCAGATCGAGTCTAAGTTCCCTAGGGTCCAATCCGGTCTAGTTCTCTCATTCCTTTATTCTTATACTGTGGTCTTTTTTGGGCCCTTTCCGGACCCAAAATAACAATCGGAACCATTCACTTTTTAAAGCTTATTGCCAACAGTTACCACGTCGAAAATCAAGTCAATCCGATATCGTTTGATATGATTTTGAAATACATTATGCTTAATATAACTGTATGACATGGGTTGTAATCCAGTGTTGCACAATTATACGAAGCATAATGTATTTCGAAATCATACCAAATGGTATTGGATTAACATGATTTTCGACGTGGTTAATGTTCTCGGCGAACTTTAAAGTGTGAACAGTTCCGATCATTATTTTGGGTCCATGAAGGCCCACAAATGGCCCAAAATTGGACCGGATTGAACGATCGGCAACTGAACTGAATCTGCTCCAAAAAAAAAAAAAAAACTTGTAGAAGGAATCCAAACTAAACTTTCAAATTCTCCATCATTAAAATTGACTTCTTCTTTGCCGAAGATTGCGGGCATTAAGACAGTAATACGTGTTAGATTAGTACGAGAATCAACCTGGCTCCTAAATCTCTCCCACTCAAAGAGTGGGCTACAAGACCAAAATTTCAAATTCTCATCAAAATTATAATTGATGTTTCCCACCAACAAGGGCATAGACAAAAACTTAAATCATGCTGCCGAAAAGGCTTCAGCATCACCATCCTCCTTGTGGCATGGACTCCACTTGTGTCTCTTCTTTGGGTCTTCATTTGTTGGGGGAAAAGGTTAGCAAGTGCTCGTGACAAAAGATGGGCCAAACACATCTTATCAGCTTGTAAACTGAAGACTCCAGTTCCATCACCAGCTTTTTAACTTTTCCATTTCTCCCACTTCAACTTTTACATGATTTGGCAAAGTTTAATCTTCTCCCACATCCTTTGCCATTTCAGTGATATTATTCAAACACCCTGAGCTGCAGAACTTTTGTTCAGCGGTAACAAAATTGTATTCGAAAATTTTGTATGCGGACCACTATATAAAATAAAGATATTTATTTTGATTGAAAATTTATCGGGCATAATTTATTTTATTTTGTTGGGTTATATATCAATTACTTACTCACTAATTTAAGTGACTTTCATTTACTCTAATATTGTATGAATAGTCAGTGCAGACAGTATTATAGAAAAATCAAAATATACGTGTTTTAAAAGTTTAGTACTACATTTTTTGAATTCAAGAGGTTCGCTTGAACCCCTCAACCCCTAATAATAGAGCCGCCCCTGGGCAGCGGCACGAGGGGATGGAATGGCCCCGAAAGGACGAGTGATAATTTTATGCCATTTCCATCACTAGAAAATGGGGATGAAGTAAAGCATTTTCTGGTAGTATTGGTTGAGATTACATGCAACATTACCCCGAAAGTATACAGCAAAATTGATCACAGGAACAAACACCAAACAGGGCTATGTGTCCGAAATAACATAAGTAATTTTGTCATATGACAGGGTGTCTGGACTACTTTATACACATCCCGACTAAATCCAACACCGCGAAGGCAAACCAGCAGTGGCGCAAGGATTTAGCCTGCATAGAACGCGTGCATTAAGGTTTCCATTTGTTTCCTGTTAAAACCCAAGATAGAGAAACATATAATGAAAGAAATTGTCCAAAAATTAACACCTTGATACTGGTACTCATCCATTTACCAGCATCTACTATTACAAGCATGTAACTGAGAAGGAAAAACCAAACCCTACTCTAGTGTGAGTGTCTGACCCACCATAAACCCTACTCACAGAAATACCGTTGTGAATTTTGATTTGGCACCCATATTGGCTGATACGTATCGATATAATTTCCAAATCTTAGGAATCAATGTTGGGCCGGTGTCATTTCTAAACCAATCCCTTATCAAACCCTAGTTACTGGAAATCTTTTCCGAGTCTCTACGAGTTAAGACACAATACAAAATGTCGAAACAAAAATGAAAATGGGGCCAATCAAGTTTAAGAGAGCCAGAATGCGTTTATCTTGGAGTTTCAGGATGTCTGCTGATAATTTCGAAAAAATCCTAATCGTGTCGCCCGATCTTCGAGATGCATCGCTGGACACTCCAGTTAGACTGCCACTGTTTATGTAACCATTCGTGATCATCCACTCCATGCTGAAATGTCTGAGCTCACATTTGAAAGTCCAGTAAGCCCAGCCGAATGTTGCGCGGCCATACACTTCCAATTGGGCCTTTGAAAATGTTTGGTAATCCTCTTTTGTTGCATTCGCAAACCCTGCTGTTGCCCAATCAGTTGCCCATTCCCCTGCAAAAAAAGAAGATAAAATGGAAATAAATATATACCAAAAAAACAAACAAACGAAAGGAGAAACTAACAAGTTGATTTTGAGATTAGAGGAAGTGGTACTACTACTTACCAACAAAAACTAGAGGCCCATTTGGTGTAGAGAGTTGATTCAACTCAGTCGAGACGTTTGTGTAGAGGTAATCAACATTTTGCTTGAAATTCATGCTCTTAAAGATTTCCATAAACATGTGGTAGTAATGGACATCAATTACGGATCCTTTCAACTCGGTGCTAATAGGGAGGAGTTCTCTTGGATCAGCCGGATTCCATCCTAACCGGTTTGATAACAGGACATAAGCAGTGGAGGAGTGGTTTCGGACAGCATAGTAACCAGCACGGTAGTAGTTGGTCAGCTTCTCCAGAGAAACATCCGGAAAAAGAGGCTCGTTGAGCAGCTCAACCGCGTAAAGACTTGGGTGTTTAGCATACCTACAGTGTGCACATAAAGATAAAGGACAATTCCATAAAAGACATTAAAGGAACAACTGAATGTAGAGCTATCCTTTAGCTACAAGAATGTTCTGCCACATCATTCTGGCGAGGTAGATTCTGTGCACAGATTCTGAGAAAAAAAGGAGAATGTTCCTAACAAAATAATGTGCCCCGATTGATTGGGACACAATGCGTAGTTTAGTTTGGTTTGGTTTGGTCTCTAGGTCGTGGCAAATATTCTAGAAAAATTCCTTTACCCCCTTAAACTATTACACTTTTTTTCTTATTGGAACTATCACACTTGTATGGCTTTACTACTAAATATCTGTTTAAACAATTAATACCATAATATTGAGTAATTTGCCAAATTTTTTTTGCAGAATACGAGCTGAACCAAATATTTCGGATAGAGTAAGGACTGAGGAAAAAGCGAGCTCGAGTCATCCACTGAATGCATTCCAACTTTGGCAGAAATTCTAAAACTCGAAAAGCTCCATTTTTCGACAGAAATTTTAACTGGCAATTAGGGGGGAAATGAAACAATGTTGATATTTTAAGGTGTTAGATGTTTGAGTTGCTAGTTTAGGAGGTAGAACCGATGTGTAGGTTTGACAGTTTGGGTGAGCAAAGTGAAGTTTCACAAACTTTTAAGAAACTCAATTGTTCGCCTGACAAAAATTTTATATCCTACAACACTTCCGTTCAAGATGCAACGCAACAGAGGGGAGATAATGGTTTTGCGGATTGTGTCGTTATACCTTGCAGTTAAGAAGTCTATAATAGCTACGGTCTCTTGTATATTTTCTTCAGTCTCTCCCCATTCCATAAACCCATCTCTGGAAGAGCTAACGGTGCTGCCGGTTTGAGAACCCGGTGCGGCGTGCAGGTCAACTATAACCTTCAATTCATGCTTTCTGCAGCAGAACACCAACCAGAAGTGGTAGTAGTATTTTTGGATGGCATAACAGGCTAACATTTTCACTAGTTAGTGATTATACATTCATCTGTATTCTGGTTGAGTATTTTCTTACAAAAAAATCTGGAAGAATAACACTTTCCTTACAAGTTTCTAGTGACTTACTACTAGCTACCATTATCTTATTAAAAAAGAATTTTCATACACAAAATACAAATAGGGTGATGTGGCCATTTTTGAAATAATGGGCCATTTGAAGGTTATTTTTAGTTTGAAATTATAATTGCCACAGCACATCCCAAATAATTCCGTACAAACTTTGTGTCCAAAATGTTTGTATATATCTGTAACATTTCCCTATCATGACTATTCTTGAAAATTAAAAGAGAGGTAAAAACTACTCACAGCGCCCATGAGAAGGCCTTGTCTAAGAGTTGCAAGGATCCTCCAACGTATGGCGCTGGGGGAGTTGGACCCTTGGCTATCCACCACCCCACTGGAATTCTCACGGTGTTAATCCCATTGCGCGACATGAACTTGAAATCTTCTTCAGTTATGAATGTGTTCCAGTGATCCTGATATTCATTCCATTATAGGTCATTTGTTGTGTGGACATCATAACCACTATGGAAAAAATCCTACGTATAACATCAACACCTCTCTCAAAAAATAAAAACTCGAATTAGCACAACTCATGATATCAGGTGCAATGGCCATACTGGAAATGAGCATCAAGTTTTCCAGATATTTTGAATGACGTACCCACATAATTTTTGGTGCTATAATAGGGCCATAACCATTAGTCACTTGATACTCGCCATCAAGTTGTCTTACACTCTCGATCACAAAAACAGATGGATCGTGGTTTCCCCAGTCGCTATCCCCTTCACAATCAGCTGTCACATGCCCTTTCTTATTATTTACCTACAAGTAAAGGAGGAGGCAAAGATTTTAGGGCAGAGGTGAAGGTAAAGAAAAAAGTCACACACATTTATGTATAATGCTTATACGTTTTCAGAGTTACTCCCTGCTATAACTTCTTATTCTTGGTGATGAACTCCTCTGTTAAATGATGGAATACAATCTTTCTAGTTAATGCTTCAAGATATTGCATTTCAACAGTTTACCGGAAGCGTCTACTAGTTGCACAAAATGTTTTCTTCGGGATATGACCCAAGCACATAAGTTTACCAACAAATGGCCTAAATTGGTCCAAAAATTTTAAATGAGATAACAAGAGCCTCAACGCGTCTTCCTACTCGAGCAACAATACAAACACCTGGTGTGGGCTACAAGAGAATAAAAATGGCAGGCAGTATCATGATTAAGAAGAAGAGTCTCAACACTAAAGAGAGCAGATTTCAAACAGAGCTGAGAAAAACCCATGTGGAACATGCGAAGCTAAATCTAGAGAGTAGACTCTAAAAGCATCAAAATTGAAGTTTCTCAACATCCGAGATACAGAAGTTCAAAATCAAGACTCCAGAGCATTCCTAAACTCGACCATAGTATGTCAACCGTCAAGGGTCCAGATATAAGGTTCCGCTCTTCTCCATACGTCTCCGAACCCCCATTTTGCGGGACCATTCCAGACCCACAATCATGATCCTAATCGTTCCTGCATAGCCCTTAAAATGCATGCCATATGACCCCACAACATTATTATCTGGACTTATTGACATTTTTGGTCCCCAATGTATTATCAATTGTAACAAGTTCGTCCCCAACGTTTCAATTTTGTGTTTAAAAGGTCCCTATGGCTTACGCCGTCACGTCTTTCCGTTTAATTGGTTGGATAAATTACAAATATCACCCTTAAGGTTTATATTTGCATTACAATAAAGCCCCTACTTAATTTCTACAAGGTATATAGTTGCATTTCTTTGATTTCTGTCAACTTTTTTTTTGGATTGTTGATTCATCTCGACGAGAGAAATTCAAAAGGTGAAAAATCACTATTGAAACTTTTTTTTTTGGAATAAATTACAAATATCACCCGGCAAAACCACCTCCAATTTTTTATGGAGAAGTAAAAAAAAATGCAATTTTTTTTATGGTCTAGACCACTTCAACCCACCATAGCCGCCCATTCAACTCACCACCTCATAGACCTAGAACCCTCCCTCTCCATGTTTGCATTCCTCATCTATATTCTATCTTTGTGTGTGTGTACATTTGTATATGTTGTAAAAGGATGTGAATTTTTTTTGTCGCAAATCCAACAAATGCAATTTTTTTATGAAGTAAAAAAAAATTGCAAAGAAAAACAGTGATTTTGTCATGTAGGTCTTTGAATTAATCATAATCAATTCAATTTCTCTGCTTCTATTCCAAATATAATTTGGGATGAGCTCGTCTATGGGTATTGGCCATCGGACCATGAGGCCCACTTTTGCGTTCCACACAAATGATCCGCATTATTTATTAATTTCAAAAAGAAATCTAGTGGCCTCATGAAAAATCATCTCAATAGGAAAACAACAAGTGCTTGTAGGTCAATAGTGTTCAAAGGAAAAAAAATTGGAGGTGATTTTGTCGGGTGTTCGTGTTTTCCTAGGTGATAGTTGTAATTTATCAAAAGAATTAGTTTCGATAGTGATTTGTCACCTTTGGATTCCTCTTGTCGAGATAAATCAATCATCCAAAAAAAGTTTGATGGAAATCAAAGAAATGCAAATATAAACCTTGTAGAAATTAAGTAGGGGCTTTACTGTAATACAAATATAAACCTTAAGGGTGATATTTGTAATTTACCCAACCAATTTAATGGAAAGAGGTGACGGCGTCAGCAACAAGGACCTTTTTAATACAAAATTAAAACGTTTGGGCCGAAATTGTTCCAATTGGTACGTTGGGAACCAAAACAGCACGCGAGTAGTACACTGGGGACCAAAAATGTTAATAAATCTTATTATCTGTGACTACAAGAACTAACAGCGCTAAATGCCGTAACAAATTCGCCACAAAAATCTCATAACAAAAATCCCAAATCCAAAATGCTCATAATATAACTGCAAGTACAAACTCAAACTTTTTTTCCTACGCACCAACACTTCAACTTTCTTATGATACATGAATATGTACAGTAGAGATATCTACGTGAAATCAATACTCTATTGTTTTGTAAAATATACTCCGTAATTATATATTAGGAGAAACAAAATGACAATTCAAAACAAAAGAGTGTGGATCCTCTCGTGTGTCCATGTGATGTCTCTCATGTGACCCTCGTATAATGCAAAATAAGACCCACCAAGCATCTATGCATTGTTCATCATTCCAAATAACTCATATAGTATTAACCACCTAAACGAAACATAATTGTCACAAAAGAAATCGGTAGCAGTGTTTGACGGTTCGATCAAGCGATTACTGTCATCTGATGAACCTGATTTTTTGCATGAATGACAAGCACGTGTAGATATACAAAATGAAGGGCTTCCATCGATCTTACTTTTGCGGGTCTCATTTTGTGTCACTGTGAAAAGATATATGTGAAGTGGACAACATTTTTTTTGGTACCTAAAGAAAACGAAGGGAGAGAGACCGGACCTGCAAGAAGAAGCCATTAGAAGCTTTGATTCGGATTTGGGTGGAGTTGTGGTGGTGCCTCGAAATCTCAAAGGTTTCTGATGGGCCAGCTGATTTTGAAGCATGTGAAAGGCATGGGGACCCATTTCTCAGTCCCAAGAATCTCTTGTCATGGAGTCGGAAATTAAATGTCGTCTCATTGATCCTCCACAACTGTTACACAATCAAATAAATAACAGAAAAACTTTTTACGGTTGTTTCCGTAAAAAATAAGTTACGGAGTCCAATCACGACCGTCCAAAGTGTTTTTAGACAGTCTGAATTGAAAACTAATTCTTACCGGTAAGAATTAATTCTTATACTGATAAGAATTGAAAACAAATCTCAACCACCGATTGTGATGGACGACTGTGATCGCGTCGTTCTGTAAACAACTTGTTCTAGAGCCCATGTGAAAAGGACAACCTCAATATATAAATACTAATCAACAAGCAGGGTATCCGTGTTATGCATGAAAGCACAAAAATTATGTGAGCTATGAATGAGTGATTTGGAAAAGTGGAGGAATAAGAACAGAAGGTAAGATGTAAGAAGTGTAAATTTTTATGTGTTTTTTTTTTTTTGTGAATTTTTAGTACACGTCTTTGGATAATCCAATCGACCACTCTACACCCGTTTTACAGGTAGTGCTTGGCAGCCTCCTCCATCCCATTATCTTAAAGGAGGGTCAATCTTAGAAAATAGGAGCATGCCATGTTCTTTTGTCCTTGTTTTTTCTTTCCACAAAGTCCAAAATCCTCACATACATAATGTCAAATTTAAAGAACTTAAACATCAATCAGTGTAACATAAAAAGGTAGTAATTTAACTTACTCTAAATATAGGATTAAAAGTGTTATTGGCGTCCCTGAGCACCACTCGTTCTCCATTTTTCTCAGGGCACAGGTATTTTCCAGATTTCACTGACTTGAGCCGGAGAAACGTTCCATCCTGACAAAAATTCAATTACAACAAAAATGTAAACGTACAAACATTATAGTAAAAGAACGGAAAGTCTAGGCATACAGCTTTAGAGCACAACTCTGGACACCAATTGTGTCCGAAACAGTTCACTGCATGTGGATCCACATGCATCGAACGATTCTGAACGCACTTGTGTCTAAAATTATGTTTTAAAATTGTGTGCGTAACATTGCTCTATAAAGAATGTGACCAAGAAAAAATTTACAAAACTATACACATCAAAGACACATGTGTCTACTAACCAACAAATCCTTGTTTGGTATGTCACTGAACAGAGATGGTTTAGTCCATCCTTCCACAACCAGCCATCCTCCAAGATTAACACCACGAACGCGAAAGCCGTCACCGGAATCTGCCTTGCCACCACAAGCAAGAAGTGTCAAGCAAGAACAAAAAAGGCAAAAGCCTAGTAGCTTTTTCATTGAGCATATTGTTGTAGTCATTTGATCCTTTTTTCCCTCCTAATTAATCTATAACCTATGTTTGTTTATGACTTGTGCAAATGTACGTGTAGTTACAGATGGAGTATATACTTAATTGCATTTATGGCATTTCTTTCTCTTATTTAGGAGTTGAAACGCTTTCTCTTGACCAAGCTATTAACATATGGATGTTTAATTTGTGGGTTAAAATAGAAGCAAGCAGGGCCGGCCCAAGGTATTTGGGTGCCTAAGACCGGTTCTAAGAATGGTGTCCTAAATGCTTGACAATTTTTAAGGAAAAAAAAAAAAAACAGTCACAGAAGACCAAAACTATAGTATTAAATCTACTTTGCCAATTAAGCCTTTCCTCTGTTGATGCGGGACAAACAAATTGCAAAACAAAGCCTCCCTCTTGTAATTTATTTTTTGGCTAAGGGGGGTCTCTTTAAGGGGGGCTTGCCAATTCCCTGTTGGTGGGTTTTGTAGGGAGTTTCGGATTCCTTCTCTTTTTCTTTCTGCTTGATCGGGTAAATTTTTCTTACTTCGGTCAAGCCCTCGATGTGTCCTTTCGAGTTGGACTAATTTATTTCGTTTTGCCGAGCAAAAAAAAAAGAATCTTTTATAAGTAGAAAGTCCTACTGCCTCAGTATGAATGCTCAAGAGATTGGGCCTGACTTCTGAAATTTGGACTGAGCATTTTCTAAAAAGAATCCTATCCAACCCAAATACTAAAAAAATTGGGGTGCCCCAAAAATTGGGCATTTTGGGGATGCCCAAGGCCCAGGCCTTGTGGATAAGGGTCGTCATCGGGCCGGCCCAGCATGCCATGTCACTGCCCAAGTCCGCCCATGGGCCGAGCTGACCGGGCTTTTACTTTTTTGCGGGCCGGGCTACCTACCATAAATTGAAGCCCAAACCCAGCCCACGGGCTAGCAACGAGCTAGCGGGCCAAAAACCGGGCGGGCCACCGAGCGGCCAATGAGCGGGCCAAAAGCTGGACGGGCTTAAATTTCCTTGGGCAAGGCAAAAAAGAAAGGATTTTGTGGGATTTTGGGCCAATGGCTGGGCCCGTGAACGGGTTATTGGGTGGGTACCACGGGCGGGCGGGCGGGCTACCGGGCAGGCTACCGGCCGGGCTCACAGGGTAGGCCGAGTAAAAATTCATAGGCGCCTATCCATTACAAACTACGGGCCGGGTAAAAGCCTGATGGGCCAGGCGGGCCGCGGGCCTTCGGACTAAATGATGACCCTTTCTTGTGGGCCTTGTGCCTGGGTCGGCTGTGGAAGCAAGTGAATGTCACTAAAATTACTGTTGCAATTGGAGCGGCAGCCAAGTGGTAGGGCTCAAACCCCATCGGCCCCATCCCCTTTCCCCCAATTCGTAGTTTTAGTGTAGGTCCAGATTGACTAGTTTAGAAAGTTGGCGTTCGATCATGCTTGGGCAAAGCAGGCTGGAATCTATCTCGAGCCAAAAAATTTGATAAGAACCCACACTGCAGAGCTTGAAGAGTAAAATATTCATGTTTAAAAAACAAGTCGGTCAGACATCGTTAACTCAATGACTGAAGTACATTGTTATTAAATATATATAAGCAAGAAATGTGATTTCTGAATTGCACTTCAGAACAAATACCATTCAATCATGTAGTTATCAATGTGTGATCAACTTGAGTTTTTAGATGAATGTTCTATTTGTTGAGCTCTATAGCATGAACGATGTTGGTCAGTTTTTTTTTACTCAAGACGAACACCATTTTGAAATCAGAAAAAATGTTGTATAAGTCTCATTTTTTTTTTTGGTTAAACCTAATATACTCTATCCTAGGCAATTTGGGAATGTGGATGAGTTGGTGTAACGCCTAAAATATGGAAAAATTCATAGTAATAAAAAACGGGGCGGTTCCGGGGACACTTATAAAAACCCTTAAAAAAACCCCCCCAAGTTCCCGATCGAATTTTGATGATCCGAGCCGCTCAATGTAATCAGAACATGATTTTAAGGGTGTTCGCGAGAAATCAGCAAAAAAAATGACCGGGAAAGGTTTCATCCAATCAGTTTTTTATTGAACTTTATTGAACGGTTCAATAAAAAACTGCTCAAATCAAGCCCTTCCCGGTTAGGTTTTTTGCCAGTTTCTCGCGGGTACCCTTAAAATCACGTTCTGAAAACATTGAGCGGCTCGAATCATCAAAATTTGATCAGGAACTATGAGATTAAGATTTGGAGGGTTTTTTAAGGGTTTTTATAAGTGTCCCCGGAACCGCCCCGAATAAAAAATGCATTCTCACTAAAATGAGAATGCAAGTATAGTACCCACCGAGTCCGTCACCTCCGTTAGGAAGTATTATGATTCATGAATTATCCCTTCATACTGCACCTCTATTTTTCGGAAATTCCACTGCACGGGAATTGAAGCTTTGAACCTAAAGTCTCACCGAGCACGGATTCTACCAGGAGTATGTTTTCCCTACAATTCAGCGTGGGCACCGTAACGGGCCCAATTTGTTTATATGGTCGAAAATGTGGGCCTCAAGGTAGTCAAGCCCTAGGCTTGACAACACCCGATCGCACCACTGCCTTATCCTGATTTCCCGAATGTGCCACCGGCACCGCTAGCTGTAATCACGTTCAATATTCAATAACAACCAGAATTTATTCTCTCCACAACCGTCGTATTCACATCTTTATCCAACTGCCTCCATCTCTTCGCCACGTCTCAAATCGCAACAATTATTATTATATCCGATTCAATTCTATATACTCGCTTTGTCCCAAAATGTTGTCGCGTGTCATTTTTCAATTGATTATTTTTTACAATCTTTAATCTTTTAAGTGATTTTAAAATTTTTTTATCAAAAATATTATTGAGATCTATCAAACAATATTTATATTTGATATAAAAAAACATTATACTAAATTAGAAGATATAGTCAATTGTTTGAGACTTTCAAAAAAAAAACAGCACCAAGAATTTGAGACGGAAGTAGTATTAAGTACACGCATAACACACGACTTTATTTTTGAAAAGAAACTTTCCAAAATTACATTAAATATTAGTATATTCCTCTCAAGTCTCATCTCTCTATTCGTTTTTCAACCTGAAAGAAAGATATTTCGTGACAAAATGTTTACATTAATGTTTTGATGATAAGGGATGAATGCAATTAGGGTGCGTTTCAGAACGCAAAACAAGTCCTTATTTTTTAAGAAGGCAATTTCAAAGCTCAAAAATTATAAACTTATTGAAATCTAAAAAATGCAATATGGATTTTATTTGAAAGATCTCACCGAGATCTTTTATACGATGTAAAAAAAATTGAAAAATTATTTTTCATTTACATTAATTTTGAATTTGAAAATGTGAAATAAACTGCTTATTTTTTAAGAAGATTTTTGAAACGGAGTATAAACATAAATGAGTGCTAGGGACAAAGAAAATTGACAAAAAACCTGTAATAAGGTATATTTTCACGTCAAAGTTCAAACGGTGAGAGAATTACATTTAAAGAGTTAACATATCGAGGTGAAACATTTATCATGCGAATTCCACAACTAAAATCAGGGTTCAATTCCTGTCCAGTTTTATTACCCTCCAGTCCGTTCCAGTTTTGGGCCGTTGTGGGCCCATTCCGGGCCCACAACAATGATCGGAATCGTTCATTTTGTAGAGCTCGTCGAATATGTCATCTATGCCAAAAATTAACTTGATCCAACATCAATAGGTACATGGATGAAACAGATTTGTACAAGAAAAAAGTGATAACAAAAATTAAGTTGAAATTAATAATTGCCCATTTTTTTCATGTACAAATCTATTTCATCTATGTACCTATTGATGTTGCATCAAGCTAATTTTTGGCATCGATGACATATTCAACAAGCTCTAAAAAATGAACGATTCCGATCATTGTTGTGGGCCAGAAATGGGCCCACAACGACCCAAAACTGGACCGGACTGGAGGGTAATAAAACTGGACAGGAATTGAACCCCTAAAATCAAGCCTTACAATCGGGGAAATAATCTTGTACGGAAAAGAAAACAAATTAACAACGAAAACTCTCAAATATATTTTAAAGTGAGTAGGCTTCCAAAAGCTAACGCTATGAATGAGTAGCTCAAGTTTTTTTTCTCGTTTAGCAAACAAGCCAAACTTTGAGTTCATCAAAATTTGACTCAGCTTATTTGCAGCACTATGCACAATTCATTTGATGTGCTATTACTATTAGTATTTACTTTAGATAATGCTAAAGAAACAGATCGACCACGACCACAGACTGCACGCGGGGCCCACTTCTGGCCCCGCACAAATGATCTAAGCCGTTCAAAAATTTTTAAAAAAAAAATCTGAGTGGGCTTTCTAGAGCTTAGACCCATCCGATGTGTGCAGGTGCTCGATCCAATCATCCGATTTTTTCGATGCTCATTCTAATTTTTGAAAAATGGAATAATTGAATCGAGCACCTACACACATTGGAGGAGCTGAGCTCTACCAGGCCTGTTCGTAATTTTTTTAAATTTTTAAATGGCTCGAATCATCCTTGCGGTTTGAAGTGGGCCCCACGTGGCAGTTGTTGGCTCTCATCTGGTTCCGTAGCAGAGTCCATTTACTTTACCGGGCAAGTTGTAGAATCCTCTCCCCTCGCGGTGCGCACACAATTCCAGCACTCCCCAACTACTTCACTTTACTCTCTCTCTCTCTCTCCACCTACACAATTATTCTACTCCATCAGTATCTTTGTTTCCCTGTTCGTTAAGCAATCAAAGCAAAAAACAACAATGGCGAGAACGATGTTGATTCTGGCGCTCTGTGTGCTCCCGGCGCTCGTCAGCGCATCTCGGCCCATGGCGAAGCCCTTCGTCTTAGAGGGTCACGTTTACTGCGACACTTGTCGTGCGGGGTACGAGACCTCGGCCACCACCCCCATTGCCGGTATTTTCTCCGTCTTCGGTTTTTCAAACTTAATTTTCATCTCAGCTTTTTCTCACTTGATCTCTTATGTACACACTGATATAGATCTAGATTGCATATATACATACGAGCAATGCTACTGATACACCTTTATAACACATCTCTAGACACAGTTAATTGTGTCCGGAACCGTTAGATGTACATGAATCCCGTGTCCGGAACCATTAGATGCACATGTCTAATGGTTTCCGGACACAACCGTGTCCGCAATCGTGTTTTAAAGGTGTGTTCCTAGACGTTTTGTAAACATATAAAGGCGTTTAACTTTAAGATAAATAACATTAATAAGTATGTTTGTGCGTAATTTTTTCAATATTTTTGCACCAAGTTAAAGAACTCAATTTTTACTTACCCAAAAAAAAAAAATTAAAGAACTCAAGAAGCACTTTAAATAATTTGATGCGAGCAAATTTAAAAACACTATCTGCAGAAGTACTTTATTTTTTAATCCTCAAATTGCACGATTTTTCGTACATAATTGCATGTGTTTATGACCGATTCTTGGAGGATTTGCATGTAATTGTGCCGATCTGCCATGATCTGTAGCGTAAATGCATGTGTTTGTATTGATCTGTACGTAGGTTACTAAACGGAGCTTGATACCTACGGTCGTTCATAGCACGCAACACTTACATTATTCTTGGCACAACTCTGTGAGCGTGAAATGCTGCATGCATGTATCCACTGGTGGAGATAGGATTTAGATTCGGCTGTGGCTGATGTGGCAATGAAGAACATTTCAACAATCAATATTTTTCCCCCCTATATTTCTTACTAAAACATTAAAAAATTCAATCACCAATATCTTTTTATTCCTTGCTCGAGAAAAAAGCATGCACACATGTTTTAAAAGATTGATTAGAGGTCCCTGAAGTATGAGACGGGTCCATTAAATTTTTGGGGGTACATGTGCATTACTTTAAATATTTTGGGTTGAAAGTGTGTTGCAATAGATGATGCTTGTGTGTACATATTGTTTCCACTATTTTCAAAAGTATTACATACTATTTATTTTTTCCGGGTCCCCCGTGTCCGTTTCTCCACATTTTTGGAAATCCCGTGTCCCGTGTGTGTGTCCATGTCTCTATCCATGCTACATATAGATTGATCATACATCAAAATTCAACAAAAGTAGTTTAAATATATACTATATCTTTTTTGATCTAAATTTTACATTCCTTTCCTAATTATCTTATCTTTTCTGTTAAAATAAGCAGCGGGCTCAGCCCCTATACACGTCCGCAATGTATCGGTTTTAGTTTTTGACTTTTTGTATCAAAAGTACAGATCTGTTACTTCTGAATGTATACATGCATATACTTCTTAGATTGGTCGACCACTTCCACAAGAAGGTGAGGTGCGCGGTGGATATGCGGTGTAGTTTTTGCTGTTTCTATACAATTTCAGTGCACAAACTTATACCCGTTGTACTGTATCATCTCCTATCTGTGCCTGGGGAGATCTTTTAGTTTTGAGCATACCCTTGAGGGATGGTAGTGGTATTGGGCCTATTGGCAAACACATCAAGGACTAAAGATAATTGCCACCACTTATTGCAACCTCACGTTGGTGAAGTTTCCAGTTTCCCAAATTCTAATTTTCAGATGTACAATATTTGTTCGTTATAGATCATTTCTTGAGAGCCGAATGATATTCAGTGGTTGTAGCTCTAAACGAGCAACGGAGAGTTTTGCAATGTAGCCTTTATGTAGCATGGTCTTTCTTGATTGGTTCGGGATTCTACAAGGCCTTAGACTAGAAACCGGATCCTGGCATTGCCCCATCTGCACAAATTAGAGAGACATAAGTTGATACATTTACTATAGATCCATGTACAGACTTGTATGTACAAAACAGATACTACCATCCGGGTATCGGTATGTGTCCAGTGTGCACTGTCTATTATTTTTGCAGAGTGTTGGATCCATCCATGTGTGTTGTCATTGCTACTACAAACTCTTGTGTCACGTGTGGATTCTCACTTTAAAAAATATAACAAGTATATGCACACATCTGGTTCTGTATAGAGCATGTTGGTTGTTTACATGACCATGGTGCCCATGGCGAGCTTGGGTTTCTACTAGTTCTAATAGGCCACACCCTATCAACTTCAAGCGTGGCGGACTTGGTAAATGCATTATTTGGTAGTATTATAGTAAAGGAAATCGTATTTCTTTGATAATTTAAGCAACATATATGCGCTAATGGATATTTGTTGGTTCTATATAGTGATAAGTTCACTCATCGGGTGGCAACTGGCAAGTGGTACTAGTGAGCACAAGAAGAACTGCTGTTGTTGGCATTGCCAATCCTAATTGTTACCCAATTTGGTGTACTTCTTGCTTTTTCTTTAACCACATCTATAATACTGGTACAATGTTAGGCCAATTCTTATCAAGAAAGAATTGAATTATAGCCCTCCATAAGCGATGGAGGTCTAGCAAAGAAATGCAAAATACGCCATTAGAGTGAGCACGACAGGGTCTTTCACGAGTGGGTCTATTTATCATGTTTTGTTAAGTGCCATGTCTGTTGCTCCTGGTTCCATTGGCACATCAGGGTCCACATTTTTTCTTGTTAAACTTGGGAACCAGCTAAACTTGGGCATTACCATAAAACGAGAGATATATTCACCATGGTGGAGATTGTTGTATTTGGCTCATATTGTTAATTGCCTCATTGAAGGTATCAAATGTGCTTACAAGTCTTGTACAGTTCTTCCTCACCTTCCCTCTTTCTGCACCACTCCATGCCCATGGCAATAAGTGGATGATATTGGATCATGCCACGCCAATAGCTCCAATTTTTGGTTTATGGAAGCATAACAGCCAGTATTGAAGGCATTTACAGCTTTTCATCTAGCTTCCAATGTTGAGAATATGAGTCAAGCATAACAATCTTCTCCTTGGCGAATTTTTGAAGAATTATCGTAAGCCAACAACCCCACGGGCCCACAATCTGCCGCACTATATAAAATAAGTTGCTTTGTAGATTCCACTATCAGATATCTTGAGTGTTGTTTCACAACGCTCTGTCTGCTCCAAAAGCCTCTTGCTTTACCCTGTGTATTAGCTGACATGTAATTTGTTGTTACTAACAGGTTTCATTTCTTTGAGAGTTTCTTACATGTTGAAATAACCAACTTGATCAACTCGATGTATTATCCTTGTGATTGCTAAATTGTTCTCTTAGGCCCTGGAGAGTTTATTTGTTTGTCGTTACTGTACTATTGGATGCATTTAATTGTCTTGGGAGATGTGGGTCCTACTTTAGAAGGAATCATTTCCCCTCTAGTCACTTCCTTTTTGAAGGAAACATTGTTGGAGTTTCCTTTGGTTAATTCAGTTTTCTCACAGAAAACCTTCCCTAACAACCGAAGAGAACATATGGTGATTTATGAATGATTGTTGTACTTTTATTAAACAGGTGCCATGGTTAAACTGGAATGCAAAGACAGGAAAACACAGGAACTCTTATACAGCATCGGCGGTACGACAGACTCGAAAGGAAAATACGAAATTAAGGTGAGAGAAGACCATGGAAGCCAGCTTTGTGATGTCATGCTCGTTAGCAGCCCCCAGAGCAACTGTGCATCGGTGGACTCAGGGCGTGACCGTTCCCGCGTGATCCTGACAGGAAACAACGGGATATCTTCATATAAACGTTTTGCCAATTCGATGGGCTTCTTGATGGACGAACCTCTGTCTGGTTGCAAGAAGCTGCTCCAGCAATATGAGCAGGAAGAAGATTGAAGTGCCACTTCTTCTTATGGTTGTTCTGAGCTTTGGTATGTCTCAGATTAAGTACCACTTCCTCTATGTTATGTGTTATTTATTTGTATGGTAATGTTTGTGTGTGAGTTTGTATGCTGATTTGCATTGTCGGTGGATCCTATTTGAGACATTATTTAAATGGAGTCTGCTTTTGTCTTACAAAAATGTGATTTTTCCACTAGTTGACCTGGTTATTTTATCCAGAATTTTTGGAGGGGCTTAATTAGAAAGATAAGGAGGACTAAATCATAAGAGCAATGCTACAAACATACCTTTAAAACCCCACTCCGGACATGTTGTGTCCGGAACGGTTAGATGTACAGATCCACATACATCGGAAGGTTCCGGACGCGGTTGTGTCCGGAGTTGTATTTTAAAGGTGAGTTCCAATACTTTCTGAAGTCATAAAGCAAACTTAAAAGATGCCAATTGCCCAACCTTCAGCCTTGACCTGCCAGGAGTATATTGGAGAGTGAATTTAGGTTTTGGCTGGCTAGCTGAGCAGATTAAATTTTTGTTGATTTGCCTCATGTTCGAATACTGTCGCATTTTATCATTTACAATATCAGTATGTGCCAACTTTTCTTGGGCTTTATTGTTGGACCTTAATTGATGGTTATGGATCGTAGAGTTCCTTCTTGTTCAAGGGTTGAGTTTGAGTCCTATCGGGCGGGTGGTATGTTCGGTTCTCTTGTGATTATTAATTGGGTGATGCTGTTGCGGTTACGTCTCCATATGACATTGAGGATTTGAGGTATTATCTCGTGCTTTGTTTTGTTTACAACTCGGTATCCGACTCGTTGCCCCAATTAATTCAGGAAATCAATTGCACTGTTCACTATCGGGGGTCTAGCGGGAGTCTAGTTAAAACCGGGAGAAAGCTCCGTATGTGCTGACTTTATACAGGAATTGTTAGTATGAGGGTGGAAGTCGAACCTGAGACCAAAAACCTAAAGATAAGAAGATGATAAACTTATTTTTTTGATCCTCGATAAATATTTCTCTCTTGTTATTTGTGTTTTTTGGAGAGTAGGGTTTTGCCTTCCCTGATGGAGAGGACCCTAGGGACAAAGAGATAAATCTCTTCTTTTGCTGAGCAAAAAAATGAAGGGAAAACAATGCAATTTCAGGTTTTCTTTGTTTGAAGAACTGATTCTGTATTTGTTTTCCTTTGGTTGTGTTGGTCTCTCGCCAACTTTCTTTCTCTTGGGTTAGGATGGCAAAGTGATTGTCGATGGCCTCCTTGCCAACCCGGTATACTCCGTTTGAAAGATTAATAAAATTTCTTTTGCTATATAAAAAAAAAAAAAAGGAATTGTGGAGTGAAAGAAAAGGGAAAAGGAACAGTTAAATCCTTTGACCTCATTTATATGTCGACCAAATTATTACCTCCAGGATTTTTTCCACCACATATTGATGTAGACTCCACTAGGGGCGGCTCCACCAAGGTTGTATGAATTAGTCGATTTTGTCCTTGACCAAGGGATAATTGTTAGAATGGTAAAGAATCAAAAAATCAAATTCTCGGCCTTAAATCCTAAAAAGAGCTCGTGATTTTAGGAAAGCTGCTTCTAAACCAATTGCAAAATCTTAATTGGGATGGGCCCATTTAATCTAATGACCAGACTCGGTTTAGACGGACAGACATCACTGGCGATAAATGGGCCAAGGGCCAAGGCCCACTTTATCCATGCCCTCTCCTCCAACAAAACTCAAGTGCCCCAGGCCCCCAAGGGCTCAAGCAATGTCCAACTTGGGGTCAGTTTTAGTTGCCACATATCAATGTGGGATTAAGACTTTTTTCCCCTCATCTACCAATGTTCATATAGGCACTTTTATGGTCAATTTCTCATTCACCATTAATTGATTTTAGTCAATCCAGTGTTCGATGTTAATCTCTATACGAAGACGAACACAACAATACATGGGATCAACTCAAAACTAAGCTAAGAATCAATTTTCGTCCCTTGTCGGAAAATATATGTTCTTGGCTATACCAAAAAGAAGGAAAAAAAAAAGGTCAATCATACGCAATGCAGGCAAACCAATATGACTTGGGAAACCGAGATAAGTTTAAAGCCTTGAACAGATCAGAATACTAGAAAATCACCAGGTACTCGCTTTTTTTTTATAACCGAGGAACAGCCTTACAGTTGAGTCACAATTGGACTCGACTGCGCAACCCAAATCTCGGAGGGAATTAGAACGGCCACAGCAGTCACGGCCCCCCACTTACTATCAGGGTACTCATCCCGTGGGGAATCGAACTCCTGACCAAGGGGAGTACTCTCAAAGTCAGTCATTTGCTCTTATCACTGGGACAACCCTTGGGTGTGTAGCAATGTAGGTACTCGTTGTTGATTAGCTTACTTCATATACAATTTTTTTTATGGTATGAAAATTAAATAAGAAACAAATATCATGAGCTTGATGTCACAATGATTTTTGAAGCAATTATTTTAATTTGGCTAAAGTCAATAAATTCCAGACCTTTTTCATGGATTATCCTTGATGTCTGGACAAATTTAAGCGAATCTTGATTAATTGTTGAAAGACACATTCGACCATCAACCAGAAGGATGCCAGATCAAAACTGGAGAAAAGCCTCATACGGACTGACCCAACAAGAGTTTTATATAACATTTAGGGAAAATTTCACGTAGGCACCCGACCTTTCACACAAATCACACATAAACACCTGACCTTTCTTAAATTTCATATAAACACCTGAACTTTCTAAAAACTCATCAATTCAACACCTGACCTTTATTAAATTTCATATAAACACCTGAACTTTCTAAAAACTCATCAATTTAACACCTGACCTTTATTAAATTTCATATAAACACTTGAGCTTTCTAAAAACTCATCAATTCAACATCTGCCATCACCATTTCGTCTAAAACCAAACAGAAAAAAAATTAAGTGCTTCGATTTTTTATTTGTTTGAAACAGTGCTAAGATCTTATTTTTCTGATTATTTTATCCTAAAGAATCATAATTAATTTTTGACTCTAAAGCTCTCATTAGTTAGCATTAAGAAAGACGTATAATCAAATATCTCTTAGGGCTAACTAACGAAAGCCTTAGAATCAAAAATTAATTATGATTCTTTAGAATAAAATGATCAGAAAAATAAGATCTTCGCACTGGTTTAAACGGATTGAAAATTGGAGTAATTAATTTTTCAACCATGTATAGATCATTTATATATTAAAAATATATGGTTAAAAAAATTAAGTGCTCCAATTTTCAATCTGTTTAAACCGGTGTGAAGATCTTATTTTTCTGATTATTTTATCTTAAAAAATCATAATTAATTTTTGACTCTAAAACTCTCATTAGTCAGCCCTAAGAAAGTCGTAGAATCAAATATTTCTTAGGGTCAACTAACGAGAGTCAAATAAAATGATCAGAGAAATAAGATCTTCATATCGGTTGAAACGAATTGAGAATTAGAGCAATTAATTTTTCAACCATGTATAGATCGTTTATATATTAAAAAATATGGTTAAAAAATTAATTGCTCTAATTTTCAATCCTTTTAAACCGGTGCAAAAATCTTATTTCCCTGATCATTTTATCCTAAAAAATCATAATTAATTTTTGACTTTAAGGCTCTCGTTAGTTAGCCCTAAGAGACATTTGATTCTATCACTTTCTTAAGGCAGACTAACGAGAGCTTTAGAGTAAAAAATTAATTATGATTCTTTAAATAAAATGATCAGAAAAATAAGATCTTCGCACTGGTTCAAACAAATAAAAAATTAGAGCACTTAACTTTTTTCCCGTTTGGTTTTAGACGAAATGGTGATGGTAGATGTTGAATTGATGAGTTTTTAGAAAGCTCAGGTGTTTATATGAAATTTAATAAAGGTCAGGTGTTAAATTGATGAGTTTTTAGAAAGTTCAGGTGTTTATATGAAATTTAATAAAGGTCAGGTGTTGAATTGATGAATTTTTAGAAAGTTCAGGTGTTTATATGAAATTTAAGAAAGGTCAGGTGCTTATATGTGATTTGTGTGAAAGGTCGGGTGCCTACATGAAATTTTCCCTAACATTTAGCATGTTTGTATAACTTTCCGCGGACCTTAAAAGATAAAAGAAGAACATTTGGACTTTTCTATCTTGTCTGTTCGATAGAAAGAGGAATATTTAATTTTGGACTCAAATCATGATTGTGTTAACAGAGTTTGGTGGGGGATGTGGTTGTGCATTGGTTGGTCGACTACGTAAGTTTGCATGGGAGGCAGAAATAATCACATGGGGTGGAAGGTTGCGGTAGCGGGTCGGTACTGCCCGGTAGCTGGGTAGGTGGTGTCCAATTCATTGAATTCAAGACTTTGAAGAGCTGTTGGTTTTGTTTGTTTGGAGACTTTGGTTGTGGTAGCCGTTAGGTGGTGTCCAAATTTTAATACTATACATTTGTTTGGTGTTTATTTCATATTTTAAATTACCAAGAGAATCTAAAAGTAGCCATTGGGTTTTGAGAGAAACTTATTTACGGAGCTGAGCGATCTCAGCAGTCCATTTCGGAAATCAATGGTCCGGATTTTAATTAACTATTCACGCGAATAGTTTTTTTAAAATCCGGACTGTCCAAAACACTTTTGGACGGTCGGGATTGAGTTCTGTAAACACTTGTTTATATCTGGCTCATGAATCTGTTAATCTTTTATGTTCTAATTTGATTTATTTGGAGAAAAAATAAAGTACAATATTTTTTCTAATAGTAAGAACAACATTTAGCAAACGCGCCAGGGTCAAGCTTGAGTGATTTTTTTTTTGGGTACATAAGAGGGCCTAGGTTCTAAGAAACAAAAACACTTGACGCAGTAGCACGATCAACTGGATCGATCACTGCGCAAAAGCCTCCAACACGATTGATGAGACTTGATCAACGCTGAATTTATATGCTTATGTATAATGTATGTCGAACAAGTCTATTGGTTCTCTAAGTCATTCAAGTTTGGTTAGCAAATAACTTAGAGACGAGTACTTCATTACTGAAAAAAAAAAAAATGCACCGATTGAAGTCGTGTTATTAAGAGGGACGTGCGTTTGGGGATATATAGATGATAGGAGAGGTACTCGCACGAGAAGGGAGATTGTGAGAATTATTAGAAGAAATCTATATATAAAACGAAGGAAGAGGGAGCTGAGAAGATTTGAATGCAGAAAGATTGGGAGCTAGAAAACGTATGGCTTGCGGAGAGATATGGAGATGTTAGTCCAAATTAAGATTTCTACAATAATATTTTATTTATCAATTTTGATGCTAACAAAGTATCATTCAAATAGAATTGTAATCTATTCGATACTAATCTGTACAAATGTTTGATTTGTAGGATGTGATTGAGGCGCACGAGAAAAGATTTTATATCAATATCAAATAATTAACTATCTCTAATAGTCAAATATTAAAGATTCTATCATAGGTAAGATCTTTCCTCACATGAACGCAAGGTAGTGATTTCCATAGCAAAGATTAATTTGTATATCTTATGTACTTTCTTCACCCGAATTCTGTCTATTTTCAAGATTTGTGTATGGACAAAAAATATTACTATTTCCTTCCTTTTTTTTTTTTTATACTTTCCAAATGTTTTGATTAAACAAAAGTGTTAGGTACAAAGAAAATATACCCCAAAATTATTCGAATACACTTTTTAGAGATATTTATGACCGTTAATAGACTTTTTATTATTAGGATAAAAAAATCCATGTCCTGGATGATTTCGGGTATATTTTCTTTGATTAAATTGTCATCTTTTTCAAAAAATTGAACCCTATTCGGTAACCATCCCGGGGGACAATTACACAAGTCGTCTAAATTATTACCTTGTCAAAAAAATACCAAACTATCTTGGTTGAGGGTGAGTGCTGTGCACCCGCTGTGGGCCTACTCCGGATCCCAGTATCTGATATGAATTGTTCATTTTATTCGTCATGTTGTGTAAGTAATCTTCGTAAAAATTTAGTTTGATCGGATATCAATAACTATTCAATCGGTGAGCATTTAACTTACAGTTTTGAAAAAAAAAATCACCTACAACTGTTTCTTCTCGAAGAAAAATGCATTCTGAAAACACAGTTACCCATGTCCCATGAATTTAAATTTTCACCTGTACTACATACTCCCTCCGTTCCACAATAAGAGTCCCACTTTCTCTCTCTTGCCTCTTTTCAAATCAAAAAATTAACTACTTTCGTGCATAATTTTTTAAATTTTTTCGCACCGTATTAAAGATCTCGATTAGTACTTTAATTTGGTGCGAAAAAATTCAAAAAATTATACATGGAAGTAGTTGATTTTTTAATTTGAAAAATGGCACGACTTTTCATGGTGGACTCTCAATATGGAACGGAGGGAGTACCTAACAAGACGAACAAATGAACGGTTGAGATCAAATATTAGGATTCCGAGTGGGTCCCATATCAGGAGCGCAGCACACGTGTGAATAGGTGCACAGCATGCACCCACAACGCTGTTTGGAGGAGCCCTTTTTAGTTTTTACCCATCTCGAGGACGGTTCTCTCTCTCTCTCTCTCTCTCTCTCTTTGAACACTCTCTCTCTCTCTCTGAATTTCGTTGTCAAGACATGTCACGTCTGTAACTTGCATAATCTCCATCATCATCATCATAAAAACTAGTAGGAGTACTAGACTAATAGTAATCTCGTCAACTTCTCTCGTAATAAAATCGTTTTCCCCCGAGAAGAAGCAAAGCTTGTTTTGGTCAGGCCCTTGGTTTTTCCGTCAAGCATCAATTCCCCTATAAGCCAAGGTACTGAAATCAATCTCTCTCTCTCTCTCTCTCTCTCTCGTGGGTAAGATTGGCTCTCTATAATTGCGTTTGTTTTTATTTTTACTCATGCATTGAAGATTTTTGTTCTTTAGTCAGTTTATGTAAGTGGGTTTGATTAATCTTTGATTGTTCTTGATCACGTTTATGTAAGTGGGTTTGCTTATTTTTTTTTATGTTCTTGATCAGGTTATGTAAATGGGATTGATTAATTTTCGATGTTCTTGACCACTTATTTGATTAGTTTTCTGTTTGATCTTGTGATTTTGCATGTGCATTTGTAAGACTTTCTTGTGGATGTATGCAAGTGTTGGAAACAGAAATGTTAATGGAGTTGGATCTAATTTATGATGTTAATTTTCAATTAAGCTTTTTCTCACCATTTTAGGAGTTAGACCTTGTTTGGCTGCCAAGAAAATGGATGGAAAACAACAAAGACGTTTTTTGATAACTCAGGTGTCCGTGTCAGCTTACATACACCTCGACTAATCCTGTGAATTGTGATTGTTCAACCTCTCTCCTCCTCCTCTTCTAGCAATTTGAGTATTAGACATTGTGGGTTTGATGTGGAAAACATGGTTTTTAGATTCTATTAGCTGGTTGACTTCTACAGTCTACTACATGAGTTTTATCTTTTTGGGCATTGAGTTGGGTAGCATTCAATTTTTGAGGGATTACCCATTTCTAGTTATGGAGGCATGAAACCGGAATTATGTGATTATAAGCTCGTTTCATGTACAGTACTTTCAGTTCCTTGCTTTTATTCCTTTCAAATAGGAACACAACTGTTTGGAGCCGTTTGGCGTATGTGGGCTCATGTGCATTGAACGGTTCTGGACGCAGTTGTGTCCTGAGTTGTATTTTAAAGTTGTATTCCTAGCATTGCTCTATTCCTTTTTCTTTTTGGCATTTTCCCACTTGCCTTTTCTCTTTTGATTATTTCCTTCTTCCGTTCCGGTTTGGAAACTTAACATGTTCATTGTATCTGTGAGCTCACTTTGTGTTGACTATGATTCTTTTTTCTTAGATTCTTTTTTGAAGCACTGTAGTATTTACCATTGTCTCTGTGCGTGTTCACAAAATAGGCGCTACCCATTTGGCTGATATGTATGCATCTAAAATTATGTAGTCTCTCTTTGATTAGCAAGAGAATGCTAGAAAGTGATAGAGAGATTTAACTCTTTCACATGTTTGATTAGCAAGAGAAAGATGAAGAGTGTGTGAGGTGAGAGCATAACAATCTAGATTTAAACTACATCTCTATTTCCAGTAAAAAATACGAGAAAATTTGAATTAATTCTACAGATAGTTATCTACATTTAGATATCAAATCTATCCATCTTTGGCTCTTGATCAACTGACTCTTAGGATTTCGTTGATTTACAGAATGGCCGCTACTGCATTTCAACAAGCCACTGGGACTCTTCTGTCCCATGGATATTTCATCAACTATGGCTTTCAGCTGGAGAATGAAAAACAATCACTACGATTGATTTCAAATGGTTTCAGAGTTGATATCGGAATCTTGAGAACAGGAAGTTATCGCTCTAGTGGGAGGAAGTGTATTGTTGCTCAGGCCTCCTCTTCTCAGTTTTCAGTACTCAACGAAGCTTCATCCCCGTCAAATGACACCACCATTGACTCTTCAAAGAAATCAAGTAACATGAGTTCCATAATTTCACGAAGTGATTTTATTTCTTTGAGAGTAAGGATAACCAAGTTTTTTGAGCCAATGTTACATGGACTTCTCAAAATAGTATCGGTGCCATACACTCGGCACCCAAACAAGGATGTGAGATGTGTGTTTTACACTTTCATCGGACACTTGCTATATCAGTTTGTTTATTTTTGTGATTGTGTCAGTTTGTTGTGATTATTGTCATGGGTTGAGTTTCTTTTTTGACACAATAGCTGTAGAGAACACAATTTTATCCCACAAAATATATTAAGAATGAAAAACAGGATTCGTCTTTGCTTCAGTTAGAGGTTCAACACCCCCTATATTTGTAACCACACTCGACACCTCCATGTAACATAGGTTTGAGTTGTTCTCAAATTCTAACCCTTCTATCTCGTTCTCACGTGTACAGTGAAGTGAGTTCTAATTTTTGCTCTGTTTCCTTTTCAGAGGAAGCAGCACTGATCCTGATTCGCCATGGCGAGTCTTTATGGAACGAAAAAAACTTGTTTACTGGTTGTGTAGATGTCCCCTTAACCACCAAGGGTGTTGAAGAGGCAATTGAAGCTGGTAAGAGAATCAGCAATATACCTATTGACGTTATCCATACTTCTGCACTTATTCGTGCACAGATGACGGCTATGCTTGCCATGACTCAACACCGTCGCAAGAAGGTAACATGTTGAGAAATCTTGTTGGCACTGAAAACTTTTTCCTTTTCTTCTTTTGTGGATATCCCATATCTTGGAAAGGCTCTGTAGGTTATACTTTTGCCTTACGCTATATTCTAGTTGATGCTAAAAATCCATGGTGAAGAAATCGAAATGAAGACACCGATTTGAGCCCATTTGTATCCTAAACATGCTTACGATCCAGTGGAATTTGTCCCTTGAAACTGGTCAATACCTGTATATACTGTAGAACTTTTCCTCCTTTTTAGAACCGATTTGGTTTGCATAACTTTATGAGAAATGATAAAACAAAGAGATAAGAATTCTATGTTTAGATTTTCAATGCCTTGGAAAACACGAACATGTTCCATAGAATCTTTTCACAACTATCAATCTTCCTGCAGGTGCCCATCATTATGCATAATGAAAGCGAACAGGCGAAATCATGGAGTCAAATTTTCAGTGAAGAAACCAACAAGCAATGTATTTCAGTTGTCACAGCTTGGCAATTGAATGAAAGAATGTAATGGTTTCTCTGTTTCTCTTTTAGGGTTACTCCTCTTACCTTCTTTCCAATTATACATTTCCCTGCAGTGACACACACTTTTCTTCTATTTAGGTATGGTGAACTACAAGGTCTTAACAAGCAGGAAACAGCAGATAGATATGGAAAGGAGCAAGTACACGAGTGGCGCCGTAGTTACGACATACCTCCACCTAATGGCGAGAGTTTGGAAATGTGCGCTCAGAGAGCTGTGGCTTATTTTAAAGAACATGTGAGAATAGTAGCATTATTTGGTTAGTTTTTGTATTTTATTTCTTCTTGTTATTATCCAAAGAGCACAACAAACTTGTTTGGTCGACTAGTGTTTTTGTTATTATATTGAAAAACTGGTTTGGTAAACTGCTTTTGGGAACAACCACCAAAGAGGGTGTTTTATGGTTTTTGTCATATTGTCTAGCTTTCCTCTTATTCACCCAGCAATTCATATCTCAAACATATCTGTTGCAGATTGAACCTCAACTTCTATCTGGAAAGAATGTAATGATAGCCGCCCATGGGAACTCATTGAGGTCCATCATTATGTACCTCGACAAGTTAACCTCCGAGGAGGTGAGACTTTATTCTTACCACGGTATCAACCCCTTGTATCGGTTTCTGGTTTGTTTATGGCGGACTGAATTTATTCTTGTTATTTACCAGGTTATTAGCTTGGAACTATCAACTGGAATACCTATGCTTTACATATCACGAGAAGGAAAGTTTATCAGAAGGGGAAGCCCTGCTGGACCTACCGAGGCAGGGGTTTATGCCTACACTAAGGTTTGAAACTTTTCTCCAGGTTGTCTTTTAACTTGCTCTGATTGTGGTAGCCTTCACGATGGCATTTATTTCTTTTAGATTACTTACATACTCTTAGGCATATGTGCTCTGGTCCATGAAAATCTATGTTACATCTTATCCTCTAAATGAAACTCGTTTACGCTTAAGTGAGGGAGTGGGATATGTGTCTGCATGCGTACCCAATTTAGACACTTCAATCCTCTGATTTTTATGAAACCTGCTCACATTAACTGAGAAGGAAACATTTTAAACCTTCCATGTGGATGGGAAATGCAATTCACAGTTTCTTGAATGCCATTTGATTTCAAGCGCATTCTCAATTATTTACAACACCATTGTCGAGAGTACTATGTATTTTGTAAAAGCTATAAGTGGGCCCCCAATTTGTATACCTAACTGTGGACAGATAGCGTAGTAACCTAAGATCTCAGTTTAGAGTTTAGCCAGGTCTGACACTTGCACAGGAGCCTGCGCACTTTACTTGTACCCGAGTCCATATAGATAGATGAATATGAGTCTTTCTTTAGTTTTGGGCAATTTCTTGATGGCCCATGGTTTTCGTGAAAAGGATAAAGATGAGAAAGTCATTTGTGAAACATTTTGAGGTATGTACGGTTGGTGTTTCTGTAAACTGGTTTCGCCTATCATCCTTGACCAGCAAATGCAATTTTCAGATATGTTAAGGTAGAACAACTGTTTGTGTCGTAAAGGGTAAGTCCAACATTGTTGATAAAGAAGTAATGTGCGGTATAGAAGCGGCTAGCTTTTAGGTTGAGTTCTACCTCAGATAACATAATAGGAGAGCTTTTAGGATGGCAGGGTGCGTGTGCAGCGTGTCCCTAGCCGTAAGGGCGCCTCTTAACCAATAGCTAGCTTTTGTGATGGAGTACTATCCAATTGCATCTGCTCACGGTCCACTAATTGTCTTTTGAAGTGGCTTAAAATTTCTTAGCAATGAGTCATAGATTCAGTTTAAAAAGAAAAATTTCCAGCAAACTTAACAGCTTATGCTGTACCAAAACTAACATTTTGTAGCGTAAAATAACCATCAAAGATGTTATTTGGATCTTTTGTGATGAAAAGTTTCTTCAACTATTCTCCTTTTATCTATTTTTCCTGAATAATTTTATGAAGGTAATAAAGAAAATTTTCCAGCAAACTTAACAGCTTACACTGTACCAAAACTAATGTTCCGTGGTGTAAAATACTCATAAAAGATGTTATTTGGATCTTTTGTGATGAAAAAGGTTCTTCTATAACCTTTTTTTATCCTGAATAATTATCTATAGCTCTGCACAATTCTGCGCAATTACATGTCAAAAGAAAAGAAAGGGAGAAAAGTTCTCTGTTGTCTATTTACCTGTGGGAGCTAGCTTCCCTCCACCATTGATAGAAGGAATGTTCTATATGACAAATATTTGTCCTTATTGCTGTTCTACAGTTCTACTTGATATTTCGGACACCAATCTTTTTTCCTATCTCCAAACAATTGCAGAGATTGGCAAAGTACAGGCAGAAGTTAGATGATATGTTTGAGTGATGGCATCAATCAGGTGTGATAATTAACTGTTTTTCTTCTGCTTCTGCTTTCTAATCCCCCTGTTCATTCTTATTACCCTCCCAGCTCTTATGATTTTGCAGGATCATGCGTTCTGTTGTATTTCCAATTATCTACACGTCTATCTGTGCCATATTCAAGCCGCTTAGCTGCTAACGCAATGGCATGATTCAAAAGTGTTGTGCATTTCACGGTTGTGGTAGATTAGAAAGCCGGCAACTGCTCTGTTGTACTTTTTTCTCTGTGTGTTGTTAATTAAGCCTCATACCATTTCTTCCGAGAAGAGATACGAGTGTCATGTAGCGTGTTGAATTCCCGTGAATTCAATAGTGCTGAAGCTTGCAATTTGCGCATCTTTGGCCCAAGTATTGTAGTGTAGGTGATGGCAATATGTTATAGTGGGGAAATAAGCAAGGTATATTCTGCACCAGCTACCAAACTTGGTTCAAAACTTAAAAGTTAAAACGTATTGTAAAAGACAGTGGTTTGAATGCGTTGAGGTAATTGAATTTGTCGATACTACTTTGTGGCCGTCAGGTCAGATATTTGCTTGACTACGACCACATGAATACATTTGTCGATAGAAACCCTCCATAGAAAGTGCATATCAGGCCTTGTTGTGCCCCAAATATGGATCTCATAAAAGTTTAGTTCAAAAAAATAAATCTCGGACTAAAAAAATGTGACATATGACCACATGAATACATTTGTCGATAGAAACCCTCCATAGAAAGTGCATATCAGGCCCTGTTGTGCCCCAAATATGGATCTCATATAAGTTTAGTTCAAAAAAATAAATCTCGGACTAAAAAAATGTGACACACGAACCGTTCATTTTGTCATGTTCATTGAGTTATGCATCATTGGTAGTGCCATGAACGAAAGTTTGAACGAATCACATTGATGGGACACTTGACATCTGCTCGTCAAGTTTCTGTGCCTATAGATGATCGAATCATTTGAATAATCAAGCTCGAGCTCAGCTCGTTTATGTCAAGGCCTTCAAGCTCGGTTTGTTTACTTATTAATAAGTTTCTATAAACAAGCTGAGATATAACTAGCTCGAGCTTGGTTTGTTAATAAACGAGCTTAAAACTTGAGCTCCAACTTGCAGGTTGGATTCGTTTGTAGTCAAGCACCAATGTGAGGTAAAAATTGGTATAATTTTCCTTTGAAAGTATTGAAGTACAGACCATGAAATCAAGAAACCTAAACCAAGCATGAGAATGGAAGACGTGAATCTTCCATCAGTTTGATTCAAATCCATCACAAATGGTTTGGCTAAGTGGGTACGTGGTTCAGCTCAACCCCACAGCCCTCCAAATACGAATCAGATGACGAAAAACATAAATGTAGCGGGTAAAAAGAACTGGCTAATAACAAAATGGTTTGGACCTAGCAGTATCAGACGCGCCTGCAATTACCCTAATCTGAGTGAAATTCAAAACAACTCACACCAGTAAAAAAGAAACATCCCTTCTGCTATAACGCCATTTTAACATGGTAAAAGTACAAGTATAGAACCTTTCGACATGAAAGCGAAACTTATTGCCCTTTTTATTGCCCAGAAAACAAGAGTTCAGAATGTCAATGAACAATGTAAATGGGATCTTGCAATTTCGACTCACTACTGTATTACACAGTCAGCAAGACTAAATCATACAGGTCGCAGTTCAATGAGTTCATTTAGAAATGGAATCGGGTCTTCGACGATCCAATATTAGCGAGCAAGTGTATGGACTCATACTTTGGTGACTCCCAAGTGTCAGGGGAAGCGTTATTAGCTCTTCTGGAGAGCTTGAGTCAACTGAATTTTGACATTTTCAGTACGTGGTTTGTTGTAGCTTGTAATCTATACTACTTTAACTTCAGCAACGGCAATGCTGCTCCTACTAGTTTCCGCAGCCAGATTATCATCTGGGTAGTTTTCTTCCGCATCACCTTCATAAGATGAAGATTTTTCCACTTTCTCATTTGATCCATCCAAATCCAACTCGAGCTTTGCGGGGTCCAAAGAAGCACCAGTTGTGACGGATGGTTGATGGGATACCTCGGAAGCATTCCCTGTCGCCCAAAATAATGGCATCTTCTTATCATCTTCTCTCATCCTCTCGGCATATTTATTGATGTCGAAATCTGCTTTATTTTTTCCGCCAAAGGTAGACTCGAGCTGGTCCATGTCGAATAGGTTGTCCATTATTTTCATGGTTTTAGGATCATCTGAGTAAACAAATTTGACTTTGTCTGCAGTCTTGGGTTCTAAAAAAGGTTTTACCACCTGCAATCATAACAATCATCGAAAGTTGAAAGCAAGCCAATAACAAAGCTCCAAGAAGAAATAAAATCTTCGATTTCTACACAAACCAATTTCTCTCATTAGGGACAGAGAATTAGCAACAAAGTAAGATGATTTGATAGTAATCATCCTATCATATTCTTATTGGAAGCATTTTGTCATGAACAGTTTCCAAACCGAATTGTATGCAACCAGCTATCATAATCATATTGATAATGCCATTTTCCAAGCTTCAAAAACCCTCCAAATTTCTTCTGTGAAGAATATTAGATCATATGATTGATTTGACTTCCCCAAGTGCGAGGGAAAATTTCCAAGATGTTACGGAACACGACAAAGTTTTCTCTTTTGATAACAAGAAAACCTATCCGCAGAGTAGAGTGGAGGTTTTCTAGGATGCGATTGTCATGGATTCCCCTCTTAAAAACTGCCAAGTGCCAATAGATGGTTAATATGGGTTTAAAAATTTCATTGATACATCTATTTCGTCTGTTTCACTTAAAACTAAATACTACATTTTCTAGTTATATGTGTTCAAAGCACAGACTGAAATTTACCAGAAATGCAAAATCCCTATATTATTATAGAGCATAAATAATCTACAATGTTCCGAACTTCCTATTTCACAGTAGCACATTCCCTCTCTATTTCGAACATTATCAACTTGCAATATCAATTCTAGGACTACAAGATGTCCTATCAACTGTCAGTCTAATATGTTTGCTTTCATTCCACAGTCCATTTGTATTTGTTTTTTCATTTAGTCCATTTTGCACTAGCCACTAGGTATTATGGAACACATATTATCATCATATATCAAAAGATCATATGGTACAACGGTAAGAGAAAACCCGAAAAAGCCAATAGGGGTGTACCGTCCAGAATGGTTCGAAGAACTTGGGCGGGTTATATAATATTGCAACACCCAGCCTCTCAGGATAATGTTCTTGCAAAACATGAGCTGTTTCCCGTGTTGCCTTGATTGAGAAATTTGACAAGCTGCAACCCTTGAAGTCAATCAGCCAGTCCATCTCTTCCTGGTGTCGTGGCAGATTAATAACAGCATTCTCCATGCAATACACCAAATACCTAATTTGTCCTTTTACTGACTTGGAGTTCTGCAGTCAAACTCAAACTTAGTAAGAGGCATAGTAGTTATCTTTTAAGAACTTGAATCTTAAAAAACAGCAGTAGATCACCTCTATTAGAAACGAATGCAGCATATGCATTGATATCTCCCTTGGAGTAGCAGCCTGATTGATATAATCGTACTACTTTTGGACTTCAAAGGCCATGTTTAATTGGCAGGACTAATATTGATGAGCTATGCAATCCCATAAGTAATCTCAAGGACTAATGCCACATCCCCTAAGTGTTTTATATCACATGTTATGTGGGATTAGTATCCCAGTTAGTATGTAATCCAAACTTCATGTTGTATCCAAACGACAGAAATGTGACTCCCACAGATTATAGTCTATCCCATGTCTTATCCAACTATTCAAAGAAATGCAAAAGGCCATTTATCGAAAAATTTGCTGAGGATCAAAGGACAATTTCGTCATTCAAGCTAACTAACAAGTTAGCTGCAATATAACTTATGCACACATAAACAGGAGCAACTATCAGATGAAAACCTGGCAACCAGGTCTCATGACGAGAACTGTTCTCCCATGCTTGTCTGCATAATTTGACCTGTAAATTTTTCCTGTTTCTGCCTCAGAAGCAATCTCATCCTACAAAATAAGAGAGTACCAATGTATCTTAAATACAGAAAGGTATCTTGAGCATGTCAATGCAAGAGGGAGTTATACAAAGAAAAATGTTTAAAAAACACGTAATTGTGCCAATATAAATGTTTTTGGCATATATAATAGTTGAATTTCTTGAATGTCTATAACTTTCAAGAAGTAAATTCAATTTTGTTTACCGACTCCTATCATACCACAATTTATGCCATGTGGCATGTCTCACTCTAGATCCCGATCCTCATACAGGTATGATCTAAGTCACACAGAGCAGGTGCGAGTGCAAGTGCGAGAGTGCGAAAGCATCACTTCTTAAAATTCATGAGAGTGAGAGCGTTTATAGTATATAAATTCAATAATATCATACACTTAAATATTTCAGTACATAAAAGTTTTGGGGTTCATATAAGTAATATGGAGAAGACAAAATTCACGACTATCTCGTTGTCCAGACTGAACTGGCAGAACAGAATTGAGATCCAGTTGATCCATACGAACATGTATTTTTCAATCAATTCTCTACTTCAATAGGCTCTCTCGCTCTTTTGGTATTTGCCTTACAAAGTTCAGCTTGTAGATTTTAAGATTTCAATTATGGTATTGCATGATTTTTGTGATAGTTTACGTACTTTTTTAGTGTATGTTATGCAAAAATAATATATTACGCATTTTTCTAGTTAGTTATGCAAGGGTGTAACTCGGAAGTATATGGTACAAATAGTTTTGGAGGATTATCCGCATATCTTTGGTACTTGATATGCCTGTTTTTGGTGTACGGTATGCATATTTGGCTCACTAGCTATGCAATTTTATGGTATTAGTTACGCTTTTTTTTTTTTGGACGAAGTTACGAAGAGGGCGAATTTTGTAAACTCCAAAATAGTTACTCAATTTTTTGGTTAGTTATGTTTTTTTATATTGGTTACGCAATTTATCAATGTTCCTTGCGTATTTTTTTTGGTAACCAAAATATTTGCCACCAAAGTTTTTTATCCATATGTATGAACTATGAAGTAGGTGACCTGTAACCATATTAAATATTAGTAAAGAAACGACTTAGTTCAGTGGTCTAACGCTTGGTTGGTGGGGATTTATACTCTCTTTGGTTATTTTTTTGTAGTTGTTCGGGTTCCTGCTGAATGTAGCGCACTAAGACTACATACATGTGTTGCCAGGATTGGACCAAGTCGCCAATCCGCTAAAGCCAAAAAATGTATTTGCGAACTCCCAAACACCAGTCCGCAAATTACGTCCGTATTCAAGCTTCATAAGTTCGACAATTCGCGCAGCAGGCGTACTGTGTGACTAAAGGTATGATCCACGTTCTACGAACTGCAGGTCTAGGGCACATTGAGATTGAGTACTTCCAGACCTAACTTTTGCCAGCTGGGCCATCTCAAACCGGACCATACATGTTTTACACAAGTACCAATAGGAGGAGATAAGCCTAGAAGGCTAGAACTATAACCAGAATAGTAGCCCTAGTCACAGGAAGTAACAGTGCATGCCCAGTGTAGCAGGAGCCAAATGCAGGATAAAGTTACAGGGAACAAAAGTCAAGAAGTAGATGGTTACCCATCTAATCGCTTCTGGCTTATATTCCAATCTCCATCTCAATGTTTCTTTTATCATTTTGGTTGCTTTCTTTACATTCCAGTTCCGCGCCCTTAAGTACCTAGAGATTGTTGCATCAGAACAATATATTGCCAGCTTCTCGGGCAATGGCCCGAGCAATCTTCTGATCTCATTAATCTGCAGAATTGAAGAATTTCAAGCTGAATAAGATTTCTTTTTTCATCAGGTAATAACATTTTTGCATTGTGAAAGTGGAGCGGCATATAGAAGCATATAATATCTTTTACACCTTTTCCTGCTGTCCTTCGGACATCAAAGGATTGTCACAGCCATTTGAAGTGGATACCTTTGAATCTGCACTCATAGTTTGGAAAGAAGTCTTCTGATGGGTGACACGCTTGGTAGTCTGAAGAAAGTACTATCTGATCAAACTAATGAATAAGCAAGATAAAACTAAAAAGTACCACACCCCTCTAAGATGAAGGCATATCTATACCTACACCCATGAAGAGAAAATAAAGACGACGCACACCACGTTTCATAGTGTTCACGAAACACTTTTGACTGCTTATATTGCAGTGAAAAAAAATCTAGTTTCGTCATAAAATCTCAGGATTGCAACATGGGCCTATGACAAATTCTGCTTTCATTCTTGCTCTAGACAAGGTGACCCAGTTCAATCGCATTGTTAACCGAAAGAGGTAGAAAAAAGTAAATAAACAATGAAAAATATTATAAGAGTTCGCAAAAGAGGTCATAAAACCTTTTGGAAGAACGAATATGGCCATTAACTTGAGAACAAAGGAAAAAGCAAATGTTCTAAAATAGCTCAAGCTTTTAAGTGGGTTGATGCTTTGGTTGTTAAAAGTTCAACATCTTGTCAAAAACCAACACATCTTGGTGGTCTTGCATTTGATGCTTACCACCTCCTTTAGTCCCTTATAGCAATCAAACACATTTACTTATTAACTGTGTTAGATAGACCCTTCTAACCTAAATGTAATGTACCAGTGTTCGACACTCAACGCTTGGGTAAGGGATGCGTGTGTGACATTTTGATTAGCCATTCACCTAGAAAGCATTTCTGGAAATCCGAGTTCAGCAATTAAGCTATGCAGCAAAAAGAGGGAAAAAAGGTATCCTAACAGGCATGAAATGCTCTATGACACCTTGGAAGCACCATTTACCGTGAAAAATATATTGAGAACCTTAAAAACGTGAAGAATTTTATCACGATCCTGAGATCTTGATATGAGAGTTAGATGAATCCTACATGACACGTATCGGCACCCAACAATCGTACCCGCTCATTTAACTTAGCTCATGAGCAAAACACATTTGTGTTGAACTTTGACCTACAAGGGGACACAAGGGAGGAGGATTGCTGAGACAAAGTGAGTTACACCTCTCTTTAAAAACTTTAAGCTTCAGATAACTTGGTCGTTTGGAAATTAACAACATTCCTCCTTATGAAATATTTGCCATATGAATTGTGTTCGGGAACCTTAGTCAATCAACTCAACCCTCCCACTTCTGAAATCTTTAAGAAGATATTGACATTCCACCGTGCCACAAATATTGTATGTGGGCGTAGAATTAGTGAAACACCCGCGTGCACACTCCCTGAGGCAATTGGAACCCTTCGCGCCAATAGCAGAAGTATAATTTTACAATTTCCACCCTATCCAATTGGGCTGGTGGTTTTACTACCACAAAATCTGTTGCTGATTCAACTCTAACTCTCGCGTGAATATTTATCATTTGAATCATTTTATGTCCATTCGTTCTTAGTCCGTTTTTATCTTGCAACTTCCCAAACTTCTGTAGTTCCAAAGTAAATCAAACAACATCCTTACAGAAATGTGGTCATCCACAACAGGGTTCAGGTTCTCAACAACTAGAATTCAAGTTCCCCAAAACAAGATGCTTTCTTTCAACAGATCATGCTTTTGGAAATCCAAGATGCACAACTCTTAAAGACGTGTGCAAGGTAACTCCTAAGCCCGTCTTAATTCTGTAAGTGTTCAAAGAAAATTGAATAGCTAAATGAAGAAGAGGAGGTTAATATAACGACGTTGTTGCATAAACACAAGCCACTCATGCACAGCCACTCCTATTATAAAGCAAGTATAAGGACTGAAGATCAATCTAATTGTGGAGACTGGAGAGCTTGTCGAATTCCCAGTTTTACTAATGGATTTGGATTTTTTTGCCCACGGAAAGCAAAAAACAAATGAATAGGTCCGAAATTTCTCTTGTCCGATGTCTTCATGGAAGCCAAATATAGCACAGAGGTGAGTCTTTACGGACATTGAGATGCTACATTAAAATCCACCCTCCACAATCACAGTTGAATCAATACCCAATAACTACAAACTAAGTTGTGACATTACTCACACTTGTCACAAAAGACGAGAACAAATGTACTGGCCCGAAAAATACGGTCCAAAGAGGCCCGTAGTGCCCTGAGCCATCAATGGCTCAGTCACCTGGCTAATGCTGAATCAGTGGGCCATACAGGCATTTGACTCGGATCCTCCTATTCAGATCGGGTGCCCAGCATCCCATCTTTGTTATTCGGGCATCATATCTGAATGGCTTGAACTAACTGAGTCCGACCCAGATCCGTTCAGTATGACCTGTGTGATTTTTGGAAGGCAGCTTGCCCATGTGCAGTGCAGTGGTTCACTTAACCGTCTTGCCCCTTACATCACAACTCACGAGTGACGTCAGCCAAAGTGATTACCGTGGGTGCCGAGTCCGTGCATCCTTGGAAGGCAAGTATTGGAGCTCTATATAACGTACAATGACAAACCCAAAGGAGGTATGCCGTTCACTTCTGAACCCTTCGTTGCATCTCCTCCTCCTCCGATCACTTAACCATCGGAGTGCCTCCCGGTCACCTCCGACCGGTTAGGCACTAAAGCTGGGTGTTCTTTGGGCACATCAAGGCAAGCAACACTTCCTGAGCCCATATCCGAATCAGAGCTACACCAGAGTGTTCCCTGTTGTTTTGACTCACCACAAAAAAAAGTAGCGAAATGAATCCTTCCATTAACTTGCCCCATTGGATTGGGTCCAAGGCTCCAAGCAAGTCACATTCAACAACCATACAAGAACTTGCCCCATTGGATTGGGTCCAAGCTTAACCCAAGGGTTTGATCAGTTACTTAAGTTTTTTTCCTTCATAGGTCAAGAAATTCCATATACCGAGAACCCAAATTAGACGAGACTACAGCTTGTTTCTCTCAAATATTCAACTGACCAATTAATTCTTTGTGCCATATAATTTATTTTTATTCTGTTGACAAATAAGCAAGTTTTGCTCCCTCCTAGGTCTCAGGTAAACTTGCTAGATGCTATCAACTCTTGTGGGTCGAGTCTATACATGGCTTTAATTGGGCCCCTGCTTATGGAGGTCAGATTGGCCCCAGGATTAGGATTATTCGAGGTGCCCGTAAATTGGTCCAAATAATTGATTTACAAAATAAATAAATAACTAAACAAACACTCCCCAACACTTTATTTTTATTTATCCGCTACTCCCCAACAGTTGCATTATACGTATACCAAATTCGAAGTAAACAAGTATGCATAAGGCCAGACCATCAAGACTACCATTGTTTTATCCACCCGGGTCCAATAGATTCATGCAGTTAAAGAAGAAATCGGATGTGACAAAGACGATCCACAAGACATAAATGAATCATCAAACACCACAAAATCACAAGTTTCGCAATTAGTTCACTTGGGCCCTATTCACCAACAAATTATGTTCATGCAAGCACACTCAAACCGGAATCCCACAAATGGGTTTCCACAAGGGCACAATGTCCCGCTAAAAATGCCGATCAAAAAAAAATATCCCGCTAAAAATTGTCAATCAAACAACTCTCAGAGAGAGAGAGAGAGAAGCTGACCTGATTTTGTGGCTCAGAAGAAGAAGAAGAAGGACGAGGATTGTGGAGATCTCAGAGGCCTAAAACCACGATAATCGGGTCAACCCATGAGGAGAGTAAAGCCACTGGAGATGGGTTTAGTCTTTGTTTTCATCGGAGGGCAAAAAAAAAAAAGGATTTTCATAATCTGCGGTGGCGCAAAGACATGTGGGAAAGCATAACGGAGCCCTGTGTTACGTGTCGTGATGATGCTTGTTTTCTGGGACAAGGATAAAAGAAGAAATTGAATTCTACACTCTTTTTTTGACATCTACACTATTTTTTTGGATTTTAGTGTTGAAAGTGTATATAATTTTAATGCTAAAAGACAAAAAAAATGAGTGTAAATATCAATAAAGGGAGTGTAAAATTCAATTTCCTAAAACAATAACAACAAAAACAAATATTATCGCTACACATAAACACTTCAACACACTCGCTCATAATAAGAGTGGACCCACATACATTGAAGGTGCCTAGTGTGGGCGGATCCTACAACCCCTATTGTAAATGATTGTGTGTAAATAATTATATACTTAGGACCCGTTCCAAAAACCTTCTTAAAAAATAAGCAGCTTATTTCATATTTTCAAACTCAAAAATAATTTTTTAATTTTTTTTGCACCGTATAAAAGATCTTGATGGGATCTATCAAACAAGATCCATATTGATGGGAAAATTATTTGCTTAAACACATTATTTTTGAGCTTGAAATTGCCTTCTTAAAAAATAAGGACTTATTTTGAGTTGCGGAACGGAGCCTTATTGCAATAATAATGCTATGACACAATATTTCACCGTAACACTAGCTTTCGTGGCACTACATGATTGGTATAAAAGAAAACTCACCTCGAAACTGTTTTGCAATCCAATAATGCAACATTTACAACAATTCAAACATAACATCAACCACAACCCCTCACGTACATGTGAGATTCACATGCACTAGTGAATTGTTATGGACCTAGACATTCTGTTTACAACCACCAATCATACAATGTCACGCCAATGGATGTGGTTGGTGCTGCAATTGAGTGTTATGGGTTAAAATAGTCTAAGGGGGGAAAATTAACAAAAATTAAATACGTTACTACATAAAATAGTCAAACAGAATCACAGAATATAATGATTGGTTTTGGACATATGGATCAAATTGGATTGGTTAACTGAACTTGCATTGTCCTGACTAGTCAACAAATGATGAAATTATGGCACCGACACCTCCTGAGATTTTCATTTATGTACAAATTTTTCCTTCACGTATGATAAATGAATCTCCACTCCCTGAGGTTCGCATAATCATTTCAATTACCCCGTCTGTTAGTTGATCGATAGGTTTACTAACAAATTCATCCCTAAAGTTTATGAAATAGCAAATTATTTGGCCCTCAATAACCTTATTATGGTCTCTTTCTTATTTTTCTTTCATCTGTCCTAACATCAGTTTTGTTGTAGTCATTAACGAATCATAATTTCTTAATGGCCTTAGTAGTCCTTTATTATTTCATCTATCGATAAAATTAGCAAAATTAATCTTTACATTTTTGCTCATGTATGTCCGGATAAACTCTGAAGCGTGATTTATTTATTTATTTATTTACCTTTTATGAAATATAATTTTGTATAACCTTGATATCTTAGCAAATTGTTTTTATTCGTTCACTAATTGCATATATGAACTTTTACCCATATTTTTTGGTATATATATGTTTAGAGAATTTGTTGCTTTAACTCTTCAATTTTTGGTGAAGTATTGGATCATGAATTTTGTTAACAAATTATAGCTGAGTTTTTCTACGGGGTTAAAAGGGCTTTATTTCTCTTTGTATTTTGTGAAAGAAAATAAGCCCATGTAGCCCCTTCCCCACGAAAAAACTAGGCCTATATATTAGAACGGAACAAAACCTGGGAGTTACATTTCAAAGCAATTTAATTTGGTCAAAACATGCTATTTTTATCAATTTACAATTGAGTTGCATTTCCCTCCAATATAATTTGGAGCTTAAACCATTGCATTTATACACACACAAAAAAAATCACTAGAGCTAATAATAGATACTTCAAAATAACTTCAAATGCACATGGACAAAAAAAATAATATTTATTAATTATTCTAATTTATAGATTGTAATAATTTAAAAATAATAACTTAAAACGATAATGTAATGAATACTAGATTCGTAATCACTGACTACAGTAAAGTTGATGTTGAGAAGCATGAAAGAGAAGGATGGAGGAGCACATTAGTAGTTGTATTTTTAATTTTGTTTTGAACAACAACAAAAGATTATTAAGGGTACATTTGCTATTAAATAAGTTTCAGGGATGAATTTGCTATTTGTACCTAGAAGGAGAGTGATCTGTATGCAATGCAAACCTCACGGGGTATCAGTGAAATTTACAATTGCTATTCTTCTTTTAGTGATGCAAGGTGTCACACGCACGCCGGATGAAAATAGAAGTATTTTCACACGTCAGATTGTGCACACCTTGTATTAATTAGAACCGTTTCGCACGTTTTCGCGTTGAATGAGTTTGGTTCAAGAGTTATTGGTAGGAGGAATTGTTCTTCTCTTTTATGTCCACCAGCTATGTTTTGAAAGTGTGGGGAAAAAGAAAAAAAAACGAAGTCAAAGAAAGAGAAAGAAGAAGAAGAAAGACAAAAGTCAGAAAGGTATATTTTACTTTTTTTTCATAGTTGGAAAATATTGTTTTGGGAATTTTAGGGTCAAATGGATTTGAACACCAGACTTGAACAACAAGAAAAGTTGCTGGTTTGAATTGAAGAAAATATTGGTATGGGGATATTTTACTTTTGATCTGATATATTACGACAACTTGCGTGAACACGTGCATAAAATAGTCTGAACACTTAAGTTATTGAAGAAAAAGTTGCAATATTGCTTGAAACATACGACCTAAAAGATTAATGAAAATACTCTTAATGGTTATCCTCTCATCTAATGTAAATGCGACGTCACCCACAAGAATCTCACTTGATGGTTTTAATTGTTCATATGTTAACCTATATAGGTTAAACATTCATGCAAAAACTTAAGTTGATCAGATATCGGTAAGAGCTTGATCCAATCATGTTAGTTATAAAGGCAATAAAACCAAAACGTCAATTTCTTTTGTGATAATTATATTTCATTCCGATGGATGTCGATGTACGTTTGACTAATCAAAAATTTCATACTGATGATTGAAGCCTCAAGCCTACAAAATAAGAGGCTCAGATCATCAATTGAGATCATGATAGATTTCATTTTACATTGTATAGTATCACTGCGAGAATTATTAGAATTCAGAGTCCTAAAATTATATGAAATGATCGATTGACCCATAGGAACAAAAGAAATCAATCTCTCTCTCTCTCTCTCTCTCTCTCTCTCTCTCTCTCTCTCTCTCTCTCTCTCTCTCTCTCTCTCTCTCTCTCTCTCTCTCTCCCTCCAAAACTTGCACGCATGGACAACTTATTAGCCAAATGTTCCACGTTTGATTGATTGTTGGCATCTCTCTCTCTCCCAAACTCGCACGCTTGGACAACTTAATAGTTAAATGCTCTGCGTTTGATTGATTGTTGGCATCTCTCTCTCTCCCAAACTCGCACGCTTGGACAACTTAATAGTTAAATGCTCCACGTTTGATTGATTGTTGTTGCCACTTTTTAGCCTGGCCTAAGCTAACAGCTTGGTGATAGATCGTTATCACAATCTCTCCTATAACCTTTTTAGTTGAATACTTATGTAATTTTTTTAAATATTTTTTATGTTAATTAAATAAATATATTTGATGAATATTCCTATAAACTAAGATAAAGTTATAACTGTGTAGCTATACAAGTTGTTGAATAATTTATTACAAAATGAATTTCGAGATTATCTAGCTCTATAGAATTGAAGCACTTTTCACTTATTTGTCAACCACATTTGCATAGTTTTAAATAAGCAAAAAAATTTACAAACTAAAAACTTACTATATTTTTTATTTTTCTAGTCTTATAACTAAAAATGTAACTAATTTTGCATAACTACTTCCAAATTCTATTCATTAAAATTTTTAAACAAATAAGATCGATATAATTTCACAAATACTGACAAAATAACATAAATTAATGCAAAAAACAATGCTACGCACACATGATGTAACCAGGTTGGCCCAATTAATGTTGTGTTTGCTTCATTTTTTGAAAAACATTTTTCAAAAGATTTCCTCTACTTCCAATCATTTCTTTCTCTATCTCTCCCCACTTGTTACCTCTACTACTTTTTCAAAAAGTGTTCCAAACAAAGCATGAGTAAAACTTATTTTCGATTTTTTTACCCTAAAACTTGAAATCAAGCAGTTATACATTGCTTGGATCAAAAAGTACAAATAGAAAATAACCTCTAAGTCCAGAAAATAGAAAGTAATTCCCACAAGGTCTCCTTTAATTAATGAAACACCGAAACCCTATAAAAGTGCCTAAAACCCTAAACTCTAAAAGTGCCTAACCCATAGAGCACCCTATGCAAGTGCCTAAACCCTAAGGTACCCTATAAAAATGTCTAAACCCCTAGGGTACCCTATGAAAGTGCCTAAACTGCTAAAGCCCTATAATAGGAAAGTGCATCCTAAAACCCCTATGAAAAGTGCCCAAACCTAAACCCTAGGGCTCTATGAAAGCGCCTAAACCTAAACCCTAGGGCACCCTAAACCTTAGGGTATCTTAAACCTTAAAACCCTAGGATGACACTTCCATTAATGATAAATGTATTCTTGTAAAAGTGGACATAGTAATAATATGTATTCCATCTCTCATTAATAGAAATTAAGTTTCACTTTTCTCTACTTAGAGGTAAAAATTATACAAGAAATAAACCAACCTGATCCGCGAAACTACACGATCTCACCACATTTGTTTGGGAAAAAATAGTAATGCAGTCACGTAAATTGATTTAATTCAATGTCATAAATCATAATTTTTGGTACGAAAACGACAGACCTACTTACACAAAGTTTTAGTGAGATGAAACTCTCTTATCCTCCCATGCACATGAGCAGCGTTCGGTTTCCGTAAGCTCCCATACTCTTTTCCAAGTCCCCTGAGTGCAGTTGGTGACTCTCTTATCCTCCCATGCACATGAGCAGCGTTCGGTTTCCGTAAGCTCCCATACTCTTTTCCAAGTCCCCTAGGATTGAGTAAATTAGGAACGAATGAGGAAAAAAAAAAAGCCAAATACTATTGTTTTGCAGTTTTTTCAATGATAGAAATTGCCATTTGCAATACCAATGTAGATCTGATGCAGTTCAAGGCAACCTGAGAGCATCTTGAAGCCCATAAGGCCAATAGGCCCAACTTCCATATTTGAGGCCATTTTGACCCTCTCCTGAGCTGGGGAAATTTTCAACAATTACCTTTCCAGAAAGCTCTGCTAAAAGCAAAATACAAGCAAAAATCTATTCTTAAAGAGCAAATTAATCCACCCCATAATCTAAGTCTATCCACTGCCATTTGTTGATGCTGAAAAATGGCAACGCCAACTCTCTCTTTTTTATCGGCAAAAATAACATTTTATTAAAAAAAATTGACAGAGGGTACATCAAGTTAGGTGAAAGGAAGTGAATTCACCCAAAAGTTAGATAAAAATAAACAAAAACAAAAGCAAATGAGACAAAGTCCAAAACACCTAAAATGGCTCAGCCCAAACACAAATGAGCGAAGCCCAACCCAAGAGCCCAAACCTAATCCTAGACTGTGCCGCTTCATCCATCACCACCACAGAACAAACACAAATGGCTACACCAACTTCACACCAAAGTTTGCATTGCCATTTTCCCCATATCATCTAAGCCATTTAATTTGAATGGAAAAACGAGATGAGTATAATCCCATCTTCCGGATTTCAGGTTGTGCCAAAATGGTAATGAACCTCGATTAACTTCTAAAGGACCAATTAATCTTACCGTCCACGGACGGACAATTCAATTAAAGTCGTAGCAAAAGTTCCATGTGGAAGAATCCCACAAAAATTGATAGCACCTCAATCGTAGGTTAAGTAATTTTCAGATTCAATAGATTTATTTTACCTAGTCGTAGATTTATCGTTTCCAAACAAGGAATAAGGGAAGAGACAGCCTTTCATTTCTCATAGCCAACTTGACTTGAATTCTAACAGTTAAAAGCCTAGGACATTCGAGGTAAAAACACTGATAAAATTTGGCTTTCTATTTGAAGATCCAAAAAACTTCATAATCAGACTTCAACAGCAATGGTATACTTCTCTTCTCCAACAAGCAGATAATGATTCCCTTCTTCAATCACCATCAACCCATCTTCATTAGCTCTGCTAAAATGCTCACATGGGTTCAATTCAAACTCAACCTCTGCTCTCTCCCCTGCCTTCAACCTCACGCTTTGAAACCCGACCAACTGTTTCACCGGACTCCCTATTCTCGCATTTTCCCTCCCGATAAACAGCAACACCGGGTGCCTCCCATCCATCTCCCCTTCGTTTTTCACTCCAACAACAGCCGAGTATTTTGCCTTTTCACACCTTTCTGAGCCCAATTCGGAAACTGACAAGTAGTGAACCGAATCCGAATCCTGAACTGCTTTAGTAGTAGTTGATATTTGGTTCAAGTGGAGATTCTTTTGGGAAACTGAGACGAAGTTATAAGTAAATGTTGTGTAGCTAAGGCCGTAGCCAAATTCGAAAACCTTTTTGCCATTGTAGAACCTGTATGTGCGACCTGGGTAGCCGGAGGATTGATCGGGTCGCATCCTCATGTCTGTCATCGGTATTTTGACGAAATCGTTTGGATACCAAGTGATTGGCAGTTTTCCTCCTGCATGAACAACATTGAGTGCACCATTTCAGTTTCGAACTTTTGCAAGCAGAGTGGACTTACGATAATGCTTCACGGATGTTGAGAAAATAAATAAGAAAGTTCGCCCCTCGCTAACAACTTAAGCTTTTAGAAGAGTTGATGATTAATAGTATCCAATAATATACGAGACTGTTCCATATGCCAAAAGTAAAGCTTCATATCAAGCAGGCTTTTAACAAAATTTTCAATCAAAATGATAAGGGCAAAAAAAGTGAGGACAAGAAGGTAGCCCAAAATCAAATTTATTTCGAAAGCAATGAACAAATTAATATTGAACTATGGGAGAAATTTAAAGAAACTTCACCTGGGTTGTGGTCACCAAAGATGATCTGTGCTAGAGCAACCCCACCCGCTTCACCCGGATATCCGGCCCACAACATACTTCCAATATTCGGATCCTCCTTGGCAAAAGAAACATCAACCGGACCCCCGCAAAACAAAACCAGCACAACCGGATTCTTAGCAACCTTGGCAGCACTCTGAATCAAACTCTGTTGCATCCCAGGTAACAACAAATCGTCCCGATCCTTGTACTCCCTCTCCTGACTCTGATCCAACCCCATTACCAAAACCACATACTCCGCCCCTTTTGCAATCTCCACTGCCTTCCCTATATCCACAGAGCCACAGCTAACGTTGTCACAACCCGAATGATAAACCGTGTTCTGAACGTACCCTTGGAAGGCCTGCAGGGCGGAAGTTCTTTTACACGGGGTGCCCTCGTAGTTTCCGAGTAGGGTCTCAGAGGCATTGGCGTTGGGGCCTATAACAGCGAGTGAGGGAGTTTTGGCCTTATGAAGGGGCAAGAGTTTGTTGAGATTTTTCAAGAGGACGATGCCGTTTCTGGCGGATTCTAAGGCTAGAGACTGGTGGTCTCGGGTGCAGACGTCGGCTGCGGTTATGTTACCGAAAAAGAGGGCTGCTGGGTTCCCGTCGAAGAGGCCTAACCTCATTCGAACCGAGAAGAGGTTTTGGAGGGCTCTGTCTATATCGGACACAAGGAGTTTTTGTTGTTGGACGGCGGATTTGGAGTAGTTCTTCAAGTCGGAACCGCAGTTGACGTCCATGCCTGTGAAATGTTTGTGTAAGTGTTTTTGGTTTTAGAATTCAGTTTTGCAACAGGGTACGACTAAAAAACAAGAAATGGGACACGAATTCTTGCTGGCATGGCCTGCTGTTTTTGTGGGTTCCAAGGGCCATTAGGAACTCTACTGAGAGAGTAAAGAAAAATGGAAGGAAAAAAATAAAACTGCAAGGGGAAGAAATCAAATCAACAAAGAACCAACTAAACGGCAACTGGACGACATTGGATCGCGACAGAACAACGACTGATGGAGAATGGGGAAACGGTGGGTTGCGGTTGGTGAAGGAGGAGATGGTGCTTCGATCATCAACCCTTAAACTTGTAATCTTTCGTTAAGTTGGGTGTTTTCATCGCTACTCTCTAGAAATCAGAAGAACTGGCTCGTCTTAAGGATTCGGGAGAAGTACTCCTTTGGCTAGAACTACCGGACTTTGTCCAAAATAACACAATGTGGGGGGACAAATTAAAGAGAATTGTGCATGGGATTGGTCTACCAGATTAGTCGGAGTACGCGTAAGCTGGTTCGGACACGCAAGTTATAAAAAGGAGACTTGTGTCTCTATAATACTCTGTATGGTATGTACAATATTTCCATCGTGAGAAAAATGGAAACGAGAATTGGAAATTGTGTACCAGCTTTAAGAACATCAGCTACCACATCTTCCGGTGATTTGGCGTATCCTTGATAACCATGAATGACCTCCACCGCATAACAGTCGGACGTGATGTACCTGATCATTTAACAATTGTAATTATATGCGACAATACACAAAACTGCACAGCCACTTGTCCGACGACGATCCGATGAGGGGTGGACCACACGCTGATCCCCTTTCTTAGGGAATCTCGCCACTTTTGGCGAGAAACAGAACTGGGCTTGGGAGGTGTTTTGGTCTCCCTTCGTCTCTCACCCTCTCTCGACTTGTTCCCCTTCCAAACGAGGGAGAGATTGAGCTCTCTTCCCGTCTCTTTTCTTCTCGCGCGAACTCTCGCGTACCAAACGGGCTATAAGTTCTGTATTTTTTAATTTCCTAAAACACTAAAAGTAAATAAGATTTCAAATCGATGAGTGTTTGTCTTTAAACTTTTTTGTTCCAAACTTCCGACAGTAGTATAAAAGTATATCATTTTCAAAACAACCCATTTCAAAAAAAGACAAAAGAAAACTATACTTTCCATCTCAAAAACTATATCTCCTCTTAAAATCAAATAAGATATGAAACCGTCAGGTCTTTTGTTCTCAACCATTTGCTAATGAAAATATATGCAAGCTTTCATTAGTATTCTCACTAACTACAACTAACGACTAACGCTACTGATTTTTGCCGAGAAAAAAAAAAAAAGGCTAGAAGATTTTCTTTAATTCTCACCCTTGGAAACCCCAAAGGCCGCGAGCCGTCTTGGAGAGGAGATGGTAATTAGCACAGTTAGGGACCCCATTGACTTGATTATAGGCACACATTATCCCACTGGCTCTCCCTTTCTCTATACAGCTTTGGAACGGTGGCTGGTACGTATCTGCCAAGTCCTGCTTCGTTACCTGCAAAACCCGACCACCCATTGATGAAGACCTGTTTAACATGGAATTAACCAACATATTTGATAATGTTATCCAAATCGTAGGCAGTAAAATGCTTACAATGGCATTGAACCGGAACCGATCAATCCCCTTCCAGTTATCCAAATCGTAGGCAGTAAAATGCTTGCAACAAGCCGAGGCTTGAAGGTGGCCGTTCTTGAGCTGCCCGCCTTCGAAGCTGTCTCCTTGGATTCCCCTAACGTAGGAAACCGCGTACCTGCCCGAAACCAGGGGGTCCTCACCAGGGGTCTCCTGGCCCCTGCCCCAACGTGGGTCCCTGAAAATGTTTATGTTTGGCGCCCAAAATGTCATCCCTGTGGCTTGCCCTTCATTGTACACCCCCCTTGCCTCCCTCCCAATTGCCTGTTTAAATTCCATTCAAGGCCATTAGAATAGATCGAACAAGGGGGCTGTTAACATTAAATATAAAAAATTTAATGAGAAAATGTTTAAGCATGAAAGGAATTTTGAAAGCTTTTTTATAACTTTCTATATTCAATGAAAAGTGTAGGGAAAAAAAAGAAAAGAAAATTTATTAGGATAATGGCACATAGGAGAGAGAAACAAGGAGAGACCTTGGTTTTATTTTTGGAAACTACATTTGCTTAGTATAGAAGTATAGTAGATAATAAATGAAAACATGTATCAACTACTATAAAAACAAGAAAAGAGTGAGAATGCATTTTTTTAAAGGAAATTATTTGTATACTTTTTATAAAAGTTAATTACTTCATTTTTTTTAATAATTGGGTGTCCGGGACATTTACGCACACCTTGATTAATCTTGGATGACCCTAAACCAAACATACATCCACTAGTGGGGCAAGTAAGCGACTTTATTGCACATTAGGACTGTTTTGTAACTTCCCAAAGGTGTTTATAGATTGCAAATTGGTGTTTAGCCTAAATAAGTTACTTGACTTATTTTTTGTTTTTATTCAAAAAAATTCGCATTTGTTAATTTCGCGTCAAATTTTTAGTGGATTATTGATTTGTTACGACGAGAGGAATTGAAAAACTAAAATCTTGTGATCCAAACTCAATTTTTTTTTAAACAGTCGAAAAATTTGCCTTGTGGTTGATTTTTGTCTTTATTCAAAACAATTTAAGTTTTGAGCATAATCTTTTACTTTTTAGATTGCTTTGGTCGAGACGAACTAATAATTGACAAAAATTTAACGCAAAACTAAATGCGAAAAAAATTTAAATAGATAAAAAAATAAATCAGGTGGCTTATTTATCACATTTTTGCGTATCAAGGGGAAATAATGTACCTAAAAGCTAAATGATTAACTTGGTGGTTAAGACCTGATAATTAGGGGTTCGATTCTCATTTAATTTGTTTCTACCTTTATAATAATCAATCAAACTTGCGTTATGTTTTGTTGGGTAGTGTGCACCGAGTCAACTCACCTGACCGATTCGATACCAGAGGTGATCATCAAATGTGGCGCCAGTGAGAATGACCTGGGGGAAGCTGGTGGCGGAGCGTATTTTCCCATCCATGTTGATGCCACTCCACCCAACGACCCCGTGTAATGCCTCCGACCACCACTCGTACGCCGGGACGCCGAGTCGCGGGACGGCAGCGGCTGAGTTGACGAGTTGGGAAACCTTCTCGTCTAATGTGAGTCGAGAAACGAGGTCGCGGGCTCGGCTTGGGATGGGCAAGGCTTCTTGGCAGAATGGGTATGGTCTGGTTGATGGGTTGGTTGAGTCGCATGAGAATGGAGGCTGAGTTGACTCGGTGGGGAGGAGGTTTGTGAGACATAGTAGAGTGATGAGCGAGAGTGAGAGGAGATGCATGTTGGTGCCTTGGCGGTGGTAGCAGATGGAAGTGTGAGAGGAGGCTATTTAAAAGGCTCAATTAGAGGGAAGATGATTTTTACAATTTTTTTTTACTAGTATTTCGCAATTTTTATTCATCTGGATAAAATACATTTGTAATTTTGTACTCATAGATAAATTAGGCCTATTTTGGCCAAATGATCCAAATGGATTATTTTTTGTGCTTATTCAGATTTTTTTCGCATTTGTTAGGTTTGTATTTTTTATTTTTTTTTAGATTATTGCTTCTTCAAACGGTTTATTTTCGTATTTATTTTAAAAAAATTGGGTTTCGATATTTTTTATTTTTTAAGTTTCTCTCGTCATGACGAAGCAATAATTCACAAAGAATCGATGCAAAACTAATAAAAAAATGAACAAGGACAAAAAAAAATATATTTGAATTATTTGGCCAAAATAGGCACGAATAAGAATATTTAATTCTTATGGCAAGTTTTTTAAGGAGTTTTTTGTCTGTTCAAAAAGAATTGATTTTCTAGCGAAGTGCTCAGCCTTAAGGGAAAATAAAATAGTTATGAAGAAAAGAGTAAAGACAATGCGAGGGGAAATTTTCTTTTCACTATTTCTACGAACCAAACAATTGAACCAAAAAAAAATTCCTATTTTCATTCCTTTCTCCTTTTTTCTTCATGTATCAGACAGGTAGACAATTGTTTTGGGTTATCTCGATAAGAGAAAATCTAAAGAAATGAGAAAATAATTACTACTCCGTAATATTCATAATCGTTAAAGACAAAAATAAAAATAAAAATGCTTAGCTTGATTGGTCAGTGAGGTCACTGGTATAGAGTAAGAGTTCCGCTAAGATTTTTGGCTTTTCCTTGTTCTGTCCTTATTCAAATTTTTTCGCGTTTGTTAGTTTTGCACCTAATTTTTGAGGATTATAGATTTATCTCGTCAAAACGAAACGGGAAAAGTAAAAAATAATGACTTTTATCTTGGATATTTCCACAAATATTTGGGTGAAAGTCATAATTTTTACACGTTTGTTAGTTTTACGCCTAATTTTTGCGGATTATAAATTTATCTTGTCAAAAACGAAACGGAAAAGTAAAATATAATGACTTTTATCTTGGATATTTCCACAAATATTTGGGTGAAAGTCATAATTTTTTACTTTCTAATTCGTCTTGACAAAACGAATCCATAATCCACAAAAATTAAGCACAAAACTAACAAACGCGATTTTTTTTTTTGAATAATGAAAAAGCCTAAAAATCCCAAAAAGCCTTTAGCAGAACTTAAATAATAGAAGTAGGATTGTGATTTATAACAGAATTATGAGAAAGATGGGGAATGGCGTCAGTAATTGATGGTGGCTGGTTGTGGTAATTAAATGAAAGCTGGATGGAGGGTGGAGAAAGATCGATTTTATGAAGCTGTACAAAAATGGTTTCTAGGAAAATGATTGGGATAAAGATGTTAGATTAAAAAAGGAATGTGCTTGGAATTGTTTTATGTGTGTGAGTCTCGTATGTATCTCGTGAAATTCAAATGCATTGAACTGACTCTAGACATATTTGTATCCCGTTCTGTTTATGCATGTAACCTTACTCTAATTTCTCTGATTGGGGGTTGATCATAATTGGGGATAAATAGTAATGTGTTTGTTGTAACGAAAATTGTGAAGTAATTGTTAAAAATTAGAATTCAACGAGGATTTTTTTTTTTTCAAAATGATATACTCCCTCCGTCCCTTATTTATAGTCCAGTATTCTATTTTGGACTGTCTCTTAATAAGTGTCCATTTTGTAAAATTAGTGGGTAAAAGTTGGTGAATTGTCTATTTTGTCCCTAAAAGTAGATTCCATTTTGAAAAGTAAGTAAGTAAAAGTGTAATAATGATAGGTAAGTAGGAAAAGTGGAAGAAAAAGTTGATGTGAAAGGTAGAATGATGAAGTCTTTTTAATAAGTTGAAGTTACGAAGCAGGACACTTAAAAATGGACGGAATGAGTAATTCATTGGTAATAGGGAAAATACATCGAAAGGGCAGCCATCCCAACACGAGGGAATAAAGCAACCACGAAGGAGGCCTAATCTCCAGAAGAAAAATTAGAACCTCACATAACTAAGTGCACAAGCAAACTGAGAAAATCTCCAATCAAAGCAACACCAATTAGGAAAAGAAAAAGCCGATGTAAAACCCCAAATTGTCGAAATGTTGTCCATGAACATCAATCGCCTGCATGCCCCTATCTGAAGCACCCAAATCGCCAGCTAGAAATCATGACGCAAGAATCCTCACAAACATGAGCATTTAGTCGAGAGAGAGAGGTCATTGAAAATGCGCGCAAAACCATAGTGAACACTTAAATAAGGGACGGAGAGTGTAGGAGTTAGTGTTAGAAACTCGGGGGAAGGGGGGAGGGTGGTGTTTCAACCCCACACCAAATGCATCAAGGACATGGTGCTGTGCCACCTGCACTAGCACCCTACACGCCAATTTGACACCAAAGTTGGCATTGCCATTTTTCCCACGTCACATCACATCACGTCATTTTTTTTCGAAGCGATAAAAGGTGATATTATAGATCCAAAAACCAATACATTGAAAGGAAACTTCATCCTTAAACAAGGGATCAAGAAGCCAAACAGGAGGGAATTTAGTCCAAAGACTACACCTAACTCCAACTAAACCCATCTCTCTAAACAAACGGAGCACCGTGGAAAACAACCAAAAACACCCACACAAGGGTGAAAGAAGCACCACAAACGGGGAGAAATCCTACACAGGAAACATCAAAGAAGTGAGCCAAAAAAAAAGAGAAAAATTGGTAACAGAATCGGACGAGAGTCTGTCGTACCGGAGCAGATTTCATCCACTAACCTAGATCTCCCACTCTGACGGGGAGAGGACACCTCTAGCGACCGTGATATGCAAAGCACTATCTCGAACAGCCGTTGGACTACACTGCGGAAGAGTTTGAGGAGGGGCGGCGGATGGTGATTGGGGGAGGAGAAGGATAGGGTTGAAGGAGGAAGAAGAGAAAACCTCCGGTATCTAGGATCAAAAGATGGAAAAACCCCATGAGGGAGAGAAATCCCTCCCCTCCCATCACTCATGGAGATGTAAAACCCTGGAGGGAGGGGAAGGAGGGAGTTGAGGGGCGGCGGCTTCTTTACGGTTAGAGAGAGAGGTGCGAGAGGAGAGTCAATCCCCTAGGAGGGAGGTATCTAAGCCATTCAATATGCATTGAAAAAACGAGATGAGTATAATCCCATGTTCCCATGTTCCGGATTTCAGTTTGTGATATAATGGTACTGAACCTCGATTAACTTCTAAAGGACCAATTAATCTTACTGTCTACGGGCAGATAACTCAATTAAAGTCCCCATAAAAATTGATAGCACCTCGATTATAGCTTAAGTAATTTTCAGATTCAATAGATTTATTTTACGTAGTCATAGATTTCTCGTTTCCAAACAAGGAATAAGGGAAGAGCTATATAAACTGCCGTTGGGAATAGAGACAGCCTTTGATTTCTCATAGCCAACTTTTGACTTGAATTCTGGTAACAGTTAAAAAAGCCTACAACATTCAATGTGAAAACAGTGATAAAATTTGGCTTTCTATTTGAAGATCCAAAAAACCTCATAATCAGACTTCAACAGCAATGGTATACTTCTCTTCTCCAACAAGCAGATAATGATTCCCTTCTTCAATCACCATCAACCCATCTTCATTAGCTCTGCTAAAATGCTCACATGGGTTCAATTCAAACTCAACCTCTGCTCTCTCCCCTGCCTTCAACCTCACGCTATGAAATCCGACCAACTGTTTCACCGGACTCCCTTTTCTCGCATTTTCCCTCCCGATAAACAGCAACACTGGGTGCTTCCCATCCATCTCCCCTTCATTTTTCACTCCGACAACAGCCGAGTACTTCGCCTTTTCGCAGTTTTCTGAGCCCAAGTCGGAAACTGACAAGTAGTGAACCGAATTCGTATCTTGAACTGCCTTGGTTGTAGTTGATAGTTGGTTCAAGTGGAGCTTCTTTTGGGAAACCGAGACGAAGTTATAAGTAAATGTCGTGTAGCTAAGGCCATAGCCAAATTCGAAAACTTTTTTGCCATTGTAGAACCTGTATGTGCGACCTGGGTAGCCAGAGGATTGATCGGGTCGCATCCTCATGTCTGTCATCGGTACTTTGACGAAATCGTTTGGATACCAAGTGATTGGCAGTTTTCCACCTGCATGAACAACATTGAGTGCACCATTTTAGTTTCAAACTTTTGCAAGCAGAGTGGACTTAACTATAATGCTTTAAGGATGTTGAGAATATAAATAAGAAAATTCGCCCCTCTATATGCCTTTGCTCTTTTCCCATCTTCCAGAAAAATACGTATTTCTCCCTGCACGGTTCTCTATAACTTTCTCTACCGATCTCTGTCCACTCATTACATCAAAAATAATTTTCAAAGATGGAAACCAAACAAATGTACTTTTAGAAGAGTTGATTAATCGTATCCAATAATATATGAGACCGTTCAATATGCCAAGAGTAAATTATGGAAAAGAAGGAATGATTATAAAGCTTCATATCAAGCAGGCTTTTAACAAAATTTTCACTCAAAATGATAAGGGGAAAAAAAGTGAGGACAAGAAGGTTGCCCAAAATCAAATTTATTTCAAAAGCAACGAACAAATTAATATTGAACTATGGGAGAAATTTAAAGAAACTTCACCTGGGTTGTGGTCACCAAAGATGATCTGTGCTAGAGCAACCCCACCCGCCTCACCCGGATATCCGGCCCATACCATACTTCCAATTTTTGGATCCTCCTTGGCAAAAGTAACATCAACCGGACCCCCGCAAAACAAAACCAATACAACTGGATTCTTAGCAACCTTGGCAACACTCTGAATCAAACTCTGTTGCATCCCAGGTAACAACAAATCGTCCCGATCCCTATACTCCCTCTCCTGACTCTGGTCCAACCCCATTACTAAAACCACATACTCCGCCCCTTTTGCAATCTCCACCGCATTCCCTATATCCGCAGAGCCACAGCTAACGTTGTCACAACCCGAATGATAAACCGTGTTCTGAACGTACCCTTGGAAGGCCTGCAGGGCAGAAGTTCTTTTACACGGGGGGCCCTCGTAGTTTCCAAGTAGGGTCTCAAAGGTATTGGCGTTGGGGCCTATAACGGCGAGAGAGGGAGTTTTGGCCTTTTGAAGGGGCAGGAGTTTGTTGAGGTTTTTCAAGAGGACAATGCCGTTTCTGGCGGCTTCTAAGGCTAGAGACTGGTGGTCTTGGGTGCAGACATCATTTGCGGTTATGTTACCGAAAAGGAGGGTTGTTGGGTTGCCGTTGAAGAGGCCTAACCGCATTCGAACCGAGAAGAGGTTTTGGAGGGCTCTGTCTATGTCGGACACAAGCAGTTTCTGTTGTTCAATGGCGGATTTGGTGTGGTTCTTCAAGTAGGAACCGCATTCGATGTCCATGCCTGTGAAATGTTTTTTGTTGTGAAAATGAGACATGCATGCAACGCAACAAAACAAATACAAAACAAAAAATAATGCGATTATATTAAGTTATTCTTTTACTCAGCTGATATATTTAGATAAACTTGGGCACTCAAGTAACGATGTGTTTTGTCGAAAAGAAGAAGTTAAAATGTGCAACATATGGACTGAAGAATGAACAAATTTTTACCATGTGAACGATCATGTCGACATTAAACCTCTGGTCTATATAAAGTTCACCGTTTACGATTTTGTAGATTATTCGGGAAACTCAATTTTCCCGCCAATTCAACTAACTCACCACAAAAAGCGAGAGAATTTTGACGTGTACACAAAATGACTTGTGTTCCCAAATCTCACAATGCTTGTTTGCGGTTTTAGAATTCAGTTTTGGTACAGGTTACGACTAAAAAGCACGAAATGGGTCACGAATCATTGCTGGCATGACCATCTGCTTTTATGGGTTCCAAGGGCCATTTACTATGTTTTGTTTACACAGTTTCATTTACCATCCGATGTCCCAACCATTCTCTGGAACCTAATTTACCAACAACGATGGATGTGCCACATCAAGTGATAAACAAAACATGAAGCATGATCACCATGGTATTATTGATGTTAGAAAGATGCACACTGAGAAAATCTATTTTCACAAAACCTAACCATGGTTTAAGAACCTGTTTATGCCCATTTTTGGCACCGCGGATCGGGCTAGCCGTGATTGACCATTTAATTAATTCTTTGATTAAATTGGCCCGAAAGCTAAGTAATTGATTGGGTAAATCTTGGGCTATGTGTATTTTCCATTTGGGTCCAAAAAATACGCAGCCCATATAAGGAGTACGGCCCATGATTTGTTGGAAAATTGGCCCACGGGTGGGCCCATGAAGAAAGGGGCAGATCTGGTCCATGAGGTGCGGCCCACATTTTTAGGGATTAAGTTGCAGCCGAGGCGGTTATTTCCCTTCAAAGTTCAAAGGCCAATTGACTTAGTCAATTGGCCATGTGTCAAATGCATGAAAAGAGGGAGATAGTGGGTAGTTATTGCCACATCACCCATGAATCCTTAACTGCCAGAAAAACAGCCCACTACCTTACATGCATGAAAAGTGGAGCAGTCATGGGACACTTGGCAGCTTGTGGTGCAAAGCTGAATTCGGATTCAGGCCTGAATCAGCTTGTGACCAAGTCAATTGGCCATGTGTCAAGCTAGCATAAGAAGGGGAGATGGTGGGGAGTTATTGCCACATCACCCATGATCTACCAACTGCAAATAACTGCCCATGATTCAGCATGCACAAAAGGAGGGAGTATCATGGGACACTTGGCAGCTTGTGGTGCAAAGCTGGGTTCGGATTCAGGCCTGAATCAGCATACTGCAGTGCCTATAAATACAACTTCACAAGATGAAGAACGGGTCCAACACCAATCAAAGCTAACGCTTACAAACAAAGTCTTCCCAGCGAAGCATACTTTCCTACTTTCAGCAAAGTAGCATATCGAGTACTCCGTGCTCAAACCCCCATTCGAACTAACTTCTTCAAGTAGTTTGAATTTTACTTTTCTTGTAATCCACTTTATTATCCCGGAGTAATAAAGTTTACGTTTTTCACGTTCCATTTCCTATACGACTAGGAAATATTAAGTCCACAACCGTGTGGCAAACCACGAACCTTCTTACGATCTTTAACCTTTGGGTCGTACACAGTCGTTCTACGATAGAAGTCAAGATTCACGGGAATCTTCACAACAAGTTAGGCGCTACAAGTCTTGGCACGCCCGCGCTCATCGCATTCACGCCTGCTGCCAAAAACGCGAGTTTTCAGAACCCTATTGACTTGTTCAACTAGTTCAACAGTTTACGTTATTACGTTAAAACTATGTAAAAAACTGAAACATTGGCAGCATCAACCGTAATCTCCTATTTACCTTCAAGAAATATAACGGGTAAGCACAACCCTCAATTAATTAGATTTGTGATCTTGTTAGTCCAATGACGGCTAACGATGGGTGGTTCAAACAACCAGACATGGTCCAAAAATGCACAATGCAGTGGCAATGGGGGACAAAAGAGAATTGTGCTTGGGATTGGTCCCCTAAGAGAAGTCAATGTGCGCATAAGCTCCCCCGGACACTTGAGTTATCAAAACAAGAGAATTGTGTCTACAGTGTGTATGGTATGTACAGTATACGTGTATGTGCCTGAGTCCATCATGAGAAAACTGGAAATAAGAATTGGAAATTCCATACCAGCTTTAAGAACATCAGCTACCGCATCTTCTGGTGATTTGGCGTATCCTTGATTATCATGAATGACCTGTACCGCATCACAGTCCGACGTGATGTACCTGATCATTTGCCATTCAATAATTACACATGTAAATACACAAAAATGCTCATGTAGCTACTTTTTTGTATATGAATCATTTTTTTTATGTTCTTGTTTTGCAGAAAAATCATTTTGTAAATAGTTTTCAAAACTTGATCCGAACTTACATTTTGTCATTCTTGAAAAAAAAGTTGATGTTTTTCTTGAATCTCCTGAGATACTAAAACTACAAAAGATTTCAAATCGATGGGCATTTGCCTTTAAACTTACTACATGTTTGGGAAGTATTATGAAATATCATTTTGAAAACAATCCATTTCAAAAATAAAAAAACAAAACAAAACTATACTATACTATACTATTTTCATCTTCACAAAAACTATTTCGCTTAAAATCCAATAAGATATGAAACCATTGGACCTTTTATTCACTTGCTAAGAAAATATCTTCAACCTTTTTTAACATTGCAACCAAGGGCTAAACCTTTGACTGGCACTAAACCTGATTTAGGTTCGGTCTGCTTTGAAACATTGATCTCCTATGCAGTATGTGTTAACAGAGCATGAGGCTTGTGTCTATGTCCTAAAGTGTTGATTTTCCATAATATTGCTTCATGATATCATCTTGTATTTAGATTGGATCCTTAGGCTTTCTCCATTGATATCCTTGTAATTGCCGTATGGCTTTGCAATGGAATTTCTATGTTAGAAAAAAAAAGGGCTAAAAAATTCTCTCACCCTTGGAAACCCCAGAGGCCGCGAGCCGTATTGGAGAGGAGATCGTAATCAGCACAGTTAGGGACCCCATTGACCTGGTTATAGGCACACATTATCCCACTGGCTCTCCCTTTCTCTACACAGCTTCGGAATGGTGGCTGGTATGTATCTGCTAAGTCCTGCTTCGTTACCTGCAAAACCCAACCATCCATTGAGACCTATTAACTTGGACCAACATATTTGATAATGCCAAACTGTTCATTTACGAGGGCTTTTCTGTCTTTAAGTTTATATACTATTGTCATCACAATTTGGGCATCACAAAGTATAAGTTCCCTCTAAGTACTAGAAGATGAATAGTCTGAGGACCTAGGATTATCTATATCAAAAATTTCCAGTACGCTCAAATTTATTTTCAACCAATCATATCTCCAGATCTGTGCCGTGATCGATGAAATTTATATGTGATTGAAAAGACACTGAAACACGGGTACGAACCATTCTCAGATACAGAGGGCCAAGGGGCCTTATAGTAAGAGACTAAAGATGCACTCAATGAGTCCCTTTAAGTAGTGAAAAAATTGCATCTTTTTTAAGGCCTAGGTTTGCGGGACGTACACTTATTTAGGGACGAAGGGAGTAATTTTTTAAGAACAAATAGTCAAACTCTAACCATCCACTACTCTAAAGTTCAATATAAATGATTCAAAGAACTACCGATGTCCGATTAATTTGATTATTATCATGACGTACGAATTAATGGCCAAATAAGATTATTGGGATTCCAATTTTACACCACATGGAGTGAGGGAATGGGAGATGCTGCCACGCAGCATCCTTTAGAGCGGTGCAAAGAGATTGATCCAGCCGCTCATCTCGACAATCGACAACTCAGATCTTAACCGAGTAATGGACAGTTCAGATTTGTATGGGATTTGTATACGCTCAGCTTCGATCCGAACCGTCTGTGCCGAGATAAATGGCCGGATGGGCCGCTCTGTGCACCCGCTCACAAGGAGCTGCTCGACAGCATCCCCGAGACTATACGAAACATCATCACGTAAAAAGTTAGAGAGAGAGAGAGAGAGAGGAGGCTTACAATAGCATTAAACCGGAACCGATCAATCCCCTTCCAGTTATCCAAATCGTAGGCAGTAAAATGCTTGCAACAAGCCGAGGCTTGAAGGTGCCCGTCCTTGAGCTGCCCGCCTTTAAAGCTGTCCCCTTGGATTCCCCTAACATAGGAAACCGCGTACCTGCCCGAAACCAGGGGGTCCTCACCCGGGGTCTCCTGCCCTCTGCCCCAGCGCGGGTCCCTGAAAATGTTTATGTTTGGCGCCCAAAATGTCATCCCTGTGGCTTGCCCTTCGTTGTACACCCCCCTTGCCTCCCTCCCAATTGCCTGTTTAAATTCCATTCAAAACCATTAGAATTTCAACTAGTATATGAAAACAAGAAAAAAGTGACAACGCATTTTTGGAAGGAAATTATTTCGTATACTTTTTTTCAAAAGTTAATGACTTCGTTTATTTTCCCCCTCGCACACCTTTCCTAATCTTGGATGACCCTTAACCAACCATCCTCTAGCAGGGCAAGTTCGTGACTTTATTGCATGTAAGGACTGTTTTGTAACTTCCCACATTTTCACATATCAAGGTGGTAACAATGTACCTAAAATCTAACTAATTGACTCGGTGGTTAAGGCCTGAGAATTAGAAGTTTGATTCTCATTAAATTTGAAGTTCAAAACCTCCTACATGGTATCAACTCTTAAGGCCCGTACATACACAGTTTTGTTTCTACCTTCATTAAGAGATTAAAATTCTTTTCGCTGGCGGTGAAAATTGTGGATTTTCCATTATCGCCCATTGTGGACCCCACCAGCATTTATTGTTATATTATAATCCGACCGTTTATCTTATAGGACCCATAATGTAGAATATTTACGCAAAAAATCAGCTCAATTGGATATCGATAAATCAATCAAAAGTTGAATTGTAGTTTATAAAATGGACGGTCTGATCCTGTCAAGTTAAATTGTCCATGGCTATCTGTTATATAAACTCAAATTTAAATTTTGATACACCTATCAATGTCTGGTGAAGATAATTTTTTTGAAAGAGAATAGTACTCTCCGGACCCTACAAGATGAACGGTTCAGATCGACAATTAACGCGCCGTAGGGTCCAAAATGATGGTGGTGAAAAACCCATAGTTTCCGCCGCCGGCGTAAGGAATTTATCCTCGTTAAGAATCAATCAAACTTTATGTAGACAAACTGACAAACTGGAGTATAAGAAAAAGTAACACATTTCCGCGTTTCCTTTGAAGTGGATCCTACAAAATGGAATAAAATGATTGACTAAGGTCGGACATTAAATAATCCATGTCATTACTCATAGTCTCATGAAAAAAAAATAAAAATAAAAACAACTACGTGACAAATTAATGAAAGATGATAAGAAGAATAAATAAATTCATCACTATAAATTTAAGTAGATTGGTAAAGTTTCTTTCTTATCCCCCGGCCCCAGGCCCCCATGCGTTATGTGTTTGTTGGGCAGTGTGCACCGAGTCAACTCAACAACAACAACGCACCTGACCGATTCGATACCAGAGGTGAACATCGAATGTGGCGCCAGTGAGAATGACCTGGGGGAAGCTGGTGGCGGAGCGTATTTTCCCGTCCATGTTGATGCCACTCCACCCGACGACCCCGTGCAACGCCTCCGACCACCACTCGTACGCCGGGACGCCGAGTCGGGGGACGGCGGCGGCTGAGTTGACGAGTTGGGAAATCTTCTCGTCCAACGTAAGTCGAGAAACGAGGTCTCGGGCTCGTCTTGGGACGGCCAAGGCTTCTTGGCAGAATGGGTATGGTCTGGTTGGTGGGTCGTTGGTTGAGTCGCATGAAAATAGAGGCTGAGTTGACTCGGTGGGGAGGAGGTTTGTGAGACGTACTACTAGTAGAGCGATGAGAGAGAGTGAGAGGAGATTCATGTTGGGTGGTGACAGTAAATGGAAGTGTACTAATCAAGCTACTACAGTATTTATAATGCTAAATTAGAGGGAATATTTTATTTTTACAACTTTTTACTCGTAATTTACATTTTTTTTATTCATGTGGATAAACGACATTTCTATTTTTGTAATAGGTAGATTAATAAGAGTATTTAATTTTTGGGCAAATTTCACTCAGACCCCCTGAAATATCTGACAATGACAGAAAGTACCCCTCAGTTTTTAAAAATGATAGAAACCTCCCTTACTTTACAGTTTGGGTTTCATTCCGTTAGTTCCGTTAGTTAAATGGACGGAAAATGTACGGAAAATGTGCCGAAATGTACGAAAAATGAAATCTTCAATTTTATTTAGTTCTACACCTATCTTAGGGCTCTTATTAAAAGTCCTAGAGTTAAAAATTAATTATGATCATTTAGGATAAAATAATTAAAAGAATAAAATCTTCGCACAGATTCAAACGGATTAAAAATTGGAGCACTTAAGTATCTGCTCTTCATTTGGTTCTATGGCTTTCTTAAAGCTCTCATTGAAAATCCTAAAGCGAAAAATTAATTATGACCCTTTAGGATAAAATAATCAGAAAAATACGATTTTCGCACCAATTCAAACGGATTAAAAGTTTGAGCACTTAAATATCTCCTCTTCGTTTAGTTTTACGGCTATCTTAGGGCTCTCATTGAAAATCTTAAAACCAAAAATTAATTATTGCACTTTAAGATAAAATAATAAAAAAATAAGATCTTTGCGCCGATTCAAATAGATTGAAAATTTGAGCACTTAAGTATTTGCTCTTCATTGAAAGCTCTAAAATCAAGTGAAAAGCAAAATTTTTAAATGCTCCAAATTTTAATCCGTTTGAATCGGTGCGAAGATTTTATTTTTTTAACTATTTTATCCTAAATGATCATAATTAATTTTTAACTCTAGGACTTTTAATGAGAGCCCTAAGATAGGTGTAGAACTAAATAAAATTGAAGATTTCATTTTCCGTACATTTTCGTACATTTTCCGTCCATTTAACTAACGGAACTAACGGAAACTAACGGAATGAAACCCAAACTGTAAAGTAAGGGAGGTTTCTGTCATTTTTGAAAACTGAGGGGTACTTTCTGTCATTGTCATATACTTCAGGGGGTCTAAGTGAAATTTGCCCTTAATTTTTATGTCAAGTTTTTTAAGGATTTTTTTTTGTTTTGTTAAAAAAGAAATGATTTTCTAGCGAAGAATGTTATGCTCTGTTCCTTCGGAGACATCCAATAAAATTAGAATGATACAGTGAACGAATGTTGTGCTCTAGTAAGCTTTAAGGGAAACAAAAAAAAAATTATGAAGACTATGCGAGGGGAAATTTATTGTGCTCAGTACTTTGTAATTTTCTTCTCATTTCTTCTACGAACCAAACAATTGAACCAAAAAAATTCCCAATTTTTCATTCCTTTCTCTTTTTTTCATCATGTATCATACAAGTAAACTTAAAAGTTTTACAGAGTATAATCTCACGTGTCCAAAAAGTGTTTTAGACAATCCGAATTGAAAACCAATTTTGACCAATAAAAATTACTATTTTTTACCAATCAAATTTAAAAAGCATATCTCAACCATTGAATGCCGAAATAAACGATTAAAATTGTACAGAGCCGTGAATAACTTATCCACGGCTACTCCGTAAATATGTTTCTCTTGTAACTTATAACCGAATGATGAGAAAGATGGGGTATATATGGCGTCAGATGGTAGCTGGTTGTATAGTAAATGAAAGCTGCAGGAGTGAGACTAAATGCCAAACCATGCTTTGATGTCATCGTTCAAGATATTTTTTCATCTAGTTCGGTTTTTTTAATTCTTGTTCCTTTAATTTTATTTCGTATTCTTACAATAGGGTGGCACAGCATAAATAGGATAAGGCTATTTTTGGGGATTTTTCCGATTAATTTCAATGATAGACACCGTTAATATTTCAGACTGTCTTATAAGTAGTATGTGATAACCCAAATTTTAACTTTCAAAATTAAAATACGAAACTTGAAAATTGTTCTTAAAATTCTGTCACTACAGTTAATCTTGAAATTAATAATTTTTGTTATCCGCACTAATTTTTGAATAATTTTCTGAGAACGAAGTCTGGACAACGTAACTATCGAAGCCAAATACGGACCGACTGTATAAATATTTTCATTTCCCTAAACCGACTTGAATCGTCGGCGACATTTGTTTGGCCAAATAATTTTCTACACCCTTTTAAATGCTGTTGATATAAATAACTAGAGTGGTTGCTGAGAGTAAGAGCAAGTACACCAAACTATGCATACATGCATTTAAGCTACTTTACCTAGTCAAAATACGAAAGTGGACCATGCATGCACCAGATTCGATATAGACCACGGTAGAGTTGCTCCAGCTCCCGTACCTTGCTAACCTTAGCGATTGACTGTTCACTAGCAATTGATTAGTTTACTATTTTTTGGGCCAGACAACTCCTCTCTCTCTCTCTCTCTCTCTCTCTCTCTTCTTTTGCACCCTCTCTATCTTCTTTTGCATTAATTTTATGATATTTAATGGATAAAGAAAATATGATAGAGAGACTGGTGTAGGTTGGAAGGAAAAAGTGAATAGATAAAATTCATTTTGTACCTTTTTTACTAGGTATTTTGGCTCTTATTGGTGTACTCGGGGGCAATTGTGGTATAGAATTGTGGGTTATAAATTATTGGTCCTAGATATATTTCTTCCTGAGTCAAACTAGAAGCGTTGGCCATAGTATTTGGCTTTAATGCACACAAAAGTAGGTAGTTGTGAAATTATTCTAGAATATACTATTATAGAATAGTTTAAGAGAAATGGTTTTGTCACTCTCTTTTTTTAACGGTACTCCCTTGCAAGTGTATTTTTGGTAGGAAAGTGACGTTAACAAAAAAAACAAATGACAAAATCAGCAGACTAGTTTAATACTACTATCTATACTCAGTAAATAAATACCCAAAATGTGTATTCGTACGTCCAGCATCAAACCCAAATTGTTAGTACTACGTACCTTTCTCTGTTTTTCTTCTTATTTTACCCAAACACCATTACCATTCCCACACTTAACTCCTCTCACATCTCTCTCTTCTAGCCGAACACCTCCATTTCCGACCACCTCTTCGGCAAGTCGTCCCACCTCGGTAAACACCTCACTCTCATCCCCTAGTTCTCACAGCTGTTAAAGAAAGAAAAAGATAATGAAATATAAACGAATATATATACTTGTACTGTGACAGCCATAGCCACCGCCTTGCCATTTTCTGTCTCTCCTCCCTAGCACCCATCGCCAGCACCGTGCTCCATCACCACCGCCGTCACTCGGGTCCACTTTTGGAGACAACCCTCGCACCTCCCTTTATCTCTGTCCTGGTCTCTCTCTCCCTCCTGTAGCCGCTTCCGCACTTCCCATAGCACTCTTTCTCCGATAAGCCCTCCCTTCGACTACAACCACTTTTAAAATGGTTTGGGAAAGAAAAGAATTAGTTATGGGTTGAAGAATGGCATGGGACAGCCTATATAATAAGACTAAGGGCACCCTAATAATTTTCTTGGGTCACCGTAAAATTATGTTCGTATCGGGCTCGTATGAGCACACTAGCCATCGAAGGTTTTAGAAGCCACAGGTTCGGATGAGTAATTCGTTGGCCTGGTAATTTTACGGTCATATTTTAAAGGTGAGTACGATATACCTTGGTTATATAATATTTTTTCAAATTGTTTATTGTTTTGATTTTTATAAAATGCTATGTTGAATTTAAAAAATAATAATATAAGTATAAAATTGTGAGAATTGAGTTCAAAAAAAATGCATGGGATTAATCTAAAAAGAAAAGTGGATAAAAGAATCTGATGAGCTATGTGTAAATTGGCGCCTATGAAATTGTGAATAAGGATACGGCCGGATATCCCTTAGATTTGATATCATTTCTGTTATTTTGCTGGAATCGCTCCTCGGGTTACCGGATTACTGCCCAAGATGATAATGATGATGATAGATGATGGATTTCTTTCGGTTTAATAGTTTCAAGCCTGAAAACCGTCATTGGATTTTGGATTTTATGATTTGTAGATTTGAAACTTGCGTTGTTGAAAATTATATAATTATTGAGTTTGGAAACTCATATTGATCGTTGAAAAGTTCATGATTATGCCATGTTTTATTTGATTATTCCCATGCGATTAAATAACCTTTGTATATTGTATTTTTCACTGAAATGGTTTTGTATGCACCCATTTCAGATACAAGTTAAGTTGGTCCTTCAATGACCATTGTATTGACGTTTGGCGTTCAAGTTGCTCTGTAGTGAAGATTTCGATAATTTGCAACTTGCACGATAGTTGATTCGATAGTGTCATAAGCTTGGGGCCTACAATTATTGTACTTTAAAGTCGTTAGTGGACGTCGTATTTGGTATGCACGACAGACAGTTCTGATTGTAATATTTTATTATTTGATTTTCAATGAAAGTTTTTTTAAAAAAATTTCAGTTGTCTAATATCAAAGGCCGAGGATGATTCTAAAATCACTGACCATATCATGGATTTAATTCCCTAATTTGAATCGTGACAATATATCGTTTTTAATTCATAAAATAAGTATTTATTTCTTTTAGAAAGCCGAAACAGAAACATAACCGATATTGATGTGAGCCGAGAACGGTAAGCTAACGTCAACACAACTATCAATGCAGCAAGATTTCACAAATGCCCTGTTAAGAACGGTAAGCTAACGTCAACACAACTATCAATGCAGCTAAGATGGTGTTCCATTAGCACTTTTAGAAAAAGTGCCTTTTGGTTCTTATTTGTTTTATTTTCGCGTTTGTTCATTTTGCTTTAATTTTTTTTGACCTTTTGATTCAAAGTAAAAAAAAAAAAATTACTTTTATCTAAATATTTTAAACAATGATCATTTTTAGTAGAAAAAATAAAAAAAGTGAAAAAAAATTTATTTAAAAGCGGTCTTTGTTTCAAATATTTGAATAAAAGTAATTTTTTTTTACTTTTCTGAGGAATCAAAAAGTCAAAAAAAATTGATGAAAAACAAATAAACGCGAAAAAAATTCAAATAAGAACAAAATAAAAAAAGTGAAAAAAATTGTTAGTAGAACGGGATCTAAAACGTTTATCTAGATTACTTTTCCTTTAGTTACCGGGTCAACTCATTGGTGACTCACCTGAGCAATACGAAACCAAAGATTATCATCGAAGGCAGAAGCAGTGAGAATGACTTGAGGGAAGCTGGTGGCGGAACGGACGACGCCGGCAAAATGGACGCCCCTGCCGTGCCTGGAAACGCCGTGCAACGCCTCCGACCACCACTCGTAGGCGGGGACACTGAGTCGAGGAATCGATGCTGCCGAGTCAACGAGTTGGGTGGCCTTTTCGTCGAGGGTGAGACGAGACACGAGGTCTTGGGCTCGCTGGGAAATGGGCAGAGTGGTTTGGCAAAATGGGTAAGATTTGGTTTGTGGGTTTGACGAATCACATGCGAATGGAGGCTGAGTCGACTCAGAGGAGGCGAGGTGAGTACTGAGACATATAATAACATTGATGAGGTAATAAAGTTCCATTTTTCCTCTGGTGTCGGTTAGAGGAAACGAAATAGGCACTGTGATATTTGTAGGATACATACAATACGTTTAGGAAAACTTCTACCGACAACACATCTTTTACATGAATTGGGATATAGTGCTATGCAATAGTGTGCGAAGCACAATGCTGCGCATTTTCTAGTCGTCTCAGCAACCAACAATCGAATGAAATCTAAGCCGTCGGATGCACGATCCGACGGCTCGGAGGTGGGCAGCAAAGTGTTGTGCAGCTCACTGCACAACACCAACCCGAAGTACCTTTTACATATGTGTAGAGTCCATTTCATAATTAAATGTGTGAAGCAAACACATATGTAAGATAGGTGTGATCTGAGAGTGATTGGTAAGAATGTACACAGCATTGTCGATATCTCTTTAGGGTCGGAGTGTACACAAACATTGTTGGTGTCTGTTTCTGCTGGTATAAAAGCACAAAGAAATCAAACCAAGTGGGTCGGGTGGTCAAGGCATGTACTTGATCCAAGTTGGCAATGGATTACTTCCGTTGGGTTTGCTTCTCACGTGGTCACGGGTTTGAGGCGACACTCCTCACTCCATTTTGAATTTTCTAACCCGCGTATTGTCATGTTCGGCCTCAAGTGTGGTGATGAACACGTATATATGGACTAATTTCAAATCTTTTTCGGGGGCTCCGCAGCAGGTTTAGAGTTTCTATGTCTTAGAATCTTAGATGCTGTCAACTCTTATAAGATTAGTCAATATGTAGCTTTTGTCCCGAATTTAATTGGCCTTGGCTTTTGAACGGTAGAATCGAAGTATGCATAAATTTGCCCAGATACTTAAAACATAAAGAAACAAAGACGGTTAATCTACAATCAACCCACTGGGCGGACGGTAAAAAGCACCTTTTCCGTTCTCCAATAGAAGTCCTTCCACTGAAAAGCAAAACTTACACCTACCGTACATTTCTTCCTCTTTTAATTAATTATCAGATGCGTAAATGACAATAACACCCTTCACTTCTTTATAACATAACAAAACTAGTACTCCCGGTGACAGTACAAGACGGCAAATAGGGGACCGCTCCTTTTTCACTCCTGCGTTTATTGTTAGTACAGAAATATGGCAGTCCTTTTACTGTCAAGTTCCTGCTCTGGAGGAGCTTAAATAACGAATAGACACTTAATTATAAATTTAAGTTTCATAAAATTTAGTAATTATGAAATTTTAGAATAAAATAATAAAAATAATAAAAACTTCAAATCAGTTTAAACGGATTTAAAATTAGAGTATTTAATTTTTTAACTATATTTTTTAATATGTAAACGACTTCAAAAAAGGGTAATGATAATGTCAAAACTCCAGCACATAATAGTCTTATACACTGTACATGGTATAAGTCTTTTGTGTACTAGAGTTTTGGTACCAACAAAAATAGTTTTGGCATTATCATTTGAGTACTTAATTTTTTTGAGACTATTTATATATTAGAAAATGTAGTAAAAAATTAAGTGTTCCAATTTTTAATCCGTTTGAACTAGTGCGAAGATCTTATTATTTTAAACTGTCATAATTAAATTTAAACTCTAGATATCTCATAATCAAATTTTTGCTCTTTAAATTATCTCGTATAATGACCGGTTATTATATTGAAATATACCCAATTTTTATGTGCACATTGACTAACTTTCGAGGGTTTAATCCCATTATTTACAAACAGAGAGCCCGATTAAACTAAATTGAATGAACACATCAACCCCTTACCGATATCCAATTGAGTTAGTTTTAATACAACTTGTTAAAAAATATTTTAAATAAATTGAACGGCTTAAATTATTTGTGTAGATACTCCTACGTTCATTTTTGATATACTTTTTGTACTATTATTTTTTGGATAAAAAAAATAACAGTATCTCTGGAGTAAATTTCTTCTTCTTCTTCTTCTTTCTTTTTTTTTGTTGTGAAAAGCACTACCAAGTCTGTCATATTTGTGTACAAACGATAAAGCCCAGGACTGAAAAGAAGTGGACCCCTATTTGCCGTCTTGTCTGTATTTGTTGGTTTTGTTATGGGGTAAAGAAGTGAAGGGTATTGTTGTCACTTGGATATAAATCAAAGGAGGGAAAAATGTACGGCAGGTGTAAACTCTGAAGTTTTGCTTTTGAGTGAAAAGACTTCCATCGGAAAACGAAAAAGGGTCATTTTACCGTCCGCCCTGTGGGCTGATTATAGATTAACCCTTATGCATGCAGGATTTACTGTTATCCATAGGAGATTCCTGTAATTGACACTATTTCCTAGTAAATGTTACGTTTGGTTAAGAATACATGACGTACGTAATGCCAAATTTTTTCTGATGGAGAAGAACTTGTGGAGTTAAATTGTGTTCCTAGAGTTCTCCAATTTTCAAACTCCTCCTCCTTATCATCTCAAGAAGATAAGAAAAAAGAAAGAAAAAGAAAAAAAACACACACCTTTTCAACACAACTATTGTAAATGGTCAACGTGATTGGAATGTCTAGCCAACTTCTTTATTTTGATAACTCAGGCGTAGGTGTCAGGGCAGCTATGCCACACCTCAAGTAATCCGACCATATACGGTTCATTTGCAGTAGTCCTAATTAAACAAGAACGACGCTTTATATGGACTAGTCTTAAAGGAGTTACCCTAAGTCTACTTTTCTTCTAAAGTTTGTTTAATAACTTAAGTAGGTGTTCAGGTCAGCTTAAGCGTACCGTGACTATTCTTGGGGATCTAATCTCACCACTCACGAGGAGTCCAATTAAAATTGGAAGCAAAACTTCGCATAGACTGATTCTAAAATGAGTTGATAGTGCCTAAGAAGTTTCGAAGTTGAGACATTAGATTATTATTTTAGTTTCCATCTATACAACTGTAAAACTAATTTAAAAAAATTAACCAAGTTTGATTTTAATTATGGACAAGAAAAACCCCTTCTTCTTTTTTTTATCGTGGATTTTACTGGTGCATATTTTGTCCTTTTCCTAGATTTGAGTAGCTGGAGTCGAGAAACACTGGCTTGAAGTCCATTCCGTGAACCTACGAGATCCAGGCTGTCTTTAGGACCCACAGAGTTGTAGTGTAGGACCAAACATATCTTTATACGCGTTGATACATTATTTGACTCACGCTCACCATTTTTTCTTTTTGTTTTTTAATTAGTAATACAGGGTGATCGGGGTCAGTTTGCGCGAACCTCGATCTAATCCTTGTAGCTTCCTCCAAAGCCATTTCACACACTTGCGCGCGTGAAAGTGATGCGACTCCAAAAATTATTAACAAGGAAAATAAAAAACTAAGACCTTCAAAGAAAGTAAAACCCTGAATTCTGATCGCCAAAACTCTTGAGGTGAACCTCCACCGCATCTCGTGACATATACACAAAATTGTACGTACCTCTGTTTCCGTGCAATATCAGCTATAGAATTGCACAAAAGACTCTTCTTTGAAAGAGGCTATCGTGAATCTTGCGGTTGAAATTATACGAGACCAGGAATAGATCCATTCTTTCGGTACATAAGTTTTTCCGTCGGCTCTTACCCATCTTAATTTAATTGGGCAACGTACTGACCCAAAAAAATACTCGTAGAGTAGAAGCAGGAGTCACATGCATGATTGTTTTGGTCCTGTGCCTACCAAAAAGAATTCATTGCCCATGGCTTAGCCATGTGATCCCCATAACAATATCCCCACCACTTTTTCACTTTAAACATTATTGCTCAGTTGGTAACTTCTGGCTCAACTTTGTGGGAGATCAGGGTTCGAATCCTATTGTGAGTGGTTTGTGGATTCAGGACTGTGAATAGCCTCCAAACCTCCTGTCGACTAACTCACTAACTTCCTCCACTAATTCCCACTAATGTATACAATATTGACAAAAAAATACATTACATTTAATTCAAAAAATAACTACTTATAATGAGTACTTATTTTAATTAGTGGGATTAAATCTGCTCATTTTGTTAACGGAGCAGTGCCCAAATATGTAAAAGCTAAAATAAATAGCAAAAGCTAAAGAAATAGTACTAAATGTCACCTACTACAGCTAGCACTGATCACATATGAAAACTAAAACTACAACAATGCAATCATGTGTCGACAAGTCTACTCAATGTGGTAGCATGCATGGCAGGGTATACTGACTACTGAGCTCAGCTTAATTAGTACTCCCTCCACCTTAAATTCTTGGTCCTCTACGATTTTATGTGTAATTTTTAATAATCTATATCTCTCAATGTATATTGTTTAAAATATGCAATATGGATCTTATTTGATAGATTTCAATTATTTCTATAAAACAATATTTTCAAAAACATAAAAAGCAATATACATTGAGAGATACAAGCAATTGAAAATTGCACGTAAACCTGTAGAGGACCAAGAAATTAGGACGGAGGGAGTAAAAGAGCTTCAAAATAGTTGGAACTTGTTCTTTAACCACGAGCGGCTGAGCTTTTGATGATCAGGCTCATGAGTAGAGTTGGAACAACATCTCCCTTCCTTGCTCCAACTTGAATAAATGTTAAGTAAAATCTTTATTTACTCGGTTTGAGCCAATGAGTGAAGCGGATGTTTAGGACGTTTTTAAATAAAATTTTGAAATTGAGTGAAAAACAAAAAGAAAAGAAAAAGAGAGGTAAGGGTGATGCTTTTTTTAGATTACTAGTGTATTAATTTTGAGAATCAAACCCTATCATATGCCTTAATGCCTGTCAAAGACGGGGAAGCTACAGTATCTAAAAAGAGGACATGTGATCAATTTCGGAATGTTTTCTGACATCTCAGGTGTTTCGTGTTCGGGCCAGCTTACGTCAGTTATTATTTGATCCAAACAGTTTATTATTTGGAGTGCTAGTTTTTCATTATTTGTCTAAAAAATCAAGTTCAACGAATCCTAATAAGTACCAAATCAACTTTCATCAGTATAAAAATCATTTTTTTTTAGAATCGGGATGGCACGTGCCACACCAACCTCTATATACCTCTGCCGCTGTCGTGTGGGACAACCCATACGAGGTTTTGTCCTCACTTTAACCGGTGAAATGCCTAATCTGATCTCTGAAAGTGTCCAGTAAGCTATATCAGGATTTGTTAGTGCACATTTGGAGTGAGTCTCTTACATATTAGTAGTTGAGGACCTTGAGGTGCGCAAAAACTAATCCGAACAAACTATCCGAAAAAAAAGACTCGTGCAGCCTATCCCAATTGATTAGGACACATAGACTTTGTCGGTGTAGTTGATGCTGTAGTTTTTTTCCCACCAATAATTAGCTGATGAGTCATAACTCCATCTTTATGAATCTACTACTATTTACTAACCTGGCCAATGCGGTACCAAAGCTGCGCATCGAAACTGGAAGCAGTGAGAATGACTTGCGGGAAACTGGTGGCCGACCGAACCGCCCCATCAAACCTCATCCCCTGCGGTACCCCGTTGATGAAGGCAACCCCGTGCAGCGCCTCCGACCACCACTGGTACGCCGGGACGCCGAGCCTGGGCACCGCGGCCGCCGTGTTCACAAGCTGGGACACCTTCTCGTCCACCGTCAGCCGCGACACGAGGTCCCTGGCCCGGTCCCCGACGGGCAGCCTGGCGTTGCAGAAGTGACGGGATCCGGTCTGCGGGTCGGACGCGTCGCACGCGAACGGGGACTGATCCGACTCGGCGCGGGGGAGGAGCGGAGTTAGTAGTGCTGCTAAGTTTAAGCATGTTATTAGGAGATTGATGAGGGATTTGGTGTGATTTTGGTTTCTCATGTTTGAAGGGAAAATTGGGTTGGAATGTGGGGGCCGGAGTAGAGGGGAGTGTTGTGTAAAGGGATATTAGACTTGGTTTTATACAAAGGGTACGTAGGGGGCTATTATCATGAGTTGGGTGCAAGTTGTCATGTTTTGATGTTTTTTCATTATTGGAGGGGGAGATGACAAAGTCATCCTTCTGTTTACATGGAGGAAAGTTTAATTGGATGGGAAAAGTGTTTTGGGAATAATTGCAAATTAGTTTTTGAGATAAATACTCTTCTTCTTTTTTTTTTTTTAGTCAAATATTCTTTTATGATTTTTTTTTCCTTTTTTTAAAAATAGGTTTTGAATATATCTAGCCTCGAGATATATACTTGAAAAGTAAAATAAAATGACAAAATCATGAAGAGTACTGCTAAAAATGAAAACATACCAAACTTTTACATGACATTAATTTGAACATTTCTTTTTATTTTATTTTTACTACTTCTTTGAGGTCAGTCTATACGGAGGTTTGCTCCGACTTTAATTGGGCTTCCTGCAAGTGGGCTGAGGTGCGTGAAAGTTAGCCAGACACATGAGTTATACTAAAAACAAAACAAAAAAAAAAAAGCTGACTCAGGTTTTGAGATTTCCAAATCCAGAATCAGGGTTTGAAAAGTTGTAGCAAACAGAAGCTTAATGGAGAGTTGAGGGAATCAAAAGAGGTATAGAGAAAACAATTGGGTGACATAAAGACATAAATTAGGCATTGGCCATGGGGATGGGGATGGGGTGTATAGATCACCCATAACTCTTAAAGAACCATATTACGCGCAATTGGGGTGTATAGATCACCCATAACTCTTAAAAGAACCATATTACGCGCAAAGATTTCGATACAAGAACTCGAACACAAATGTATTGAACAAATATATTGCCCAAAGATTTATACACATGGACTCCTCGTGATTTTACGAGATTCACATGTGTCGAATAACTCCGAACAAATTTATATCTGAATATTAATGGATAAATATGTATGCACAGACATTCCCACACTTAAAAAAACCCAACACACAACCACCCCCATGGTATCCCCATACTCTGGGTAACTGTACCATCGTAACAATATATAATTAATACAGTAATTCCCTGCATCCCATAGCAATTGGTATTTGATAGCATTTTCATTGTAATAAGCAAATGAGTGTGAATAAGCAAATTTAACAATAATACTCAAAAAATACTCCACATTGTAATAAGCAAAGTTACAAGTCTTTTAGCAAATAACAAAATTCCACCCATTCTATAACCAAACTTAACAACTTTTACCAATAACCAAATTCTAAACACCCCACAGTGGAATCGTCTCATCGAGACGAATAATTTGGGGTGGTCGGGTGCGTGATTGGAACTCGTTTACGATTGGACAAATGTGCATTGTGTACTTATTGTGGGGATTTTTTTGGGTAGGGATGCAAAAATGACCAATGTGGAGGTAAAGGTTGTTAAATTTAATTATGGACTAAATGGATAATCAAATGTTGACGTGACACATTTTGGTTATTGGTTTTGATTATTAACATTGCAGATGCTCTACATAAAGAGAAAAACTTCTTTATGGAGCGTTCTGTAAAGAAGATTTACGACGCTAAATCGTGCGCGTCCAAAAATGTTTTGGACGATCTGGATTGAAAACCAATTTTGATTGGTAAAAATTAATTTTTACCTGTCAAAATTGAAAATATATCTCAACAATTGTTTGCGCAAATAAACAGATGAGATTGAGCGGAGCCATAAATAAGTTTCTCAAGTATTTAAATGAAGAGCAATCAAGTTGTAGCCCTACAACAAGATGAAAAAAAGGAGATTTGGGTTAAAATAGGACCAATTTGAAATGTTATTTTTTTAATCAGTGTGGGCTGTATCAGTTTTGAATATTACTAAAAGGCCCAAAAGAACATGGAGAATCTTTCATCATTCCAACCTCGAGCTTCCTATTGTTCTCTTGGTTTCCCCTTCAAAGCTCCTTTTATCATGTTCGGAATGTTATTAACAACTAATGGGATTAGATAAGGGTCCATGTTTCTCGGACTCAGGGGGGCTGCTCTCCCCCTTGGGAGAGCAGCGTGCTGCTGTCCCATTTTTCGGGTCCATTCTGGTCTCGCTCCGATAATCCGAATCGTTCACTTTGTAGAGCTCGTCGAGTAGAACAACTATGCAAAAAATCAGCTTAATTGGATATCATTAAGTGCCTGATCGGAGCCTATATAACTCTTGGTCCATGGGTATAATGGATTTGATCCAGTGTTTCGGATCCATTCTTTTCAAAGTAAAAAGGCTCCGATCAGGCACTTAATGATATCCAATTAAGCTGATTTTTTGCATAGTTGTTCTACTCGACGAGCTCTACAAAGTGAACGATTCGGATCATCGGAGCGAGACCAGGGTGGACCCCAAAAATGGGGGAGCAGCACGCTGCTGTCCCCTTGGGGACAGCAGCCCCCCTGAGTCCATGTTTCTCGGGCGAAGGCATAAATAATGATTAGTGGGGTCAAAATCTTGTATAAAATTATGCATGATATATTTCTTTTGTAAAAGTAAAATAAAAGTTTGATCTTTTGAACTGTAATATACGGCGTTGCTTATTCGTTTGTGGGAGAAGAAAATTTATTTGGTAGGTGGGCTTTGGTAACTTTTCATCTTATAAAAGTCATACATGTATTAATTATCTTGTATGCTATGAACTATATTTTTTTTTTGGAAAACCCAGGTGGGCTTTGATAACTTTTCATATTATAAAAGTCATACATGTGTTAATTATCTTGTATGCTATGAACTATGTTTTTTTTTTTGAAAACCCAACAATTTATCCATTATATGTTAATCGCCAAGTTAATTGGGCTACAGGTTCTTCAAATTGTACACACTAAAAATAGTTTTCTTTTGTTTTGGTGAAATATTTTGGGACAATTTTACATTTCCTTTTTTACCCTTACCCAAAACTAAAGGATAATAACACCATGCACTATGCATGAAAAGAAAATCGAGTAAAAAATAAATAATCAAAGCTGGTATCAACTGTTTACATATAAAAAATATAGTTAAAAAATTAAGTGCTCCAATTTTTAATCTGTCTGAACTGGTGCGAAAATCTTATTTTTTTAATTATTTTATCTGAAAGAGTCATAATTGATTTTTGACTTTAGGATTCTCATGTACAAGCCTTAATATAGTCATAAAACCAAACAAAGAGCAAATACTTAATTATGAGAGCCCTAAAGACAAAAACTAATTATAAACCTTTAAGATAATATGATCAAAACAATAAGATTTTCGTACCGGTTTAGACGGATTGACAATTGGAGTACTGAATATTTTTTAATCATATTTTTAATATATAAACGGTCTTTAAAAATTTAGTGCTTTGATTTTCAATCAGTCCGTTTGAATCGGGGCGAAAATTATATTTTTCTTTTCATTTTATCTTAAATGATCATAATTAATTTTTAGCTCTAAAACTTTCATATGAGAGCCCTAAAAGAATCGTGAACCAAATGAGAACAACTTTATCTTTTTGGATCAACCAACCTGGAATTGGATTATGAATACCAAGTCTCATGGGAAATTCGTAATACCCCTATGGAGCTCACTGCTCATCCCAACAGAATAATAATCTGGTTATCAAACAGAGGTTTTGAAAGCCCTTGAAATTGGTAGTCCAAACCTAAGGCATAGTTCAGTTATCAAATGGGAATTTCTCGAGTACTACTATTAGTTTTTTTTGAACCGCAGTACTACTATTAGTTGAGCAACTTCCTGGCCGGTCCTATTTGGGTGATGAATAGCCCACTAGGTCCTGTCCAAAGAGCCCATAGTCCAGTAGGTCGTCTTCATTATTTTATTGACAAAAATACCCCTTGCAAAAAAAAACGATTTGAGAGAGACGATCGAGACACCACCACCACCACGACGCCACCGTCACATTGCCACCACCACCACACTGCCACCATCGCCACCACCACCACGCCGCCGCCACCACCGCCACTACGTCACCACCACCACCTTCACCGCCACCACTACGTCACCACCACCACCACCACCACCATGCCGCCGCCGCGCTGCCCCCACCACCACCACAATGCCACAACTGCCACCACCACCACCACGCCACCACCCCCAGTACCACCATCACCACCACAACGCCGCCACTGCCACCATGCCGCCTTCGCCGCCACCACCACCACTTCGCCACAACCACCACAATTAACAGTGTTAATTTTTGTCTAAATTAACAGTGTTAATTTTCTTCTAAATTCACTTCCAAATTAATAGTGTTAATACTCGGATTAACACTGTTAATCCGCAATGATTAACAGTGTTAATTGTCATCTAAATTAACAGTGTTAATCTTTATCTAAATTAAGAGTCTTGATTTTCAGTAAATTCACACCCCAATTAATAGTGATAATATCCTTCGGCTCATACATCCTCCTACACCACCGCCGCCGCCACCACGACGTTGTTGCCAACACGCTGCCGCCACCACAATTAACAATGTTAAACTTTGTCTAAATTAACAGTGTTAATTTCCATGTAAATTCACATCCCAATTAACAGTGTTTAATATCCCTCGACCCATACATGTTAATATCCTTCGGCTCATACAGAATTCGTAAATGGAGTATCGTACACCCAAAACTAAAATGAGCCACAAAAAATAAAAAATAAACCACAAAAATTCATAAAATCAACCTTAAAAATTCGTAAAAAAGGATGCATGCCTATTACTATTTCAAACTTTACAAAGAAAAAGGGGTGATAAAGAGTTACTAGTAATGACAAGCGCCACGCTCAACAAACGCCACTTGTTTCACTACCCCTACTGTACCCACAAATCCATATCCCACCTTCACCAATCACCGAATTCTTATCGGTGCTTCAACTTCCGAGGATTCAACTCATCAATTATTTTCATTCGGCAAAAATTTACCTTATTTTTATTTTCCAAGCACTACTAATTGGTGTATTAATCAAACCTTCATCATCTTCTTAAACTCCTCAAAGTTAACACACCCGTCGCTGTCGACGTTGACGGAGGCGATCATCCTTGAGCAGTCGGCGAGGGAGCACTTCTCCCCCAGGCTCTTCATCACTGCGTGCAGCTCCGATAACAGCCCGTTACCGTTCTTGTCGTACAAGTCGAACGCGTTGCGAAGCTCCTTGTTTGTTGCGTCCGGCGACGATGACGCTCCATTTCTGTGGAACTCGGTGAACTCGCGGAGGTCGATGAAGCCGTCGCCGTCCTTGTCGATCTCCGCCATCACGTGGCCGACCTCCTCCTCCGCACCGCCATGAACTCCAAGGCGGAGATCTTGCCATCACCGTTCGAGTTGAACTTTCTGAATATCTAGAGACAGAGAGAGACAGAGGGGAGTAAAGTCGGGGCAGACAAGTAAATCACGGTTGGAGGACTTGGTGGGAATTGAACTTGTGGAGAAAAGGAGCTGATGGGCTATGAATGGGAAACTTGGGACCGGCCTGGTATTTTCTCATAAAAGTTTGATCTTTTGAACTGTAATATACGGCGCTGTTTATTCGTTTGAGGGAGAAGAAAATTTATTTGGTAGGTGGGCTTTGATAACTTTTCATCTTATAAAAGTCATACATGTATTAATTATCTTGTATGCTATGAACTATATTTTTTTTTGGAAAACCCAGGTGGGCTTTGATAACTTTTCATATTATAAAAGTCATACATGTGTTAATTATCTTGTATGCTATGAACTATGTTTTTTTTTTTTGAAAACCCAACAATTTATCCATTATATGTTAATCGCCAAGTTAATTGGGCTACAGGTTCTTCAAATTGTACACACTAAAAATAGTTTTCTTTTGTCTTGGTGAAATATTTTGGGACAATTTTACATTTCCTTTTTTACACTTACCCAAAACTAAAGGATAATAACACCATGCACTATGCATGAAAAGAAAATCGAGTAAAAAATAAATAATCAAAGCCGGTATCAACTGTTTACATATAAAAAATATAGTTAAAAAATTAAGTGTTCCAATTTTTAATCTGTCTGAACTGGTGCGAAAATCTTATTTTTTTAATCATTTTATCCTAAAGAGTCATAATTGATTTTTGACTTTAGGGTTCTCATGTACAAGCCTTAATATAGTCATAAAACCAAATAAAGAGCAAATACTTAATATGAGAGCCCTAAAGACAAAAACTAATTATAAACCTTTAAGATAATATGATCAAAAAAATAAGATTTTCGTACCGATTTAGACGGATTGACAATTGGAGTACTAAATATTTTTTTAATCTTATTTTTAATATATAAACGGTCTTTAAAAATTTAGTGCTTTAATTTTCAATCGGTCCGTTTGAATCGGGGCGAAAATTATATTTTTCTTTTCATTTTATCTTAAATGGTCATAATTAATTTTTAGCTCTAAAACTTTCATATGAGAGCCCTAAAAGAATCGTGAACCAAATGAGAACAACTTTGTCTTTTTGGATCAACCAACCTGGAATTGGATTATGAATACCAAGTCTCACGGGGAATTCATAATACCCCTATGGAGCTCACTGCTCATCCCAACGGAATAATAATCTGGTTATCAAATAGAGGTTTTGGAAGCCCTTGAAATTGGTAGTCCAAACCTAAGGCATAGTTCAGTTATCAAATGGGAATTTCTCGAGTACTACTATTAGTTTTTTTTGAACCGCAGTCAGCTAGGCTATTAGTTGAGCAACTTCCTGGCCGGTCCTATTTGAGGTGATGAATAGCCCACTAGGTCCTGTCCAAAGAGCCCATAGTCCAGTAGGTCGTCTTCATTATTTTATTGACAAAAATACCCCTTGCAAAAAAAAACGATTTGAGAGAGACGATCGAGACACCACCACCACCACGACGCCACCGTCACATTGCCACCACCACCACACTGCCACCATCGCCACCACCACCACGCCGCCGCCACCACCGCCACTACGTCACCACCACCACCTTCACCGCCACCACTACGTCACCACCACCACCACCACCACCATGCCGCCGCCGCGCTGCCCCCACCACCACCACAATGCCACAACTGCCACCACCACCACCACGCCACCACCCCCAGTACCACCATCACCACCACAACGCCGCCACTGCCACCATGCCGCCTTCGCCGCCACCACCACCACTTCGCCACAACCACCACAATTAACAGTGTTAATTTTTGTCTAAATTAACAGTGTTAATTTTCTTCTAAATTCACTTCCAAATTAATAGTGTTAATACTCGGATTAACACTGTTAATCCGCAATGATTAACAGTGTTAATTGTCATCTAAATTAACAGTGTTAATCTTTATCTAAATTAAGAGTCTTGATTTTCAGTAAATTCACACCCCAATTAATAGTGATAATATCCTTCGGCTCATACATCCTCCTACACCACCGCCGCCGCCACCACGACGTTGTTGCCAACACGCTGCCGCCACCACAATTAACAATGTTAAACTTTGTCTAAATTAACAGTGTTAATTTCCATGTAAATTCACATCCCAATTAACAGTGTTTAATATCCCTCGACCCATACATGTTAATATCCTTCGGCTCATACATTCTCCTACACCACTGCCGCCGCCGCCGCCGCCACGACGACCACCACCACCGCCACTGCCACCGCCACCACCACAACACCGCCACCACCATCACCACAATTAACAGTGTTAATTTTTGTCTAAATTAACAGGATTAATTTCCATGTAAATTCACACCCTAATTAACAGTGTTTCCATTCGGCCCATACATCCTCCTACACTACCACCGCTGCCACCATAATAAACGGTGTTAATTGTTATCTAAATTCACACTACAATTAACAATTAACATTGTTAATTGATAAAAGTGTAAAATTACAGTTAAAAATGTTTAATTCTTTCTAAATTTACAATTAACACTATGAATCTATTTACAATTAACATTGTGAATCTGAAGCTAATTCACGGAATAATAAAAGAAAAGATGAAAAAAGACAATATGTATTTATAACGACAATAATCTGGAGAGCCGTGGCCTTGTCATCACCTCATACTGAGTTTCCTAGCGAGAGATATGTCCGTTCAAGCGATGACGGCGCAGAAGAACGGAATGAACTCTATCAGTTTTGGAGATGAGATGTGATGCTTTAAATACATGTGTGGAGAACTCAATCTGCTTTGAAGAATGAAAATGCAGATGAGGATCGTGGATTTTACCAAGCAAAGTGACGGTGAGGATGAATCTGGATCCGGCGTAGTCGGCGCGGCGAGAGCGAGAGAAGCGGCAGTCTATGGATCCCATCTCAACTATGTTCTGAAATTGGATCGAAGATATCTCAGTGGGCCTCCTTTACTCCGTCTCCTACGTCGTCTTCAAGTGCCTCGTGCTCCGGCAAGCACCGTGGTTCTCGGCATCCACATCAGCTTCTTCCGCTCCGCTCACATCATCTTTCTTTGTGTATAGGTTCAGCGGTGGCGGTGGTGGAGGGAGGGTGGCGGTGGAGAGATGGGCGGCGGTGGTGGCATTGGAGGGTTAGGTGGCGGAGGAGAGACATGGGAGGGTTTGGTGACTGCGACTGCAGAGAGGGCAGAGATTTCAGATTTGAAACCCTAAAAATGACATGGGGCGTTCATTTGTTTTTAAACAGGGTAAAAATGTAAAATACACTCCACAGGACCCATAAGGAATTGCACTCTACAGAAAAAGGATCTAGTGGGCTATAGAATTGAAAAATAGGACAGGCCGAGAATTAATCCCTATTAGTTAGATGTGAACACAAAACATATATACTGGGAGTACATCTTATGGGCCAGGCCAGGCCAGGCCAGGGCCTAGTTGGGTTGGAACAAACATTCCCGAGTCTCAGTCCCACTTAGTGAACGGGTTTTACAGCTCTATCCAATCCAGTTCCATGGACTAAATACCACTCCCAAAACTCTTTAAAAACAAATGGGCTGAAAGTATGTCGGCTATAGCATTTAAAATTGGGAAAAAAAAAATGTTTTTTTTATTAATTACTATATGGACCAGCTTGTGAGTTGTGGTACATTTAGTTCTCCATGGGGACCCATCCTGCCGTCCATCAGAATCAAAGTCTAAGCAAAGACAGTAGTACTTTTATAATGGACAGAATATGCAATGATGCATACGCAAAATCGTCTGTCTTTTTCTTTACTTACTGTTATTTGGAGTAACTAATGGGGGAAGGAAAAAGGAGACGATGAGTCGTGGTTATATATTCTTTTTTATAATCGGATGTCCGAACTACTGAGCGCACCTCGACTTTTCAGGACCCTAAAAAGTCATTCACCACCGGGCAAATCTTAGAGTGGCCCCAAAGTTTGGAATGTTTAACCTTTGCTTGATTCGAACATGTGATCTCTTGAAAAACAAACACTTAAAACGCTTAGGGGTGTTTCCACAAACAAAAAATACGAAAAACTCAGTAACATATTTTATCATATCGTTTCCACTAACAAAAAACAATAAATATGCCCACACAAACAATTTGTGCACAGATTGTGCAGCGATTTTGTTGTGGGGCCTACCACGGGTCTCACACAAATAATCCAAGCCGTTCATTAAATGTAAAACATTTTTTCAAGGATCTTCGTAAAAAATAAGCTCAATCCAATACCTATAGGTGTTTGATCTAATCATCTAACTTTTCATTACCCAGAAATCTGAATGAAAATTTAGATGATTGGATCGAGCACTTATAGGTATTATATTTAGCTGATTTTTTTACAAGAAATCTTGAAAAAATATTTTACATTTAATGAACGGCTTGAATTATTTGTGTTGGACATGTGGTGGGCCCCACAACAAAATCTGTGCACAGATGTATGTGTGGTTTGCAAAGTTCAACAAAAAACTTTCAGCATTTTATCATCTCATTTCCACTAAGAAAAAAGGTGTGAAAAAAATTGTCAACAACATTTTTTTTTTCTACAGTAACTTTACTCACAAACCCATCAACAACTTATTCATTACTGGAAACAATTTGACATTTCTCAATAACTTATTCACTACCGGAAACAGCTAACAACTTCTCAACCACAAATAAAAATCTACAAATTTTTCACTACCGAAAACATTATTTGTTCTTTCATATCCACCTGGTTATAGTTCTTTATCTCCGACCGCACATTTAAAATGCCATAAAGCGTCGGTACTAGTTTGACAAGATATCTAATTCTGTAGGATATGTAATACTAGTAACATCAAACTAATATGGGCGAGAGATTAATGGATAATACCACACGTCCTATGATATCACTCTATATATAGAATCTTATATTCTGTGCATGTTTGATTCAGAACGTAAGAATTGTGAAAAATAAAATAAAATAAAATACCCCAGATACGTAGCTCCCATTTTTTTTTAAAAGCAAATTAGCTCCCACTAATATAAAGTAAATCAATTCTCGTATTCGGTCAAACAAACGAGCCCGAAAAAGAAAGGAAGATATTACGTGGTTGGTGCTAACAATAGCAGACGATGATGTTGATCCGCTTGGACAATTAACCAATTACTTGGTCAAAACACGCACCCAGAGCATAGGATGGAATTCAGGGAGCTAGCTCAAATTGATTAGTGGCACATTTGCAGATTAACTGGTGCAATTAATATTTCAAAAAATGCAAAATTAACCAACTTGTTGGTATAAAATTAAGTTCAACACGTATGGTTGTCTCCATATGCGGAATCATCGAATTTGTGAAACCCAGAATTTGTAGCAAGTTTGCCACTCAACTTGTAAAAGACCCCTGATGTCGTATTGTCATTTTTATTTTTATTTTTGGGCCCCTTATTATTATTTTAAGGTAGGGCTAAACTTAGAGTTATTTTTTTCATTGTCTTTTGGTTATTGTTTTCTTAATTTTTAGTACTAAATTGCGGACAAATTTTTTGTTTTGACCAATGGAATCTAAAGAGTAAATAATTATGACAAAATCTCCCAACGTTCACTAAAGACGAAATTTTTTCCGAAAATTGTGTTTTAGTAGTTTCAGCATCGCCTTATATAATCTTTTTACAAATTTAATCTCTCTTTTTTATACTTTTCTGCTTTTTCTCGTCTAACGAGCGATTAACTAAAAAATCGAAAATGCTAGAGCAATCGACCCTGGCCAATGACCACAGCACAGGCAGCATGTGGGGCCACTCCGGGCCCCACATGGATGATCCGAGCTGTTCAAAATTTTAAAACAAAATTCCGAGTGGGCCCTCAAGAGCTTAGCTCCATCGATCCGATGTGTTTAGGTGCTCCATCCAATCATCCCATTTTTTGGTGCTCGTTCCAATTTTTGAAAAAATAGGATGATTGGATGGAGCTACCTACCCAAATTGAAACGAGCTGAGCTCTTGCTGGCCCACTTGAATTTTTTAAAATTTTGAACGGTTTGAATTATCCATGCGGTGTTTGAAGTGGGCCCCACGTGACCGTTGGTGGCCGTAGCAGAGTCCCTAAAAAATTATGACGAGAAGGTAACTAGACGTAAGTTAGTACCGACTACCGACTGTCTTTCAAATTTTTTTATAATCGATGTTAAATTAATCAATACTGCTTCATTCCCTTTTTACGAAAATGAAAAATTGAAAACGGAAACGTAGAATGATAATTGGCCTATGTGCGATAGGTACATACATTCATATACATACACCTCATACATATATATTTTGCGCTATCTTCGACCTTCAGATCCCAAATGATCTGAGCAACTCATTTTATTCAAAATAATTTGTTTAAGATCCTTGAAAAAATCAACTTTTTCGCATACCAATGAAAGCGTCTATGAAACATTCAATTTTGCTTCAGAATCTAGATTTATATTCTAAAAGCATGTTTAGATGTTTTTGTAACGTTTTTCTCGACATCAACAAAATTTGATTTTTTTTACAAAGGACCATAATCAAACAATTTTGAAAAAAAATAAGCAACTCAGATTATTTTTTGGAATCCGAGACGGGCCCAATATACGTATGTGCTCATATTCTTTTGGGAGAATTGGTAGAGGTCCCGTTCCGCTTTCTTTTTAAACCTTTATTTTTAGAAAGAAGGTAATTTCGAACTCATATATTATGAAAATGAAAAATAATTTTTCAATATTTTTTTATCATATTGATAGAAAAATTATTTGAATAAATATATAATTTTTAAATTTGCAATACTTTTTTTTTTTCTAAAGTTCTTTTTACCGTTCGACGGGGCAACAGAATGGAATCAAAAGAGTAAAGATTGTGACCGCGTTTTTTCCAGAACCCAAAAATCCGCTAAGTGGGTGGGACCCGATTAGCCGACCAAAATAGATTATAGGGAAAAGATCGTGGATTTACGTTTATCCTAACTAACTAAACCAACCTCCATTATCCTTTAATTAACGTCCCACGCGGGCCCACCACCGACGTCGTGAATTTGGGAAGGGAAATGCGGCACGAAATGGGAGTAGGACAGGTGGAAAGGTCGACTACCAGTAGCCATCGAGAGCCACGTGGTGCTATCAGAATCTGCCATGGAACCATGGGGATGATGGGCACGTGGATTCTGTTTCACAGTAATACTATATAGTACTACTAGCAGAGTTAAAGTTAGAGTAGGTCGAAATAGGAAATCCTCCGGCCTGTACAGGAGGGGTTGTAGGGCGGCCGATTAGACCGTCAATTTTAATGTTGACGGTTTGAATTTAATTTAAGCTTCTATGATCTGAGTTGTTCATTATTCGGATTTAAATTCAAGCCGTCTATCGTTGAAATGAACAGTTGAAATCGGCTGTCCTATAGCTTGCACACTAATTTCAATTTTATGCAAAACGCTCGCATAAATGCATAAACTCTCACATAAATGTGTGGGGCTCTCATTCACCTAACAATGGTGTGGGGGTGTGTGAGCCTTGCACATTAATGTGACTGTCTCTGCATTTGAATGTGTATTATGGATGTAGTTTTGAACTTTTTCTTCATTTATATGTTTAATTCGTTATATATATATATATATATATATTGGCTAATTCATGCACATGTCAATTAATTCTCGAAGGTTCGATATTTATTTTTTGGATGAACGAAAGTTTGTTAGAAGAGTTAGATTAGCATCTTCGAGGAGAAATTAAACTCCCGATCTCGTTTCTAATTGTTTGTATCCATTATCCATTATCTTTTGAACAGAAATTAAACTTCCGGAAAATTAGCCACCTTCATTTTTTGGCCTATATACCAAATAGCGCCTCTTCCTTCTATAGATAGAATATATCAAGAATCTGATTTGTCTACATTCCACCGACAGATAGTATTTTAATGATTCAAATTTGTTTTTATATTCTTACCGGTAAAAATATCTAAATCACTGATTATTAATATTTTTTGGTCTATATACCAAATAGCGCCTCTTCCTTCTATAGATAGAATATATCAAGAATCTGATTTGTCTACATTCCACCGACAGATAGTATTTTAATGATTCAAATTTGTTTTTATATTCTTACCGGTAAAAATATCTAAATCACTGATTATTAATACGAACGATTTAAATTGAACCGCACAAGTTTATCTGTAGTTGACCCAGATCATATACCAACTATAGAAATCACAAACAACAAATTAATTAAATTGTCCAAACCGGTCAATAACACCATATCCATTTGACGTCCAAACGTTTACCGTAAATGGAGCCCACCACCGAATTTTACTTATTGTCTGGGCTCCACCAGCTCCGGTGGGTCCCACACCGAAACTCCCGTCCTCCCCGACCACCTCCTCCACTATAAAGCACGTCACAGCCAAGAGCACAAACCTCCCTCGTTCTTTTTCGACAAATCTCTCCCTCCCTCCCTCCCTCTCTCTCTCTCTCTCTCTCTCTAGACGTTTTGGTAATTCTGTGCCACTGACCTTTGGTTCATTTGCAATCCACTCAGACTTCAGCCGCTGGAGTTGTTTCTTCTTAAATCCAGAGGTATTTTTTGTTTCAAATTTTCGCTTTCTGAGAATCCATGCTACTCACACAACCCTTAAACACAATTTTGTGCGGGTCGTTCGATGCACATGGATCAACATATATCGAATGGTTCTGGATTCAGTTGTGTGTGAAGTTGTGTTTTAGGACTGTGTTTGTAGACCTTTTTTTTGATATAGTTTTAGCTCTTTAAGTCTTTATTGTGCTATACGTCTGTTACAATTAGATGCAGTTGTGCTTGAATGGTTGTATACTTTTTGATGTATTTTTCGCTCTCTATTGTGCTAACAAAAATGCTGTATACACAACACCAAACACGACCTCTCACATGTGGGGTCCACACATACTAGTGCATGTGGGCCCCAACTGCATGTGTTTGGATTGTTGTCTTCCTAGCATTTTTTTATTGCGCTGAACGCCTGTTACCATTGAACTGCTATTTTCTCTGGTCCTTTGAATCGTCGTTTTTTTTCTATACAGCGACGTTCACGTTGATTTTCCTGTTAGTATTTGGGTATTCCCGTTGTGGATTTGATGAAAGTGCTCCATATACTGCAATTCATACCCGTTTTCCTTCTAGTATTCGCGTAGTCCAGTCCATACAATGCCCGAGGATTATAAGTCATTCAGTTTGATTTTCCTGCTGTTTGCTGTTGAGAATTCGGCCAAATCAACAAACACACAATGCGCGAGAAATCATCAAGAACGAAAAGCAATAACACAAGACAAGACAAGACACAAAAAAGACATTAAGACTTTTACGTGGTTCCTACCAGTATAGTTGAGTACATCCACGGTTTACACCTGTTTTCACTATGTAACGATTGAAGAGCACAAGTTACATCAGTTGCTGCATATAGCTAGTATTTATAAACTACGATTTACCTCACCAATCACCATAATACCCTTGTCTTGGTCCCGGGGGCGCTGCCCCCGAATAGTCAGTGAAGCACGACCAGAATTGAGTCATGCATCACAAGCCCGACATTTGTGTAATCAAGTCCAAAATTCAATGAAAAGCAGGGTAAATGGGATGTGTTATTTTGATTTTAGTTTCCTGGTTAGGATTTTACGTTCTTTAATAACAGGTATTTGGACAGGAGTCGCATACTTTTAGGATCATGTCATGGACTTTTAGCTTTTCAAAAGTGTTTTTTGAAAATTCTTGTAGTTAGAGAACTTTAGTTTGTAGAACATTTAAGCTTAATAAACTTGTCATGATTCAACATAGATTGATTGGATAATCACATTCGCTAGCCTAGTTTTACCATCTAATTTCATATCTCCACATTTCCTTAAGATTTCCTTTGCATCTCCTTTCCATATCCTGTATATTTTATCGTTTCTTTTGAAAATTCTTCTAGTTAGAGAACTTTATTTTGTAGAACATTTAAGCTTAATAAACTTGTCATGATTCAACATAGATTGATTGGATAATCACATTCGCTAGCCTAGTTTTACCATCTAATTTCATATCTCCACATTTCCTTAAGATTTCATTTGCATGTCCTTTCCATATCCTGTATATTTTATCGTTTCACTCGGCAGTGATTAAGCATCTTAGTGGTCTTCTTGATCTGTTTTCTTCATCATATACCAAATAAAATGGAACTGTTCTTAGGTTTGATCAAATGGTAGTTGTTCATTTGTAGGAAAATGCAGCAATTTCAGAACAATAACCTCGAATACATGGTTGAAGACTACCACGAAATGACTGGTTTCGATGGTATCCTCTTTGAGGACACCGAATCGCCTAGAGAAGGTGTTGATGGGTATTTTGACTCGGACTTCGAAGATGACTTTGAGTTGGCAAGTTTAACTGATCATCAGCAGTTATATTAACATCTTATCTAGCTATGGAATCTTCATAGATATATATACGCATCAATTTACATTGTTGTTAAACTACGTTCTTATGGACTTATGGATTTTGGCTCTTACAGACCAAGCCAAAGACTGATACTTCAGCTTTGGAAGCTAGAAATGGCAGAGATATTCAGGGAATTCCTTGGGAGAGGCTCAATTTCAATAGAGACAGGTACCGTGAGATGAGATTGAAGCTATACAAGAATTATGAGAACCTCTCACGCTCTCCCGAGGAGCTCATAAAGGTTGGTGTTGCTGCATACCAGCCATTGCAAAGACAACTTTGTTGTAGTCATAGTCCAGTTAGAGTCGTGAATCTAAGGCGAATGCAGTTTTTTCTTGGGAAATGGGTTTCTTCCTCTTCATTTAACTTATTCATTATTGGTGCTGTTATTTGTGCTTTTCAACGTGTTGGAAGGCCCTCGGATATTTACCGTTTCCGGTTGTGGTGGGGTTGTTAAATCGGTTTCGATGCTTATAGTATTCTTTTTCCATACACGGAAAGGGTAAGGAAAGGAGTGGGAATTTGGGGAAATTATAGACAGAGATTTGATATTCCTTGATTTAATTTTTTGTTTCAACTTCTTGTCTTGTCACTTCATAATAACGATAATTCAGAAATTCTCGTCAGACCATGAAAGGTTGATTTTAATAAGTCTTGCTCATACATGAAATATACCAGTGGTGTCAATTTTCCCTTTGTTTTTTTGGAAGTTGGTGGGGGTGGACCATGTAGCATGGACAAAGATATGGATACGGACACAGGACACGGCAATTCTAAAAAAATGGGGATACGGATACGGCGGGGGACACGCTACGTGTATAAATAAATAAATATATAAATACATACATACATATATTTTTTCTTTTCTTCCACTGTTGATGAAGACATGTCCTATATGAATGTATTAAGATTACCATGGTCCAAATAAAGCAATAATTACAGTTTAACCCAAATATTTTTGAATAATTTCTTATTAACCCCTCAAAATAAAAAATATATATTACATTTTGACCCCTAGCTGTGTCCCTGGCATGTCCCTAGCCATGTCCCTGGCGTGTCCCCCACGTGTTCCCTATCAAAAAATAATAAAAATTATTGGACACGACATGTGGCGTGTCCAATATGTATTTGGGCGTGTCCCCGCCGCATCCCCGTGTCCAATACGCGGACACGGCGCCCTTTTGGAGCGTTAGTGCTACCTAGGGGGTGGAGTGGGTGGAATGGTGTTCGACTTAGCAAGAAGTGAAAATAGAATGCAAGGAACAAAAAAAAATGGAAGACCGGAGAGAGTGGAGTAGTTTTATGTCTCTCTCTTGTTTATTCCCAAGTGTCCTGAACTGAGTGGTACCTGTCTTACATGCTGATTTAATTGGGTAAGATGTTATGTTTCAAATAGCTATGACTTTAGTTCTTTAAATTGTTTAAAATTCCCTGTTAGGCCATCCAAAGCTTATTCGTTGCATCAGTTTGTCCTATTGAGTTTCACTTTCTCCTGAGCACCATTGCTAAAGATAATTTTCCTGCAGGAGTGCACAGAGGCAGAGACATGCCACAATTTTTATGACTTCCAGTTCAACACTCGCCTTGTCAAATCGACCATTGTGCACTTTCAGGTAGAGACTGCAAACTGATATCAAAGCTTTTGGTTTAGGATGCTTTTAGTAGTTATAGAGGCGTATCTTATGTAATTCCGATATTTTGTTCCTCATATTAAATACAAGAATTATTGAGATTGTGTTCTGCGGGCACATCTTTTAACAAATTAATTGAAAGCTCTTCTACACCTTTTTTAAGAATTGTTGTCCTTGTCTTAAAGTTTGCCATTTGCCCTTCTTAATCCTTTTCAAATGGATGATGAACAGCATATATCTGGTTGTCATTCATTGTTGAACTAAAAGATCTAGTAAAATCCTTTTGTACTTGTCAATCTAAGGCCTCGTTGCTTCGATTCACATTAATGAGAAATTATGTTTGCTGATTGGGTCTAAAATGTCTTATGATTTCACAGCTTTAGACTCTAGTGTCATTGCTTATGGTAGTTTGGCAGGTATTTGGATATATATTATTTACCATTTTAGTTGATTTGACAATTTGTCTGTAATGATAATTCAATTGGTTCCCACTACTAACATTACATTGAGCAGTTCCAGATGAAACAACTTACGCCCACTCTGTAGCACAACAGGGAGTATGGCATGTCTCTGACTCCAATCTATAATAGCCTGGTCATCATTATGAGCAGCTAATGAGTAAATCAAAAGGAACCCAATGCAAAAGACAAGATTATTAGCTGGGCCATTCAAACATCTCCTATTTTTAAGCATCAAAATCAAAGGTAGTCTTAGAACTATTGAATATATGAAGGCTATATTTAAGCATCAAAATCAAAGGTAGTCTTAGAACTATAGAATATATGAAGGCTATATTGGCAGCTCATACTTGAGCAGACTTTTTACCAGGAGAACTAGTATGGCCACTTACGTAAAGTGCAGGTTTCATCTTGTTATGGTAATTGATATTGATCAATGTAACATTTGAAACTATGGATTTCCTTCCCCTACGAACATAAGCAACTTCAAATGCAGATACAACAATGATTCGATTGTTTAATAGGATTTTATAGTCACATTCTCATATGGGTATGTCAGCAGCTTGAGGGGTATGCTTGAGATAATCATCATTTGACGTACCTTAGGGAGATTGGTGCTTTGTTCTATGTAGTAGCTTTCTCTCTCCAGGAGCCCTGCATTTAAGCGCGTCTCATTCTGATGGGCTTTCAGAGACATGTCATTCGCTGGTATAGTTTGAGTTATGTTTCGGGTTCTAGGGCTGTAGACTTTTTTGTCTCTAAGCTTTCATCTTGCTTTATTAACTTTACTGATCTACTGTTTATATTGTTTGGCTGGTATGGAAATTTTTTGGCTGCTTGAACGATCTACTTGTTGATATATGTATATTTGGGTCAATTAGTTCTAGCTTGAGGGATCATCATACTGACTCCTGGTGACGGTGTTAAATGTGATCATAGTCTAGACTTTGTAACTTCCTTCTTAACATAGTTACTATCGCATTGGGGCTACTACTCTTATTTTATTACAGCTCAAAGCAAGGTGGCAGTTAAGTTTGAGAAGCTGGCGCATTAACGATACCTTGTTCATATGGTATGATGAGGACATATTTAAGCATTTAAGAGCGGTTTGTATACGTATATCCACACTTAGTATTGTTTTTCTTATCATCACGTTGAGATATGCTTTTTCATGTCGTTTCTCTTTATTGCAATTTTCAACCTATTTTGTTTACACTGTGCATGTTGCCAACAAGGAGAATGATAACAAAATTTTGCTGGCAGTTGTTTAACCAATTGACCTTCTTGGAATGGTCTTAACTTCCACACATTTTGAGATTCCTCGTTGGATGCATACAAATTTCTGCTCACTTCATATCACCCTTGCTAAGGAGAAGTGGATGTATATTTGGGAGGGAAAAAACTAGTTAAAGGATTATTCTAACTGGTGGAAGTTCTATTTGTTAGTGTGATTTTTTTTTTGCAAGAACACCCATTTGTCACGTTTTAATTAAATCTACAAGCTTGTTAGCGAAATGGTGGGCCACTGTAATATGAACTACCAGGTTCTTTGCAAGTTTTCCTTGTTATAGTTCTCTATGGATTTAGTGTCAGTTGTGTTTTATACTACCTCCATCTCAAAAAGATCGTTCGGCCTGCAAATTGAAACTTAAAAAAGGAAAAAAAAACACATTGTTGTAAAAAAAAAAATTTAACTTTTTTTTCCTCGAAAGTTACTAGATTTATTTTAATTAATGAAAACAAAAGGTTTGACTTCTTTTTTTTTTTTTTTAAACAAATACACTTTTTTAAGTTCTCTTTTGCGAACCGGACAATCTTTTAGGAAAGAGGGAGTATTTGGCAGTGTAAAAAATAAGAATAGTTTGCATTAGTTCCACTTGGTGCCCTTAAAAATTAGAATAGTTTGCATTAGTTCCACTTGGTGCCCTTAAAAATTCTAAATTTTATGAATGATCTTAAGCTGTCATGTCTTGCACCCTTGATGGCCTGGCTCGGTGGCTGGTTGATTTCTAGTTCTTACTTGTAGTGTTGCTCTTAATTCACCTCTTTGGAATTTAGGACGGTAAAACCGAGGTAGCTGTTCTTCTTGTCCTTCACATGTCAGCACTGTCACAAGCCATTCATTTTAGTAACAGACATGGCTTGGCACTGTTGGCATGATCAACGTTTAAGTGACCAGACAATTATGATGTTTTATATTTTGTGATTAATCTAGCGTAACAAAGTCGCATGGCATCAATAGCTTTGCCAACGGGTTTCTAGCTTTATATCTTCATTTGTAAATAGGTTGTCAACTTTCATTTGGATGGTTAGGCTGTTTTTGTTCCTTACTTTTTACTGTGGATTAGGGACTAATTTCGTCTACATTGTGCAATTGAATCCTTTGCTCTATTTTTCAGGGTCCAACCTCTCTTTTCTTGTCCAAATTGTAAACAGTCGTCCTCATGCTTTGCATACTACTAGGGTTGAACATTGATAATGATGTTCCCGTCAAACTGGGTTTGTTTTCCTGTTCGCAGTTGAGGAATCTTGTATGGGCGACCTCAAAACACGATGTTTATCTCATGCAAAACTACTCCCTAATGCACTGGTCCTCACTTCTAAGGAGGGGTAAAGAAGTACTAAATGTTGCCAAACCGATTGAACCCACACAAGTAAGCAGCATCTTGTCTTACCTTGAATCAATTTGTTTAATTGTCGAAGCATAGAAGAATTTACTTGAGATACTTTTCCAGAAATATCCTGGATCCTTGGATCAGCAGACACTGTCTAGAGTCCAGATAAGCACCATGGCAGTTAAAGATAATCTCTTGGTGGCCGGTGGTTTTCAGGGGGAGCTAATTTGCAAGGTATAGAATGTACAAGATTGGAGAACGAAAACCTAGTTTCTTTTAGGCTGTATTTGCAGGTTGGGTTTGTGAAGGGATTTGTGGTGGGAAAAGAAGAGGTAAGGGATGCTTCTTCATTGCTAAGGACAAGACAATGACAAAAAATCTGTTACATTATCTTTCCTTTCCGAAATCCCTTGACAAATCCAAGAACCAAACATTTCTTATATTTATTTGCACTAACTCTTTGAAATCTATTCTAATTGTTCTCTCACTGGCCAGTTCTTGAGTCAGCCTGGGGTTGCCTTCAGCACAAAAATTGCCGCAGATGAAAATGCTATAACTAATGCAGTGGACATATACCACAATTCCAAGTCAGTCAAATCTTGACTAAGTACATTTGCTAGAATTTAAAAAGCTTGGCCTACGTTTAATGCTTGTGTGCTACGTCTTTTCAGTGGCTCCATACGTGTCATGACTGCAAATAATGATGCTCACGTCAGGGTTTTTGATGCTGGGAATTTCGCATGCCTTAGTTGTTTCTCTTTTCCGTGGTCAGTAAATGTGGGTAGACGTCCAAATCCCTCTCTCTGATATCGTTCTTGACCTTTAGCTACTACTTGGCAATTGTGTATATTACGTAGTTTTATAAGCTTTTGTAATTCATCCGCAGAACACTTCTGTCAGTTCTGATGGTAAACTAATGGCAGTCCTTGGGGACAGTGTGGAGTGCTTGATTGCTGACACTCAGTCTGGAAAGGTTGGTTTCTACTTCTATTTGCTACTGAGTTAGTTTGTGTTATCTTTTATCGGTTGCGGAGAGGGAAGAAAAAAAGGAATTGAAGAGGAAACTAATTTAACTTTGTCTGATTTAAAGAGGAAAGACACTAAAATATTAAGGCACCTTCAACTAACAAAGAAAATAAAGAAGAATAAGAAAGCGGTCCGAGGAAGAAGAGAACTGTTTGTTCATATCAACCCAAAATTTCTCTTCCCTCACATACTAGGAACCAAGCATAGGAAAGGAAACGTCTATTATTTTCTTTTTTGGTTCATTGGAGGCCATAACTTGGGAGAGGTTGAGAAACCAGGATGCTGAGCTACTTAATTAGTCCTACTTGGTTGGATTCCGTATTTTCTAGTCGAGACGAAGCCCTGGTCTGTTTTAGGAAAGGCTTTTTTTGAACGTCGTGTTCTCTACAGGTTCTTGGGAATCTCAAGGGGCACTTTGATTATTCTTTTGCCTCAGCTTGGCACCCAGATGGGCAAATTTTGGCTACAGGGAACCAGGACACCACTTGCAGATTGTGGGACATAAGAAACTTATCCCAGTCCATAACCGTACTCAAGGGGCGAATGGGTGCAATCAGAGCCATACGGTTCACATCGGACGGCCGCTTTATGGCGATGGCCGAGGCAGCGGACTTTGTTCATATATTTGATACTCAGTCTGCTTATGCCAAGGTGCAGGAGATTGATCTGTTTGGGGAGATTGCCGGAATTTCCTTTAGCCCTGACACAGAAGCTCTTTTTGTTGGGGTAGCGGATCGGACGTATGGTAGCTTGTTAGAGTTCAACAGGAGGCATTACAACTACTATCTTAATTCCATACTTTAGAGGGGTGTTCTCTCTGAAGTTAGTTGCATATCCATATCCATGCGTGTGTGTATATATATACAGATCAGTTTGTATCTGCGAGGTCTTGGTGTTGTGGGTTTTTAAATATTAGCTAGAGGAGCATATTTTCAAGTTGATGTGGCTACCATTGGCATGGAGAATATCGAGAAACTTATAAATATCTCCGTAGCAGTGGTAGGAAAGAAGAATTCTTGCATATGTACGTGAACGGTATTTTGAAATAGTCGTTTTACGTGTGAATTCATTATTTGTTGTAAGAATATGTTCCTCTCTTATGCAAAGGCAGTCATTTTCTCTGCTGTATTTGATTCTTATTGTAGTTGTGATTCATTGTAATTGGAGAAGACCAGTCTTAACTTTTTTTCATGAACAAAGTTGATTGTCACCATTCCAAGCAGTAAGTGTCTGAGACAACTTGGACAAGTATATCTTTACCATACGAATACAGCACCCGAACAGCGATCCTGTATTTTTGGGATTCTCTGTTGGGGGACCTTCCTAAATATCGAACCTGGTCCTTTACTCGAACAGAGAACAGGCGAAGTTGACCTTCCTGTTGTCTTACGAACAGCACCCTCTATCCACTCCCAGCTGCCTTTTACTTCCCCGTACCTTCACATTCAACTTCTTCAAGGCATTCCGTCCCACTTGACGGTTCATCCGAAGAGGTAATCGGACTCACACAGGCAACTGTCTTTAACCAGTTGATGACAGCACACAAACCCATCCAAGAGCAGGCTGCACCTGGAAATCAAAACCAAAAGGTAGGAGATAAGATCGTGAAGTCACAACGAAGGCATCCAGCGCAAGAAAGCCAGGCAAGAGTGGGGACGGATCATGGTGCCGTGAAGTTGAGTAAATAATGTGCCTCCCACGGGCCAGTCGACCCATTTCAAGCAGAAGTCGTCGCCACTGAAACAATGAAGCTCCGGTTTGAAGCGTGCGTAGTCTATGTTCTCCAGGAGGTATTGAATAGTGGTACAAAGGCCTTGTACCACTCCATTCCAGTGATGGAGATCATACGCATAGAAATAACTACTCCCAACCCATAACAGAGTATGGCTTACTGCCACTGGATGGGAACCGGGTGATCCTAACCATCCTAATGGGAAATTGTAGTCCTCTAATCGTACCCATCTATCCTCTCGGATGTGTTAGACAAGGACAACTCCTCCAAATTATGAGACCAACAGAATTGCCTTGCCCCTTTCTCCTCGTCCCCCTCCTCCACCTCCAGAGGAAGGTTTATGAACATTTCCAGTCTCGCCGGTTTTGAAGAAGATATCCTCACTGTCGTTCAGTGCTACTGCAAATACTCCGCGAGTGTTAAGATCCCTAGGAGGGGGAGCCAAAATCTTCCATGCCGCAGCACGAGGAGAAGGGGTGGTGTCGTGGGCGGGGGTGGTGGTGTCAAGAGACGCGGCCCAAAAATCCCGAGACCAGGGCGACATTACAAAAAAATTTGGTACATACTTTAAGATGTTATCAATTATGCCCATACAAATTGCAAAAATACCATACGAATTATCTCGCATCTCATACGAAATTAAAATGGAACCTTGTATGCTGGTGTTAGATTTTAAAAACATTGGGCGGATGAGCCTGTATAGTTTTACAATTTTTACGAAAAAAAAACTGATGTAGTTGTAAGGAAAATTTGAAAACTTGGATAGGGTGGCCGCGTCTGTCCCTCAGAGTTGTGGCATCGATTGTTACCTCCTTGAAAGGGTTGTAAAATTCTGCGTTATTGGCACAATGATGTTAGGCCTCATGTGGATGATCATCGTGTTTTTCTGTCCCAACTTTTCTTCACCGATGGATGCTGTTTGAACGTTGGACGATGCGCCGAAATCTTCACAGCGAGTCGCGTTCGATTTGGAGTACGAAATTACCGATGGCAATGGCATCGCTCCGACCTGATACACTACTCTGGCCCGTCCATGAGGGGAGATGAGAAAGGCTTGCGTGTTGGTCCTCATATTTTCTTTAAAATGAAGGGGGCCCATATTTTATGGCGTGTTATACTAGGTGTAAAAAGTAAGCTTGTTATGAATGAACTCAAGCAAAAAAGAAAGGTATTTTGAAGTGATACTTTTGCGTTTCTGTAATGATCACTATTTTCAGAAATATAATAAATTGAGAGAAAATCGATTAAAGTGGCTTGAACCTATTTACCATAGTGCATAGCGGGGCAAGGGAAAGATGAAAACCTAAACTGACTTTGGATACCATGATACAAAAGGATTTGAGCTTAATAAATCTAAGAGAACAGGTAGCCCTGGATAGAGCTCTACGATAATACAAGATTAATGTAGCCGACTCCAGTTGATTGGAATACAAGGCTCGGTTAGGAAGAGATTGATTTACTGTTCTTTTTTCTTTTTCATATTTTGTTAAAGATTAACTATTCGTATTCTTCGCTAGTAAAAGTAAATAAGGGGCGCCTCTCAATCTTGAAATTTGCCTCGGGCCTGGTGGATCTTTTTTATTTTTTGGATGTCTAATCTCCTTGTTTTGGACATCTAACCAACTTCCCAAATTGAAGCTGCTTGGAGAATTAACTATCCATCCATCCATGGGAGGTCATCATGAGTTTGCCAATGTGATAATTTTGGTGAGACAATGGTGTGCTGCTGGTCTAATGTGGCAACCCAGCAGCCAGTAAAAAATGGGCTGGAAAGATGATATATACGGGTAGAAATTAAGTTTTGCAATATTCAGACATCTAAACAGCTGAATTACACAATTTGTAACAATATATATGTTCAAATAGTTAAAACAGCTACAAAGTCAAAAACAACCAACCACAAGGCTAACTAGAAACTCAGAATGCTCATCTATAAATTACCCATTCACTGAAACTCAACATATCAATCACAGAGATAACGCAAGACAACATATCGCATACATACCAAGGTCTAGCAAATCGCATAACATTGAGAATGTCGTCCGATTGCAAAGGTAAGACTAGGCTTTTCAGAGTTCTGTTTTGATTAGATGTTTTGGGAGAGCCTAGTTAATTTCTAACAAGGTTTTGTGCGTATTTATGCAGGGAAGAATTCGTGGCCGGAGCTCGTTGGGGCTAAGGGAGAAACGGCTGCAGCAACGATTGAGAGGAAGAATTCTCTGGTTAGCGCCGTGGTGTTGTTAGAAGGAACACCAGTTATTAGGAACTTTGACTGCACTAGGGTTTGGGTTTGGGTTGATGAGGACGGTGTGGTTACCAAGGTCCCTAAGATTGGTTAGAGTTTGAAGTAATTGGTGCTTGATTTTTGCTCTTCTGTTGGTGGTTAAAGAAAATAAAATGGAGTTGATGTTGTCCATGTGATGTAGTTCTAATTACTCAATAAAAGGGCGTTATGCAAACCAAAAGAAAAAAACATATCTGTTTTTGTGCATCTTTTCTCAGCTTTCTAATTTTAAAATTAGTTCTCCCCATATTTGATCTATTTTATTCTGTGTGTGTGTATGCTCTAGTTTTTTTGGAAGAGGAAAAACTTCATTATATAAAAATCACCACCACCGGCAGCTATCAGTTTTGATGGTGAATAATTCTCATTTGGCTTTAAAAGTCAAATAAGTAATTTATTTTTTATTTTTATTCAAAAAAAATCACATTTGTTAGTTTTTTTCAAACTTTTGTGCTTGTTGATTCATTTCAGCGAGAGGAATCGAAAAAGTATAAAATTTTGATCGAAACTCATAACTCAATTTTTTAAAAAAAGACAAAAATAAGTATAAAAGTTTTGATCATAATTTTTTACTTACTTTCGCCTTTATTCAAAAAATTATAAGTTTCAATCATAATTTTTTACTTTTTCGAGACGAATTAATAAATCACAAAAGTTTGACACAAAATTAATAAATATAATTTTTTTGAATAAAAAAATAAAATAAGTGACTTAACTTTTTAATTCAAACTCAAACTCAACCTTCATCTTCTTCTTTTTCTTTAAAGTCGGTGAATTCTCGTTCTTACTTATGCTTCTCAGTCCACTGGTAGTACCATAGGTCCATGCTCCCGACGAATTTATAGCCTCAGATTGTGCTTTCAATACAGTACTCTGTTTGACTAAGTCCTCTCTCCATTATGTGAATTAAACAACGCGCTTTAAGTGTTCTTGTCTTCCGTCGGGCGCCAACATTTTGACTTAGAGACTCTGTTCCGCTAAAAGCATCTCTAGCTAGCGCATGGGTTAAGAGCTGCATTAAGTTTCACCGACTTTGTACCACCATGTTTACCCGCAGATTCACATTTCCGGCGCTTCTCGTGATCCTCAATCTTTCTGCTGCAACCATCGCCGTCGACGACGATATCAAGTGCCTCCAAGGCATCAAAGGCTCGCTCGCAGACCCGTTCGGCAAGCTCGCCGCATGGACCTTCTCCACCAACACCTCCGCGGCATTCTTCTGCCAGCTCGCCGGCGTCACCTGCTGGAACGATAACAGCACCCGCGTACTCAGCCTCGAACTAAGCAACACGAGTCTTGCCGGACGAATCCCAGAGTCTCTCAAGTACTGTAATAGCCTTCAAAGCCTCTATCTCGCTAGCAACGACCTCGTCGGTCCCATCCCTCCTGATATCTGCACCTGGCTGCCCTACATGGTGACTCTTCGTCTCTCCGGTAATCAACTCTCCGGTTCGATCCCTCAGGGTATGGCAAACTGCACGTTCTTGAACGTTCTCGATCTAAGCGACAACAAGTTGTCCGGAACCATTCCAGACGAGCTGGCCCGACTCCAACGACTGCAAAGGCTTTCGGTTGCGAACAACGATCTCTCCGGCATGATTCCCTCCGATTTGTCCACGTACGATGCCGAAAGCTTTAGTGGGAATAAAGGCCTCTGTGGGTATCAGCTCAATAAGTTGTGCAAGAAAAGCACCAACACTAGAATTATCATCATTGCGGGGGTTTTGGGCGCGGTTGGGTCTCTGTTTTTGAGTTTCACACTCTATTGGTGGTTCTCCCGGCGTTCGCATCAAAAGTAGAAAGATTTTTTTTTGGATAATCAAGTGTGCGAACCGGCCTATTTGCTAATGTTGAGGACCAATCTAAAATAGAAGATTGGTACTACTGACTTGTTACAAATTCCGAATTTAGTAGCGAATTCTCTCTATTTCTCCATTTCATATATATGTGTTCCATGTAAGCTCATAAAAGTTGTGAAAAAATCCGTATGATTCAGTAGTCTGAGTATCAATTCCATTATTGCTAGATCACATTCATGATTCGACGAATTAAAATGAACGAAAAACGAGATTTTTAGATGGAAAATTTAAAAATGCTTGAAAATTTTACGCTTATGTATAATACAATTTTCCACAAGAGTTATTGCAAGAACTAGTTAACCGAATAGAATAGAGGGGCATAATTTTCAACTTTGTTTGGAGGATTTAACACACCAAGAAAGTAGAACAGGAAAGCCATAAACTTTGTTTTTTGGCTGGAGTTGAAGTGTTGAGTCTTAAATATTCTTAATATAACATTGGGTGGCTCACGAATTAAAAAAAAAAAAAACCTTGGTTACAGTGATTTAGCATGATATGATTAAAAAAAAGATTATAATGCTTTTATATTTATTTTTCGTTTTCATTTAGTTATTTTTCTTATTCTGATCATTGTTAAATGTTTAATAATAAAACTAAAAGAGAAACATTATGAGCCAACTTGCAAAAATACAAATCTGACTTAAAAATTAGTTAATTTTTTCATTGAATTTTTTTAAAGTGGTGTCTATGCATATTCATATATGCAAATAACCATTGTGAGTCCTATGTAAAAATAATATACATATGCATGTACATTTTATATATTTATTTGCATACATGGACAATAACCACTCCACTTCATGGACAAATAGAAGAGAGAGAGAGAGAGGTGGGCGCACTGCAATGAATAAAGAGGAGAGGGAGAGATTGAAAAAGGAACAATAATAGTTTATCTCTTTTCCAGTACTATTTTCGGAAGCATTAATTGCAAAGCTATTTTTTGAGAGGAAAAAAAAAGCCCCAATGCAGGGCACAAGATCGAACCCCGAATGCTAAGAACTTAACTACATGCTTCTAGTCAACAAGCCAATAACATTTTTAGAGTTATATCTTCGTCAATATATATATAAATATATATCTACATAGATTTTTTTTTCTTGAGTTGTCCTGGCCCAGGGACTTGGAGGGCTTATCCAATGGCGGCCCTGTGAAAATGGTTCTTCCTTCAAAATTCTAGTTATGCTGGTTCTCACCAAGCAAACAAAGCTTTAAAATTTGACTCTTGGGGCCTGCTTGGATGATGCCAAAAGAGGAGTGAAAATAAAGGAGGGGGTAAAAGGGGTGGGCCCCAAGGTTTGCATCTGCTTGGATTCTCCATTTGCTCCCTGCATTTCTTTCTCCGTTCTTCGTTTTCACTCGTACGAGGGTTTTACCCATGAAACTTTTGGGCTTCTCCAAGGCTGCCCAAATTTTATCCGGCTTGGAGGGTTGAAATTTGGACGAAATCACCCTTGTTTATCCCTTTTCCCCAACTAAAAAATTCCTTATTTAGTTTCAGGGCTCTTTTAGGATCCTCATTGAGAGGCCTTAGAGCCAAAAATTCATTATGACCATTTAAGATAAAATGATCAGAAAAATAAAATATTCGCACCGGTTCAAATGGATTGAAAATCGGAACACTTAATTTTTTAACTATATATTTTAATATATAAATGGTGTAAAAAAAATAAGTGTTCTAATTTTCAATCCATTTGAATCGGTGCGAAAATTTTATTTTTCTGATCATTTTATCTTAAATGGTCATAATGAATTTTTGGCTCTAAGACCTTTCAATGAGCACCTAAAGACTCCTTATTTAGTTTCAAGACTTTCAAGGTGCTCATTGAAAGGTCTTAGAGCAAAAAATCCATTATGATTATTTAAGATAAAATGATCAGAAAAATAAGATTTTCGCACTGGTTCAAATGGATTGAAAATTAAAACACTTAATTTTTTTTACACCATTTATATATTAAAAATATAGTTAAAAAACGTTTTTTAATATAAATTTTTTAATTAATTTATTTTTTTATACTTCCAATTGTCCAAAATTGATTAAATATATTGATTTTGAAATTTATATACTTATTTTAATTAGAAAATTACACTAAGCCCCCCTCAACTAACCCATATTTTCACTTAATCCCCTCAGACTACAAAATCGAACATTGTGCACCCTCTAACTATCCAGAGTTGACACTTAACACTCTTTTTTTAGGTCTCCGTAGGAAAAATGCACCCACAGCCGTCTCCGGCCACCAGACGGTCGATCCGAGCGGTCCAAATTTTTTTTAAAAAAAAACCGAGTGGGCCAACGGGGGAATCAACGGCATCCGACGTGCATAGGTGCTCGATCCAAACACCTCATTTAAATTCTTGGGGTGTTTGGATCGAGCACCTACGCAAGTCGGATGCAGTTGATTCCCGCGCTAGCCCACTCGGTTTTTTTAAAAAAAATTTTGGATGGCCCGGATCGACGGTCCGGCCTTTTTGCTATGGAGACCTAACAAAAGGGTGTTAAGTGTCAACTCTGGATAGTTAGAGGATGAACAATGTCGAATTTTGTAGTCTGAGGGGGTTAAGTGATAATGCAGGTTAGTTGAGGGGGGCTTAGAGTAATTTATTCTATTTTAATACATAATCAAATTTAACACTGCACATGGTCAAAATAGTCATTTGACAGTTTTTCCCATCATTCACCCTTTTTTTTTTTTTTGAAAAGTCAATCCATTAAACAATGGAGAAACCCGAAGGCAGGATAGATTACATCATAAAATACAGGATTGAACCAAAACTAACATGAGCTAAACGCGAGCACATGCCAAAAGGACACCACTACTCTTGACACCCCTGCCGGAGCAGGCCTGCAACTAGGTTGCCGAACTAGGAGCCAGTCGTCGAAAGTGATAGTAGAAGTCCCGAGGGACAACAGTCCAATCCTGAAAACTAAGCACAAGATGCAATCATTTAGGGGACGATGTCCAGAAGGAGCTCAAAACGCCGGCACACCCACATCCGAAAGCAAGACGACACTGGCGAACCACCACCGCCGACGATCTGACATGGGTAGGACCACACCGGTGCAAGCCTTGCTGACACTTCAGGCTCTGGCACGCGACCGCCGGCAGCACGACGATCACACGTAACCGCAGCGGAGCACCAGACATGACACCCGAACACCAAAAACTCCAAAAACTTCCACTACAACCCAAACGTGCACCAAACCGCCGGCACAACCCAGACACGCAAAGGGGCAAACTGCAGCAGAAAAATCCGGCCAACAACAAACCTTAACCTAAAATTATTAGCCCACCACCAACACCCACCAGATCTAGCAGCCTAGACCAGTACGGACCGGACTGGAGAAACCGACCGGTAGAATCCAAGCCAAACGGCCGGAAAAGAAGAAAAGAAAGCAAAAACCCTTACCCCAAACCTCACCTTATTACCACATCAACGTACGCCGCTTGCCGGACCACCACTCACCGCCTTCTAGCTCCGGTCTGAACCAGCATCGCCGAACAGCAAGGACGGGAACCCGTCACGAGGGCCGGACCACCGGCCAGAAAACGGAAGGTAAAAGGACGGAAGGGAGGAAGCGGAGAGGAACGAAAATGGGTGAGCTGTGAGGAGGAGAGAGGGGAAAAGAAAGAACGGGGGGAGGAGGAGGAGAGAAGGCGGCGGCCCCCCTCCTCCGAATCTAGATCTGATTTTGTTTGACCCATTCTGGCATACTTTCCCCTTTTCTAGAGAGAGAGAGAGAGCAGCAGAGAGTCTTATCCCCCTATTCTATAAACTATCCAAACAAAATCAAATTTTATCCCCTTTTTTAATACCCCATTCAAACCACATGATATTTTATCCCTTTCATAAATATCAAATCAATGTGAGCCAACCCATCAAAATTAATACTCCTACTATCTTATTCCTCCTTCGTATTTTTTACTCCGGATTTTTTACCAACATCCAATCGGACCCTTGGGTCTTGTTTTTGAGTCGTCGCTACTCACTAGATATTTAGGCACTATTTTGGCCTTGGGGGAGAAGTATTCCTCAGTCAATATTGACTATTTCCATAACCGAAACCTCAACAATTCAAAATCTAGAAACCGATCCCCATTTGTCACCATCCCAGATCGGAAATGCTAGAGGCACATCGGTGTGGCTGAGTTCAGCCACACCCCTCTCACATGCAGGGGGACCCACTGAAACGGGTCCCACCTGTATGTGAGAGGGGTGTGGCTGAACTCAGCCACACCGATGTGTCCCTAGCAGTGTCCATCCCAGATCCCCATTTGTCCAAAACCCTTGCCTCCCCTCAAATCCCACCTCTCCAGGTAACCTTTCCATCCCCTCCTCCTCCTCCGGACTCCAATTGATCAGGACACGAAACTCGGTTGCGTGTCCCGGTTCGGTTTGATTGGATTATCTCTGCTTTCCCCGGGAAAAAACACCCGACAGAGCATGAATTAGAGGTTTTAGTAGCAAACCCAGAAAAGATACTAACCGAAATGAGACCAGAAACGGTGACTTTGATACTGGTGAACCTGGCCGGGATCATGGAGAAGGCCGACGAGTCTCTCCTCCCCGGCGTTTACAAGGAGGTCGGCGCCGCCCTCCACGCCGACCCCACCCACCTCGGTTCCCTCACGCTCTTCCGGTCCATCGTCCAGTCGTCGTGCTACCCTCTCGCCGCCTACCTCTCCATGCACCACAACCGGGCCCACATCATCGCCTACGGTGCCTTCCTCTGGGCCGCCGCCACCTTCCTCGTCGCCTTCTCCTCCACCTACTTCCAGGTCTCCACTTGGATTCGTACTTGCCTTAAATTTGTCTCTCTTGTGTTTCTTGAATTGTGAATTGGAGAAATCAGTTCATTTTTTGATATTATGGGGGACTTTGCTTTCAAAATTGGGTACTATTTGATTGTCTAAATTGGTTAGTGTTTGATTATCTGAATTGCGTTGTAGTCCATATAATTATCTGAAATGGATAGTGTTGGAATCAAGCCGCCTTAGGCACAGGCAGGAGGGAGATCAGTTCACATAGGCGACAGTTAGAAGGATTTTGGTTTCGTAAATTGGGCGGAAATTTTTATTTTTAAACAAGTCAATCGCAATCATATCATTTCAATAAGTCTAACGGCACATACAAAGGAATCCACCTAAAATACAAAGATAGGAAAACTCATGCGCAACCCGGGATAAATATGATAGCCAAATTACATGAAAGTAGGTAAACCTAATGTCTCTCATCAAGACAAAGGCACATACTGCAGAGCAAAGCCAACACACGGAGTTCGACTGATAGAACCAGTCAACGACACAGATTAAGCATCTACAGGGGCATAGATTCCTATCAATGCGTTAACAAATTGGCACCATGGAGACTAATAGTCTAAGACTGAACCCAAAAAAAAAAAGGATCTGCTATCCAAAAGCCAAACGCCTGCCCACTCATGACCCGAGAGAACACAAACGTCGACGAAAAGACGCCTGCTAGCCTTCACTGCCATGAGGAATGGATGCCACTCTGGGGCGAGCCCCCGCTGCCACAGCGGACTCTGGTCGCAGGAAAGCAAACACCAGCAAAACCGATGGCCCACGCGACCACAGTGAGCACTGGATACCGCTCAGAGAACAAAACATCAAGAGTTTCGAGGAAAAAAAAACTGCTTAAAAACAACACCGGGCAAGATCTAAAGCTGGAACTTCACTGGATAATCCAAAACTCGAAATTTCCAAACTCCAACACAGATCTGGGAAGGCAGGGCTGAGAAGTTGAGGCAGTGGCGGCAGAGGAGGCTGCTAAGGATGAGATGAGGTGGCAACGATGACTGGTGAGACAAGGTGGCGGAGGTGAAGACCTGAGGCGGTAGGGTCGGTGAAAGGCAATGCGGCGGAGGGTGAGACGGCAGAAATGAGGTCAGGCGGCGAAGGAGGAGGAGTCAGTGATTATTATTCAAAAAAGGGGGAAACAAAAAAAGATCTCAAAACGGAGATGGAAAAACCTCACAGTGGAGGGAACGAAGCCAGAAACCAGGGGAGGGGGAGTTCTCAAACTCACAAACTAGGAAAACCCTAGGGGAACTCTCAAAGTTAGAGAGAGAAACTCTCAAAGTTATCACTAATGTAAATCGGGTGGGATTGGATTGTCTAAATTGGGTAGTATTTGAAAGTCGGAATTCTGTAGTATGGGAAATCAGTTCATATAGGTGATAATTAGAGGGATTGTGATTTGCAATGGGTGGTATTGGATTGTCTAAATTGGGAAGGATTTGAGTATCAGAATTCAGCAATAAATTATGTGAATTCAGTTCATATAGGCGACAATTAGAGGGATTGTGATTTGTAATGGGTGCTAGGGATTGCCTAAATGGGGACGGATTTTGAGTATCGGAATTCAGTAATAAATTATGTGAAATCGGTTCATATAGGCGATTTTTAGAGGGATTTTGTTTTGTAAGTTGGGTAGTATTGGATTGCCGAAATTAGGATGGTGTTTGATTATCTGAATTGGGTAGTATTGAAGTTTTTGGTTGGAACTCAAACCACCCTAGGCACAGGCCCGAGGGAATACGAAATGTTGAACCTTAGTTTTTCTACTTGAGCTTTTTGATGAACAGCTGGGATATAGGGATTGTTTTTGTGATAAGGTAAGCATCTTTGTTACTATGGATTGAGTTTCCATGATTATTCAATGTTAGGAGGAAGAAGAGCAGGAAAAAAATAGAGATGAATAAAGCATGAGAAAGAATAAGAATATTGACATATGGATTGCTGTCCCCCTCTGGGTTCTATTATTGATCGGTGAATGGTGGAATTATTACTTGTGCGGCGACTTGATTAGGAAACTTAAAATGGGAGAATGCATAGAGAACATAACGGGAACGGGGGATAGATTCGACTACAGTAGGAAAATTTATAACGTCTTTTTCTTGGGAATTGTTTATGATAATGAGAAATCGTAGAAGAGAAATAATCTGGTTCCGGAGCATATTGGGCCATTAGGTGAAGCGATGCCATCTTTGACCCCATAACTGAGGCTACAGGACAGGATGAAGAACAAGCGTTTAGTTATTTGATAGCTTCAATTTGTTTAGTAAAATACACGTGTCTTTATAAAAGGAACTCTATGTTACATGGGCATGTTTCTCAGATTTCAGATTTGGTACTTTTGGAATCAAGGATGCTCCCTGCTAGCTTCATCAGGGTGTTGACCCTCAGAATTTCAGGACGTTTGGCATTTCAAATTGTAATAAAGCAAATTTCCCTGTAAGGTGAAAGAAGAAGAGAACCTCCTTAAATGGATCACTTGCTCAATAATAGTGGGGAAGAACAGAAGACAGACCAGTACAACGAAGATGGCTTCAGCTTCAGCCTTCAGCTTGTACCTCAATTTTGTTTTCTTTTGATGAAGGGTTGTGCAGCTATAGATTTTATATAGATTAAGTCTGGGACAAGCATAAAGAAAATATCTAATGAATGCTGCACAGAGCCCATGTACTACTGTGAACTACTATCACCACACTAACGAAACGTAGTCACATATGAATGACATACACCTTGAACAAAGCCTCTGTTCTAAATGGCGGCCGTAGGCGCTTAGAGGTGCCCTGCCGCCACGCCAATAGCCCTTGGCGTTTGATTTGGCGCCCAGGGAGGTTTGGCGGTGTTTGGTGGCCGCCTAGGCGGGCTTGGTGGGCCTTGGCGGCGACGGCGGTGTCTTTGAAGGCCTTTGGCGGCCTTAAAAAAAATATAAAAAAAATAATATGAGGGAGGTGAGCGAAGCCCTACTACTTATTGTTTTATTCAACTTATTTGCTAGTTGCTACTACTTAATTTCATTTGGTTTTGTACTTTGAAGTTTGAACTTGCATTATGGATACATGGAATATAGTTTGATTGGATAATGATTTGTTAAAAAAAAAAAATCCGCCGAATTGCTTGGCGCCGCCTAGGCGGCTTGGTGCTTGGAGGTGGGTCTCCGCCCTATTACCGCCAAGCACCATTTAGAACATTGAACAAAACAATTATGAGATGATATTCTGCTCATAGTTATTCCACATTCATGCAGTGTCCAATTTATCCCTTCCTATCCAAATAGGAAGAAAATTAACCAGGCATGGTGCAACAAGGGTTTCTCTTGTCCCATCTTCCAGATAGTTATTGAGCTCTAGGTAAAGGAATTGGCTCTTCTCATGTCTTCTAAAATCTCTTGAACTCCAATTCTAGACATTAGAAATGCCCAAAACTCGAAGACCTCCTTGCTTTTGATACTTAAAGGGTACTTCCAAATGCTTGTGTTACTTTTTTCCTTCTAGATAGGGTGATCACTTGTTCAGTGGTCAAAAACTCAGCCTACTATCCCATAGGTTGTGGATTCGAGTCTGAGGACAACCACTCTGTGCATTAATGCTAGAAAATAGGTTTGTACCCACTCTACCCCTCCCAGCCACCGATCAATGGATACTAACTAGGCGTACTCTTTTTTTTGACATTGTAAATGGTTGTCGTCAAACTCAATTTGTTCACGTTTTGTTGTTCAGGTAGCTGTGTCCAGAGCGTTGAATGGGATTGGCCTTGCAATAGTTGCACCTGCAATTCAGTCCCTTGTAGCTGACTCAGCAGATGACAACCACCGTGGTACTGCTTTCGGATGGCTACAGCTAACCAGCAACCTTGGGGCAATTGCTGGTGGACTCCTCTCTTTGTTGATAGCTCCAATGACATTCATGGGAATTCCCGGTTGGAGAATATCCTTTCATCTCGTAGGTATAATTAGTGTCGTAGTGGGTATATTAGTTCGCCTTTTTGCCAATGATCCACACTTTCCAGATAAAAGTGGCACTAAGATTGATGACCGAAGTCCGAGAAAATCCTTCTGGTCAGAAGTGGAAGGCCTTGTTCAGGAAGCCAAATCAGTTGTGAAGATTCCGTCCTTTCAGATTATTGTGGCTCAGGGTGTTACAGGTTCATTTCCGTGGTCAGCTTTGTCATTTGCTCCCATGTGGCTGGAACTGATTGGCTTCTCCCATGAGAAGACCGCATTTTTGATAGCTATGTTCGTGGTTTCTTCTTCGCTTGGGGGACTGTTTGGAGGTTGTATGGGGGACATGTTATCGAGCCGTCTCCCAAATTCTGGAAGGATTATACTGTCTCAGATAAGCTCAGCATCGGCCATTCCTCTGACGGCAATACTACTACTAGCTTTACCCAACAATCCCTCCACTATGGTACCACATCTATTGGTGTTTTTTGTTACAGGGTTCTGCATATCCTGGAATGCTCCTGCTACAAACAAGTAAGGACGCAATCCACGTAAATGTTTATTTCTGTTGAATGTTGAATATGATCACTGTCATTGTTCACAATTTTAAACCAACGGTCCATTATTGATTATGATCATTGTCATTGTTAACAATTTTAAACCAATGGTCCATAATCAGTGTCATGTTCAGGGCGGAGCCAAAAATTTTAGGTGGTGGGGTCAAATATGTGGGGTCATGCATCATTTGTTTTAAAATAGACCTTGGGTCAGTTTTTATTTTCTGAGGGTTCAACATGTGTAACATAAAAATAAATACTTATAACCAATTCAGTGGACTTGATCCCACTTGGCAGTTTGCACGTACTGGCTCCACCCTTGGTCATGTTGCTTCTGTCCGTTCAGTTTTGTGTTACATGGACTCGAGTATGGTGTCATTGTGGAAGTATTGGTCTAAGGATCGGTTGAGCGAATATCTAATTTCACATTAGCGCTGACGCGAGGACACGCTAAATTTATTCTCTCTTAAGCACTTCTTTGAATCTTTCATCTATTTAGGGTAGAATGGTGTTCACTTACACAGCTTTCTAAGCAATGATGAGAATCCTAAGCATAATCTATGGTTGACTCTTCTACCTAAAAATCTTACAGGTGCTTGTCAAACTTGACATGTTGGGCACAATATCTCGTACCCTAACTCCACCCGTACATTGTACATTTAGAAGTGTTCACATAGCATAACTGAAAGAAGCATTACCTAATCATATTTTGTCGGGTAACTAAATCAGGTATTAAAATATGACAGTGTTTAAGTTGTTTGAATCTCTGAGGACCAAATTACATAAAAGTGGGAAAGAACAAGGAGCTAAGTGCCAGAAGGATGTGATTGCTCAAATCTGAAAGCAGTTTCAGATGCCGTCAATCAATTATCAGGGATTGGAGTAAATATATTTTCTAGAACCATTTTGTCTATGTTAATAATATGGTGTATACAGTCCTATTTTTGCAGAGATAGTCCCGGAGAAGTCCCGAACGAGTATATATGCTTTGGATAGATCATTCGAGTCCATACTATCATCATTTGCTCCTCCAGTGGTTGGCTTACTGGCTCAGCATGTTTATGGCTATAAGCCCATCTCTGAAGGATCTGAAGATATTGCTACGGACAGGGGGAATGGCGCTTCGCTCGCAAGGGCACTATACACAGCAATTGGAGTTCCCATGGCGCTTTGTTGCTTAATCTATTCTTTTCTCTACTGCACCTACCCAAGAGACAGAGAGCGGGCCAAAATGGACGCTTTGATAGAATCAGAGATGCAAATGCTAGAGTCTGATGGTTGGCATCCAAGACAGCAGAGTTCTCGGCTCCCTGAATCAAAAGAGGTTTATTTGGATGAACAAAGCGTTGTTGAAATAGATTATGAAGGGGGGAGAGAGAGTCTTGATTTCGATGATGGCGATGACAAGGCGCTACTTTACCGCCAGTTGACATTTTCCAATTTTGGGAAATAGCTTCCCGGAGGAGGAAGAGCCCGCTTGACCTCTCAAAGCTTCCATCGCTATAATCTGCTCGCATCATTGGAATTCTTTCGTGAAACCTCGGTTAATACACATCACACAGGAGAATTACAGTTTGTGAAGATAACGGCAATTTTTATAGGACAGTCAAGATGCTTTAGGATTCACGCACGAACAAGAATCTATCACCCGAGTAGACGAATTGTTATCGACCAGAAACAATTGAAAGCTGTTGGAATTAAAAGCAGCATGTTTGGATTTTTGTATTTCTAACCGCGATTTTGTATACCATACAACCCTTCCGTTCGTTGTATCCAAACATTAATATCTGTAGATCTGGAATTATATTTACCACTTCGCTGTCCGGGGTTGTGTGATTCAGGTTGAATATGCTTAATCATCTTAGGTTGCGTTTGAGTTCAATTTTGTGTATGTTTCAAGAATCAATTTTTTTTTTCAATATTGTTTAGAACCTGTCCATAACCCGGAATCCCAAACGTCTCTGCCGAGGCTCAAACCGTAGTCTCCCTCGTGGGAGGACTAGGAGATAACCGCTGGGCTACAAGCCCTTTGGGAGCTTGAAAATGCTAGATTGAAAATTACTTTTTGTTTCTAAATAATAATAAAAAATTACTTTGTGTTTATAGTCATATTAAAGCTTTTGTTGGCCCAGACATCATATTATTATTAATATATATATATATATATATATATATATATATATATAAAAGCTTATTAATTTTTTTTGATAACAAAAACACCATTATCAGCTCTGCCTCCAATTGTTAGGCTTCGTAGTATGGTTTTTTGAAGCTTAGTCTGGTATCCATTTGTCTGAGTCTGTACAAAAGACAAAAGGGAGATGGGTTGGAGAGACGGGCAGATCCATCAAGGGATTAGGCGTCCCTTGCCCCCTAGTTTTCAAACTTCTTTTCAATTATATCCTTGAAAAATAATATTATATTTACCCTAAAGGTGTAAAGTTGTCTAACAATCTTCAAAATTTACACTTCCATGCACAAAATAGTGTTTGAAATTTTTATAAAAATGCGCAGAGTTTTTTTTTTTTTTTTTTTGTCTAGTAAAAAATGCTTAAGTTTTTGGTACAATTGTTTGTTCCGGGTGGGAATTTTTTCAAGATTATGATAGAAAAGTGCTCTCCTACGTCAATTTTTTGACTTCACCGTTAGTAATACTGTAAACTCTTTAAAGCGTTGATTCCCTCACTCATATACTATATAAATAAAATTGAACACTGTAAAAATTTTGAAACTTCCACTTTCTAATGCTATTGAGGGTTTAAAAAAAAAAAAACATTCTAATGGTAATTGGTGCCAAAACGAAACAATCCATTACGGAAAGCGAGTTCTAAATAAAACAATTGTTACTAGAAGCCCAAGCAAAAGCCCGTCTAGCTCAGTTGGTAGAGCGCAAGGCTCTTAACCTTGTGGTCGTGGGTTCGAGCCCCACGGTGGGCGATTAGAAGTTCTATTTCCTTTTTCGTTTTTTGGAACCATTTTCTACCTGAGAGCCTGTGTGATCAATCATTATTATTGCTGTTGGTTATTTTGGCTACAATCCTTCGAAATTTCCTTCCCTCCCTCTCTCTGCTCTTAATTTACACACTCACGAATTCTAGTTGTTTGGTGGGATTTTGCCGACCCCAAGTAATTGGGACTTAAGGCTCAGTTTGGTTTGGTTTGGTTTGGTTTGGTGGGATTTTGAAAGGCGCTTTTCCGCACGCGCATTATGTGACTTAATTGGGAGTAACGTCGCGCGGTGTCCAAGTGCCTTTATTCACCACGCATATGTGTGGAGAGTCCAAACACCTTTATCCATCGCGAATTTCCATAGAAAATCCCATTTGGTTGTTGGTATATTTAGTTTAGTTATTAAACTCTTCTCATCTAATGCCACTCCCAACCCTACCCTACCCACCTTTTTTAAGTTTAACAAAACATTTGACAACTACTTTACTAGTTGTTGTTATTACTTCTCCCTCATCCCACAAATAATGAGGACATTTCTTTTCCAGTACTTTTTCTTTGAATCGGGGATGGTGCTGTGCAGTGGTATGCGAAATACCATGTTGCGCACTTTTGAGTTATCGAATTGTGCATCTGACCGATCAGATCTCATCTCGGCAATGAATGACTTTCGATCGTTGGTTGCCGAGATGAGATCCGAGCTGTGGGATGCACTATCTGACGGCTCGGAGGTGCCTAGCATGGTACTGCACACACCACTGCAAAGCACCAACCTAAAGTCCTTTTTCTTTTTTGTTCTTTTTAAATTTTTAGAAACAAATAGAAGTAATGCAAATTTTTAAACACCCAACCATGGGGACCAAAGGTGTGTTTGCGTTTTCTCAGTAGGGTGAAATTAAAGTGGGTACAATGCACGTGTCCAGTTCAAACATAGAATAAGGCTAGTTTGGCCTAGCTTTTTTTTTATTATTATTTTATATATATATATATATATATATATAATTTTTCCATACGAATTTTCGTTTGTTTGGTGTTAAATTTTTATAAATTATTAGTTCGTATCGAATAAGAGAAATTCTTTTAAGTAAAACAAATAAGAAAAAACTTTTAGAAAGTTTACTAAAAGATAAAAAAAAAAAGTCGCTACATTTTGATTATTTTTGTTTTAAAATTTTCCTCATTAGCTTTTTACTACCTCCGTCCAATTTTTTTTGTGTTTACTATTCTGAACCTCTCAAAAAGTTGTCTTTACTTTTCAAATAATAGTTGTTTGGATTATTCTAACCTTCGTCCAGAAAGTGTATGATAATAGGTAAAAAGTGCATTGATATTCGAAAAAACTTTATATTTGTAAAATTATATTAATATCAATGAGATATGTATTAATATCTGAACTTGTATAGAAGTAAGTGCATATTATCCTCCGCCCAATGGACGGATGTTACCAAAGCCGAGAAGAAAACAAGTTAACCTGCACAGGTCATATCCATTGATCTCCCCTCTTTTTTTATTAGAAAAATTCCAAATACTGCTGTAGGGTTGTTTTCGACAGGAACATGGCTCATGGACTCCATACCCAATTTTGGAAAAATCTTCAAGACCAGAGTTTACCCTAATCAGGATTAAATGTTGGTCCACATAGTACTATTAACGTTGTTAATTAATGTCAGACGCCTGGCCTTGAGAGGGAAATTTGATTAAGATTGATAGCAACATTGATATTAAATAATTAAAGTAAAACATTATGATGAAGATTCTTACACCTAGGAGCTTCAATTATTATTATTTTTGTTTGCTTAATTAAGTAATCTCCACTTTTTTTATTACTCTATTGGGTGTGCTCCAAGTATTGGTTGCAGTGTATTGTGGGACACATCATTGTGCAACCCTCACGTTGTGTTGGGTCCATATCCTTTCTATATATGCCCATTTCACCTTTTCTTACTTTCTCTTTTCATTATGTTTTCCTTCCCGTATTACAGGTTGTCTCGGGCCAACTTATGCACGCCTCATACTAATCTCCACAGCTCTTCCCACAGTCCTCGATTTCCATGCGTACGTATACGCAAGATGAGGTGGCTTCAAAAATTACTGGCGAAAATAATTGAACCTAAAACCTGAGCAAACCCCTAAATTCCGATCGAGACGGCCATATGAGTATGCCTTGATAACGATGATAACCAAATGTGTATTTCTTCGTTACATCTTTGGGTTTGGGTTTGGGATCAGGTCCAGTTTTCTTGTGGTTGAGTCATGTTCAGCTCCGACCTTTCAAGGGTCCATTTCGATCTAAAAGAATGATCGCAACCGTCCATTGTGTACATTGCTGAGAATAATATCCACGAAAAAACAACAATTTCATCAAATAATGCTTCTTAAATGTACAAATAATGTTTTTGTGCAAGGACAAATCGGCAGCCGAATTTGATTTGAAACTCTGACTATTCATTCTTTTGCACAAATTAAAGTGATTTACTCGCATAGAAAATGGCAGCCGGCCTTAATGATGTTGTTAGCATGATCTGCAAGGTGAACGGTTCTGATAATCATTTTGGGTCCGGAAAATCCAAAAATATCCCAAAACTGGCTGGGATTGTATTATTAAGAAACTGACCAGAGAGTTCAGAGCCCCATACATTTCTTTATGGGTCAACTAGACCCGTCCATACTCGATTGCTACACTTAAAATTGATTAATAAGTACAAGAAGTAATCAACGATTAATTAATCCCGACCGACACTCTCTCCGCAGAACAAGGCTCATAAAAATCATTGGGAGGAGAAAACATTAATCGGAAAGTGTTGAACAAATTGTAAGCCTATGGTCATTATGTTTGTGCACCACATTTTTTTATACCATTTGATGTTTTACTAGCTAAACACGTAGTGAGCAGGGTGACGCGTCAGAACATGCACAATTTGGGAAAGGCCCAGCTCAGCAGCCAATGCCCTAAGCGACCATACGGGTTGTTCGGCCCATGTCATCATGAGCGTTCCGAGGCGCTACATCTGCTCATGGAACAATATGTATTTTGGAAGCGAGTCATGTCAGTGCTGCATGGTTCAGTTCGGCCATGTGGCAACAATGATGGATCGGCCACATGGCACCGCCAATATGGCAACCAGCAATTGTCAGTACTGAAAATGTTATTTGTGACGTCAGAATGGGCACAAGATGATTTGGAGGTCAAGGCAAGTTACTCGCTATAAAAGGTACAATACAATACCCTAGAGAAGAGAGCTACGTCATCCTTTAACTCACTCTAGCACTGTACTTCCCTTTTTAGAATAGCCATCAGAGTGCCTATTCACTACGTCTCCAGCCAGGCAGGCGCTAATGCGGTTCTCTATCTTTCAGAGTTGGGTTGGGAAGGAGGAGTACATCCCATGTCCACGTTGAGAGATATGAGCGAAGAGATTCAGATTGAACACCACCCCACAATAAATGAAACCAATATCTCACCAGATAGACATCAAATTACACAGGAGATTATATCGTGCATATAGGTCTAGAGATCAAAACAAAAATTATAGTCTAAAATGTAGTATGTAATTAAGTTCATGCATATTAAATTATTGGAAATTTACATATACAAGGTTATACAAGAAATTTTCATTATATACATGTGTTATAGATTCGTGAGTTTAATTTGATCTGATCCAAATATTTTCAGGCTCATAGACTCCTTGACTCATTTATTAAACGAGTCTAAAATTGAGGCTCAAGTTTGGTTAATTTGGTAGACGAATCGAACTCAAATAAACTTTTATCAAGTCGAGCCGTGTACAGTTCACAAATGTCCTGGTGTACTTGCAGCTCGATCCACACCAACTTTACTTTTGGAAATCAAAAAAATTTGAATTCCGTTTCCCGTAACAGTAGCCAAGAAGCAACTGGGGTGTAACGGATAACTTTATCCTTATACGTGACGTACCGCGTATAACGCACACGAACGACTGATTTTCAAAATTGACCTTGAAAAAGCCTATGACAAAGTTTCTTGGGAGTTCCTTCATGATACTCTCATTTTGACATTTTCTTTAATCTTAATGCTTCATGGGTGAATCTCATTATTAGCTGTGTGTCCAATGTGAAAACCTCCATCCTTTGGAATGTAGAATCTCTCAGTGAATTCTCTCCTAGTCATGGTCTCGATCGACAGGGGATCCTCTATCCCCCTACCTTTTTGTCCTTTGCATGGAGAGACTCTCTATCCTCATTCATAGCAAAAGTGAAAATGGCAGCTGGAAGGGCATTAGAGCTTCTAAAACTTCATGCCCTCTCACACACCTATTTTTTGCTGATGATCTGACGCTCTTTGGCCAGGCTAATCTTTCCACTTGTAGGACCATTATGGAGGTCCTTAACACTTTCTTTGATATGTCTGGACAGACCATCAGTCTTGCTAAGTCCAAGCTTTTTCTTTTCCCTAATGTTTGTAGGGGAAAAGCTAGAAGATTTAGTGACTTTTGTGGCATCCCTTTAACTAATGATCTTGGTAAATAGTAAATACCTCGAAGTTCCTTTATTTCACCAAAGAGTTAGCAAAAATCACTTTAACCAACTTATTGAAAAAATGGAGAGGAAGCTGTCTGGATGGAAGTCTAATACCCTCAGGCTTTCTGGGAGAGCCACCTTGGCTCAGTCTGTTACCACCACTATCCGTAGTTATACCATGCAAACCATGAATTACCAGCCTCTGTTTGTGAGAAACTTGACAGGCTTAACAGAAACTTCATTTGGGGTGACACCCGAGTCCCTGACAAGAAAAAACTGCACTTGGTTAATTGGGAAAAAGTGTGTAAAAGCAAAGACTCTGGTGGTTTGGGCATTAAATCTACTAGAAAGCAGAATATGGCCCTTTCTTGCTAAACTGGGATGGAAACTGAATGGTAAAGAGGATAGTCTTTGGGTTACTATATATTCTGAGAGATAAATACCTGAAAGATCATGATTTCTTTTCTTGGCCTAGAAAAAGGCCAGCCTCTCACAGTTGGAGAAGCATTGTGGATACCCAATCTGTCATTTCCAAGGGCCTGAAATGGGTCATTGGGGATGGTAAATCTGTGGATATATGGAAGGATTGGTGGTGTGGGGAAACTTCTTTGGCTCTCTTGTTTCCTGGTAATCACACCAATTCTAATGCTAAAGTTGTTGAGCTTATTGAGCATGGTAGATGGAATTTGGATATGCTCTTCCCGTTAGTGGACCAAGGTGTGATTGATTCCATTTCCAGAATCAAACTCCCTTTGGCTCCTAACGTGCCTGATTACCCCACCGAGGCGGGTTCCCCTGGTGGGAATTTTTCAGCTGCAGCTGCTTATAATCTGATTAACAAAGACGAAGCGGATGTAAAGGGTGGAAATGGTTTTGGAAACTAAAATTACCTGCTAGATTCAAAACTCTTATTTGGCTTATCCTCCTTCAAAAATTACCCACTAACAAGCTCCGTGCCAGAAGATCGAGGAATTGTTACCTTGGATTTATGCCCGAGATGTAACAATCTCCCCGAAGACATAGATCACTTGTTCAGAGATTGCCCCAAAGTTGTTGAGCTTTGGAATGCAATCACTTTAGGCCAAAGCATGCGAAGGGGATGGGATAGACCTTTATCCGAATGGTTACATTTGAACCTAAAGTTTAAAAATTCTGCCAGCATAGATGGAATATTAACTTGGCCTACTCTATTTATCACTTCTCTTTGGCAAATTTGGAAAGACGGTAATAAAATAAGTTTTGATAATACGGACTCGGCGGTTTCCATTAGTGCCAAGCTAATATACTCTTATATATATATGCACGCGAGATTGAGGAAGCCTTTAAATCCCTCCGCATGCATGGCCACCCCATTCACAATATGCTAATTGGATTGCTCCTTGTTGCTGGTACAAATCAAACGGTAAAGGAGGCTTTGGAGGATTGTTTCGAGATTCAAAGGCGACTGGATCCTAGGGTTCTTTGGTAAGCTCGTCTGCGACTCTAGCCTTGAAGTGGAACTCTGGGGAATTTATAGAGGGCTTGCTATTATCCTAGAGAAAAGTTTGGCAAATGTTACTATCAAATTAGACTCTCTTGTGGCCGTTGAACTCATCAATGAGGGCAATCCAGGTAATCACGCTCAAAGTATCATCATAACTGAAGCTCATAGGCTTCTAAACTGCACGGGCACCAAGTTATCCCACACTTACCGCAATGCCAATCAATGTGCCGACCATCTTGCTCACTTGGGAGCCAAACATAATGACGAGCTGATTATTGCAGTGACTACCCCCATCTCCCTATGGGAGTTCTTGATTAAAGATAGTTTTCTTCTTCGGCAGGCTTTAGATTAGTGCTCTTTGGACTTATTTCGGGCTATTCTATCATTTATCTTTGTTATGACGCTGCTGTGGACCTTGCTTTTTTAGTTAATTGAATTTCCGACGTAAAAAAAAAAAAACTGATTTTATACCGTACTTTTGTAGGACGCAATTGCCCTTTCTATATGCACCTTCTTTTAATTCATTCCTTTTCTTTTTTCTTTTTTTAACTTCTCTTCTTAAATAAAGTTTACGTTTGAAGCTTTTTAAAGCAAGTTTATCTTTTCTTGTAACCCTAGTATTCAGGGTTTTTTTTATGTGGCATGGACACTGTTTTGGTACTTACCCAAAATAAATCGTAATTCTTGTGTTAAGTCGCAGAAAATTTTATATTTTTCAAACTAGGAAAAAAGTAGAGACATTGTGTAAATAGGAACATTTCTAAAAAACAGTGAGTGTATGTGTGTGGGAGGGAGAGATTTGGTAGAGGACTCTTATTTGTATTTTTCTTTGAAAAAGTGTGTGATTGGAAATACTTTGACAAGAAATTGAGGTGGGCGGGGGGAGAGATAGAGTTGTTACTCTAACTTTTTTTTTTATTGCACCGACTACAATCTTAATGCAAAAGAATTTCATAGAGTTGTATTCTCATTTTCAACTATATCAGGTCGTTGAAAAGTACGCTGTGCTTTATTACATGGAAGGAAGAGGTCGATGTGAATCAGGAACGATAGAGTTTTAACTTGATTGAATTTATTTTGCCTTTGTTTGATTTTCCATTTTAATTCATTTTAAAACGTAAAATGTTGTTTGGTTTCTATTTTTGAGAAAATTATCCTCTGAGCTACTCCCCTACACTCAATTACTTACAACGTGTATACCTGTTCAATTGATTTCTGTAAACTTTTATTTTTTTATATTCAATTCAATATTTGCTTTTAAGTTGATCCATTTTAGGTTGATTTTCCTACAGTAAAAAAGAAACAATCAATTTTGGATTTATACGCGAAAAGGAAACAACCCTTTTTTATAAGAATACACACAATTCTTCTAAATGTTTCTTCGGGAAAAAAATGAATTATTTTTTGAGTTTTTTTGGAATAATATTGATGAGTGGAGGAGGATGCTATGTTGAGTTTTTTTTTTTTTCCTTTGCTTTTAGGAGGTTAGAGGGATATTCAAGAATAATTTTTTGCCCACCGATTCGGAGCCGTGCCTTCAGGCACGGACATGCGTTAGGCCTAATTTTTTGTTGTTATAAGATGATAATTATATGAAATATAATCTAAACACTAGGCCTAACTGTTCCTAGAAAAATATTCATTTCAATCCCCTTCTATATGATTATGTTAACAAGTTAACTTGCATAACCGCAAGAAGTTTGGTTAAGTGGGTATGAGAAAGCAACTAAAGAACTTATCTCTTAGGACGTCGCAAGTTCGAATTCCATGAAGACTCTACGTTTCAAACTTTGAAGCCACTAAAAGTTTGTCCAATCGTTAATTTTAAAACTCTAGAATTAGCGAGACGCATGTAAGCTAACTCAGACATCCACTTATAATAAGAAACACACGCGAACTGCACAGGTAAGTCGTACTATCCATTCTCCTTTTTTATGGGCAAAATTCCAAATACTGCTGTAGGGTTGTTTTCGGCAGGAACATGGCTCATGGGACTCCGTACCCAATTTTGAAAAATCACAATCAGATTACCCCTAATCAGGATTAAATGCTGGTCAACATGGTACTATTAACGTTGTTAATGTCAGATAGTGCTTAATATTGCTAAGATTGATAGCAACATTGATATTGATTAATTAAAGTAAACATAATGATAAGATTTTAAACCTGGGCGCTTCATTTTTTTTTTTTTTTTGCTTAATTAAGGAATCTCCATTTTATTTTATTATTGGGTGTACTCCAAGTTTTGGTTGCAGTGTATTGTGGGACACATCATTATACAACCCTCACGTTGTGTTGGGTCCATATCCTTTTCTATGCCCATTTCACCTTTTCTTACTTTCTTCATTGCAATCTTTTTTTCTTTTTCTATTTTTTCTTATTAAAAAGCGTCTCGGACCAGTTTGCGCACACCTCACGCTAATCTCTATAGGCCCTCCCACACAGTCCTTAATTTCCACGCATATACGCGAGGTGAAGTGGTTCCAAAAATTGTTGGCGAGAATAACTGCACTTAAAACTTGAGCAAACCCCTAAGTCTTAGTCATGACGGCCAATGTGTATTTCTTAGTAATGATGAGATACCCAAATGTGTATTTCTTCGTTACATCTTTGGGTTTGGGATCAGTTCCAGTTTTCTTGTGGTTGAGTCATTTTCAGCTCCGACCTTTCCAGGGTCCATTTCGGTCTAAAGAATGATCGCACCCGTCCACTTTGTACCTCGCTGCGAAGAGTATCCATGGAAAACAACGCTTTTCATAGAATAATGCTTTTTAAAATGTACAAATGATGTTTGTGCAAGGACAAATCGGCAGCCAAATTTGATGTGAAACTCTAACTATTCATTAATTCTTCTTGCACAAAAGTGCTTTACTCATATAGAAGATGGCAGCCAATGGTGGCCTAAATGATATTCTCAACATGGTCTACAAGGTAAACGGTTTTGATAATCTTTTTGGGTTCGGACCAGAGGGTTCAGAGCCCCATACATTTTTTGATGGGTCAACTAGACCCGTCCATAGTCATTTGCAACACTTAAATTGATTAGGTACAAGAAATAATCAACGAGTAATTAATCCAGACCGATAGTACTCTCTCTGCAGAAATATAAGGCTCATAAAAATCATTGGGAGGATAAAAGATTACTCGGAAATTGTTGAACAAATTGTATGCATGCCTGAGATAGTCATTATGTTTGTGCACCACATTTTGATATTATTTGATGGTTTACTAGTTATACACGTAGTGAGCAGGATGACGAGTCAGAACATGCACAATCTGGGAAAGGCCCAGCCGAGCGGCCAATGCCCTAAGCGATTGTACAGGTTGTTGGGCCCATGTCATCACGAGCGCGTTGAGGCGCTAAGTCTGCTCATGTTGGAAGAGAGCCACGTCAGTGCTGCATGGTTCAGTTCGGCCATGTGGCAACAATGATTGATCGGCCCCGTCAGCATATATGGCATCCAGCAATCGTCAAGCATGACATCAAGACCTAAAATGTTATTTGTGACGTCAAAAGGGGCACGAGCAAGCTTGGAGGCCAAGGCAAGTCACTCGCTATAAAAGGTGCAGTACATGCAATACCCTAGAGAAGAGAGCTACGCCGTCCTAACTCACTCTAGCACTATACTTTCCTTTTTTGAATAGGGGCTTACTTAGCACAGAGTGCATATTCACTATTATTGATCATCTCCGGCTAGGCAGGCACTAACGCGGTTCTCTATCTTGCAGAGTTGGGTTGGAAAGTAGGATTTCATCCCATATATTATCCAGGTTGAGAGATCTGAAGGAAGATTGAACACCACCCCACAATAAATGAAACCAACATCTCACCGGATAGACATAACAAATGCCGTGCAAGATGAAAGATCATATGGCAACTGGATGATGTGCAGAAATATGATCAATGTGACAACAAGAGTTATGGGAAGAATTTGCGCTCATTATCCAATTTTGGAAGTTGGGAAGTTTTGCCTAAATGCCTCTGATCTCCCTTCCAAGAAAAGAAAGAGGCAAAAGTGATGGGAGAAGTAATTGAGATAGTTAAAAATTGTAATAAATGGTTTTTGTAGTAATTTCCAATAAAACTAAATTTTGCTCCATTTATCCTGCAAAGTTAGTGCACTACGAAAAACATGTAATTTTTGAGTTAGATGATAAAGTAATTTCGCGCATGATTTTAAAACGTACTCCTATTTTCCGCAATTAAGATATTCAGTTCCCTATAAATAAAAGTTAAAAATATTTGATGAGCCAAGCTCGCGCGAACTGACCTAGGCTTAAGTCGGGCTAGAGCTTGACAAGCCAAAGAAGTGAATGTATTTATGCACTCATATAGGTGTGGAGTTGAAAACAAAAATTTTAGAATGTAGGTAATTAAGTTCATTCATATATAACGTTATACATGAAATTTTCAATATGTGTTATAGATTTGCGACCCTAATCTGAGCCGAATATTTTTAGGCTCATGCTTCACTCATTTAATAAATGAGTCTAAAATTAAGACTCAAGTTCAGCTAATTTGGTATGCGAATCAAACTCAAATAAACTTTTATCAAGTCGAGCCTCGTAGATGTTCACAAATATCCCAGTGTACTTGCAGCTCGATCCACACCAACTTTACTTTTGGAAATCAAAAAAATTTGAATTCCGTTTCCCGTAACAGTAGCCAAGAAGCAACTGGGGTTAAACGGACAACTTTATCCTTGTATACGTGACGTACCGTATAACGCACACAAACTACTGATTTTATACTACTTTTGTAGGACGCAATTGCCCTTTCAATATCAGAAATGATCCACATACAGCAAAAGCTGTACAAACAGTATACGCAGATCACTTTCCCTTTCCCCTACTCCACCTCTCTCTTCTCCGTCGGTGCATCTTCTTATCGGTTTGGGAGCATGTGTTGTAGGTGACCTTGTTTCAGGTGTTCCGACCTTCGGCCGGTGACCTGTGGGCTGGATTCGTCTTGGCTCCACCTTGTCTTCCCAGAATCCAGAGTTCAGTGGCCGTCGGAGGAGGTAATAATGGCGGTTTGGGGTTAGGGTTTTTGTTTTGTTTTTTTTCGGCCTTTTGGCTCGTTTTCTACCACCTGGGTCTCCCCCAGTCCGGTTTGTACCGGTCTAGTGCTCTAGATCCGGTAGGTGTTGGGCAGATAATTTTAGTTAGGGTTTTGGTGGATGTTCGGAGTGAGGTCTGCGGTGGTCGACGGCGGTGTCGATGGTGCTTCTTTGGGGGTTTTTGGCAGTGGTAGCCGTGACGCCGTTGTTGGGGTTTCCGGTAGCAGCTCTGACCTGTTTTGTTCTCCGGCGTTGTTTCCTTGTTTTGAGCCGTCAACGGCAGTTTCAGGCGTGAAGTAGTGTTTGGTCTCCGGCATGGGATTGGATTTCTTCTTTCGCTTGTGATCTGTTTGTTGTTTTGATTACATCCGTTATTATTGTTTACTGGTTTGTACTGGAATTTTGTTTGATTTCTCTCTACCTAGTCCCGGATGGAATTCTCATATCTGCACCTAATGCTGATTTGCTTTTACAGGGTGCTCTGTAATTCCGGAGTAGGTAGTTTGGTGTACCCCTGTATTTTGCGATATAGTCTGTCTTCGGGCTTGAAATGAATTGACTGATTCAAAAAAAAAAGAAGGTATACACAGATCACTTTTGGATCCGTTTCAGGTCCCACAAAAATGATCAGAACCGCTTATTCTATTCAAAATTTGTGTTTTAGGGTCCCTATAAAAGATCATCTCAATTAGATATCGTTAAAGGCGTTTACAAATCATCCATTTTGCTTCAAAATTTGGCCTAAATTTTGAAGCAAAGCAGGATGATTTGTAAATGCCCCTAACGATATCATTTTGAGATGATTTTTTTGAGGTGACCTTAAAAATCAAATTTTGAACAAATTAACGGCTTTGATAATTTTTGTGAAACTCAAAACAGGTCCAAAAGTGATCTATGTATGCTGTACGTGTAGCATTTCTGTTTCTATATGCACCTTATTTTTAATTCATTCATTTTTTTTTTTAGTAACTTCTCTTCTTAGCTAAGTTTACGTTTGAAGATTTTTAAAGTAAAGTTTTGACGTTTGAAGCTTTAAGTTTATCTTTTCTTGAAAGCCTAGTAACGAATTTCAGATTCAGGGTTTATGCGGCATGAACACAATTCTTGTTACTTACCCAAAACGAATCGTAATTCTTGTGTTAAGTCTTAATATTTTTTTTCTTTTTCAAACTAGGAAAAAAAATTAAAGACATTGTGTAAATAGGAACATTTCTAAAAACCAGTGCGTGTATGTGAATGGGAGAGAGAGATTTGGTAGAAGACTCTTATTTGTATTTTTCATTGAAAAAGTTGTGATTGGAGATACTTTGACAAGAAATTGAGAGAGAGAGAGAGAGAGAGAGAGAGAGAGAGAGAGAGTTGTGACTTTATTTTTATTGATTGCACCGACTATAATCTTAACAAAAGTAGAGTTGTATTCTCATTTTCATCTCTACTAGGTCGTTGAAAAATACGTTTGTGGTTTATTACTTGGAGGGAAGAGGTCGATGTGAATCAGGAACGATGGAGTTTTAACTAGATTGAAATTTTTTCACCTTTGCTCGATTTCCCATTTTAATTCATTTTAAAATTTAAAATGGTGTTCGGTTTCCATTTTTGAGAAAATAATCCCGTGCCACTCATTTATTTACCATGTATACCTGTTACAGCAATATTCTCTTTTACAGTATAGCAAATGAATCTCAAGTTTTTCCACATCTCTCTCAAATCAGTTCAGATTTGCACCGGAAAACCCTAGTTTGGCGAAATTTTCTCTCCACTTTATTTATCTCGATATGATAAATTTTAAAAACAAAATTAAACACCAAACTTGAAAAAATCGAGTAAGAAAAAAAAAACAAAACTAATTCAGAAAAACAAGTGGGAATCCGAGGTTATTTTGGGAAACAGAAATGAAACAGGTGCAGCAGATGGAGCCTCTCTGTCAAAGTGGTGCACGTGGCTCCCCCACTTTAAAAAACCAAAACAAAATCTGATAATAGGCGGAACCAAAATTCAAAATTACGAAAGGATTTTTAAAAAACGGAGAACAGAAGACCAGCCAGCGTGATAGAGAGAGAGAGAGAGGCACACTCTATAATAGCAGTAGTCGTAGCTCCCAAAAACACCAACCAGAGAGAGAGAGAGAAGAGAGAGAGAACGGAGGACAGCGTCGTCATTTCGAGGCAACCAACGGATCTCACAGTTGCGTGCGTGAAGAGAGAGAGAGACAGACAGAGAAAAAAAACTCAACACACTCACAGAGAGTGACTTTTTAGAGAGAGAGAGAGAGTTGTGTGTCCGGATTCTTCGCTCTGTTTCTCGATTTTTTTTCCTTGATTCGAGCAATTTGGTTTGGTCAAACAATGGAGAGAACAACTCCGGTGAGAAAGCCTCACACTTCCACGGCAGATCTGCTCGTCTGGTCCGAAATACCCCCCGCCGACACACCCGCCTCCGCTCCTCGCTCTAACGCCCGCTCCCACCAGGTTCCCCCATCTCTCTCTCTCTCTCCTCTCCTCTCTCTCTCTCGTCAATTTTTATTTTTTTGTTGATTATTTGGTGTTTTTGTGTGGGATAATGGCTGGCAGCCGTCGGATGGGATCAGTAAGGTGGTGTTCGGAGGACAGGTCACGGACGAAGAAGTCGAGAGCTTGAACAAAAGGTGAGAGATCTGGACCCACTCAAACCTTAATTGTTTTGTTTGTACAATATCGATGTATGCTCATTTCTCTTGACTATGGAGTATTATTATTTGTTTTTTTTCGGTTGTGGTCTTGTTAAATCACGAGGCAATAAATGTTTTGCCGCCTGCGGTGGCCTGTCTTGGAAAATTTGTCTGTTTGGATTTCAGCTTTTATTTCGTGTTTTCTTGTCCGCTTCCTCTCATATGTGTTTTTTTTTTACGGTATTGTTTTTCATCATCTTATTATTATTGTTTTTCGAGATTTAGAAAATTTTGCTCTATTAATTGATCTCAATTGTCTCTCTGTGTGTGCGTGTGTGCGTTGATCTTATTGAAGGGAAATGCTTGATCTTTATGCTCAGATCTTTTACCTGTTACTAGATTTCTGTAAAACCTGATTTTGAAATTAGATACTCAATATCCTATGTTTTTCTTTGGCCTTTTTAAAGGTCGGTGCTATTTTTTTGGTAAAAAAATAAACCACTTTCATGTCTATTTTTTTTTGTATTTTTTCGCACACATCAAGGACCTAGTCAATCAACCTTTAAATTGATACGAGAACAATCTGAAAAAATCAGATCAGAAGTGCTTCTGAATTGAAAAATTAACACGGTTTTCCAAAAAGGACGATAAAAATGAGACGGAGGGAGTATATCAAAGGGAATTGGATGAGGCCATCAACTGTATGAATGTTGAATTCGCGTAAGCATTCCCCCCCAAAGCCTCTCCACTCTTTTACTCAAACGGTCATCAAATTATTTTTATACTTAATACTCCTTTACTCATTTTGCAGTCAAACTGAGAAGGACAACTATTTATGTTCCCCTTATCTCGTTCCAAATATTGAAGTCTATTTCGTGGGTTTCAATTTTACGATTGCCCTTTATTTAAATTTGTGCTTAAATCTAAATTTATCCATTCCTAATCCTTTTGCTCAAATGTAAGGAAAAGTTTGAATAGTGGCTGTAGATGGGCTAGGAAATCTAGATAACTCAGTAAGTCAGTATTATAGAGGTAAAATCTTCTATGAACATCATGGCGTCTGAAGACCCTGGATTTAGGAACTAGGTTTTAATTGTACTGGACAAGCATCACAGAACAACAACAATTGTTAGGGCTACTAGTCTACTACGTTAAGTAAGGGAATGGTTCCTAATTAGCATAACATGTCACTTTAGCTGCATTTGGATCAAGGATTTTTTAGCGGGAAATGAAAAGGTGAAGAGATAAGAATAATGGAGTAAGAAGGTTGATAGACATGATAAAGAATAATGCAGTTAAAAAGCTAATTTTTCCCTACCATTTTCTTTTGCATCGTTATATCCCTCCTCAAATGCTTGATCCAAATACATCCTAAGGTTCAAAGCTTCGGCTTTTTTCCAAGTATTTGAGGGAATGCTAGTTATTTAACGTTCCTTGGATTTCTTAGCTTTCTGATTGTCAAAAAATAATTGTTCACATCACTAAACATTGTGATTTTGCTTGTATCAATTTGCTCTGTATATTCGAACACATCTTTTGATTGTTCCATCTACTCCTTTCACATGGTCATGTAGAGTAAGATAGGGGATACGACTGATTTAAGGGTATGGTAATCATCAGGAGATTCTTTGTACTCTTATCTTGTGCTAAAATCCTAGTTTCTCTCTGTGGTTTACACTGTTTTGCAATTTTCAGCGTGTTTGGGTACTTCAAAGATTTATTATGTATTCAGCAAGCTAAAAGCTGAATTTATTTGTTGAAAGTGAAACAATGATATTTTTGCACATGATAATAAACTTTTGCTAGTCAATATTCATTTTTCGCTTGTCTTGTTTCACCCACATGGTGATGACTGATGATGGATCAGTTGAGTTCTTTTCTTGTCTATACATGGATGCTGAAGCAGTTTGCTTTGCAACATTCCAGGAAACCTTGTTCAGGGTACAAATTAAAGGAGATTACTGGTAGCGGCATTTTTGCTGCTGGTTCAGAAAATGGTACAGAAGAATCTGATGCCAACCCTATCCCAAATAGGCGCATGTACCAGGTATATGACGAATAGTTGCTATTCTCAAAACTCATTTGCTGTCTGTTTAGCATTGAAACATTGCTGTACACCATAATTCACCTTGTATACTACTAATGGTTGGAGATTTAATCAGCAAGCGGTTGCTGGAATCAGTCACATCTCATTTGCCGAAGAAGAAGCTGTCTCTCCCAAGAAGCCTACGGCACCGGCTGAGGTTGCAAAGCAGCGAGAGTTGAGTGGGACACTAGATAGTGAATCCGAGGCAAAGTTGAAGAAGCAACTTTCTGATGCCAAGTGCAAGGAGCTTAGTGGGCATGACATCTTCGCCCCGCCTCCAGAAATTCAACCACGGCCATTGGCTACTCGAGCATTGGCGTTAAGGGAAAGCATAGAAATTGGAGAATCTGCACCAATTAATGTACCCTCAGCTGTTAAAGTGTCTAAGGTAAGTGAATTGGTGGTGTTTTTGCCTTGGGGGAATTTGGAAAAAAGTATGGTTTCATCTCATAGCGTAGTGAACTACATTTTACTAAATTCAAAACTTTCGTGTTACTGCAAGAATAAATGAGTGCCTAAGAGGAAGCGTATTAGATTGAATGACCCTAGCTTTTTGGTTTGAAAAACTTTACAGGCAGCTATTAACCTTGTTGCTCTACATAGTGTATGTCATGAGTATTTATTAGTAAAAGCTGATTCTTAAAATCAGCATCCTTAACTATCAAATTTGATAGTTTTCAGGGTCAATTTTAACCAAATTTTGAAGCTATCTTTGGCCCAAAAGCTGAAGCAGAAGCCCGGCAAACACACCGGCATAACATCCCCATAATCCCTTGATATTTTCTGTTCCACTAGATTTTGCTTATGCATATTTGCATGCATTTCTTTTTTTCCGTGCTCTCATACAATATTGGACTTTATTATTCAATACAGCCTGGTGGAGGTCCGGGCAATGGTACCAGTGAGGAAGCTGTAATCAAAACCGCGAAGAAGATTCCTACCCAGAAATTTGCAGAGCTGAGCGGAAATAACATTTTCAAAGGAGATGCTAACCCAACATCTGCTGAGAGATCATTAAGTTCAGCTAAACTGCGAGAAATCAGTGGCAATGATATTTTTGCCGATGGGAAGGCAGAATCTCGTGACTACTTTGGGGGAGTCCGTAAGCCTCCGGGTGGCAGCAGCAGCATTGCTTTGGTTTAACTTGTTTTAGTGGCTTAACTCACTTACTTTTACATCTTTTACTAAAGTGTCTGGTTTTATCTTATCTCTAGGGAAAATAATTTCCTGTGATTTAACCTTGTGTTATGGGTTTTGGTGTGTCCTGGTATTTAACATGTCAACTAGAGCTATGGATAAACGGCTAATTGGGTTGTATGTCCATAATCTCGTATTCTTCAGGTACTTCTCTTGACGGATTGCATTGGAGTCGTGGTTTGTGCTTGCTTTGAAACCTTGTGTAGTATTCTTGTTGCAGATTTGGGCTATAAACTGAGAATTATTTGTGTCTGAAATTTGGTGATGTCAGATGGAGTGCTTCATTTGATGTGTTTACTGTAGTATGCAAAGTGTTTTAACGAGTAATAATTACTTGTATATTTCAGACTAACACGCTGGTTTTGTTCTACTGGATTGAGATCTTGAATCCACAAGTAAGTTGGAGGAATCATTCTAGTATTTTCAGCATTGCTTTCGTGCAACTTTAGGGTTAGCTTAATTTTGCATCATTTGTAAAATGTGTCTCGGTTCTGTTTTATTTTCATGAGTTATCTTGTTGCAGATTTGGTAATTGAGAATCATTTCATTGTCTGAAATTCTGTGGTTCTAAGAACTTGATGCTGCTTGGTTACTTTGAATTTACTGGTTAGAGTGATTGAAACAATTTAGGTTCGGCTCATTTATTAAACAGGACTAATATTGAGGCTCAAGTTCGGTTTGTTTAGGATCTGAATTGAACTCGAATGAGCCTTTATCGAATCGAATTTCGAACAGTTCTCGAATAGCTCGGTTCGCTGGTAGCCATATGTCAGTGTTATTCGGAAGACCACTTGTAGGCTTTACCCATCCAGCTGCCCTAATCATACTTCCATTATTTTATCCTTTGAAAGGGACCTAAATTATTCTTCTCCCTCTTTTTCTACTCATTTGTTCATTTTTACTACTCTTGACATATTAAAAAATCGCCTATACTTTTTTTATTGTATTTGTATAGATGATTTCGTAATATTTGCACTATCTCGGAAAAAAAATTACTACAATGAAAATTCATTAGTTGTCCGATCAAAAGGCATAGTGTCGAAGACAATCGAAAAATTCAAAATAGTAAGGCACTATTTTTCTTCCGATCGATCGAAGGGAATAATATCAGGAAACAATTGAATTCAAAATAGCAAGACTCGAACCTAGATGCCATTGGAAGGATTGCCTCAACAATGAATTATTTTGAATACCATGTGATGTGTCACCACTGTATTGACAGGATGCGTCCCATTTCTCGTGTAGTGGAGATTAAATTCTACCGGTGCAATAGTTACACCTCACATGAGACCCAAAATGTGATATTCGGACATGGTTACCGTAACTCTTTTTTTTGATCCACATGGTTACCGTAACTCATTCTAGGTTTTTGACTAGTAACAGTGTCAGAGAGGTATGGATGAAAACAGAAAAGCTATGTGCACAGCAAGCTGTGCACAGCAGCCCTTTTCTTCCGCCTCGGGTCGTACGAAGATGATCGGAGCCGCTCATTTTGTTCAAAATATGTCCTTTAAGGTCCCTGTAAAAAATGAGCTTCGTTCGATATCGTTATTGGCGTTAACAAAACACCCAAAATCACTTTAGAATTTCGGCCGAAATTCTAAAGTGATTTTGGGTGTTTTGTTAACGCCTCTAACGATATCGAACGAAGCTCATTTTTTACAGGGACCTTAAAGGACATATTTTGAACAAAATGAGCGGCTCCGATCATCTTTGTGCGACCCGAGGCGGGAGAAAAGGGCTGCTGTGCACAGCTGCTGTGCACAGCATGCTGTGCACATAGCACAGCTCGGATGAAAATTCGGACTTCCTTTCCCAAGCCAATTTCCAAAATGCCACCCAGGCCCGGGGCTCATGGCCCGTTAAGGCTGGGCTTTGTGTCAAACCTCTTGTGGGCAAGAAAAAAAGATTTTTTTAATTTTTTTAATTTTTTTTTTTTGTAAATTGTGGGTTATGGAAGTTTGATTAAAATTGTGGGAAATCGAATTTCGTAAAAAAAAAAAAATTGAAAAAACATAGGCTCGTAAGATTAATATGAAAAATGAGAAAAAGACCTGTGACCCTGGTGAGTGGTGATGGAGCATGCGACATGGTGACAAATCAATAGTTCTTCCCCGGTCAGATCAACTATGGCTTAATTCGGAACGTTCTGGTCGGGTGCGTTTCTCAATTCATCGAGAATCGTCGCGCTGGTTCAATTCAATCCATCATTTTTCATCATTTGAAAAATGAATTTGTGTTGGCCCCACCACAACCCTGAAGAAAAAAAACAGAAGAGAAGCCTATTGGCTATTACAGTACTATTATTCCTTTTGTATGAATGGGGCTGTTGGACAAAAACTATTGGCAGGCTGCTGGTTTCTCTATTTTCGGTAGGAGCAGCGGAGCAGGCCTCTGGTCGCTGCTACTTTGCCCACTGTAGACCACTGGTACGTTACTATTGGGACGTGAAAAGACATTATAGTCCTCTGTCTTGGGCATCAAGCAACTGCCCACCAAATTAAGGGAGTTCCGGTTTCTTAAAAAAGTACTTTTTGAAAAAAGAAGATAATTTCAAGCTAAAAAATCATGTGTTTACGTAAATAATTTTCCTACCAATATTGATCTTATTTGATAGATCTCATTGAGATCTTTTATACGGTGTAAAAAAAATCATAAAATTATTTTTCATTTTCATTATATTTGAGTTTGAAAATTGAAAAAAAAAAAAACTTTTACAAAAAAAACTTTTAGTGGAACACCTAACAAGCTGTGGTTAGGTTCGTAAATAGCTAATAAGGTTGAGGATAGAATGATCACCAAATTTTCACAATTTTGGAGCCTCTATGGACTAACTTACTAACTGCCTCCTAATCCCCCGGTGATGTATACGGCTTGGCCAAAAAAAAAAAGGGTGGTCCTGGGGTTACTTTTGAGATTGTGTGTCCTTGTGCATATTTCGGTAATCCATTTTGTCAGAATCCACTCTAAGAATCTCCGCAAAACACTTCTATAATTCATAATCAGGTCTTAGAATCTGTGCAAAACACCCTTTTAATACTATATAGCAACAATAAAATGAAAACATGAGTGGTACATAAGCACTCACTGACCACACCCCTCTCACATATGTTTGAATCTCACTCTATTGAGTTAAAGATGGGTTTGATTTGTTTTTTTCAAAGAACTGATTCAACTGAAGAAGAAATCAGAAATGGGAAAACTTGACCCGAACAATAGAGTTGCTCTCCAATTTGTTTTCCCTAGGAATGCTAACAGATTCTACTTGCAATGAAATTGTGTCTTCTTCTTCTTTTTTCTTTTTTTTTTTTTGCTAAGTACGAAATTTAGTGTCTTGATCATGCAAGAATATTACTCCCTCCGTCCCAAATTGTAGGTCTCTTTTCACTATTTGGGACCTCTTATACACTTATCTATATCTTTTAATTTTACTACTTTTTATATTCGATATAAATTTTGTTTAATAGATCTCAATTAGTTTTATAATATGAGGTTTTCAAAATGGAGTATAAAACATCATAGATTATGAGATATAAATAATTTTTTGAGTGACACGACTGCCCAAAAGGGACCAGCAATTTGGGACGGAGGGAATACTAGGGATGGAATTATGGAAATAAAAGTAAGGTTATTGGAGAAGGAAGGAAATAGCCGCGTAAAGAAACTGGACAATCATGATGTGGGTATAAGAGTGGTTATTAATTTGCAGAGGACTGAACTGCAATGTGCGAAAGTGGGATGGTAATAATTGCTCTGTCGTGCGTTCCAAGTCCGAAACGTTCCCATGTGGTGACAGTTATGTTATAATTCATTTCACCAAATTTAATTATGTTTTCGTTCCTTTGAAAGGGGTTGTTTGAAGTACTATAAATATTTTGGTGGATATTTTCGGGATAATAAACGGGAAGAGGTAGAGAGACAAAAGTAATTAGTAGAGAGAGAAAACTTATAAAAAAAAACTGTGCCATGAGAGATGGGTGATTCAGAGAACTCCGAGTGAATAAAATCAATTTAAAACATAAGATCGACAAGTTTATAGGAGAGTAGGAGACACAAAAAATAGAAGTAAAGAATTATGTATGCTATTCTAAAGTAAAATACCCGATAAAAAAAGAAAATGAATTATCTCCAATAAGACATTGACCGGCATAACATGATATTTTTTGCGTGGTTGAAGTGTCCAGTGAGTTGTCGAACGGGGAAATTCCTGGCCGGCCCCAAATTTTACATGGGGTTCCATGCAAACCATTTTTTAAAGTTCTATCCCATCTAGACCCTTTTTAAAGATGGTTTTACTATTTTGCCCCTATCACTTTTCATATCTCAAGAATTCACACCTATCAGAATTCATACCCCCAAGAATTCACACCCCCCAGAATTCACACACTTCCGAGAATTCACACCTTTCAGAATTCACACCCCCCCCAGAATTCACACACCTTCGAAAATTCACACCCCCAAGAATTCACACCCCAAATAATTCACACCTTCCAGAATTCACATCTTTTTTTGCAGAATTCACTCTCCATGTGCACTATTCATACCCCCAGAATTCATATCCCTTTCAAGAATTCACACTCAATTTTTGGTGTGAATTCACTGCAAGGAAAAAAACCTAAACACAGTTTATACAATTCACTGTACGAAAAAAAACCTAAACAAATTACTTTAACAATTCACAGAGCCGAAAAGAAAATCAAGAACATCCATTTGTGTGTACTGCTCTAAAACCAGTCCCTCCACCAGGACCTCCTCATGGACGGGCATAACCACCGCAGTCGCCGTCATCATCTGTTATATACTACGAGATCATCAATCTATACTACGAGATCCAACAAGACCTAACGAGAACCTCCCCGTGGACTACCGCCGTCACCTTCCAAGAAGAAGGCTCCATCATCATTGTCGAGCCCCGGAAACCAACCCGACCCACCGTCATCCTCCACTTGAAATCAAAATCGATGGAGAAGTTGTTCGTAATCCTCCCCGCCAAACCGACACCGCCCCGATCCGAAGTTGTTCTTCGTCATCAACCACGATGACCGCCCACCTCCACCGTTGCGGATCGCCCCACCGCTACACTAGATGCCTCGGCCGGCTCGAGGAGGTGCTTGATCTTGTCGCTATAGACGGTGCTTGATCTTGTCGTTGTAGACATCCACCGCCGCACAAGGCGACTCCTTCTTCAACTTCTCGCACAGGAGTTTCTCGCATAGGTGAGAACCCTTATCATGTGCGGGGTATTTGTGGTAGTTACATAAAACATGGCTTATGTGGAATGGGTTTGACGGGGGCTGGGTTTGGATGGGTGAGGATTGACAAAACTGGGCCGGCCAGGAAGAACCCCTTATCGAACAGTTCTGACCACTGTTCTGGATCCGAAATGAGCCCCAAAACCCAAAATGAATGGAAATGAAATGTAAGGAGACTAGACTGGACCTAAACCTTCACAACATGGATAGTGGTAGATGTACTTATGCCTAAACTTAAAAAGAAAAAAAAGAAAAGAAAGAATTCTTATGCCTTAGCCATTGAGGTGTTGCCAGATTTAGGAACGTTCCTTCAAAATTAAGAGAATGATATTTTATATCGTCATTTCTGAATCTGTAAATTAGATTTACGAAACTATTTTTTTTCCGATTAATTATTTGTCTCAAATACCACTAGAACATAATGATAATTAATATGTTATTCACTAAAGGAGAAAAATTCCCAAAATTAGTATTTTTATTCATCCATTCTGAATTTTTTTAAGCCGACATTTATTATTACTCTCTCGTTGAGAGTAATACTTTGATTATAACAATTCCATCGAACAATTACCGAAAAATCGCCGTCACCAAAAAAAAAAACACACCCAACTAATACGTAACAAATACTCCAATATGAAAACACGAAAGTATAGTTCAACCAACAATACAAAGAAAATAAGTTTTGAACTTCACTTTCTCACAAACAAATTTTGGAATTAATTTTTTAAATAGTTGCGCACGTCATAATTCTCTCAAAACAAATTGAAAAAATGAAAATGCTAAAAATAGCCCAATGGGTTATATTTAAAACTTAAAAGGCGTATTGAGATGTATCAAAAGTGTATAAAGGTGGGTGAAATAGAATTAAAAAGTGCATCAAAATATATGTTTATATGTCTTTTTTCGCCTTTATGAACGGCCAAGAGAATTAACCCTTGAAAAAATACAAATTGTAGAGTACATTTAAAACAGAGCAGCGGAAATAAAAACTGTCAATAATAAACAATTAAATACGTCCAAAATAAATAATTTATATGTAAAATTATTATAAAAGTTAAATACACGCCTACCAATCACACCCCTCTTACATTAACCTGAGAGCTACACATGAAAACATGAGACCCACACACATGTGCGAGGAATGTGATTGGTTGGTGTGCACCAGTATGTGTCATTTCTCAAAGAGTACGCGAAAAGCCCTGCCAATTCCTCTCTCCTTTTCCCTGCAAGTTTTGCACATTTGCGACTTGCTCTTCATTCCAATGGCGTGAGCCCTGAACCCAGTGACAGCCCCGTAATGTTTGTTCCCACTCGAAACAAACAAACAGACCATATCACAAAACCCTTTTCTCTCTCTTTCTCTCTCTCTCGCTCGCTCTCTCCATCATCTTCCTCCCCAAAAATCCCAAAACAAATTCACCTAAACCAGACTTAAAATGTACCCAGTGATGTTTTCCACTACCTTATTGTATCATGTGTACTGGTTGTAGCACTCTTTATCATCTCTGGGCAGATATCTGATTTGGGTTTCGGTTTTCTTTTTGGATTGCTTTTTCATTTTTCTCTGTATCTCTCTCTGCCCCCATAACTGTCTGTTCATATATAGATATTTCTATCTATATATCTGTATTTCTTTTGATGTTTAGTAGAAGAAAATCTGATAAGGAAAAGAGGGTTGTAGGAAACACGAGGGGTGATAGAGAGGTTGAAATGTTGTGGAACGAGAATATGTATCAAAGACCCAATGGGTTCTCTTTTTCACCTAGTTCAAGTTCTTTCTCTAATGGGTCCTCTTTTTCGGAGGAGGGTTTTTCACATTCTATAGCTCCAGTGGACCATAATATGTATCAAAAATCCAGTACCCATTACTTGAATTCTCTTGCTCCGAAGAACTCCAATGGGTACCTGTTGGATGAACTTGGTCTGTGTGAAAATCTCGGTAGAATGAGTATTGGGGTTGGAAATACTGACTATTCGAAGGTTGGGCGATTCGAGTTAGATCAGGATGGATTCGGGTTTGGGTTCGATAGTCGTTCTTTGGGTGGGAGAAGTAATGAGACGTTTGATGGGGTTACCACCGATTTTCTTGACCACAAGGGGTTTCAATCGCGAATTCCTGGGAATTCTGTGAGGTATAGTGATGATAGGAGGGAGAAGTTACTTGGGTTGATGAATGGGTATAATGGTGGTGATTTAGTTGGGTCTCATTTGGCTCACAATCAATCCAGTGGTTTGTATAGTGAACCCAGTTGCTACAGAGAAGGACTAGATTATCAGGGTAGAGGCTTTTATAATGGGGGACTTCAGTCACATAACCCACCTATGCAGATGCCTTGTTTGAATGATGAATTGTGTTTCCCACAGCAAAGTGTTACAGATTTTATCGGAGATAGGAATCTCTTGAATCCGGTAAATTCCTCTCAATTGATGTATCCTAATGTGGGCTTTAGCAAGGGAAATCCAGTGTGTAGGGGTTCATTGTTAAATGGCAGAAATCCTTCATCTATTTCGTCAATGACGGATTCAAGGGATGTCGAAGCTTTCAGATGTGAGGATGCCTTCATTATACAAGGGAAGGGTATGAAATGTGCTGTTGACAAGAGATATGATGGTTCAAAAGGTAAAAAGAAGAAGTCTAGCCAGGAAATTGCAAGGCCAAATACGGGTGAGAAACGAAAAGACCTTCGCAGTGAGATTATCCGGAGCCCAAGGAGCCATGATAGTCCATTGCTTTTGCAACCAGCATGCAGTCCACTGGCTCAGGTCCAGGGCTATATATATCTCATGGCAAAGAATCAGTCTGGATGTCGGTTTTTACAAAAGATATTCGATGAGGGGACCTCTCAAGATGTTGAGATAATATTTAATGAAATCGTCAATCATGTTGTTGAGATTGCGATGAATTCGTTTGGAAATTACCTCATGCAGAAGTTATTGGAAGTGTGTAGTGAAGAACAGAGAATGACGATTGTGCTAACTGTCACTGAAGATCCTAGAGACATAATCAGAATTTCTTTGAACACACACGGGTACTATTTTTGATTTTGCTTCCTTCTTGTTCTGATTTTGTTTTGGTAAATTGGTACTTCCATTTTTCTTAAAAAATTAGTTATGTTTTCCTTATTGTTATTGTTTTGGAATTTAACCATTGTGGTTATACCAGCACGCGTGTGGTGCAGAAATTGATTGAGACCCTCAAAACCAGGCAGCAGATTTCACGTGTCACATTAACTCTCGAACCAGGTTTTCTTGATCTTATTAAGGACTTGAATGGAAATCATGTCATACAGCGTTGTTTGCAATGCCTTGGCAAGGAAGATAACAGGGTAAATGTTTTCTTCTTGCTTGATATACGACATTACAAGATTGTTTTTGCCAAGATTTGTTTTTTCTGTTCTCTAAAAATAATTTTCTCCCCTTTAACTGAACTATACCCTGCATTGGGAATATTGCATTACATCTTTCTCCCTTCTTTTTTTTGTTTCTTCTTTGGTTCATTTATCTTTCAATTGCTAAGTTGTATCTACTAGTAATGGTGGTTTCTCAAGAACTTTTTCGTGTGTTCTCTACAAATGATTTTCTTCCCCGTTTAACTGATCAATACCATGCATTCGACAACATTGCATTACTCCTTTTTCCTTTTTCTATGGTACAGTAACTTTCTATTTCTAAATTATATCCCCTTGTGAAGCCTTCTCCTTAGTGCAACATTTACTTTCCAACTAATACTCCCCGACAAGTGTGTTTAATGAAACACTATGCAGATGATTTAGCCATCCTACTCAACTCATTTGACTAATAGTAGAGAACGACTACATCTACAAGCATTTTCCCTTGCCAAAACATGATGTAGGAAATTGTATTCTGCAAGCCTAAAATACATGTCTGAACTTGATTTCGTTTTGGGTACAACATTAGTTTGAGCTTCTTAGAACTTGATGGTTAGTTCTGAAAAGTCCTGTCGCTAGGCCTCATGTGTTCTTTGCTACTGTTTAATATAGATACTGTTTAGTCATCAGATGTTGTGCAATGTGCAACTCTTTTGTTTTCAATATTACTTGTATTCTCTAGATTAGCTATTCCGCGAGTTTTTATTTGGATGCAGAAATTGTGAATTGTAGCACACTGCAACACATGGCTTTTGTTGCCATACTTTGTTGGGGACTAGAATTATTTATCATAGAATGTTCTTAACCTCTGTTCTTTTGGTGTTGGTCACCTCTTCTAGTAATCATTTTTGGTGGTCGGTGTGTGTGGGTTGGTGGTAGTTGTCTATTGGTGGTCGGGGTGTATGTGTGTGTGTTTTTGGTCGGTGGTAGTTATCCTTTGGAGATGACAATTTTGTTGCATCCTTATTTCACAGCTTTTGATCAAGTACTGCAACTGGTCGTATTCTAAATCCTTCAAACTAGTCGACTTTCGCTTTTGCTCCTTGGGTTGATGCCTCAAAGGGTTTTACCTTCACTTGGTGATTTGTGGAAGTGAATGAAGGTTTCAATTAGCATATCCTGGGTGTTCATTGGCATGCCCCAAAGCTCTAAGGATGGGGTAGATTTGGGTAATGAATTGTGGTATTGATTGCTTGACTTCCATGTCCATTTTAATCAAGCATTTTAGGCTTCCATTATATTTTCTAGATTTAACCCAGTCATTGTTCGTTAGCGTTTCCGTGTAGTCTTGCATTTGATATCTCTAATCCTTTAGCTGATGATAATATGTGTTAACCTGTTGAACACGTTTGACCACATGTGGTTTCCAACTTTCCATAACACCTGATTGAGTGCAATAGTGATTTTAATTTTTAGTCCATTGTATGATTAGTTACGGTCAAACTTGATTCTGAACCTGTTCATCTCTGGCAGTTTATATTTGATGCTGCTGCCAAGTTCTGTGTTGAAATTGCAACTCATCAGCATGGATGTTGCGTTATGAATCAATGCATTACTAAGTCAGTTGGGAAATATCGGGAAAAGTTAGTTGCAGAAATTGCTGCTAATGGGCTTTACCTTGCTCAACATCCTTTTGGGTAATATTTTTTGAAGTGTTGAAGCCATATCTTTGATTGAATACTTGTTACTATTTATGAATTAATGTAATAAAAGGGGTTGTAGTTTGATGCATTAGCATTACATTGATAAATTTAAGTTTTTGCTGTTTACCAGTTTAATAGTAAAATTTCGTGCTGCCATGACATATATTGATTTAAAAGCTACATCTCTGTTACTTATAACAAAAGTTACCTTTCTGTTTAATTTGTTCTTAAACAGGAGTTTGCAGTTAAGCAATTGTTTACAGGACTTCTCATTCATGTACTGAGAATTGTTGAACCCTTCTTTCCAAAACTTTTCATCCTATTGAATAGAAGGAATCCACCATGTTAGCTGCAAAAAATCTTTGAAAAATGTTACTGTTAGTTATTTCAAGTATGCTAATTTGTAATATGATTTTGGGTCTCACTTTTCATTAGCATGGTCTGATAAATGTCCCACTTTTGGTTAGCATCCTCTTGTCCTTTCAGTCTTAGATAATTTTGCTGCTTTATGGCTGGTTTGCTTGCATGTTAAAGATTATTGAGCTCGCTGAAAATTTTCCATTTGAATACCAGCGCATTTTGTTATGTGGTGACAAAACAATGCAAGGTCGTTGTCTTAAGTTGATCATTGATGTCAGGAGTTCTTCTGATGAGAGAATATCTGAAGGGCTATACGATAAGTTGTTCAGCCTACCCAGTGCTAGGCTATGTAATTTGCTAGTTGTGTTTTATTAGCAGATATGGAGGTTATTTTTTGAATAAATTGTTCATGCATAATTCTGCATTAACAACAGTGCTTTGTCTTGAAAGCATGGGGGCAGACTTTTCCCTTTCAACTGGCCTTCTTGGTCCCTTAGCATCAATGTAACATGCAAAAAAGCAGATCTGGTCTGTTTAGCATCCCTTTCCTTCCTTTCTCCCTTCAGTATTGTTGAGTTATCATCAAAATAACGATAATGATCCTCCTTCCTTGATAAACCACCATAACCTTGGCAAATATTATGGCACCACAATTTTTCTTACTATACTCTGATTGATCCAATTGAAGTTTAGTTATTTCTCCATCTCTCTAGTTTGTCTTAAGATTTTCTAATTGCTTTGTCTTTAGTCTTGGTATGCCAGGTTTAACACATTATGTTTTTCCTAAGGTATTTTTTGAACCCTCGCAACTGTGGCTGCTTAAGTTGTGAATATTTAGTGAGTCAATTGTATGCCGCTAGTTAATGTTTATCATTTTCTTCCGTTTTGTACATTCCTCAAAATCTCTGATTCAGCAGTCATTTCGTCATCTGAGTCTTTCTGTTACATTTTAATTGGTGCGTTTAGAATTGATTGTTTGATTTTCTGGAGCACAGAAATTATGTTGTGCAGTATGTTATAGATCTTAAGATCCCTTCAGCAGCTGTGACCTTGATTTCTCAGTTTGAAGGCCACTATGCGCACCTGTCAATGCAAAAATTCGGAAGTCATGTGGTTGAAAAATTCCTAAAAAGTTGTGAAGGGAGCCGTCCAAAAATCATCATCGAATTGCTTTCAGTTCCTCATTTTGAACAGTTGCTTCAAGACCCTTTTGCCAACTATGTCATCAAATCTGCCCTTGAAGTTAGCAAGGTACTGAACCAACACACTTTTGAAAGATTTCAAAACTTGATTGTATGATGACGATTTGTCTGAATCTGGACTTTCCACTCTGATATCAATTAAGTGAAAACCTGAACGTTGGCTAGTTCTCATAAAAACTCAGATCATGTTGGTTTTGCTTTTGGTACCTAGTTTGGCATAAAACCCAGTTTGGAATCTTATTTAGACAACAAAACAGCCATCATTTTCATTTTGCATTCAGAGGAAATAGTTTTGATAATTCAAAAGTATATATAGGTATTTTTCAAGGAAAAAGGGTTATATTAACCTGAAATAGGTTTCGGGAACTGATCACCAATAGAGTTTTCAAAGTTTTAGCATGCAAAAATCCAACAAGCAAAGATACAATAAAGAATGATACCAAAAAACCTCACGCTTCGGTGTTATTTGACTATGTCCCATGTGCTAAGTTTTCATTTTTCTTGAAGCAGGGCACTTTCCATGCTGCTCTAGTTGAAGCAGTTCGGCCTCACACTATACTACGAGCCAGTCCATATTGCAAGAAGATTTTCTCACGCAACCTCTTGAAGAAGTGATTTTCTCATTTACCAGTTGTGAGAAGTGTTGTTGTTCACCAAAAGAGTACAACTATGTTCACTAATGATATCTAACCTTATCTATTTTAGGTCCCCCAGTGTGTAGATAATCATGATGTTGGAAATTTTGTGCTGATATACCTAGTTGAGTGAAAGGAAAGCAAGTTTTGCAACAATCTACTTTAGCTTGTGGATATGAGTTGTAATATTCTGTTGTCGTGTTGGAACAAGTACTCTGGATATGGTGAGGCTTTTGCTTCAGTTTCTGTAAATGTGATAGCTGGACTGGATACCTTTGTAGATCATTTGGCTTGTTTTTTAGGAAGTTACCGATGCCTATTGATGCACCTCAGGTCACCAGTACCCAAAAGTGCATATACCTATGCTCGTGTGCAATATCAACTGTAAGATTACATAAAAGACTCTTCCCGGGATGAGACTATTGTGCAATCTTGCGATTGAAATCGCACTGGAACAGAGGTACAAACAAATTTTTGATACAGAAGATTTGACCTCTTTGCCTATTTGTCTTTGTTTTTCTTAGTGTAACTCTTGGAATTGCCTAAATGAGAAGCAACATGAAAGCAATTGGGAAAATAGGTGGAGATGGTGTGCTGAGTCTTACCTGTAATGGAATTACACATAAATATATATCAAAACTCACAACCAAACAGAGGCTATTAATGTTCTGTCTCTAGTATTCATATAATTTTCTTTCCCTTAAAACGCTTCTGTTAATCAACCTACTGTTTGAGTGTTTGAACTTGGAACATCATCAGGACAATGCATTTTCATGAACCTCTAAAATCACTGGTTCAGGTTTCGTGCAAGTTCCCGTGTGTTTTTTCGACATAAAAATTCAGATAAGTTCTTTTTTCCCTAATAAAGTAGCTTTGATTGTTTCAATGCAAAGATTTGATTTCCAAACAATCCCTTAAATTTCTCTTCATGTTTTAGCTCGGAAACAATCCCTTAAATTTGGTACTACCTGAGAAACCATAGACAAAAGTAAACTTGCACCAACCAACTTCTAGTCACGGTCCTCTACTGAAGAGGTGCACCGTGTTGATCGGAATCAGCAACCACCTGAAATGGCTTATTTGCCCTTTAGAGGATTCATTGCAATCAGAACATCTTTCTCCCGAGGGCATGGCATGGTTAGGCTTCGTTCGTGGCGTTGTTGGAGCCACCGACTATTTACCTGAAATGGCTTATTTGCGCTTTAGAGGATTCTTGTAGCTTTGGTGTCGTCTTCTTTTCGTTTTGTTCCTTTCCTCTTTTTTCTAAACTAGAACCATCGTCACTCTCTCTCTCTCTCTCTCTCTCTCTCTCTCTCTCTCTCTCTTCCAAACAACGTACCACCATCTCTTCCCTCTCCCTTTTAATTTCTCTATTTTATACTACTTCATTTCTCTCTCTCTCTCTCTCTCTCTCTCACACACACACACACACACGCACACACACACACATTCAAGTTTTCCACAGAGCTTGCCAAGTTCTTAATTTGGGATTAGTTAAGAGATAGGTTCGTCCAGATTCAAAAAGAAATTGCAGACAAGAGGAGTTCTATTTGAGATTTTAGAAGACCCATTTTAACTACATATAAAAAAAAGTGAGATCCAATTTAACTATTAATTAGGTGTCGTCATTGAGAGAGTGGTATGGAGAACTCAAATTATTTGATTTCATCTTCTCACCAGTTAAAGATAGTGGGTATGATCTATGCGAACAGGTGGGAGGAGAGAGGTTGGAGTAGTTAAGAGGGTTTTGGGCAAAGCTGTGATTTGGTGCATTTTCGTTTCACGAAATTAAATGTCTGAACGTTTTGTAAGGGGCAAATATGCCATTTCAAATTATTAGTCGTGGCTCCAACATCTTAAGCCGTGGCATTAACAGCTTCCTTGCCATAAAGCATACTCCCTCCGTCCCATAATGTTTGGCATTTTCAGGAATGCGTGTTATTTTTAAATTGTATATATCTTTCAATCCATAATATTTTAGGCGATTTTTTGAACTTTGTTTAATAGAACAAATTAAACTCTATCAAACAAGATCCATATTGTTTATAAAAAACATTATGGATTAAAAGATATAGTTAATTTTTTCATGAGGCTGAAATAGTGAAAGTGCCAAACATTATGGGACGGAGGGAGTATAATATAAGTTTATTTCTGATAACATATGGGTTATTTAAGTTCTTTTGGATAACAGGACCAAAACAAAAACAAACCAACATAACCATAACACACAAGCAAAACACAACGTTCAAAATGTGAAAACAGCCACCACCAGAAGCATATCCAAAAAGTTCGGGCTCAAGCATCCCCATTTCCAATCAGGGCGAGAAGCATTTTCTCGTAGTCTCCACGTGTGTCCTTAGCAATGGCACGGTCCAGAGGGACGCTATTCCTTTTGTAATACGCATCGTTTATTATCTTCAAGTCAACTTCTGCCCTTGTCACCACAACTCTGGTGAGAGCACCTTCATCTGTTCCTTGCTTGTTTATAGCCAAACGAAGAACATTCTCGAAGTACTTCTCAGGATAGGTCAAGCACTTCACTGTTGCTCTCAGAATCGAGAGGAACTCGTCCTTGGGATCTGCCTCCAAGTCCTACAAAATATAGCGAGTTGATAATCAGTCCAACTTGAGGCCGAGGAACAGAAGAAACGTTTCTGTTTCTTAACAGGCTGCAAATAGCAATTATACTGTGTACGATGAGAAGAAAGCTATCAAATTTCTACCAAGGTAACAGTATGATGCAAATATGCAAGGGGAAATGGCAAGCATAGAGATGGAAGGATAACCGGTACTGAAGAGACTGTTGCCAAGACAAAACTGCCAAATTTCTACAGAGATACCTGGACAGGATGCAAATGTGCAATGGGAACTGACAAGCATAGATATGAGAATGCCAAATCATGGTCAAACAAATTTCACTTCACATGCATACCTCGTCTATATCCTTCCCAAATTCATCTTTGTAATGATTCAATGTTGCATTGATCTGTGCTTTGCTCCTCGTCGCCAGAATCCTGATGAGGTCCTCATCACTGTAAGCCTTCTTCGAAATATTCTCGTGGAGTATCTTAGCTTCAGTTTTCGCGAGAGTCATGTTCACCTCATCACCTTCATACCTATATGAGCTCACAAGAGGTACCAAAAGCTGGGAGCATAGAAAGTAGAACAAACAAAGTCACGAATAAATCAGACTTTCCAGCCACAATGTAGGGGACTAAATAGTACTAGGCTAGCAATGAAGACACCAAACCACAAACAGTAACCTCCTTGCCAAAGCAGTTTTAATAAAAAAGAAAAAGCTTGCTACACTTCTAATGGTAAGTGTAGAATGAAGCAAATTTAGATAGAGCAATGCTACTGAACACAGACTTATGTTCACGAAACCAGACTCGTGTGTCCAGAACTGTTCAATACACATGGGTCCCTCGTTATCTTTTGGAGTTGTGCACAGGACCATCCTGTGTCCAGATCTGTGCACAAAGACTTTCTCATTTAGTTAAAATCTCCGGTCACTACTTGACACTCTTTGGACATTTTTTCGTTTGTTTTAGCGTACCAAATTTTCCTATCCAAAGATGGCGAGTCCATCGTTAAGCACATTCTTGTCCCATTATAGGTTGGTTCACCGTTCACTAACCAATCCGAAGTTTTGGGTAATTTGTGCTTCTTATGACCTGCTGCTATAGATTTTGTAACAGGGCAGTTTCCAGATTTCCCACTAAGTAGAGTTGGGGGCGTAAAAGTGTTAAGACTTTATCCCATATTGCTCAACTAATCCACCCAGGCTTGGTTAATATATTCAAGAAGCTACTCCATCCACTACCAATTGGTTTTAGGTTGGAACCCTCCAAGAAATCTAGCATGGTATCGGTGCTAGATCTTGGGTGGCCTCATCTCACGTGATCAAGTCCTTGTCGTCCAAGTCAAATTTTCTCGTCTCCTCAATTCGTACTTCCACATGCATCCAGGCACATGTGAGAGGGAGTGTAAACTTTATCTCACATCACTCATCTAAGCCACCCAAACTTGGTTAATATATTCTAGAGGCTACTCCACCTATTGCCAATTGATTGTAGGTTGAAACCTCCAAGAAATCTAACAAAAAGCAAGCAACTCAAAGAGTGAATCTACCACTAATACAATTGCAAAAGCATGTGTAATTCACATTTATTTTTGAAAAAAATTAAGAAAAAACTTATGGAAGGACTGAGATTAAAACTATTGTATTTTAGTAGTCAAAATCTAGTGACCATAAAAAAAACATGCATAAAGCATATTGCAGTAGGAGTACAACTGTGATCATTGATGCACTGTCACTCTAATACCAAAGGAAGTACCTTGCGGAAGTCACCAGTTGTGTGGTGTGCAACATCCTCTTCAAGAGATTTCTTGAAACGAGCGTGATAGGCTTGCCTTGCCAGAATTAGATCATGAGGAGACCTTGCACAAGCTATTTCCACCAGAACCTGGTTGCTTGAAGTCCACCTCTTTGTGGCTTCATTAGCCAAATATGCATCACGTTCGGCAGGATCAAGTGTCCAAAGCATTACCAACCTCTGAAAGAAAAAAAAAATTACGGGGAAGCATAAATGTTATATTTACCAATGCTGCATTGCTCCATGCTTAAGCGAATGAAACCAAGATCAGGGGCCAGTACATAACATTCATAGAATATCTAAGAGTTTACCGAAAGGCTTTTTTGTTTGTCTGGTAAAAGAGGGAGGTCAAGTGGCCAACATAAGGATCCCCGCGCAGAAGTAATGATGGTTCGGGGAAGTTCCTTCTGTAGACCATCAGTGCATCGTGAATGTGGATTTGGCTTGTGTAGGTACACGAAAATCCACCTCAGTGAGGCGGGTTCTCATGCACTCTACTAACTGCTCTCTGGTTAAGTGAGTGAAACCAAGTATTTTTAACCTATTATCTTCTCCATAAATGAATTACTTGCTCTATGGTTAAGTGAACGAAACCAAGGTTAGGCATCGTAGATCCCAGAACATCCAGGTTTTAATAAATCAATTACCTGGGCCAGACATGACATCTGGACAAGGGTGAGGCATATGTGTATGATACTTCCCACTGGACACTTGTTATATATAATTGTCTTTAACATTACATTCCCTGAGTATATATTTGTTGCATGATTGCAGTAATAGTAATAAAGCGCCATTTTTGGCGTTATATGTCACATGAAAAACCAATTTTAGATCCTTTTAAATGGATTTGCATACCCTTCAACAGTAAAGGTTTGAGGCCCCATTCCAGAAACCTTCTTAAAAAATAAGCAGCTTATTTCACATTTTTAAACTAAAAAATAAAGTAAATGAAAAATAATTTTTTAATTTTTTTTGCATCGTATAAAAGATCTCATCGAGATCTTCCAAACAAGATCCATATTGCATATTTTTAGATTGTAATAAGCCCATAATTTTTGAGTTTGAAATTGCCTTCTTAAAAAATAAGGACTTATTTTTGGTTCCGGAACGGAGCCTGAAGGTTCTAATCTCTAGAAACACACTCACACCAACTGTCGTACCCTTGAAATATTTTTTATTTATCTAATAAAAGGATACAGAGGTCGGTAGGAGGATCACTATGCCGAAGATATGATGGTTGGGAGAAAGTTCTTTCACAGAGTATAATAACCATGTATGTGACTTGTGTGAGTGCACAAGAACACACCTCAAAGTCATTCGTAAGTTCCTTGTCAAGTGCTTTGAGCAGATCTTCCTCGTAAGTCTGAGCATAAGTTTGTCTAATTGACTTGCGTTGAGCAGCATTTCTATGAGCCAATATCGATATGATTAATTCCTCATTAGTTCCCCATCCTGCAAAAGTATCAATGACAAATTTTCAAAGTCACTGGTTTAAGTAATGGAAGTGTCAATATTCGAAGAAATATGTAGTTGATATGGTGATGGGGACAAATATCATCTCATCAATGAAATACCTTGTTCTGATCGGATTAATATATTATATTCCCTTTAAAGTGGGTATCATTTTCTTCTTAAATAACAAAATTTGCATGTATTGGTAAAACAAACAAGGAGGCATGCAGAAGTTTCCCTTTTGGATGCCCGATATGTAGATAATTGGAGCAATAAATGAACTTAATCAAGTAATTGTAGCTTGGTACACTTAAATGGATTATGTAATTCCAAAACCATGTTTGCCGTCCAAAGTTCTAGGAAAAATATGATAAAATATGACTACAACTATCAAATTAAACAGATTTCTTTGGTTCCACACAGGGCCTACCAAATGAATAGGAAAAGCCTCCATTTGACGAACATGGGAGACAAAAAACAGAGCATAATAAGAAATAAACAAGGGCAGTCAATCCATCAGTGTCTAGAAAATCATCAAAATCATCCACAGATATGAATTTCTTGACATCAATCAACTATAAGATCGGCTTCCAAGACTGAAATTTCATCACCACACAAATAAGTCCATAATTCCGGCAAAATCACAGTAGATCTCTGAGAGAAATCTATTTTCCCCAAACCTTCTTGAACACTACAATTATTTACAAATCATCAGATCATAAGCAAAAGTACATGATCGTAACTGTCCATTTCCTACAGATGATGGACTCTAACTTGAGAAAATGATGAGACATAGATCCAGACAAATGCTCTGGATTTATGTACGAATATCTGTGTCAATTCACTCACAAACAACATGACACATACAGACACGCAAAAACATTTTTAAGGATGATCACACATCGATCTCGTGAGAGAAACCAACAACATGTAAAATTGAGATATAGTAAGAGACAAGCGGGAGAAACCGGCAAATTCAAGATATGATCATCCTACCAACGATGTCCTGTACTTGATCGCCAAAGATCAAGTCATGGAGTTGCAATTAACGAAGCCGAAATCCACTCAAACAAACTACAACAACATATAGATATCTTAGATGACCACAGATTGATCTCATGAGTGAAACAAACAACATGTGAAATTGGAATGGTCCTGTTAGGACTGATCAGAGGGAGAAAACGGTAAAAATAACATGTACTCTAAATCGATCGTCGCAGATCAAGCCAATTCAATCCGTCAAACTAAAACAACACACACAGATCCTCACTAACTATAGCTAACACTACTAACTTGAGACGAGAAAAAACAAAAAAAACACCACCACATACAGGCACACAAATGCATATTTCTCAAAGATTTAGTCCATTACTAAAATTCATGCAATTTTTTTTTACGAAAATAAAAAATATTTTATGCATACTACTATTCGAGAAATTTTAAAGATCTCAATTGTTCTTTTAAATTGGCGCAGGAAATTTTAAAAATAGTTCACACAAGTACTTTGCCCTTTTTTTTTTGTGTGTAAGTACATACTTTGCACTTTGATCCAAAAGCTGTAGTTTTTTTCACGACGGCCGAGAATATGGAACAGAGTGAGTGTTTAAAGATGATCGGAGGTCGATCCGATGAATCGAAATCAAAAAAAGGTAGAACTAATGTAGGGACCTGAGAAAGCCTTTCGTAGTTGCTCACAGTCTTCAGCGACGGATGGGACTTGTGCAGGAACTGTAAGAGTCGCCATTTCTCTCTCTCTCTGGACGTGGATGATGGAGATCCGAAAACGTATGAGAATTTTACAGGAAGAGGAACAGCTGAATTAGCTCTTTTTTAAAGGAGAGAGAAAAGGAAGCATAGGGATTGAGGGCCTTTCCTTGGAAATTATTGGATTTTTCTTGCCACGTGGTCATTTTAGGTGGTGTTTCACTTTTTTTATTTTTTGAAAATGAAGATAATTTTAAATTCAAATATAATAAAAACGAAAAATAATTTTTTAAATTTTTTTACACCTTTTAAAAAAGATCTTAATGAGATCTATCAAATAAAATTTATATTGGTAAGAAAATTATTTGCGTAAATACATAATTTTTCAGTTTAAAATTACCTTCTTTTTCTAAAAGTTCCTTTTAGGAGAAACTAAAACACCCCCTTAGGCTCCGTTCCGGAAAGGAAAATAAGTATTTATTTTTTAAGAAGGCAATTTCAATATAAAAAATCATGTACTTACGCAATTATTTTGCTATCAATATGGTTATTGTTTGATAGATTTCATTGAGATCTTTAATGCTTTGTTGGTTTGTGTTTTGAAAAATAGTAGAGGTAATAAGTGGAGAGAGATAGGGAGAGAAATGTTGGAAGAAGGAGAAATCTAGGGAGAATTTTTTAAAAAATCCATTTTAAAAAAGGAAGAGAACAAGGCATAATACGGTGCAAAAAAATTGAAAAATTATTTTTCATTTATATTATTTTTGAGTTTAAAAATATGAAATAAGTACTTATTTTTTAAGAAGGTGTTCTGGAACGGAGCCTTATTATTGTTTATATTATCTTTTTTTTGTCTAATTAATCATTTTTAGTACTAGACTACTAGTAAATAATTTTCTCTTAACGATGATGACGGGCATGGGCCATGGGGGGGACTTTTGTCGCTTGGTACAGTTGTTGAGTGGCGCTGCTCCTCGGCGTCGTTTTCGGGGTGGAACCAGTCACAGAATCACAGGTGTATTGTACTCGTGGATTGTACGGCCCGATCTCCGTGGATCGCGTTCGAACGCTCCCCACTTTTGTTGTCATTTCGGAAAATTTATTCTATGCCCCTAGGACACCCACCACGTTGTGCCCAGGCTTTTTCTCCAACCCATGAGTATTCTTTGTTGATATTTCGAAATACCTAAAAAAAAGAAAAGGTAATCATTCCATGTCTGCCCAAATTCTTCTCTACTATGCATTTGTATAATGTGATCATACTAAGATTTCATGAACTTATAATTGGTTGCGGATTCATCCCGATGAACGTTTCAAATCATAATTTTTAGAGGTATAATGAAAACTAGAAGCATGGAGGGGCATAGAGGGATAAACTACGCAGCAATATTATCAATCCGTACTGACAAGCGTACTGTTTTCTCTACTGAAATAGTACATATCGGTACCAGTGTATATCTCGGTATCGTTCCGAATTAACGATAATATGTATATATATATTTTTTAATATATGTACAAAAAATAGAAATAAAAATAGAGGAATTAAAAAATTATTATTCAACCCCAAACAGAGGCGGAGGTAGCTGGTGGGTGCCACCCCTGCTTGAGGAATTCCCGAAAAAAAATTAATCACACGAAAACTGTTAAATATTGATAATGTTTGCAAATTGCACACTGAGTGTACTTTGCTCCAGTGGCTTAGTTGTATGGCATGACATATCCTCCAAGCACCATACGAGGGTTTGAGACCCATGGCAGTCCGTTTTTGTGCGTTTTTCCCCAAAAATTCTTCTCAGTTAGTGCTCTGACAAAATTTTTGCATAAATTTCCACTTTTGGAGAGGAATGCGACTCATTTGGGCAATAAAATTTTTCCACAAATTTGATATATTTACTGCTTGTTTCTTTTTGGATGATGTTGCGTGTAAATAAACATATAAAGTGAATTCACAAATATGTCGATTTACATATTTGTATGAATAAGTTATGGATTAATTCTTTTCCTACACTTAAGGCTCCGTTCTGAAACGTAAAATAAGTACTTAGAGGGCTGGATGCCACATTGCACACGGCATGCCCGTAAAATTTGTTAATATTTGTTGAGGTGCTTCTTTTCCTTTACTTAAGGCTTCGTTCCGGAACGTAAAATAAGTACTTAGAGGGCCGGATGCCACATTGCACACGGCTTGCCCGTAAAATTTGTCAATTCTTTTGAGGTGCTTGGTAGGGGAAAAAGCGGAATGCAATAACTCCTGCTATTAGAGTTATTTGTTAATTTTATTTTATAACAGTGTTCACCAAGAAATAAAGCGGGCTACAACAGCTCCTACTCTTAGAAATCTGAATTCACATTGCTAGCAAAGGGAGAAAGCGAGAAGTAGCCGTTTTCATGAATTCAATTGGTGCCACCCCCTAATCTTGGCTCTGTTCTTGATCACAAACATTTACATGCACACACATATCTTTTGATGGGCCGGCATGAGGTGTACTGTGTATGAGTCCCAATATGAATGTGAGTGAATTTGTGTAAATGTATCTATTTATCTATTATAAAAATGTGTTTGAGTCACACAAGCCTTCAAACTTTCATTCCTAATTTTTTGAATTTCACTTTTTTTTTTGTTTAAGAGAGAGAAAGGTAGGGCAGTGGAAGAGAGAGAGAGAGAGAGAGAGAGAGAGAGAGAGAGAGAGAGAGAGAGAGAGAGAGAGAGAGAGAGAGGAGGGGAAAATGTGGGGGAGGGAGGGAGAGAAAAAATTATTCTACTTATGTCACTAAGCACTGTCATGTGTTACTCTAAATTTATTTTTCATTACATGTCTTTTAGTGTATAGAATGAGACCAATATTAGCATGCATCGAACATAGAATCGAATAAAATATTAAACTATCTTTTTAATAAACAAGCATTTTTGCCCGTTTGATACATGAAACTGAAGATAAACCAATGGAATTTTTTTTTATTTCGTGCATCAACTAGCGGTGTACCGGTTCGATACACAAGAACGAAAAAAACACTAATGTAATTTTTTTGTCTCGTACATCGAACGTGTACAACGCTATACATACTATATACAAATGTGTTTGTGCCTCTCAAGGCTCCAGAACCCATGTCTAATTTTCTAGATTTTTTAAATAATTGGCCCGGGGGGGGGGGCGCGGGGAGGGGGGAAATGATCCAATGCCCCAGTCATATTTTCATGTGGTGGTCCAACTCATCTTTTCACCACATTGTTGCATGGTTTCCACTATGAAGTGTCGAGCCCGCACAAATTACTTTTGTGCCCTGTGCATCGAACATGCACAACGCTAGTATTTGTGATTGTAAACTGGTTATTCACAACATTACTATGCAGACCTTGCCGCGGTATTAACGTACCAATGGACTGGGAGTAAGGTTGAACACAAATTTAAACTACACATTGATATTGGGCAAAATGTGTAATATTTTAAGGTGTAGACCCAAGTGTATAGATCCCACATAATGCATTAATATGTGATCTAGATTTGTGCTGAACATTGCCCAACAGCGGCGAGCCACTTCTTAAGATCCCATTCCACTGAGCGCTAAAAGTGCTTTTAGGACTTTTTTTATTTGATTTTTTTTATTTGTTAGTTTTGTGTCAATTTTTTTTGACTTTTTGATTCGTCTAAACGAAACGAATCGAAAAAGTTAATTGTTTTTTACTTTTACGGAAATATTTTGAGAAATAACAACTTCTAAGTAAAAAAAGTCGACTTATTTTTTACTTAAAAGTGGTTATTTTTCAAAATATTTGAATAAAAGTAAAAATTTACTTTTTCATTCATCTCAAGACAAATTAAAAAGTCAAAACAATTGGCACAAAATAAATAAATGCAATTTTTTTAAATAAAAACAAAAATACTAAACGAAAAAGTTGTTAGCCGAACGGGCTACACACAACCGGAACCCGAGTCCCGGCAGGGAACGAAAAGGACTGTAATCCACAGCCCCTCAAAACGACATCGTTTTGGGGCAACTTACATTCCACTTGCGGACAAGGCAGCGGATGAGAAAAATGCGATGGTGTGAAAAATTATTCAGTGCTTCGGCTGTCCAAATTGAATCCTGATTTCTCCCTTTCTCTCCTCTGCACTTCACCAGCAAAAAATCATCCATATCCCCTTCTTTGCTTTGCCGCCAGTGACTATAATCCATCCTCGTTGCCACAGTCTTCGCCCAACCTGTGTTGCGGAAGTCTCGTCGTCGTTCAATTTGGTATTTTTTATTAGGTTTCGGCTTGATTTTTGAATCCCAGGAGTGGGTTTCTTGATCTGTTGGTTCTGTTTTTTCCGTTTCATTTTCGATTTGATTTAAGAATCCCAAGGCGAACAAACCCAACATCTTATTTTATCACCGCAAGCTTGTAGTGTACTGCATACATTTCTAGGTGGTTAAGGTAAAATTTTTTTTGAAGGGACGATTTGTAACAGAGAGAAGGAAAGGAGGGGAGGGGAATTAGGGAACACATAAAGCTGTGGTAGAGGAGTGATGTTGGCGTGGGAAAGAGAGAGAGTCCGGTTGGGTGAGGATGGTCGCGCCGGGATGGGTTACAGTTGCCGGCGAAAAGCGGAGAAGGGCAAATGGAGTGATTTTCCGATGGTGAAGTGCATTTCATGGGCCTGTAAGGATTTGGAACGACTTTGTTTAGGGAGGCCAAAGCACTGAATAATTTTTCACGCCATTAGTTTTCCTCATCCATTGCCTTGTCTGCGTGTGGAGTGCAAGTTGCCCCAAAACGACGCCATTTTGGGGGCCACATATTACGGCCCTTTCTTTTTTCCCTTTCTGCTCACTGCAGGGACTCGGGTTCCCACACAACCACCCCCCTCTCTCTCTCTCTAACACTCCCCTGGATGGAATAGTGATGAAGAATAAGCACAAAAAAAGAAAAGAAGTGATGATCTTTTCATCACCCTTTTTCGTGTATCTAAATCGACGCTGGTTATTTTTTATTTTTATTTTTTGGCGTTGGGTCGGTTGGAAACCAACTAATAATTCACGGTTTACCCTTTGAGGCGTCAGAGATGGACTCGGCATCCAAAATCCCAAGGTATTTTAATTTTCAATTTAGGTTCGCAGATTTCTATTTTTGAGTTAAATATATGACTGACTATATGCAGTGGCGGATCTAGAATTTGTTTGGACGGGGGACACCTAGAATTAAGGAAAGATCTAAAATTAAGCATTCCTTAGTGGAGTATTATTATTAATGGTAACCGTAAGCAAAGATTAAAATTAAGCATAAACTATGTAAAACTGATTGTAAATCTCCATCATTAAATAAAAAACAGTAACCAAATAAAGTACTTCATCCGTCCCAGTTTAATTGTCACTTTTGAAAGTTCTTGCCACTTATCAATTGATTATATCTTGTAACTTATAATATTTTAAGTGATTTTGAAAACATTGTATTATAAAACAAATCGAGATCTATCAAATAAAATCTATATTGGATATAAAATTTATTACCAATTTAAAGATATAACTAATTTTTTTATTCAGTTAGAATAGAACTGAGACAATTAAATTAGGACGGAGGGAGAGCTTACTAGTTTTCCCAAACAATCAAAAGATATCTCACTAAAACTTGGCGAGGACATATTAAAAAAACACACCTAATTTATTTAATCCCAATTTGACTATTCATATGCAAAATACTACTTCCGATATACTATAATTTAATTATAATTTCCTATCTGAAAACTGGACCTCCAATTTGAACCTGAAATGGTCAATTTACAGTCCAGACAGGCCCGCGTGGAGTATTAATTATGACAGGTCGAGGTAGTAGGAGTGTTAAATTATGTGGTGTGACTGCAAACGACTTGGACTTGGAAGAGGTCCCACAGCTAACTGTTTGGCAGAAATTGGTTCACAGAGGAAGGACTTTAACTTGGAAGAATAACGGAGAAGAAGAAAAACTTGAGAGTTCTGTGACCCTACGTGCCCCTGAATAGCTCCGCCGTTGATTATATGGTGGTTTGTATCAAATCTGAAATGGGTTTATCAATGAATTGCAACCATTGCCTGGATTTTAAATCAATATGCTTTAGATGAACACGTACTTGGGAGGGGGTGCGGGGAGCGGAGGCACCTAAGAGATATCTCGTAAGGTGAGAAAACCTAAGGTGGTGAGAAAACCTAAGGAGCGTATATAGATTATATATTCCAAATATGTGTCTAAAATATCATTAAATACTTAATCATTAGAGAAAAAGTGATGAGAATTGAGAATTTTCCCGATTAGTGTAATCATTGGAAGTTACATATTTTCAATTCGCAGTATTTATTGACTGATATGATTTTCATATTCTAATTCTTATTTCCACAATAGCATAACTCCATTAAGAGTGGGGGAATAATTGCCTAAAGGCCCTGATAAGCTTCCATCTCAGTTAGGAGAGAGCTTTCGTTTCGAGGGGAACGAGCTCCCATCAAGCCCCCACATTAGGAGCACCGATCCGAGCTCCCAACTAAAGAAGCACACCCATCTTAAAAGGATTCTGCCATAAAGCCTCGAGTCTTTTTAGTGATCTGTATTAGAAACAGTTTGAAGCCACTTGAGTAAAGTGTCCTTATACATTGTACTGTAGTTTACATATGATTGCGGATGTAGGGAAGCGAATATTGGCTTTGTGAAGTGTGGTCAATTGGTTGCAAACCAGGTGTCTGATTTCCAGCCTCTTTAGGCTTTAGGTTTTATTCAGCTATGATGAGTCATTGGCATGTGGGTGGGTATGTCAAAAATTATTCGACCTGTGGCACTGTCACCCCAAACCTCTCATCAACCACATATTTCCGTGTGACCCGACATCCGAGACTTAGTGTGGGGACCCTACAACAATGTGTGCTGGGAAGAGACTTGGAGCACCGCCATGTGATGCTCTAAGGGGACTGAATAATCCCTCGTAGTATGTTTTTTCAAGGGCTATATAATTGAGGTTTTTATAATGTAAAAGGTATTTAAAAAATAGGAAAACTACTCGGACTATTGCTTTCATTTGCCCTATAGTATAACTCCACATCAAATTGTCTTCCTGTCTCCTTTGTCATAAGTAAGAGTGAAACCATTCAAAGGTTTGTTGAATACATGCAACATTGCTATTTCAAGACTTACAATACTAAAAGTACAATCCAATAGTATCGGCTGATTATACAAAGCAAAGTAAAAAGTAGAAGAAATTTTGAAGGATCACTAGTTCATTGCACTATGTTAAATAGAGCATTATTTTTATTTGGTATCGTATTTCATATATACTCAGTGGAAAAGTGGCCTTTTCTCGTCTCTGATGAATCTTCGCGGCTCTAAGGGATTTTTTGGGTTAACAGTTGGGAAACGATGTGCATGGCGGGTCTGGATTGTGGATTGGTATCCAAGCATGCTTTTGCCAACTTTATAATGCACATCACTACCTCCTCAACTTCATGAGACGGAGGTAAAAGGCGTTGGTCCAATACATCTCTCAGCTGTACATTTTCAACAGCTAGTGTTGATAGGGACGAAATCAAATCTCCCGGATGCTTTCCCTTGATCACTTCTAGTGCTAACACTCCAAAGCTATACACGTCACACTTTTCAGTTACTTTCATTGTGTAAGCAAGCTCTGCAAAAGAGAGTGAGAGATCAATCAGAGTTTGTAGCACCTCCTTCGAAGAAACTGAGAAATTCTACCTTGGTCAAGCAATATATGGTTCATGGATTAACATAAAAGATGAATGCTCTTCAAGGAGGACCCTGGTGTGTCTGTGCAACAGGAAGTATTATATATAAAGCAATCATTACCTGGTGCAACATATCCGTAGGTTCCTGCAAGTGCACTCCAATTTGAGGAATTCAACTTTAGAAGTTTAGCCATGCCAAAGTCTGAAACTCGGGCCTCATACTCGTCATCAATCAAAATGTTGTTGCTTGATATGTCGCGGTGAACGATTGGTGGTTTGCAATCATGGTGCATGTATGACAAAGCATGTGCCACACCCTTGATAATATTCAACCTTTTTGGCCAATCCAATTGTTTTGCTTCTTCGTCACTGCTGAAAATTGAAGCCAAGCTTCCCCTTTCAAGGTATTCATAAACCAGAAATGAGTTACGGGCATGCGAACAGAACCCCAAAAACTTTACTATGTTGCGATGCTTGATTTCAGTTAGTGCCCTTACCTCGTTCAAGAAACCTCGACGATCATCCTTCTCAGACAAGGGATGAAGTTTCTTCACAGCCACTGTATTGGCTGATGGAAGTGTTGCTTTGTATACAGCTCCATATCCTCCTTTTCCAATGCAATAGGTGGCATCAAAATCGTTTGTGGCTTCTAGGATATCATTGTACACTGCCCTTCCATCGTAGATTGACATAGAGAAGAGATCTTTATATTTGGCGCCATCTTCTATGTGTGACTTTCTCTTTCTTCCGTTGGAGATGATTAGAAATCTGGCGAATGCACTTACAAGTAAAAGCGCTCCACCAAGAGGGAGCACAATTACAAGAACAAGCGTCCTGTGGTCCTTCTTGAGTGAAGTGTGTCTGGTCATTGGTAGATTATTTTTGCATGGTTTCAATCCTTCGACATTTCCACACAAGCCTTTGTTCCCTTGGAGGTTCTCTTTGGTAGCGTTCATGAAGGCTTTGCTGATGGGAATGGGACCCTCCAACTCATTGAAGGATATGTCAACATGCACCAACCAATTCATTTCTTTGAACGCGTTTGGAAGTAAACCGGAAAATTTGTTGTGGGAGAGGTTCAACAACTCCAAACTCTTGAAACTTGCGATCTCTGATGGTATCTCCCCCGTAAGTGAATTTCGACTGAGATCCACTTCATACAGGGGAGGTATCTTTCCCAACTGACTTGGGATTTCTTGACTAAAATTGTTGTTGCTCAAGTTCAAACAATATAGTTTGATGCAATTCTCTAGTTTTCCAGCTGCTATTGGCCCACTTAACCTGTTTATCGACAGGTCAAGCTTTTCTAGTCTAGTTAGTGATCCAATTTCTCTTGGTATACCACCGGAAAGCTGGTTGTCATTTAGATACAGTTCCCATAGAGAACTCAACTTCCCTAACTCCTTTGGAATTGCTCCGGTCATGTGATTCGACGAAAGATCAAGCCTGTGTAGTTGAGCTGAATCTCCCAACTCCGGTGGTATGCTGCCTGTGATATTGTTCCCTGCCATCCGTAGGGATTGCAATTTCGGGCACTTACTCCAGTTTCCAGTGATTTCGCCGTAGAATTTGTTGTGACTTAGATCCAAGTAGTCAAGATGTGGGTAGACTCCAAAATCTTCTGATATGTTTCCAGTGAGTTGGTTTCCTTCAAGGCGGACTCTGACTAGGCTAGAGCAATCTCTCAAGCTTCTAGGAATATGGCCCGTTAGCTGATTGGCGTCGACTGTGAAATTCTGAAGCTTCCCACCTTGGCAAATATCCGGGAGATTCCCGCAAAATTGATTTCCGTCCATTTCCAACACGATCAAGTTTTTCAAATTGCGAAATTCTTGTGGAATAGGACCAGAAAGGTTATTTACACGCAAGAATAAGCACGATAATTCGGACAAGTCTCCTATCGAAGCTGGAATGGAACCGTTAAGTTGGTTATCATTCAATTCCAAGTTGACAAGAGACTTCAAGTTTCCTAGTTCATTCGGAATGGAACCAGAAAGTGTGTTGTTGAATAGGCTCAACGAAGTCAGCCGATTCAAGTTTCCAAAAGAGGAAGGAATGGGACCAGCTAGTCTATTGCTATCCATTTGAACCAACTCAAGATTTGTGAGATTTCCTATTTCTGCAGGAATGGAACCGGAAAGTTGATTATGAAATAGGAATAGAGAAACCAAGTTGCTCAGATTGCCCAAAGGAGGAATAGGACCACTAAGATAATTGGTGGACAAAGAAAGCTCAGAAAGAGACTTCAACTGGCCTATCTCTGGAGGAATTGAGCTGGTCAATTGATTGTCTGCCAAATGGAGTGTTTCAAGATTTGTTAAATGACCAATTTCAGGTGGAATATTTCCAGAAAACTCATTAACTGACAAATCAAGGTATACAAGCGGGAGTGAGCTGATTTGAGGTGGGATGGGACCAGAGAGTTTATTCATGCTTAGATCAACATAAGCAAGATTCTGGAACAATGAGAATGGAAAGGTCTCAAGAGTACCATTTATGCTTGAATTCGTGAGGTTCAACCCGGTGACTCTTCCTTCAGCATTAATGCAAGAAACCCCAAACCAGTTACATGGGCTACTAGCACTTGAACTGGAGCCATTTTCTGTACCAAGAGTCCATGTTGTTAGCACTGAACTATTGGCACTCTGAAGGGTTTCTTTCCATTTGAGGAGAGCATTAGCCTCTTCAACAGAAGCAGAGGCAGTATCCAGTGAGGAAAAAAGTACAGCGGAAAGGACAATGGAAACAGGGCAGAGTAGTTTTTGTAAAAGCCCCATGTTTGGTTTCTTCCCTTTTGGTATGTCTTTCATGATGACCAAGTTTGATTTTATAGTGACATTTAGTGTCACCAAGTCTTATAGACTTTGGAATTTAAAATGTTTGAGCCCCTTTTCTAATCACTTACTGTAAAAAGAGAGGAGAAATGAGGATCAGATGTAGCAAGACTTCTTTTTTGGACAAGGTCTTTCTTAATTAGTGAAAAAGATTGGTATTTTCCATCATCGTCATGCTTTTGAAAAGTTCTTAGAAAGAATTTCCGCTACATGAATGTTGAATGAAATTTGTGGATGTAATGACCCGATTCGCATGTGCAATCGCTTTCAAACTTTCGATGTGAAACCGAGTGGTATTTTTGAGATTAGATTCTGGTAATGGTATACGAACAAATTTTAGTAAATTAAGAATCATCATTGTGGTTTATAATCTAAAATGTCAGTGTGATTTTTATAGAGGCGACATCACGTGGACTCTGATGCGATCATCTGAGAGTGTGTCTAAAAATTATATGTCCCTAAACTTAAACATGGACTATTTTGGGGTACGGGGCTGAAAGTTGGGTATGGGTAGGGAAACTATGCCTCGAGGCTTATTTGTATTATGTTTCATACAACTATGTCTGGTTAATATGTTGTGGGTTATTCAAGATTTATTACCTGGAATGAAGTGAAATTAGGAAATGGAATATGTAACTTCAATCTCTCATCTGATGTTAGAGTTTTTCCCACATTGGTTAACCACCAAAACTAGTAGTATATGAGTCTGGGTGGCCTCTCCACTCATTGCTAATTGATTTTGAGTTGGATGTATTAACATGGCATTAGAGCTTTATTTTTGTAGGATTTTAGACAAGACTCTCTTGATTGAATATTGCCATGTTGTTTGTGCCTTTAGTACACCTTGTTTCGTTGTTAACCTCTCCACATGCGGGTCAAGAATCGCACATATGGGGGAGTGTTTGAGTTTTTCCCACATTGGTTAATCATAACATCCAAAACCAGTATATGAGCCTAAGCGGCCTTTCAGATTGGTTTTGAGTCGGATGCTTTCACATATGTAAGATGCTAGAAATGTTTATTTTCGAGCTAATGTGGGATTTTTCTTCAAATCCGATGAAAGTAAGAAAATTGAAGTCTTAACTGTTGTGCATCTTGCTTGGGTTAGGAAAGAGTGTGAACTCGCACTTACAGCATCTCCATCTCATCTCATCTCTTACCCGTTCTCCGTTTGGAGACTCAAAAATAGTAGAGCATATCATAGCAATAAAATCACTATTTCGGAGAAATTGATGAGCCTTAAATCGAAAAAATGAAGATTTAGCGCATCAAAATCGAAATCTCTATGTCGAAGAATGAAAAGGAAACGTGATTGGAGTGCACACTTTCCCTTTGTTTAAGAAATCTTGGTCCAGTTTGGTAAGAAATGGAGATGCACTAGTGCTTGACTCTGGGGTCTGGAGTGCATAGTGATTAGGCAAAGAGTACTTTTGAAACTGCTTTCTAAATCAGCCAGTGGTCCATCTTCTTGTTGCGGTACTGCCATATTTATATGTAAAACCATTCTTCATTTAGTCCAAAGCTTATGGTTAGTGGAAGTGAGTGATATGCTTCATCACCGAAAGTAACTGTGTGGTGCTACACGAGACAGCTTTGACAGATGACATTTGCGCATGCAGCGAGTGTAAACTTAACCAACTTTTTTTGATTATTAAACTAAACCAACTTATTCGAGTTTAATTCGTGTTCGATGGACTCGGAAGGTAAATAGTAAATATTATATCAGGTTAAAAACACATCTTTAAGGTTGTTAATGTTCTAAACTTGGCCCGGGATTGGCTCTAGTGAAACTTGGGATCGGCATGAATGCTAGTACAATTTTAGAGCTTGTTACTATTTCAAATCAAATTGGAAAATTCAGTGCCCTAATGGAATTGGGATCGGCTTAACTTGTTTACTGTTCTAATAGAATCATGCCCTCCCTATACACAAATCTCTCGTTATCTCTTGAAGACTGTTTTGAATTTTGGTTAGATTAGTGTAAATTTTTGTGGCTTAATCATTCGTCTTGGATTACTGTATATTTTTCGGTCTTTTTAAACTTTTTTTAACTTGCGTTTATTATTGTACTTTTCTGATTTCTCTTGCCGAGACAAATATTTAGTCTAAAAAATATCTGTCGATAACATGTGTAAATGTGGTGAACCCCTCTGAATCACCCTGAGAACTAACATCGTTTGGATTTTCCCAGAAAAAGGTTTCATCATACGGTATGTGCGAAATTTGATTGAAGTAAATTTGGACACTCCAGAAGTTCTATAGTTAGCTTTCTGGTTATAGGGGTAGTTGCCTAGTTGGTCCAGACTCCAGAGGAAAACTTAATGAGAACATATTCAACAAAACTTGATATCACATCATGCAGTGATCTCCAACGTGAGAGAAAATGTAGTCTACATTTTACTTCTTGAAAAAATAGATGCATTTGGGATTCATACTTTTGAAGTTAAGTCCTTTTTTTCCCCCTTCCTATTCATAATATCTGGTGCATTGCCATACAAAGTTTTCAAGCATACAAACATTTAAGAAAAGACTTGAAATCTCCTATTTTGTTCTGCTAATATATCTAGCTCAACAATTCCCTGCAGAATTCTACTAGGAGTTGCCCTGCCGTTGCGGTGAGGAAGGACTCGGCCAGAGGTTGCTTTTGAGTCGGTATCTCCTTGGATACTTGGTTCATGGATGGCAGAGATTGCGGACTGGGGCTCAAGCATATATTCAAATGCAAGCTTCATGGCAGAGCCTACTAGTTGGGCAACTTGATCCATCGGAGGCAAGAGGTGTTGGTCCACTTCATCCTTCAACGATATGTCATCGGCAGAGGTTGGTGGCGACGATGATAGAAATGAGATGAAGGCACCGGGATGATTTCCCTAGATCACTTCAACGCTACCACTCAAAACTGGGAATCATCGCATTTCTTGTTCACTTCCATTGTATGAGCACACAAATAGGTTAATTGAAAGTACTCATTCTGTTGTTGCATCGATGTTCAAATTCCATTTTCCTGCATGTCACTTGTCAATTCAAGTTCTAAGAATCCGTTTGTTGGCCGGACTAGTCTGAGTTATTGAAATCAGGAGGGCGAATAAGAGAAGGATATGGTAGAAGAAGTAGAGATTATTTTATACTTGGTTTGATTGATAGTAGTTTGTATGGGTGGATAAAATTGAGTGGGTGGTGCAAGAAATGTATTATTTACTTGCTTGCCCTTCAAAGTTTTTAATATCTAAGTTTGGGGATCGGGAGATATAATTGTGTAATAATAGGGGTAGGCGGACTAGTTATGGACAGAGTTGGAGGCGTTCGTATATGTTCCGGCTACAGAGGGACTATTTAGTCCCCGAGGTTAAATTGTCGGGTGTGTGCGCGCGTACGCGAGTGTATGAGACACCTGACTAGCTAGCTGAGCACATTAAAAGAACATAACTAATGTTAGTTAACAAGTTTTTGGGATTCAACTTTGTTACTTAAATAAGACAATTGGCTTATTTTTTTTCTTATTTAATTTTTTTTTGTATTTGTTAGTTTTTCGTTAAGTTTTTGAGAATTATTGCATCGTCGTAACAAAAAAAATTTAAAAAGTAAAAAATTACGATCGAAACCTAATTTTTTTAATAAAGACAAAAATAAGCCAATTAGCCAATTTTTTTCGTTTTTATTTAAAGAAAATTACATTTCGATAATAATTTTTTACCTTTTAGATTCCTATCGTTATAACGATGCAATAATCTCTAAAAAATTAACGAAAAACTAATAAAAACGAAATTTTTTTGAATCAGAACAAAAAAATTGGCCAATTGATTTATTTAGCCGAACGGGGCCTTACTTGAGACATCGCAGCAATAGATGGTGCCGTTACGGCCACGGTACCTGCTGAGGCGCTCTCCGTTGTCAGCAAACCATAAGGTGAGATTATGATCCTTATCCCTTGCGCAGGAGAAGAGGAGATCGCCGTCCCTGTTGTACTTCCCCTTCAACTATTAATTGAACACCCCCCAACTACCAAATCGTTACTCTCTCCATCCAATTCCCAAACGGAAAACGTTACCCCTCAGCCTCTAGAGAAACTTTTGCATGTACCGGGAAAAGGAGCCAAGGAGGGGTCCCCCTGTGGTCCGTTTTAAACTTTTGCATGTACCGGGAAACTTTTGCATGTGCCGATCATGTATCTACTAAAATCCAATGAATATGATTTTTGGTAAGATTAATGTTGTCACCGAGCTCTAACAAATGAACAGAGCCGATCATCAAAATATGTTCAAAAAATGGCCAAAAAATTAAAAACAGACCAGAAGGGAGCACCACCACCCCTCCTATCCCCGTATATACAAAAGTTTCTCCAGCCGCCAACTACCTATTCAAGGCTATTTATGTCTTTAACCTATCAACATATATATAGGGGTCGGTTCTGCTCACAAAATATTTGACACAATATTTGTGAATCTTATAGATCTTGATCAAATTTCAATGATCCGAACTGTTAGTGTTCAGAACGTGATTTCAAGTGGCCTCAGTAAAAATTATGACTGAAAAGTATTTGATCTGAACAGTTTTTTATTGAACGATTTAAAGAGAATATATTCAACAAAACTTGATATTACTTGACCGGTAATCTCCAACGCGAGACAAAACGTAGTCTTACATCTTATTACTTGGAAAAATAGATGCATTTGGGATTCATGTAGTAATCTCCAAAAGTTTTCCACAGTAGTTGGCTTTTTCAATATTCCTCCGCTTAAAACCAGCAGTGTAGGACAAGATGGTAGGATTTTTTTATATTTTGGAAACTTTTATTTAGGAACAATATTATTAAGAAATTATATTTGTGCCGTTTGTTTTGTGCATTTCTTATTTTTCTATTTCCTAATTTTGGTAAGATTTATTATTCCATTGGAGATGTAATAATCTTCTAAAGTTTTTTTTGCATATTTCTTATTTTTGCACATTTTTTTTAGAATCTCCAGAGGCCAGGGAATAATAATCATCTCGACAGTATTCCTATCTCTCCCTGCCTCTCATTCAACCCTAGCCACCACAACTCTTCTTTTCCCTTCCCCTCCCCCCGTGGGTTCCATACCCGTGTGGGGCGGCGGGAGGGGGAGGCCATGGTATTATCGACTCTCTTTCTTTGTTTTTTCTTTTTTTCTTTCGCCTCTCCAGATCAACGACTTGTCATCTGATCTGTGAGAGTTTTGTCTCTCGTTCAACAAGAGTTATTAGTTTCGTCTTTGGATGAATTTTGTCTACAGATCGGGTTCTCTCAATTAAGGTTGCTTCACAACGATATTTGTGCTTCAGCGTTCTATCCTTACACGATGTCTTTGGCGAGACAACTCGTGGCGGTTTGGCAGATCTGTAGACCTTAAGAGTTCATTTGGTGCATTCATCTTTGGTTGGAGTGCATCTGATTGTTTGGGTATTTGGTGTCTTTATCCTTAACTTTGCACTTTTTCTTGTTTGAAACTCCTAATTAGATGTTAAGCAATTTAAAAGTGTCGCTATTGCGTCAAGTCATGCATGAAAGCTATCGATTGCCTTGTGATTTATTCGTTTTTATTTGTTAGACGATTAGTTTGCTTTGTACAGGTTATTTGTAATGATTTTCGTTTTCTAAGTGTCACCGGACGTTTATTAATACAATCTTCTCATTTTGACAAAAAAAAGCTAGGAAATAATAAATGCCACCAATATTAGGAAATAGAAAAATAAGAAATGTTCCAAAAACAGGCTGCACAAATATGATTTTCTAATAATATTATTTCTAAATAAAAGTTTTTGAAATATAAAAAAATCCGACGGTGTTGTCCTACATCAATCAATCTCAACCGCTCCGGCTACAACACCCCCCCTCTCTCTCTCTCTCTCAGACACACCCCATTGTACCCCGCCGGGATTAAAATTTCACATCACGACTCATTCGGATAGTGCTTATCTTTTAGTATCTCACTTTGTCATGTCTAAATTGACGCGGTTTTTTGTTTGACGATTTGGTTAGGTCGGACCATAATTTACATTACATCTGGGCTATGAGGTCGCGTCTGGTTTTTGATATTCGGCGTTGGGAGCAGTTGAAAACCAAATAATTCAGGGTTAATCTTTTGAGGCGTCAGAGATGGATTCGGTATCCAATCGCAAGGTACTTTAATTTTCAATTTTGTATTACAGAGAGATTTCAAATTCTGAGTTACATATTTGACTATATATTGTGGTTTTTATCAAATCCGAAATGGGTTATCGATGAATTTCTATTACAACCAAGATTTTAAATACATAGACTGTAGATAAACACGTTATTGTAGCAGGACTGTATACTAGTAGAGAAATTGAAGTTGTTTAAATGATAGAGTGTCTCAAGCCAAACCGAGCCTCCTGTCCTAAATAATTGGGGTTGTCACCTAAGTCCTATGTTTTTATTGAGCTCTCTGTCCAGGACTAATTGTTCATTTAGATTTAGTAAGCCTAGATCCTTCTATATCACGGCATCCAAAATCAGTTTAAGAGTAAAAATATTAAAATCCTACAAATTTTTTTTGGAATTCACAACGTTGCAAAATTGGTATTTCAATACTAGCAATACTCTAAGTACAAGCAATTACGTACAAAACAACATAAAGAGAAAAAGAAATTCTGAAGGTTTGTTGCTTCAATACACTATGATAACCAGAGCATTAGGTTTATTTGGTCTTTGTATTTCATATATACTCACTGGTAAAGTAGATTTGTCTCATGCTTTGAGAGATTGTGCTGGGAGATAACAGTTGAGAAACAATGTGCATGGTTGGTCTATATTGTGGATTGGAATGCAAGCATGCAATTCCCAACTTGATCATGTACTTCACTACCTTCTCAACTTCAGGAGACGGAGGTGAAAGGCGTTGGTCCAATACATCGCTCACTGCTTCATTTTCAACAGCTGATGTTGATAGAAATGGATGCTTTCCCTTGATCACTTCTAGTACCAACACTCCAAAGCTAAACACGTCACACTTCTCAGTTACCTTCATTGTGTAGGCAAGCTCTGTGAAAGGAGAGAGAGATCGATAAGAGTTTGTAACACCACTTTCGATAAACCTAAGAAATTGAACTTCAGTTATAATTAGCCAAGGGCGCGCAATGTTATAAGCGGGTAAATATGGTCCATGTATGAGTATACAAATTGTATGATCTGGTGTGTCTGTCCAACATGAAGGTATATAAAAGAGGAATTGAGGGGAAGCAAGTCGGGCTAAATAGGGAATCTGACTTTCGAATTGGATTTGAGAAATCAGAACATATATGGTGTGAAGTATTGTATCATGGGAATTATTATGATGTATAATGACTTTTTATTGGCTGGCTATTACGAAGGCGATGATGAGTATTTGCTTTATGATATTCGTTTCCATTTTAATCTAGAAGAACACATATATAAAGCAATCGATACCTGGTGCAACGTATCCATATGTGCCTGCAAGTTGACTCCAATTAGAGGAATCAAACTTTAAAAGTTTAGCCGTGCCAAAGTCAGAAACGCGAGCCTCAAAATTCGCATCAATCAACACGTTCTTGCTCGATATGTCACGGTGAACAATTGGTGGTGTGCAATCATGGTGCATGTATGACAAAGCTTCCGCCACGTCCTTGATAATATTCACCCGCTTCGGCCAATCCAATTGTTTAGCTTCTTCATCATTGCTGAAAATTGAAGCCAAACTTCCGTTTTCGAGGTACTCATAAATAAGAAAAGAGTTCTGGGCATGCGAACAGAATCCAAGAAGCCTCAATATGCTGCGATGCCTGATTTCAGTTTGTGCCCTTACCTCGTTCAAGAAATTTCGACGATCATCCTTCTCAATCAAAGGATGAAGCTTCTTAACCGCCACAGCATGGCCTAAAAGTTTTGCTTTGTAGACAGCTCCATATCCTCCTTTTCCAATGCAATACGTAGCATCGAAATTGTTCGTGGCTTTTAGGACGTCATTGTACGTTGTTCTTCCGATGTAGATTGATCCTCCGATGTCGATTGATCCAGCGAAGAGATCTTCATTGTTGGAGGGATCTTCTACATGTGACTTTCTCTTTCTTCGATTGTAAATGATGAGGAATCCGATGAATGCACCTACAAGCAAAAGCTCTCCACCAAGAGTGAGCACAATTACAAAAACAAGAGTCCGGTGATCCATTTGATTTTTGCATGACTGCAATCCTGGGACATTTCCACACAAGCCTTTGTTCCCTTGGAGGCCCTGTATGGTAGCATTCATGAAGGCTTTGCTGTTAGGAATAGGACCCTCCAACTCATTGAAGGATATGTCGACGTGCACCAACCAATTCATTTCTTCGAAAACAGTTGGAATTATGCCAGACAGATTGTTGTGGGAGAGGTTTAACCACTCCAAACTCTTGAAACTTGCGATCTCCGGCGGTATCTCCCCCGTAAGTGAATTTCGGCCGAGATCCATTTCACCCAGGTGAGATAGCTTTCCCAATGGACCTGGGATTTCATGGCTAAAATTGTTGTTGCTCAAGTTCAAGTAATTCAGTTTGATGCAATTCTCTAGATTTCCAGCTGCTATTGGCCCACTTAACTTGTTTATCGACAGGTCAAGCTTTTCTAGTTCAGTTAGTGATCCAATTTCTCTTGGTATACCACCGGAAAGCTGGTTGTCATTTAGATACAGTTCCAATAGAGAACTCAACTTCCCTAATACCGTTGGAAGCTCTCCAGTCAAATGATTTGACGAAAGATCAAGCCTGTGTAGTTGAGCTGAATCTCCCAACTCCGGTGGTATGCTACCTGTTATATTGTTCCCTCCCATCCGTAGGGATTGCAATTTAGGGCACTTACTCCAGTTCTCAGAGATTTCTCCGTAGAATTTATTGCGACTTAGATCCATGTAGTCAAGATGTGGGTAGACCCCAAAGTCTTCTGATATGCTTCCAGTGAGTTGGTTTCCTTCAAGGAGGACTCTGACTAGGCTCGAGCAGTCTCTCAAGCTTCTTGGGATACGACCCGTTAGCTGATTGGTGGATACTGTGAAATTCTGAAGCTTCCCACCTTGGCAAATATCCGGGAGATCCCCAGAAAATTGATTTCCTTCCATTTCCAGTACAACCAAGTTTTTCAAATTGCGAAATTCTTTTGGAATAGCACCGGAAAGGTTGTTTACACGCAAGAATAAGTGTGTTAATTTGGACAAGTTTCCAAACGAAGCAGGAATGGAACCACTGAGTTGGTTATCACTCAATTTCAAGTCAACGAGAAATTTCAAGTTTCCTACTTCATTAGGAATTGAACCAGAAAGTTGATTCATGTATAGATGGAGGTGAGTAAGGGAGGTCAGATCACCCAAGGTTTGTGGGATGGAGCCACTAAGATTGTTGGTGTGCAAGCTCAGGCTAACTAATGCTTTCAAGTTTCCTATTGTATTAGGAATGGAGCCAGAAAGTGTGTTGTTGAACAGGTGCAACACAGTCAGCCGCTCCAAGTTTCCCAAAGTGGAAGCAATGGGACCAGTTAGGCTATTACTATCCATGTAAACCAACTCAAGATTTGACAGATTCCCCATTTCTTCAGGGATTGAGCCAGAAAGTTGATTATCATACAGGTATAGAGAAACTAAGTTGCTCAAATTGCCCAAAGAAGATGGAATGGGACCACTAAGATGATTGGTGTACAAAGCAAGCTCAGAAAGGGACTTCAACTGGCCTATCTCTCGAGGAATTGAGCCGCTTAAATGATTTTGTTGCAAATGGAGTGTTTCAAGTTTTGCTAAGAGACCAATTTCCGGTGGGATGTTTCCCGAAAACTCGTTAGTTGACAAATTAAGGTAGACAAGCGGGAGTGAACTAATTTGAGATGGGATGGGACCAGAGAGTTCGTTCATGCGTAGATCAACATATGCAAGATTCGCAAAAGATGAGCATGGAAAGGTTTCGAGAGTACCGTTGACACTTGAATTCATGAGGTTCAACTGGGTGACGCTTCCTTCAGCATTGCAAGAAACCCCAAACCAGTTGCACGGGCTACTGGCACTTGAACCGGAGCCATTTTTTGGATCAAGTATCCATGTGGTTAGCACAGAAGTACTGGCACCCTGAAGGGTTTCTTTCCATTTGAGTAAAGCATTAGCCTCTTCAACAGAAGCAGAGCCTGTATACGGTGTGGACCAAAGTGCAACAAAAAGGACCCAAACAACAGGGCGGAGTAGCTTCTGTAAAAGACCCATGTCTTTGTTTCTTTTCCTTTTGTTTTGCATTTGATGATGATCAAGTTATAGGCACATTTGTGTTAACTGTGTCCATATTTACCTACAGACTTTTGGGGTTTTAGAAGTCTATCTTGGGTCCCTTTTCTTGTCGCTAACAATGAAGGGAGGAGGAAAGTGTCTCAGAAAGTTCTTTGTCTTCATTGCAGTTCAAAGAAAATAAGGTCTTTGTCTTGATCCACTACTTGCAAAGAATGTCGGCAATGTGAATGACCGGACTTGCACACGCGTTCACATTCATACTCACGACCTAGTATTTAAAAAAGGAAAAGTGTGAGAAAGTGTGAAGAATGAGCTGCCCCATTTCGTGAGATCAAGAGTGAGCAGCCCCCACCTTTCACATTTATTCCCCTGCTTTCCAGAGAGGACTAGACTCCTCCCCTGTTCTTGCTGTTTTTCTGCCGATTGAATAGACAGTCCAATTCCTCTCCATTTTTCTGTTTTTCTTTTCACTAAAAATTAAAGTGTGGCTAGGAAAATGCCAACACCAATGAGGCAGCTTTGATATATTTTACATTTGCGCAAGTCAATTTGTTTGCCATTCTAAATGAATCGAGCTCCTCCTGCACGTTTCCTTTAACGAGTACTGTCTTGCTATCTGTTGAACATTTTTATGTCTGAATTCAATCTCCACAACAACAAGATTCTTACGCTTTACTTGACATTACCATCAGTAAAGCTTTCAAAGGGAGTTTCTATTTTCTGCACTTTATGAGTTCAGTCGGGGCGCATAATATAGTCACTGTATTTTGTTATGTTGGTGCAAATTCGTTGAAGCTAATGAAAGAGGATAAACACGGAGTGGAGTGAAGAGATGCTTCTAGTCGCGTTACAGTGTCTCTATCTTTAAAATGATATTCGCCCCCACCAATTCCAGAGAATCTGGTCTGTACTGGGTTACAGCGAAGCCGTCTCGAACATAAAATGATGCCCAGTCTTAAATTGTTGTCTAAATGCGTTATGCGCTAACGAAGAAAGACCCAAATACCTTTGGATTCGTGAGCCCGCCAAGAAAAAGTGTAGGAGAAAATTCTAGAGAGTAACAACAATCAGAATTGTTTTGATTATCTCTCTCCCAATTGAGTAATTATGTTGCGAAATAATACATTCTCGTGATAATCCAAATAGGCAAAATGCAAAAGCGAAAAAATGAAACTCCCATTATTGTAGGAACCACACAGCTCGCCTTGGTCCGAGGCCTGTGGGATACGAAAGGAAGGTAAGAGAGATGCTTAATTTTCAAAACTATCGCCTAGTATCACTTAACCCGATCATCTTCAAAACGAATCAGTTTGACCACCTACAGACTTTTGGGGTTTTAGAAGTCTATCTTGGGTCCCTTTTCTTATCGCTAACAATGATGAGAGGAGGAAAGTGTCTCGGAAATGAGGATGTACTTTTATAAGGACTTGACTTGAGGTCTTTTCCTTCATCTTAATATTGTGGAGAAGTACTTGCAAAGAATTTCCGCTGTGTGAACGACCGGACTTGCACACGCGTTCACATTCGTACTTTTGAGGTGAAACTACGTGATACATTCATCTTGAGTGGGAGATTCGATTAGGGTACTGCTATACAATGAACTTTTTTCCAAATAATCTGTCGTACTAGTTTATAATCTAAATGTTCTGTGGCTAAATACAGGCGGCTCCTCCTGTACTCGAATACAAGTACGAGGTGAGGAGGGTGCGTGTCTAAAAGTTAGATCTTAATATTTTTGCGTGACGGGCACGATATACATGACATATATCGAATCCATCACAGAAACTACAGGGATGGCGCCAACGAGGCAGCTTTGATATATTTTACATTTTCGCAACAAGTCAATTTGTTTGCCGTTCTAAATGAATCGAACTCCTCCTGCACATTTCCTTTAACGAGCACTGTCTTGCTATCTGTTGAACATTTTTATGTCTGAATTGCAGCTCCACAACAAGAAGATTCTTGCGCTTTACTTAAAAAGTTCCATTACCATCGGCAAAGCTTTTCAAAGGGAGTTTCTATTTTCTGCATTTTTATGCCTGTGGGATACAAAAGGAAGATAAAAGAGATGCTTAATTTTCAAAACTCTCACTTAGTATCACTTAACCCGATCAGCTTCAAAACGAATCAGTTTTACCACCTCAACTGCGTAAGGATATCATTATCACAAAAAATTATTCCAATCAAGTGGTGCCCCGGCCCAGCCCCCTTATTTACTTCTCATTTTGGTGAAACCAAGGCAAAATGTGTGAATCTCACTATAATGTGTGGTGAAGAAGGGACCTGGGACACCACATGGCAGTGTCTCAGGGACACCAAATAATTAATTACTCACAAGTCACAACCAACAGCACTATCCCATCAACCTCTCTGGATATGCGTTGCAGCCATGAGGCCTCCCTCTCTCTCTCTCTCTCTCTCTCTCTCTCTCTCTCTCTCTCTCTCTCACACACACACACACACACATCACCCTACCCGAGAAATTTTTCGGTGCTGGGTGGGTATATCCCAAGTGGTACCCACTTGGCACATCCGGACCATCTAATACACTTTTGGACGGCTCAGATTAAAACACTCTCTTATCTCATCCAACACTTTCTCTTTCCTTTTTCTCTCTCCAAAACTGAGCCGTCAAAGAACGCAATGGATGGTTCGGATGCGCCAAATGGGCACCACAAGGTAACCACCCGGCACTGAAAATTTTTCCCACCCTACCCTATATTAACAACAAGGTTCGTTGGGACAATGATGCTGTTTTATCTCTCTTTACCTTATCTAAATTGAGGCTATTGTTTTGGATTATTGTGTTGGGTACTTTGGGTCGCTCATCATCACTGGAAGCTAGTTTAGTCTATGCGTATGGGTCTGGTGGTTGATAATAGGCGTTTGGGAATAGTTGAAATTTGAAACCATCTAATCCCATATGGATTTGGTATCCAATTCCAAGGTACTTTGATTTTCACTTTAGTTTCCAATATTCTAATTTTGAATTGCGTACATGACTGGTTGTTTTTCATCTAATCTGAAATGGGTTCTCGATGATTTTCATTAGATTTCTAGTTCATTCTCAGGTCTTTTAGAAAAATAGACCATAAATTAACACATACAAGCGTTCCTTCGGCGACATCCGATAAAATTGTAATAGGGAGAAACAAACACCAGCAAGACTGTGTACTAGTAGAAGGAAAAAATTGGATTTTTGAGAAGGGTAAATTACATTCAACTCCCTGAGGTTTCTTACTATATCACTGACCCGTCCAATTTTATCTGAATATACTTTAGCATCCTATGATTCACTTTTCCATTACGGTTTCCCCCTTCTGTTAGTTCAACAATTAAATTTGTGTTTATTCTCATTTTACCCTTGTTTTTGTATGTTTGAAGTATTACACTACTAATACACCAGTTATAGTAAACAAAATTAACTCAACTAACCGATTAGAATCGCTTAAGATTCTATAGTTTACCGATAGTTGATTAAAAAAATTAAGAATGAAACTTATACTTTTGTAATTTGAATAAAAAATCAACTGCTTTAGAAATTGTCCTTACATTTTTCATTGTTAGTCAAAATTTATTACGTTCCGATCTGTCTCAACAAGAGGAACCTAGAACTGTATAATAAAACAACATATTAGTCTAAAGTCCAAATGAAATAACTCCAAAGGAGCTTTTATCCCGCCTAAGTTTCTATGATGTGTAGAGTTCATTAATAAAAATATTTTAGAGTCTAGATTTCGTGAAAAGACCAAACTGTCTTTAATGAGACAAGGACTTCGTTTAACTAACACAAAAAATATCTTTTTTCATTTAAATTGTCTTAAATGATACGAGGGCCTTGTTTGGCTAATACAAAATATGTCTTTTTTCGTGTTTTCGATCTTGTTGCACTTTTTTAGGGTACCCTAGGGTCTTAGGCACTTTCATAAGATACCTTAGGGTAATAGGCACTTTCATAGGGTTTTAGGGTGCACTTTCCTATTATAAGGTTTTAGCGGTTTAAGCACTTTCATATATAGGGTACCCTAAGATTTTAGGTACTTTCAATACCGGTCAACCTTGGTCAATGCTAGTCAACCTTGGAGGGAGTTTTTTGTAAATCCTATACAGAATGTCCTTTAGATTTTAGGAAAAAATATTTATGTCCTTAATATAGCAAAAACCCTTATAGTATGTCATCCTACCCAATTTGTCCTAAAATAGAAGACATGAATCAATTTTTTTTAAATGAAAAAAAAAAGATTCAAATAAATGCTTTTTGAGCATTTCGAGCTCTCGAGTTTGAGCTAAGTGGAAGATGTTAAATCTTTAATAGAACCTCTTCTTTTTTATTGGTTGAAGTTTTTTCGAGTATAATTTTTTGGTAAAAAATATACCTTTTCAATTTGTGTTGACGAGAAAATTTCAAAGAGAAATATTTTTCATCATTTAGAAAAGGTTAACAAGAGACAAAACAACACAAATGTAAGGGCCATTTTTTATTTTTTTTCCTTTTTTGAACTATGTAAAAAATCTGTCTACATTTCATTATTTATCAACGCCTTCTTGTTAAGACAAACTGAAAAAGGTAAAAAAAAAAAAAATTGCTAAGATGAAAATAAGTTCCAAAAGAATTAGTAACTTTTTTGAATATTTATATCACGTGAACTAATTAAGATGGATAAGGATTAGGTCAATATTAGACTAACTTTTTTAATTTTTCTTTCCTAAAGTATTGGGTCAAAAAATTTGTTTTTTTATTCCTCTTGACAAGAAAATTAAAAAATGTAAAAATAGATGGAGCAATTATGGAAAGATATAAAAAAGATAACAAATGAGTCAAAATTCAACTTAATTTGTCTTTTATGAATTTTTTTAAGTTTGGGTACAATGTTTAAAATTTTAATATTCCCATTTTCAAGATGAATAAGAAAAGTAGAAAACGTCGACAAAATTTTGTAAATGCAAAACAATTTTATAGTGGAACATATGATTATTTGACCTTAGAGATATGAATTTCCATATTAAACAAGGTCAAAAACGGCATTTACGATTTTTCATTAACGGCGTCATCCGGAAAAGAGTGATAGGGGAGGTCAGTGCAATTTTAAATAAAGCAGGGGAGATTAGTGAAATTGTTAGAAACCTTAGAAGAGGTGATTGTAATTTGTCCTTCTAAAAATCATGAGATTGTTCACTGACACCACTTGTCCTCTGTCTCCTTTTAGCGATTTGTATATGGCATCAGGATTTGTTTACAGTACTTGGGAATCACACAAGAAAAGAGTCCTTATAAATGAAATTGCAGTTTAGATATGATTTTGGATCTAGGGAAGGGATAAAAATTGGCTTAATCTAGTGGGATCTCTGATGGGTACTTGTGTGCTGATCAATTAGGGTCGATTATGTGAACTATTTTCTTGGTATTATGATTCTTCAAGGGCTACACAAATTAACTGGGCTTTAGAGATGGTTTAGACAGAGAAGTTGGGTGTTGTCAAATTGGACTTGAGAGATACTAATTTTGATACATAACGTATTAACAAAACGGGACTATCAATTGCCCCCATAGCATAACTCCATATCATATTGTCTTTCAGTCTTTTTTGTCTTAATTATGAGTGAAACAATGAAAACTATTCCAAGTTTTATTGACTACGCAATGTTACAACGTTGCTATTTGAGGACTCGCAAGACTGAGAGTACAAACCAATAGTATTGACTGATAATATAAAGCAACGTAACAAAGTAAAAGAAGTTTTGAAGGATCTCTATTAAATGCGCTGTGCTAAACAGATCATTATGTTTATTTGATATTTGTCTTTCACATATACTCACTGGGAAGGTGGCTTTGTCTCATCTTTGTATGAGTCTTTGCGGCTCGAAGGGATTGCTCTGGTAGATAACAGTTGAGAAATGATGTGCATGGTTGGTCTAGATTGTGGATTGGAATGCAAGCATGCAATTGCCAACTTGATCACGTACATCACTACCTCCTCAACTTCAGGAGATGGAGGTGAAAGGCGTTGGTCCAATACATCTCTCAGCTCTACATTTGCAACAGCTGGTGTTGAGAGAGAGGAAACGAAATCTCCCGGATGCTTTCCCTTGATCACTTCTAGTGCTAACACTCCAAAGCTAAACACGTCACACTTCTTAGTTACCTTCGTTGTGTAGGCAAGCTCTGCAAAAGGACAGAGATAGATCAATAAGAGTTTGTAACACCACTTTCGATAACATTAAGTAGTTGAACTTCAGTTATAATTGGCCAGGGGTGCACATTGTTATAAGCCGGTAAATATGGTTCATGCATGAGTATAGAAATTGTATGACTTAGTGTGTCTGTGCAACATGAAGGTATATAAAAGAGGAATTGAGGGGATGCAAGTCAGGCTAAAGATATAGAGTGTGAACTGTGAAGTCAGAAATGTGAGCTTCATACTCCTCATCAATCAAAACGTTGTTGCTCGATATCTCATGGTGAACAATTGGTGGTTTGCAATCGTGGTGCATGTATGACAAAGCATTTACCAATCCCTTGATAATATTTACCCTCTTCAGCCAATCCAATTGTTTAGCTTCTTTATCATGGCTGAAAATTGAAGCCAAACTTCCACTTTCGAGGTACTCATAAACAAGAAAAGAGTTTCGGGCATGCGAACAGAATCCAAAAAGCTTCACTATGTTGCGATGCCTGATTTCAGTTAGTGCCCTTACCTCGTTCAAGAAACCTCGACGAGCATCCTTCTCAGACAAAGGATGAAGCTTCTTAACCGCCATTGTATTGTCTGATGGAAGTTTTGCTTTGTAGACAGCTCCATATCCTCCGTTTCCAATGCAATACGTGGCCTCAAAATTGTTCGTGGCTTTTAGGATGTCATTGTACATTGCTCTTCCATCGTAGATTGATATAGAGAAGAGATCTTCATTGTTGGAGGGATCTTCTACTAGTGACTTTCTCTTTCTTCGACTAGAAACGATTAGAAATCCGACGAATACACCTACAATTACAAGAACAAGAGTCCGGTGGTCCTTTTGATATTTGCATGGCTGCAATCCTATGAGATTTCTACATCAAAGAAAAGATTGCATCACACCTAGGGGCTCTTTAGCATCACACCAAAGAAAAGATTGCATGACACAATCTAATATCTTGAAAGCTACTCAATTTTTATTACTCCCTCCGTCCCTTATTTATAGTCCGGTATTCCATTTTGGGCTGTCCCTTAATAAGTGTCCATTTTGTAAAGTTAGTAGGTAAAAGTTGGTGAATTGTCTATTTTGTCCCTAAAAGTAGATTCCATTTTGAAAAGTAAGTGAGTAAAAGTGTAATGATGATGGGTAAGTAGGGAAATTGGAGGAAAAAGTTGATGTGAAAGGTATAATGATGATGTCTTTTTAATAAGTTAGAATTAAGAATCAGGACACTTAAAAAGGGCGAAGGGAGTATCATTCATCATGATTTGCCATAAAACTTACAACCTTATTTATACCACTTTCAACTTGACTCTAAAACTCCTCTAAATAAATAATCTTCAACCAAATTTGGACTCCCAAAAACATATTGAACATAAACTCTTTGACTACATTAATGACATGGAAAAATTAAATGACTATTTGATTAACTAATTGAATCTTTGACAACATTTGACATTAATGACATGGAAAAACCAAATGGCTCTTTGATCAACGATCAACTAATTGATTGTTTGACTACATTTAACATTAATGACATGAAAAAACCAAATGACTCTTTGATCAACTAATTGACTGTAAAGACTTTGACTAGAAATTAAAGTGACATTTTGACTTGACTAGAATCCAAAAGACACTTCTAAGAATCCAGCCCATGCCTAGCCAATATCCCAAGTTGGCCCTATTCAGCCAACATGTGCCAAATTAAGGCTTGGGCCTTAGAACCATCTGGTCCAGAAGGCTATAACTTCCAACCATATGAAATTGCCAAATACTTGTGACCTCTTTGTATGGTCCGCACCAACTTGACAACCCGTAATACCCCAGTGGTTACAATAGGTTAAAAACCAAGCCATGGAATCCTTCAACTACCAAATCCAGAGTATGAGAACAAAGTGAACAACTGAAGTTAAAATGGATGAGGCGATGAGTCGACGACATAGTCTAGGACGTGAAGTGATTATACCGGATCATGCACCGGTATGGAACTTTTTTACTTTCACACATTACTTCAACTTTACAATCACGGAAGTGCAATTTAAGTGGAAGTTTAATCATAATCAAGGTCTCAAGGGCTCTTTAGAATAGCTCAAAACCTCGAGACAAGTGAAAGCTCAAGCATTGACTCAACTTTTGAGAGGAGTGCAGTGGTGAGCATTTACCCAACAGTCGAGGGGATTGCAAAAGATCATTTAGCCTATAGAAAATGATCTGGACATTTGTAATATCAGCACACCAATTTCAAAATAGTGGATGCCTAATGAACACTTCATCATAAAATTATGTTTTCTTACCAAAACAAACAGCGCTGGATGGCAAAGGAAAAACAAAAGAAAACAGGAAAACTTTGGAGGACATGCATCAGATTGCAAGCATATTACAAAACTGGAAATCATAGCACCTTTATGAGTGTGATTGGCCTGTTTAAAATAAGGTACGTGCATGATCCAGAAGTGGAGAGATAGCAACTGCATTGACTGGTTGTTCCGTCAAGTAGGTCTTGATAAGTGATAATGATCTGGTGTCCCAAAGCTAACAACATGGAGGAGGAAACCCAGTATGAAAAGATTAAAATAATTGAAGGTAGAAGGCGTTCAGAAGTGTCAAAAAGGTTATCAGTATACCTTAGCTGACTTATCTAGGGAACCCGTGAGGAAATGTGAGCCATCTGCAGACTTTGAGAGTGAGGTAATTGTTTTCTTGTGATCAATTTCCTTATCAGACTCTTTAAGCAATTTTCCTGTCTGTCAGTTGGTAAGAAACAGCTCAAAGCCTCAACTTCAGGAACATTCACAAAAAAATTTGGGAGTGAATCAAAATACATAACAATGCTACAAAATAAGAAGAAGGTGCAATTACCTGCATAGAAGCAAGGTTTAACCATCAGAAATTTATATTTTATCGCAAATACAACGGAATAACAGATATGAAAGACGCAGTCCTCCTTGATAAATATGTAAAATGCTGTCACTGACCTCAGAATCCCATATACGAATTACAGTATCTTCACCGGCACTTATAATAGTCTTGTTCAATGGTCCCCAGACAGCTCTATTTATTCTTCCCTGGGGCCCCTTGAGTGTAAGCACAGACTCTCCAATCTCTACAAATCACATAACAGTCTAGTTGGACCAAAGGAATCAAAGAGGCATTCAAGCATAAGAAGCACCATAAGACCAAGTAGATACTAACAGATAGTAAGTTGATGAGGAGTAAGAATCAGTGACTCAATCAGAAAAGACAATCAAGAACACATCTGTTAGTCTCTTCTGGACATTTATCATTATCACTTGAAAATATAATATTATAGCATCCCATTGAATAACTATTATTGCCAATTAACCCAGAGTTCAGAATGCCATTTCAGTGATTCTCCTGCCATTTCATCTCGATAAGCAATCTTCTTGTGCCAACAATACTGCTTGCAAGATGCAGGAGGACCTTTTGCAGGTTTTTGTTACGTTCTGGACTTTTTCCTAATTAGTTACATGATTTCATCTTTGCAACATGAATCATAAAACAAACTAAGAATTCCATAATCAAACCTCAAGGGGTGTATCAAAAGATTCCATTCCTCTCGCTGCCCCCCACCCCCCACCACCACCATGGACCACCACACCCACAAAGGCTAACACCTGTGTCAGCTCCATTTTGTTAATTTCCCTTGCTATAAGAAGTTGCAAGCTGAGAAGATAGAAAAGAATCTGAAGAAGGAAAAGAAGAATCCGAACGTGGAACTCTGCAGAAGTTCAGATGCAGAGATGTAGCAGCAGCAGGGGAGTAGAAATGCAGAGAGGAGAACGCAACAAACAGAAGATAAAGGGAAAGAGGAAAAGAGAGTGATGCAAGAAGAGGGAATCGAGAGAAAGGTATAGAGGAAAGGAGAGAAACACGAGGAGAAAGCAGTCCAGAATCCAGATATCATATAATCCTTCAAAATTAGCCAGCAAATACCCTAGGTATTCTTAAGAGCATCTCCAACTGCCTAGGCAATTGGAGTATTTAGCTTAAATAGCTAGCCAAACCACAAAAAGAGGAAATCCAGCAGACTCACTTCACCGTGGGTGAAATGGCGTGGTGCTACAGTACCTCGCTCATCCGAGCGAGGTATTTCAGCCTCGCTCTGTCGATTTTTTCCTCTTTTCCCTCTCTCTTCCCTCGATTTGTCATCTCTCCCGCGAAGTTCATCGCCGCTCTCGCTTTCCCGCGCGAAGTTTCGCCCTCTTTTCCCTCTATGCTCTAGGGTTGTGGAGATTTTTCATGGTCCTCAACATCGACAAGGTCTTCCTCTCTCTCTCTGTCGAAATTAATTTGAACTTCATGATTTAGGTTTAGATTCTGGGATTAATTTTTTCATCAACATCAATTGGGGTATGAAATCGGAGAAGATTGTTTGTGTGAATTAGATTATAGTTATAGAATTGGTACCTAAATTACATGCAAAACTAGGGTTACCACAATTCCCTAGGATTTTGTACTGTATTTGTGCGTGTTGATTTTATAGTTGGATTGTGTTTAGTTGATTGTACATTCATATCCGAGTGTCGCCAGTGATTTGTCGGATTCTTTTTTTTACTGTCTTTTGTGGGTTTTTATTTCTACTGCTCATTAGTTTTTTTGCCAGTTAGATTTTTGTTTTTGGCTTAGAAAAGTAGGATTTTCATGCTTGCTTTTATGTGATGTGTGAAGCAAAACAAAAGATTCGACTATTGGCCCAATTTCTACTGACTGACTAACCAATTTCTCAGACGATACTAAAAATCCAGATCAAGCCCAATGCTTGCTCCATGAATAATAGTTGGGTTCTCTGTTTTGTTCAGAATTAGTGTCAGTTTTGTCATTATGGCTTGGTTGGCAACAATGCTACGTACACTCCTACTAACCACTCCACTCTCACATATGTGTCAGCTCCCTAATTAATGAGGCCCCATACAAATATGTGAGAGAGAAGTGGTTGGGAAGTGGCCGGTAAGATTGGTGGCTAGAATGGCCAAATGGTATTTGAGTAACCCAAATGGTTTGATTGACATGAAGAAAGGCGATCGAGAAATAAAGCAGGCCAGTGAAGTTGGCCTTTTGTTTTCTTGCATTCGATAAAGAAGCTGCCACGAAAACTTCCCTTGAAGCAGGTCACGCACATTCTGGCATAAGCAGCAAGATTTTAATGAAATGGAATATATAGCTCTAATTGTCAAAGGATCCTGTTAATTAGATTCTTATTTTGGTCATCTTTTATAATAAGAATCACTTGTGGGATAAAAGTTGCAGCTTGGAACACTTTATCCGTAATTCTAATTAGGACTTGAAAAGCTGATTCAAGTTCAAATTACTTGATTTCTTTTCTCCTCTACTTGGTTCTGCTGTCTTGAGATACTTGTTGCAGAATAACTATGCAATGCTGCATATTGCTTTGTCTATTTGTCACAGAGAATATTATATGCTGCACATTGTTTTAGCTTCAATCAAATGACGTGTCTGTCCTATATTTACTTGACTCATGGTGTTATTTTGCTATCGCTCCTTCTCCTTCGACTATATTGATTTGGATCTTCTACATGTGTCGTCAGCGATTTCACATTACTGAAGATGGCAGTTAAGAATTAATACGCATAGGATTTGCTTTTCATTTAGAAGGATTTCTGCCTATGAAAAAAGAGTCATTATCTCTAGTTTTTTTCTAGGGGATTGGTAAATGAAAAGATACGAGATTAACCACTCAAATGATTTGAGCTTAGAAGATCTTCACCTATTCGTAACTTTGTATGAGTGTTTGCCGAATTTTAAGGTGAAGGACTTGTTTGATCCTGTCACTAGGTTGTGGAGGGAACCTCTAATTCCAATTTTTTTCCAGCTGATGTTGTTACTGAAATTACCTCTACGCATGTGCTGTTAATGATTTGGAAGATGAGTTGGTTTGGGATTGTACCAAGGATGGTGTGTTTTCTGTTAAGTTTGCGTATATGTTACTGTTTCATGAGTGATATGAGCATGAGCTGACTGAACCGATGGGGGCTTTCCCGTTATGTGGGAAAAATGTGGGCTTTGGGTCTTCCACCTAAGCTCTAGCTTTTTCTTTGGAAGATCATTCATCAAAATCCTTGCAGTTAAAGATGCGCTTCTGAGACGGAACATTAATGTTGATCCTGCTTGTCCACGGTGTGGGTGTGTAGGGAAGACGGTAGAGCACCTATGTTTTGATTGTGAGGGGTCTAGGAGGCTATGGTGAGCTTACTCTAGGCACTACTCTGGTATTATTTAATGATAAGTTGTTGTGGTGGATGAAAGAAGCACATGATAAGGAAGTGATTTGGGACTCGGTTTGCCTATTGTGGAGTATTTGGTGTTGTAGGAATAATGTCTTGTTCCGAAATGAATTGTTTACCGTGGATAATGCCCTGTTTTATTTTGCAGGATTGCGTAGTCTTGTTAAGAATGGGAAGTGGAAATCTGGAGGGGATAAGGGTGAGGGTGGGATGGGTGGTGCTTGCGTTGCAGATAAGGGAAGTGCTAGTTTTATTTTTCGAAAGGATGGTTTGGGTAATGACGGGAGGGCTCCTTGGGTGTTCATTACGGATGGAGCTTGGTGTGAGAATACGAGAAAGGGAGTGGCAGCTTGGGTTAGTGTGGGTGGAAGGCAAAGGGAGAGAGTGAGTCAAGTGGTGGAGGCTAAGGCTTCTTCTGCTACTTTGGTGGAGGTGAAGGCGGGGATTTTGGTTCTTCTCAGGGCTGTCTCCAACAATGTGAATGAGCTTTGCATTCAAACTGACAGCGCGGTATTTGTTCAAGGGGCTAAGAAGCCTTCATCTGTGTGCCGTACTCTGCAAACAGCCCTTGAAGACTTTTGTTTGTTATGTAATGTATTGTTTAATTATGTAAAACTTGTTAAAGTTTCTCGAAATGATGTAAGGGCAGCTCATGATATAACTAGAGCTGTCTTTTAAGGGACTTGTAGCATGAATTATTTCCTGCTTGCTATATATATATATATATATTGGGTTTATGCTCTTCGTCGGTTTTTTTTTTTTTTTTCCGCTGCATTTGATGTTGGAGTGAATTTATTGGAGGGAATTTCCACTTTTTATTCCTGCAATGGGGGTGTTTCAATATCAAGTAGGCTACTTCTGTCCATGGCCAATTTTGTGCCTTTTTCGCCTTGTTTCCTTCAAGTCTGTACTACTGTTGTTTTGGACTGCAAAGCCTTTCAATTGTTGCTGCTTCTTATGGTGGTACTACTTGCTTCTACTATAATGGTTATGGTTACATGTTCTTTAGTCCTCAGATTTTGTTTCAAGTTTTCTGCTGCTACTTTGTTTCTTCACAGGGGGATTGTATCAAGATAAGTTTTAACTCTTGTATTGTTGTGGGGTTTTCATAATAAAACTGATGCTTCTACTTTTATAATGGTGGTTCTGTTTTTTGAGAGTCGTGTTTTTGGCAAGCCAAAGAAACCAAGAACGAAACAAATACCAAGCCCCAGCCATAGGCCAAAGGAATGCCGTATTGACAAAATTAAAATTGACATGCGTGTGAAAATGAGAGGAAATATGGAAAAGAATCAAGGATAAGAGGAAAAGAAAAAAACTAAATTGAGATGGTTGTGGAAATGTAAAATATGAACTTATTTATAGATGAAGGAAAAAAATAGTTGTTAGAAAAGGGAGATATAGCCGTTGGAAGTGGGAAGAAAGCTGTTGGAGCAAATAGCAGTTGGAGGAAGCAGGTTTACCGGCCATTTTCTTTTTGCATCAAGCCGTTACTATTTTTCCCTTTGCATAGCCTAATGCCTAGTCTGTTGGGGGACTTGAACAATTGGTGGCTAGCTAAACTCATATCTGGCATATTTCCTAGCCAAAATGGCTAGGAACTGCTGGAGATGCTACTCAAAAATGGTCTCTCCTCTCTAGAGGACCAACTGAGACCCTTTTTCCTGTCTTGTCAAAAACAGTAAAGAAGTCATCTGCACAAAACCTTACCAGAAGGCAAAAGGAAGAAAAGAATAGAAAGCGGCCCATCTATAGTACTTGAGGTAGATGCTCCCCTTTTCAGAGATTGTAATGTTACAAGCTTAATTTCTTTTAGTGTCCCCATATTTTCATTTCTTAAATCTTAAAATTACACCCCGTAAAAATGAAGATTAAAAGGGCTTTCAGCAGTCCTAAGCTCAAACGAGACAAAATAGAATCTCAACCGTTGAATCTCATCAACCAGATAACTAAAACAGAAACAGAAAAAAAGATATAAATAAGAACTTGCATTCGCTGGGATCTCTGGAAATGCACTTAACGTGAATAGCAGAAGGCAATTCTATAAAGGGGTCAATGGTGATCACTGCAAGCTTATCACCAACACCAAAATCTACAGCTCCGGTTGGAGAATCAAAATTGAAAGTGAAAAGCTGAGCTCCAGTTTGCACATTCCACAGCTTTGCACTCTGGTTGGCACTCCCAGTAATGAGCAGCATAGAATCCCCTGATACACCAAATTTATAAAACCAATGTCACTGTGAAAATTTAAACATATAACTAACCAATGTAACTCAGATACATCAACAAAAACATCCAAAAGACTATAACATACTGTTCCCCACTTTTCCGCCGGGTAGGCGTGAGCAAAAAATCCAATGGCGTATGCGCTGTGTGAGCGCGGGCGTGCCAGAACTTGTCGTCCAACGTATGAAAGGCGTGGGCACCTCGATCTTACTTTGTATGTAATGCAACTGCGTGTGACCCAAAGGGTGAGGCCACAAAGAGGTTCGTGGTTTGCCACAACAAAGTGGACTTAAAATTTCCCAACCGTGTGAGAAAAAGTAGAGAACATCGTAGAATAACTTTATTATATCGTAATAACAAAGTTGGGGATACAAGAGAGATATGAATAACTTTATTATGTCGTAATAATAAAGTTGGGGTACAAGAGAGATAGAAAACCCGAATTACTTGGAGAAGTAATTAAGTAAATGGGAGAGAAGTGAGATAATTGCTTCACTGGGAAGACTTTGATTTTAAGCGTTGAGCTAGATTGGTGTGTGGACCATTTTTCCTTCTTTGCTTCTAGTATTTATAAGCCAAGGTTTCCTACGGTTTTACATGTGAACATCTCCTGACTTCACTCCATTGTGCCAAGTGTCCCATGCAACTGCACATCGTGGGCTAATGGGCGATGTGGAGATGAGAGTGTGGCCCGAATTCTGGAAGAGTGCCTGCGTAAATTGAAATCATGGGGGAGAGGGCTTCTTGTATGTGGACAAGTGTCCCTTGTCTTGAAAAATAACTTCCATTCATAGCTCTTTGGATGCCAAGTGTCCATAATGGCTTTTAACTTCCAAGTAAAAAACCACCTGTTTTCTACATCGTGGGCCGTTACACTTTTCCAGCAAACACATGCCAAAACTCATATTCAGTGCTCCGAATAATACTTCAATGAAAAATTATTCGGTGTATCTCGCTTCACTTGGGCTTCAATTAATTGGGTCTTGCTCCAAATTACAAAATTAATGTGACCCATTAATTTTTTAGCCCGAGCAACTCATAAATATTGGCCCAATTTAATCGAATTTCAATTAAATGGCCCTCCAGCGCTAGCCCAAGATTTGTGCCACAAACGGGTGTAAACACATACATAACTTCCACATAGAATAGAATTCTGGGTGCGTCCGAGAAGCTACTATTAAGAGTCAGAAACAACTTAAAAAGCATCTTAAACCTATACCCCCTCAAAACCCACTTCGCTCCAGCCCTTACCCATTTCTCTTTTTAACTCAAACTCAAAATGTGAATAATACCCCCTCAAAACCCACTTCACTCCTTGACTTAAACCTATACCAAATTGAGTTCCACTCAAATTTTTACTAAAATCAAGGGAGAGAGAGACAAATTTTTGCCAGGCTATTTCTCCCCTCTCAACTTTACAATCATGCCATTAATGAAGCTTTTACTCAAATTTGTGCATAGATTTGAGTTTTCCCATTGAAGTGATTCATAAAAAATCAAGCTTTACTCCAATTTAAGCAAAAGTATGAGTAATGGACTGAGATGCTGCAACAGCTCATTCTGAGAAGCTACAATTCTGAGATGTTTTTAAATTCTTCTACACAAAATCATCTTTCACCAATCTTTTAGTTTAAGGAACACCAAACATATACACATCGCATTCCTCATAAACCAAATAAGTTATAAAAAAATAAAAAAGGGTTAAATATCTACTTGCCCCTTTAACTATTCAGATTTTATTTACTTCATCCTCTAACTATCAATTGAACCTTCTTCCCCCTTTAACTACCAAACCGTTAGTCACTCCATCCAATTGCTCACTTCCTAGGACGGAAAACAAACACCTAAGAAGGCTATTTATATGTCTTTAGCCTACCAATATTTGTATATGCTCAGTCCCCATCATCTCTCACTCTCAAGTCTCAACTGTGTTTATCTCTCACTCTCTCTTCCAAATCCAGTGGCACGAACACCTAAACCCCATGAAAAAACTCCACTTTCTTACGCTTCTTGCTCAATTTCCCAAATTCCCTCACCCAATTGATCCTCCCTCAACACAACAACAAAAACCCATTTCAATCTCCTCTCCAAAATCACCGAACCAGAGACCAACAATATCCCCACCATGTCTGAAATTATGAAGGCGTCGAAATCCCAAAAGATTGACCTTGAGATTCATTCAGTGGGATCCTTTTTCAGAATCACCGCAAAAAGCTTGGAAACCCAGAAAGATTCTTAACATAAACTTGATTAGGTTGTGCCGAGAGACTTTGGGGATGGAAAGATCAATTTTGGGGATTGGTTTGTTCGTTGGAGTTGTTGCTATAAGATATGGGTATGACTGTGGTTGTGGGAAAGCTGAGTTGCTGTGATGACTATGACCTTTGCCGATCAAAAAAATGACTCTGACCTTTACCATTTCAAGGTTTTACTCTTTCCCTACCTTTCTAGAGTGAGAGACGAACAGAGTTGAGAGTTAAAGGAAGTAGAAGAAGTGGATACATGCGTATACATATATTGGTAGGTTTAAGACATAAATAACCTTCAATTATACCAGTTGGGGTTAGGTGTTATGTTTTCCGTCCATGAATTGGACAAAAGTGAGCAATTGGATTGGAGTGGTTAACAGTTTGGTAGTTAGAGGGGGAAGAAGGTTCAATTAGTAGTTGGAGGATGAAGTAAATAAATTTTGAATAGTTGCAACGGCAAGTAGATATTTGACCTTAAAAAAAATTCACAATTCTTTGCGGAATATAAACAATCGCATCAAGCAGGGCACTCGTAAAGAAAATATACTCAAAAGAATCATATGCCTATATATATAGATAGATATGAAAACACATACAGATGGAAAAAGGGTGAGACTTCCTTGAGACTTGAGAGACATCGCAGCAATAGACGGCGCCGTTATGGCCACGGTGCGTGCCAAGGCGCTCTCCGTTGTCAGCAAACCATAAGGTGAGATTATGATCTTTATCCCTTGCGCAGGAGAAGAGGAGATCGCCGTCCCTGTTGTACTTCCCCTCCAACTACTACCAAATCGTTACTCTCTCCGTCCAATCCCTCATGCCCATCCAATTCCCAAATGGAAAACGTAACTCCTCAGCCTCTAGAGAAACTTTTGCATGTACCGGGGAATGGAGGGGTGGTGGTGTCCCTCTCCGGTCTGTTTTAAATTTTTTGGCCATTTTTTGAACACAATTTGCTAATCAGCTTCGTTCATTTCGTAGAGCTCAACAATAACATTAATCTTGCTAAAAATCATGTCCATATCCGTGTGCGGCGGCAGGAGGGGAGGCCATGGTACTATTGACTCCCTTTCTTTGTTTTTCTTTTTTCCTTTCGTCTCTCCAGATCAACAATTTGTCATCTGATCTATGAGAGTTTTGTCTCTCGTTCAAGAAGAGTTATTAGTTTCGTCTTTTGGACAAATTTTGTCTACAGATCGGATTCTCTCTCAATCAAGGTTGTTTTCACAGCAATGTGCTTCTCTCTATCCCTACATGATGTCTTTGGCGAAGCAACTCGTGACGGCTTGGTAGATATGTAGTCCTTGGGAGTTCATTGGTGTGTTCATCCTTGATTAGAATGCATCTCAGGCTCCGTTTCAAAACACCTTCTTAAAAAATAAGTAGTTATTTCACATTTTCAAACTAAAAAATAATGTAAATGAAAAATAATTTTTAAATTTTTTTGCACCATATAAAAGATCTCAATAAGATCTATCAAACAAGATCCATATTGGTAGAAAAATTATTTGCGTAAACACATTATTTTTGAGCTTAAAATTGCCTTATTAAAAAATAAGTAATTATATTGAGTTCCGGAACGGGGCCTGATTGTCTTAGTATTTTGCGTCTTTATCCTTAACTTTACACTTTTTTTTTTCGTTGAAGACTCCTAATTAGATGTTAGACAGTTTAAAAATATCGCTATTACGTCAGGTCATATCTGGGTTAGAATGAAAGATATCGATTGCTTTATGATTTATTCATTTTTATTTATTAGACGAGTAGTTTGGCTTTGTCCAGATTTCTTTGTAATGATTTCCGTTTTGTAAGTACCTCTGGGCGTTTATCAATATAATCTTCCCACTCTTGAAAAATAAAAAAAACTAGGAAATAATAAATCCCACCAATATTAGGAAATAGAAAAACAAGAAACGTTCAAAAAACAGGCGGCTCAAATATAATTTTTTAATAATATTATTTCTAAATAAAAGTTTTCAAAATATAAAAATCCGATCTTGTCCTACACCAATCATTCTCAACCGCTCCGGCTACACGTTGCAGCCGGGAAACACCCCAACACCCACCCACCCCCGCGTCAGACACACCCTACTGTACGAGGAATTTTTCAGTGCCGAGCGGGTATTGCCGACGTGGCACCCGCTCGGCGCACCCGAGCCGTCCGATGCATTTTTGGACAGTTCGGATTAAAACACACTCTCTCTCCTCTCATCCTAACACTTTCTCTCTCCTCTTCTCTCTCCAAATCTGAGCCGTCCATATACATAATGGACGGCTCGGATGGCCGAGCGGGCACCACGTGGTACCCGCTCGGCACTGAAAAATTTTCCCTATTGTACCCCGCCCGGATTAAAATTTCACATCACGACTCAGTTGGATAGTGCTTATCTTTTAGTAGTAGTATCTCCCTTTGTCATGTCTAAATTGCCGCGGTTTTTTGTTTGACGTTTTGGTTAGGTCGGACCATAATTTACATTACATCTGGGCTACGAGGACGTGTCTGGTTTTTGATATTCGGCGTTGGGAGCAGTTGACAACCAACTAATTCGGGGTTATCTTTTGAGGCATCAGATATGGATTCAGTATCCAATCGCAAGGTACTTTAATTTTCAATTTTGTATTACAGAGAGATTTCAAATTCTGAGTTGCATATTTGACTATATATTGTGGTTTTTATCAAATCCGAAATGGGTTATCGATGAATTTCTATCACAACCAAGATTTTAAATACATAGACTGTAGATAAACACGTTATTACAGCAGGACTGTATACTAGTAGAGAAATTGAAGTTGTTTAAGTGATAAGAGTGTCGTACTGTGAAACCCAATCCAGCCTTGCGTCCCAAATAATTGGGGTTGTCACATAAATTCTATTTGCTCGTTGAGCTGTTCAAGACTATCTGTTCATTTAGATTTAGTAAGCCTAAATCCTTCTATATCACAGCATCCAAAATCAGTTTAGGTCTCTCTCTCTATATAGATTAATATTAAAAATATTAAAATCCTACAAACTTCGTTTGAATTAACGACGTTGCAAAATTGTTATTTCAAGACTAGCAATACTAAGTACAAGCAATTACAAAACAATGTAAAGAGAAAAAGAAATTCTGAAGGTTTTTTGCTTAACTACAATATGCTAACCAGAGCATTTGGTTTATTGGTCTTTGTATTTCATATATACTCACTGGGAAAGTGGCTTTGTCTCATCATTGTACGAGTCTTCACAGCTCTAAGGGGCTGTTGTGTTAGACAGCAATGTACAAACCCTGTCCATGGCTGGTCTAGATCCTGGAATGGAATGCAAGCATGCAATTGCAACCTTGATAATGCACATCACTACCTCCTCAACTTCAGGAGACGGAGGTGAAAGGCGTTGGTCCAATACATCGCTCAGTGCTACATTTTCAACAACTGATGTTGATAGAAAGGAAACGAAATCTCCTGGATGCTTTCCCTTGATCACTTCTAGAGCTAACACTCCAAAGCTAAACACGTCACACTTCTCAGTTACCTTCAGTGTATAGGCAAACTCTGCAAAAGGGGAGAGAGAGAGAGAGAGAGTTACACCACTTTCGATAGCTGTAAGAAATTAAACTTCAGTTATAATTGGCCAGGGGCGCGCATTGTTATAAGCGGGTAAATATGGTTCATGTATGAATATACAAATTGTATGACCTGGTGTGTGTGCAACATGAGGTATATAAAAGACGAATTGAGGGGAAGCAAGTCAGGATAAATAGGGAATCCGACTTTCGAATTGGATTTGAGAAATAAGAAGATATAGGGTATGATGTATAATGACTTTTTATCAGGTGGGCTATTGCGAAGGCGATGATGTATATTTGCTTTATGATATTCGTTTCCTTTTTAATCTAGAAGAACACATATATAAAGCAATCAATACCTGGCGCAACGTATCCATATGTCCCTGCAAGTGGACTCCAATTAGAGGAATCAAACTTCAAAAGTTTAGCCGTGCCAAAGTCGGAAACCCGAGCCTCCAACTCCTCATCAATCAACACATTCTTGCTCGATATGTCACGGTGAACAATTGGTGGTGTGCAATCATGGTGCATGTATGACAGAGCATTTGCCACACCCTTGATAATATTCACCCTCTTTGGCCAATCCAATTGTTCAGCTTCTCTGTTTCTGCTCAATATCGAAGCCAAGCTTCCCCTTTTGAGGTATTCATAAACAAGAAAAGAGTTCTGGGCATGTGAACAGAACCCCAAAAGCTTCACTATGTTGCGATGCCTGATTTCAGTTAGTGCCCTTACCTCGTTCAAAAAACCTCGACGATCGTCCTTCTCAGACAAGGGATAAAGTTTCTTAACAGCCACTGTAATATTTTCTGATGGAAGTTTTGCTTTGTAGACAGCTCCATATCCTCCTTTTCCAATGCAATACCTTTCATCGAAATTCATTGTGGCTTTTAGGATATCACTGTACATTGCTCTTCCACGGCAGATTGATATAGAGAAGATATCTTCTACATGTGACTTTCTCTTTCTTCGATTGTAAATGATGAGGAGTCCGATGAAAGCACCTAGAAGCAAAAGCTCTCCACCAAGAGCGAGCACAATTACAAAAACAAGAGTCCGGTGGTCCTTTTGATTTTTGCATGACTGCAATCCTGGTACATTTCCACACAAGCCTTTGTTCCCTTGGAGTCCCTGTATGGTAGCATTCATGAAGGCTTTGCAGTTGGGAATAGGACCCTCCAACTCATTGAAGGATATGTCAACGTGAGCCAACCAATTCATTTTTTCGAACACATTTGGAATTAAGCCAGACAGATTGTTGTGGGAGAGGTTTAACCACTCCAAACTCTTGCAACCTGCGATCTCCGGCGGTATCTCCCTCGTAAGTGAATTTCGACTGAGATCAATTTCATCCAGGTGAGGTAGCTTTCCCAATGGTTTTGGGATTTCTTGGCTAAAATTGTTGTTGCTCAAGTTCAAGTAATTCAGTTTGAGGCAATTCTCTAGATTTCCAGCTCCTATTGGCCCACTTAACGTGTTCATTGACAGGTCAAGCTTTTCTAGTTCAGTTAGTGATCCGATTTCTCTTGGTATACCACCGGAAAGCTGGTTGTCATGCAGATACAGTTCCAATAGAGAACTCAACTTCCCTAATACCATTGGAATCTCTCCGGTCAAATGATTTGATGAAAGATCAAGCCTATGTAGTTGAGCTGAATCTCCCAACTCCAGTGGTATGGTGCCTGTTATATTGTTCCCTCCCATCCGTAGGGATTGCAATTTAGGGCACTTACTCCAGTTCTCAGAGATTTCTCCATAGAATTTATTGTGACTTAGATCCATGTAGTCAAGATGTGGGTAGACCCCAAAGTCTTCTGATATGCTTCCAGTGAGTTGGTTTCCTTCAAGGCGGACTCTGACTAGGCTCAAGCAATCTCTCAAGCTTTTTGGGATACGACCCGTTAGCTGATTGGTGTATGCTGTGAAATTCTGAAGCTTCCCACCTTGGCAAATATCCGGGAGATTCCCTGAAAATTGATTTCCATCCATTTGCAGCACGATCAAGTTTTTCAAATTGCGAAATTCATTTGGAATAGGACCAGAAAGGTTGTTTACACGCAAGAATAAGTGTGTTAATACGGACAAGTTTCCAAACGAAGCAGGAATGGAACCGCTGAGTTGGTTATCGCTCAATTTCAAGTCAACGAGAAATTTCAAGTTTCCTAATTCATTAGGAATTGAACCAGAAAGTTGATTCATGTATAGATGGAGTTGAGTGAGGGAGGTCAGATCACCCAAGGTTTGTGGGATGGAGCCACTAAGATTGTTGGTGTGCAAGCTCAGGTTAACTAATGCTTTCAAGTTTCCTATTGTATTAGGAATGGAACCAGAAAGTTTGTTGTTGAACAGGTGCAACACAGTCAGCCGCTCCAAGTTTCCAAAAGTGGAAGCAATGGGACCAGTTAGGCTATTACTATACATGTAAACCAACTCAATATTTGACAGATTCCCCATTTCTTCAGGGATTGAGCCAGAAAGTTGATTATCATACAGGTATAGAGAAACTAAGTTGCTCAAATTGCCCAAAGAAGATGGAATGGGACCACTAAGATGATTGGTGTACAAAGCAAGCTCAGAAAGAGACTTCAACTGGCCTATCTCTCGAGGAATTGAGCCGTTCAAATGATTTTGTTGCAAATGGAGTGTTTCAAGTTTTGCTAAGAGACCAATTTCAGGTGGGATGTTTCCCGAAAACTCATTAGTTGACAAATTAAGGTAGACAAGCGGGAGTGAACTAATTTGAGATGGGATGGGACCAGAGAGTTCGTTCATGCTTAGATCAACATATGCAAGATTTGCAAAAGATGAGCATGGAAAGGTTTCGAGAGTACCGTTGATGCCTGAGTTCATGAGGTTCAACCTGGTGACGCTTCCTTCAGCATTGCAAGAAACCCCAAACCAGTTGCATGGGCTACTGGCACTTGAACCGGAGCCATTTTTTGGATCAAGTATCCATGTGGTTAGCACAGAAGTATTGGCCCCCTGAAGGGTTTCTTTCCATTTGAGTAAAGCATTAGCCTCTTCAACAGAAGCAGAGCCAGTATACGGTGTGGACCAAAGTGCAACAAAAAGGACCCAAAAAACAGGGCGGAGTAGCTTCTGTAAAAGACCCATATCTTTGTTTCGTTTCCTTTTGTTTTGCATTTGATGATGATCAAGTTATAGGCACATTTGTGTAACTGTGTCCATATTTACCTACAGACTGTTGAGGTTTTAGAAGTCTATCTTGGGTCCCTTTTCTTATCGCTAACAATGATGAGAGGAGGAAAGAGTCTCGGAAATGAGGATGTACTTTTATAAGGACTTGACTTGAGGTCTTTTCCTTCGTCTTAATATTGTGGAGAAGTACTTGCAAAGAATTTCCACTGTGTGAATGACCGGACTTGCACACGCGTTCACATTCATACTTTTGAGGTGAAACTACGTGATACATTCATCTTGAGTGGGAGATTCGATTAGGGTACTGCTATACAATGAACTTTTTTCCAAATAATCTATCGTAGTAGTTTATAATCTAAATGTTCTGTGGCTAAATAGAGGCGGCTCCTCCTGTACTCGAATACATGTACGAGGTGAGGAGTGTGCGTGTCTAAAAGTTAGATCTTAATCTTTTTGCGCGATGGGGCACAATATACGTGACCATATATCAAATCCATCACAGAAATTACCGGGATGGTGCCAACGAGGCAGCTTTGATATATTTTACATTTGCGTAACAAGTCAATTTGTTTGCCGTTCTAAATGAATCGAACTCGTCCTGCACGTTTCCTTTAACGAGCACTGTCTTGCTATCTGTTGAACATTTTTATGTCTGAATTGAAGCTCCACAACAAGAAGATTCTTGCGCTTTACTTGAAAAGTTCCATTACCATCGGCAAAGCTTTTCAAAGGGAGTTTCTATTTTCTGCATTTTTATGCCTGTGGGATACAAAAGGAAGATAAAAAACTCTCACTTAGTATCACTGAGCCCGATCATCTTCAAAACGAATCAGTTTTACCACCTCAACTGCACAAGGATATCATTATCACAAAAAATTATTCCAATCAAGTGGTGCCCCAAGTCCCTTATTTAATTCTCATTGTGGTGAAACCAAGGCAAAGTGTGTGAATCTCACTATAATGTGTGGTGGAGAAGGGACCTGGGACACCAAGTGGCAGTGTCTCAGGGACACCAAATAATTAATTACTCACAAGTCACAACCAACAGCACTATCCCATCAACCTCTCTGGATACGTGTTGCAGCCATGAGGCCTCTCTCTCTATCTCACAAACACATCACCCTACCCGAGAAATTTTTTGGTGTTGGGCGGGTATATTCCAAGTGGTACCCACTCGGCACATCCAGACCATCCAATACATTTTTGGACGGCTCGGATTGAAACACTTTCTCTCCTCTCATCCAATACTTTCTCTCTCCTTTTTCTCTCCCCAAAACTGAGCCATCAAAAAACGCAATGGATGGTACGGATGAGCCGAACGGGCACCACAAGGTATCCACCCAACACTATATTAACAACAAGGTTCGTTGGGACAATGATGCCGTTTTATCTCTCTTTACCAGATCGAAATTGAGGCTACAGTTTTGGATTATTGTGTTGGGTACTTTGGGTCGCTCATCATCCTGGAAGCTAGTTTAGTCTATGCGTATGGGTCTGGTGGTTGATAATAGGCGTTTGGGAATAGTTGAAATTTGAAACCATCTAATCCGATTTGGTATCCAATTCCAAGGTACTTTGATTTTCACTTTAGTTTCCCATATTCTAATTCTGAATTGCGTACATGACTTGGTTGTTTTTCATCTAATCTGAAATGGGTTCTCGATGATTTTCATTAGATTTCTAGTTCATTCTCAGGTTTTTTTTTTAGAAAAATAGACAGTAAATTAACACACACAAGCGTTCTTTCGGGGACATCCAATAAAATTGTAACAAGGAGAAACACATACTCCCTCCGTCCCTTTTTAAGTGTCCTGCTTCGTAACTCCAACTTATTAAAAAGACATCATCATTATATCTTTCATATAAACTTTTTTCTTCACTTTCCTTACTTACCCATAATCATTACATTTTTACTCACAAACTTTTCAAAATGGAATCTACTTTTAGGGACAAAATAAACAATATCGCAACTTTTACCCACTAACTTTACAAAAATAGACATTTAATAAGGGATAACTCAAAATGAAATACTGAATCCTAAATAAGGGACGGAGGGAGTAGCAGGGAGAGTGTGTACTAGTAGAAGGAAAAAATTGGATTTTTAAGAAGGGTAAATTACATTCAACCTCCCTGAGGTTTCTTACTATATCACTGACCTCTCCGATTGTATCTGAATATACTTTGGCATCTTATGATTCACTTTTCCATTTCGGTTTCCCCCTTCTGTTAGTTCAACAATCAAATTTGTGTGTTTCCCCCTTGTTTTTGTATGTTTGAAGTATTGCACTACTAATACACCAGTTATAGTAAATAAAATTAACTCAACTAACCGATTAGAATTGCTTAAGATTCTATAGTTTAGCGATAGTTGATTAAAAAAAGGATATCATTTAGAAAAGGTTAACAAGAGACAAAACAACACAAATGTATGGGCCAAAAGAATTATTTGTGAGAAGCAAAAAAAAATGCTAAGATGAAAATAAGTTCCAAAAGAATTAGTAATTTTCTTTAATATTTATATCACATGAACTAATTAAGATGGATAAGGATTAGGTCAATATTAGACTAACTTTTTTAATTTGTCTTTCCTAAAGTATTGGGTCAAAAAAATTATTTTTTCATTCCTCTTGACAAGAGAAATAAAAAACGTAAAAATAGATGGAGCAATTATGGAAAGATATAAAAAAGATAACAAATGAGTCAAAATTCAACTTAATTTGTCTTTTATGAAATTTTTAAGTTTGGATACAATGTTTAAAATTTTGATATTCCCATTGTCAAGATGAATAAGAAAAGTAGAAAACGTTGACAAAATTTTGTAAATGAAAAACAATTTTATAGTGGAACATATGATTATTTGACCTTAGAGAAATGAATTTCCATATTAAGCACGGTCAAAAACGGCATTTACGATTTTTCATTAACGGCATCATCCTGAAAAGAGTGATAGGGGAGGTCAGTGCAATTTTAAATGAAGCAGGGGAGATTAGTGAAATTGTCAGAAACCTTAGGAAAGGTGATTGTAATTTGTCCTTCAAAAAATCACGAGATTGTTCACTGACACCACTTGCCCTCTTTCTCCTTTTAGCGATTTGTATATATATGAAATCAGGATTTGTTTACAGTACTTTGGAATCACACAAGAAAAGAGTCCTTATAAATGGAATTGCAGTTTAGATACGATTGCAGATCTAAGGAAGTGATAAATATTGGCTTTATCGAGTAG